>JACCIB010000048.1:0-615488 GCA_018906965.1 Philotrypesis tridentata
CGGTGGCGCTCGTACGGGCATCGGCGCCGCGCGTCTGCGGACCCTCCCCTCGACGGGGCCCTAAAAAGAGTAACGCGGAAAAAGCGAGGCCTGGCCTCTCTCGAGAGAGTCTGGCTCGCTCCCGTGACGAAACGAGGCCGTGTTTTTGCGCTGCACCGAGAGCGAGCGAGCGAGCGAAAGAGAGAGAGCGCAGTGTCGTGAGCCACGACTCGTGCGACTCGTTAGAGCCCTCAGCTCTGCACTGGCTTTAATTATCCTCTGCCGTCTCTCTCTCTCTCTCGCTCTCGCTCTCTCGCGAGATGCTACCAGTGCTACGGCGCCAAGTGCGAAAACCGGAATTATCGTCCGATCGCAGACTCGTACTTACTTACGTACATACGTCCGTAGGGAGCTCGGAGATGCGGTGAAAAAGTCTAGCATGCAGAGCGAGTGCGCGCATCTCTTTTTCTCTCCTCTCTCTCACTCTCTCTCTCTCTCTCTCTCTCTCTCTCTCTCTCTCTCTCTCTCTCTCTCTTTCCGACTGTGTATACACGGGCTGCAGAGCGCTGCCGACCGCTTGAGCGAGCGCGCTCTCTTATTTCGCGGTAGCCGCAGTAATCGCACCGCCGGTATAAATTCTATTTTATTATCTCGGTCCGCAGCGAGCGGTGAAAATAATTTCCTTCGCGAGTGAGAGAGAGGGGGGAGAGAGAGAGAGAGCTGTTTGTTTTCTTTTGCAGCCGTAGCGTTTAAAGTCGCGCGAGCGCGCGCGCGCACGGCGCGAGCTCGAAAGATTGCAGCGGCGGCGGCGACGGCGGCGCAGGAGCTCGAAATTTATGTCGAAGAAAAGAGTCGCTGCTTCTCTCGCTCTCTCGCTCGCTCTTGGTCCCTTTGAAGCCGCCGGCGCATAAGAGCCGAAACTAATCTAACTTAACCTTTCGATTCCAGCCGCCGCATCGCTTTTTTCTCTCTCTCTCTCTCTCTCCTCTCTTGCTTGCGCTCTCTCGCTCGGCGATTCGGCTCGAGGTTGCGGGGCGATAAGCTCGTAAAAGCCAGTTTTCGCCTTAAAAGTCGCGAGGCAGCGGCGGCGGCGGCGGCAGCAGCAGCAGCAGCAGCAGCAGCGCTTCATGCAAAGAAGACGATTTGTAAGAATTCTCGGTAAGAAGATCTCTTTCTCTCTCTCTCTCTCTCTCGCAGTGTGAGGATCGCGGCGCTTGGGTGTGGTTCTAAACACGTCTCTCCCTCTCCTCTCTCTCTTGAGATTTTTTTCCGAGCCAACGTGCTCTCCCGCTATATACCATACACGCGGTGACGTCGACTCGACGACTATATAGCACGAGGATGTGCGTGCGCGTCACTCCTCGGCGGCCGCCAGAGGCATCAGCGTCGGCCCCCTCGGAATCTACTCTCGTACACGTTATAGTCGGAGAGTCGGGAAGCTCTCTCTCTCTCCTCTCTCTTGCGCGCGCGGCACTGCATGCACGCAGCTCAAAGACGGAGTCGAGAGAGAGAGAGAGAGAGAGGGTGGGCTACTGCTGCTGCCGTTGAGGTATATCGTCTATATATATACGTGCAGTGGTAGTAGGGGAATCACGGGACCCGCCGAGCGAGAGAGAGAGAGAGAGAGTGTGTGTGTGAGTGCCTCGAGCCGCCGCCGCCGCCGCCGCAGCAGCAGCAGCAGCAGCAGCGCGGCTCGTGTCTATTTCGCCGTGTACTCGCTCCTCAGTGCTCTGCGGACCTTCGTCCCAGACGCGCCTAGCAGTTCTCTCGACTCCGCTCTCTCGGCTCGGTCTCCTACTACGTTATACACTTTCCTCATCGTCGCTCTATACTCGCCCAACTCGAGTGTGCTCTTCCGCCCGACGTCTCTGCAACGCATTACACCGCATTAACACAGTGTGCCTGGATTATTTTAGTTTCGCCGTTGCACCGCCGCGCGCTCGCTCTCGCCGCGTGTAATACTCTCGTCATATGCGCCTGTAACGACCACTGAAGAGTGTGCAGTATATACTTGGTGTGTGTGCGCGAATCGTTAAACCGAAGCCGCATGACGAACGGGACCGAAAGAAGCGAGAAAGAAAAGTAAAAATCGGCGTCGAGCGCTCGCAGCTGCTCAAGTGAAGGTGTGTTGCCTCCTCGCGATTCTAAGTTCGCGTTTAACGAGCCGCCCGTACTGTACACATTTACATCGCAGGCGTCTCAGCAGCAGCAGCAGCAGCAGCTCGTGAAAGCCGCCTTGTGTAAGTATATAATCCAAAGCCGTCTGGTCCGTCGCACGTATTAAAGCAAATGTACGAAAGCGTCGCGCATCGCCTGCATAAGTATAAATCCACGTGCTCGTAATCCTCACGTTTTTCATCCGCGGAGCGAGCGAGAGTCGGGCGACGGAGTCTGCGCGCATCGGCCGACGGACGGCGACGTCCGTACCGTCGTATGCGCTGTACAACTGCAGCACGCGCAGAGAGAAGAGGAGAGACGATGGACTTGAGTGAGGAGCAGCAGCAGCAGCAGCAGCAGCAGCAAGAGGAGGAGCGCAACCGCCGTGGGAGCAGCAGCGCCGAGAGATTACCGAACAGGTGATTTCAATGAATATGGTAGAGATCCAGCAGCGAGGTATAGAGTTCCTACGTAGATTTCAGAAAGTAGGAACTTCATACCGTGCTCTTGGACTTGCCGAAACATCTTCGTGGGCCGAGATCTGTATACATTGCGCAATCCGCATACTCTATGTAATATCCTAGTTTCCTCGTGAGTCTTTTTCTGTGTGTGCGCTTGTGCTACGTCGCTAATCTTGGCTTTCATTCCTTCTATACTTTTCCTTACAACTCTCACGCGCCTGCGTTGCGAATAATCTTGTATATGTACGCGTGCGGAGCGTCGAAACTGTAAAAACTTGTTGCTAAGGTGTCTAAAACTCGCTACGTGAGAACGTCGCCGTGTTGGCACAACTATAATATGCTCTTTCTCTCTCGCTCTCTGCGTTATGTGGACCGTTACAAAACAGGTTCCTTCGCTCTCTCGCTTTTTCTCGCGCGATTTCAGTATATTATATGTATATACGCGAGAGCGTTTAGGCGACTCTCCAGTCTCCACTCCGGAGCGTATATACACCGTATAATAGACAGCTCGGCGAGAGCCGATCATTTCCGAATAAGTAAATTTGCCATCGGACACACGCGCCTTCTTTATGCCGCCTTCTCGGAACGTTGTACAGACAGCCGACGTACATTCTCCCGTCGTCGTATAGTCGTCGTCTCTCTGCGTCCGCTAAATTGATCAGCTATCCGGCGTGGATACATGAACGCATATACATATACACGACACACGTATAGAGTACGTAGAGAGAGAGAGAGAGAGAGAGAAAGAGAGAGCCGAGATATACAGAGAAACATGATTTATCGCTGCGCTGCGTCGGCTATATAATTTTCGAATTCAGCCTGCGTGGCTGTAGCGCAGACGTTGGCTACTTCTGCGAACCGCCGGCCGAGAAGCTTCTGTACGCGTGAAAAAAGAGCTTATGTAACTTAGCGCTGGCGGCGCGCGAGCGATCGAAAGACCTGTACGTGTAGATATAGCGTATATATACGCCTGCGAAAATGTGTGTTCGTATTTTCTCTGTCTGTGTGTGTGTGTGTGTGTGTCTGCGTATGTAAGAGCGCTGGAACGAAAAAACGAAAATGCGAGCCAGACGGAAGTCACGTACGAGCGCTGCTCCTCGCTCTCCGGAATACGTACGCGCGTGTGCGTATGCGTGTGTGCGCGTGTGGGATGCAGCGTCGCGCCGTCGTCGTCTGTAAAAAAAGCGCTTTGTTTATTCGAAAAGTGCATGCAGACGCGTACGGCGCGCGCGTAAAGTGAATTAGAGCCGCCGCAGCGTATATAATATATATTATATATGTTTAGTGTCTACAAGTGACTCTCTCGCATCAGGTACTTAAGACTCGCGCAGTACATATGCGAGTCATTATTTTTCTGCCAGTGTTTGCGCCAGGCTGTGGCGCGTGTACGCCGCGTTGCGTTTGCCATATTATTCGCGTTCCGCGAAACGCAAAAGCGAATCTTTTCCCGCAGGAAGAGATATCGAAAGCGAGATAATGGCGAATAAACGTCGAGCGAGCGAGAGAGAGAGAGAGAGAGAGAGAGAGAGAGAGGAAGTGCAGCGCGAAAATTCTGCCGATCTCTCGACTCTCCGGCTGAGCAGCGCGAGGGAGAGAGCGAAAAAAAGAGAACCTCCAAGTGTCGATAAAGCGACGTCGGAACAAAGCGAGAGGGAGAGAGTGAGAGAGATAGGAGGAAAAAATAGCCTGGGTAATAAGCGCGTGCAATTTTGATTGCCGCTTCTGGTCGTTGTTTCGCGCTGATGTGCGCCGCCGCCGCCGTCGCCGCGAAAGCCCGACTGTAGGCGAGATAAGCGCAGCCGCGCCGCTGCTTCTTCGCCTCGGTCTGCGGATGTGGAAGTCGTTAATTTTCGCTCGGGTAACTCGAGAAGCATTTGTTTAGGCTTTTCCTTCGACGCGTCGAACTGCGGGAATCGAGAGAAAATCGGCGGCTCCTCGTCTCGAGTCGCCCTTTTCGCATCGGCGCGCGCGTGTCTCTCACTGCCTGTCACGGGATTACTCGCGCTTGACTCATCCTCATTTGTCGGTGAGCGCTCGAGGGAAAAGCCATATATTGAATCGCCGGGATTTGCTCTCTGCGAGCGCCAGTTTTGCTCCGGAGATTGTGCGTTTCGCGCGCAACAAAAAAGACGGGAGAAGAAAAAATAAGGAACAAGTAGGAGAGAAAGCTACGCGCGCAACACTTTAAGACATCCTTATCATGAATAATTTATAAAGCGAAGGCCGAAGGAGCCTCGGCGATAAAAAGTGTATAAGCTCTCGCTGAAAATAGCCAAGGTGTTCGTCATTTTTTTTTCGCGCAGCTCGGCTCTCTCTCTCTCTCTCTCTCTCTCGCTCGCTCGTCGCTGCTGCTGCTTCGTTAAAATCGCTCCTATACATACACATAGACGCGCGCAGTGTGTTACATCCGCCGACGTTGGATATATAGTGTGTATATATGGGCACATCGCCTCCTCACAAAGCCCGAGATAGCCGATGCGCCGCCGCTTTTTGAGTTCCTCTTTCACTCTCTTTTTCTGCAGCGCGCGGCGGCGGCGGCCGACGAATCGCCCGGAGAGATAACCTGCGCGAGCCCGCACTTATCTCGCTGCTGAATAAGCGATAGATACAGCCCA
Organism: Philotrypesis tridentata; assembly: GCA_018906965.1. NCBI lineage: Eukaryota > Metazoa > Arthropoda > Insecta > Hymenoptera > Pteromalidae > Philotrypesis > Philotrypesis tridentata. The sequence goes on from JACCIB010000048.1 coordinate 5,213, forward strand.
AGACCGGTTGGCCATCTTCATTTTTTCTCCGTTTTCGCGGCTCCGCCTGCTCTCTCTCTCTCTCTCTCCCTCTCTCTGCAGCGGTGTACTCGCTCTCGTTGTCGGGCTCCTTCTCTTTTTCTCGCAGGTCTCTCGCGTCTCCGTGTACGTATGCATATACCTGTATATGCAGATGACATTGTAAATCTTCATTGATTGATGTTTATTATCGCTAATCAAGCATCAGAGGCCAAGAATAAACACATGCGGGAGATTATATGCCTCGTGCGCTCCCTTCTCCTCTCGAGTTCTTATTCGAGCTTTGGCCGGTTATGCGCGCGCTATTAAGAAATTTAACGAGAGCTCGTCGCCCCGGCCGCTATGCTCGCAGGACAGCCCCTCGCTGTATATATTTCTAGGACATTATCGTTTCTCTCTTTCTCTCTTGCTGGTTCTCTCTCTCTCTCTCTCTCTCTCTCTCTCTCTCTCTCTCTCTCTCTGGTATCGCAGCCGCGGAAAAAAGAGGGCGCGCGAGATAAATGAGATTTATCAGAGAAAGGCGGCCGCTCAGCGCTTGTCATCGCGTGAAACTCGCGCGAGTTGCGCAAGTCTATACACACCGCGTATAGCTGTGCGCTGAAGATTTCACAAACTGGATCTCATTCGTCACTACACAGTCCGCGTGAGTGTATGTGTGTGTGCGCGTGTGTGTGCGCGCGCGAGTGTAACGGCTGGCCGAAAATTATGGTTCTTTCGCGGACTGCGTTATACTTAGCCTCGTCATTTTCAAATGAATCACGTCGATATTTTTTTTTTCTTTCTTGTTCTTCGAGAGTGAGTGAGAGAGAGAGAGAGAGGGAGAGAAAGAGAGAGAGAGCGAGATATGTTCCCTCGATAAGTTGTGAATCACACGCGGACGCGTAGAGAGGTGCTTTGGAAAGAGAGAGAAAAAAATGCGTACACCGCGCGCGGGAGAGCTAGTTTTCGTCCCGTGAGTTTCGAGAATTAAACGTTGGTGGCTACAGCACATTTCTATCAGCGTACTTACAGAGCTCGCGCACGTAATAGCGAGTCTCTTTTTCTTACGTATGTACGTACGCGCACGCGTTTTATCGCGAGGATAGAGCAGCGTGATAGGCAGAAATACATAGACACGTCGTTGGAAAATGTCACATGGCCGTAAAGGGGTGCATAAATTACGGGGTCTCGCCATGACTCGGCACCGCGCCTTTCGCTCTCCCGTGCTCTCTCTCTCTCTCTCGGTTTATACGTACACACTATACACATGTTTCAATTTTCATCGCGAATAAAAAAGCAGCATCCCGCGCGCACTCGTGTGTACATCTCGAAGACTCGTAGAGAGAGAGAGAGAGAGAGAGAGAGAGAGAGAGAGAGAGAGAGAGAGAGAGAGAGAGAGAGAGAGAAGTTTAGTCTAATCTCAAGCTATATCGCGGCTTAATTCGGGGCTTTCCACTCGGCTATCTACTCTCAGATGAAATTGTACAATTACGACAAATGAGCACGTCCCTATCTTCCCTTCCTCTCCTCCTACTCCTCTGCTTCGTGTTCGTGATTCGAAGCTGCGCGCAATATAAGAGAGAGACAAAGGGAGGAAAAAATGCTACAGAGAGCCTTTATGGTTCCACGAGTAGACGTTCGTCCTCGTCACTCGATAGAGAATCGTGATACCATACACCCAAGCGCACGCTGTATATCTCTCTCTCTCTCTCTCTCTCTCTCTCTCTCTCTCCGAGCCGTACTCTCCGAAAGAGAGAGAGAGGAGAGAGAGAGAGAGAGAGAGAGAGAGAGAGAGAGGCAACAGCCGGCGGACCACCATGAAATAGAGTGTGGACTTTATGCCCGGCGTCAGGAGCGTCTCGTAAATGCCTGGACGACCAGTCGCTCTCTTGTCTTTCTGTCTGCCTCTCTCTCTCTCTCTCTTTCTCTTCGAGAAAGATCCAGATGAACGTCACCGAGTCATCGAGATGCGCTCGAGCTGACAGACGACATAGCGGCTTTTTTCCTCCCCCCGTCATATTTTCTTCTGTACTCCCGGCGCGACGCGCTCGTCCCGATGTAATCCAGCGGGATAAATACAAACGAAACCCAATGTAAAGCGCCTACAGCCCATTATAAATATTTCAGCCAATACGCATAGCCGCAGGTATAGAGTGCCTTAGATTTCAGGAGAGGCAAGCGGAATAAAAACGTGTATATTATCGTGGAAAGGAACATCTATTTCGTATACGGCAGCGAAAGTCGCCTATATGTACGTATTATACCACTTATATATATATATATATGTGTGTGTGTACTTACACACACACACACATGCTACACGGTTTTTATAGCCACAGCAGCAGCGGCGGCGGCGGCGGCGGCGACGGCGGAGCATTCGTCGTCGGGCCAATGAAATTCTGTCTTCGCCGCTTCGTCATGTTTCGGTCGAAACTTGAGTATCACCGTCGGGGCAAGAGAGAGAGAGAGAGAGAGAGAGAGAGAGAGAGTGGGAAGGAGAGAGAAAGAGTCGAGATAGAAGGAAGGACGGAGATAGCGATAGAGCTGCTGACCAGTGCTGCGCGAGGCCGAGAGATGGAAAAAGAAGGAATGCAAGCAACAGCGCCGATGACGATGAGAGAAACGAAGAGTAGGGAAGAGAGTCAGCTCGAGTTGCTATCGGCGAAATTTTAAGTGCCGCCGAGGTCACTCCGTTCAACGATTGAGAGAGCGAGTGAGAGAGTGAGTGCGTTTGTCGTTGCTGCGGCTGCTGCTGCTGCTGCTGCTGCTGCTGCTGCTACACTGCCTCGTCGTCACGTAGTTGCGGACGATGAAAATTTTGCATTTGCTTGTTTGCCCTTGTTAAGGTGCTCTTATATATGCCCGCGCAGAAAAGAAATATTTATCGTTCAATTGGGGGCTGCTGTGCTATATACTGCACACGAGTCGGCCGCTCGTTTGTTTCTTCCTCGAGTGCACACAGTCGCCCGCTGCACGTACGCAACGACGAGAGCCGCGGCTGTACTCCGGAATTCTGCAGTATATATTGACCAAGATTATTGCTTGGGAAACATTTTAAAGGCTCTCTCTCGCGCGCCTCTTATTTTTCTCCTCACTCCGCAGCCGCGACGCGTGCACGTGCGTGTGTGTGGCTTATTTCGTTACGCGTCTAAGTTTCGCGCGTGTATTCCAGCGAACGAAATGGATCTGGAATTCAGCTCGGGCGCTGATAAACGCACGACACGTCGAGCGAGTAAGCGTATTCTCTTGGGCGGCGATTCGTAAAAAGCCCGCGTGTTTTCGTGCTCTGGAGCCACATCGACGACGGGGCAGGAAACCGTACAATATATATGTATAATTGTATATACCACGGCGCGTGTGTATAGAGGAAATTCTCGAAAAACATGTTATTCGAAAATAAATACAGAGGCGGGAGCAGCTACTGGACAGACGCGGGAGACAATGATGGGAATATCTGCGCGCTGCTCTCTCTCTCTCTCTCTCTCTCTCTCTCTCTTTCTCTCTATAGGACATAACATAACTCCTTCATTGTCGTACGCACAATATAATACAATAAACAATATGCGCACATAGGAGTAGGACGAATGTGTCACGCGCGCGCCGCAGGAATTCGTCGCGCGAGAATAAAGCCGTATATAATTTATGCGTTCTCGTCGGCTCTATCCTGCACGACACCTATATAAAAACCTTTAAGTGCAGGCTCATTATGATAATGCAGTGTAGCCAGTCATTACATCGTTGCTTTTAACCTGCTCCGAAGCGAGCCGTAAATTTTAATTAAACGAAAATCGTACGTATAAAATTCGAGAAACAAGTTAGGCAGAAGCGCCGCCGACGCTGCAGCAGTCGCACAACCGAGACGGAGAGAGAGAGAGAGAAAGAGAACAAGACTTAAAATAAATTAGCGCATAAAACGTGTAGAAATACTCGTGTATGCGCTTCTATATATATGACGGCTTATATATACAAATAGCTAGAGACAGTGGCGAAGGCGAGCATAAAATTTGCGGAAGCGCGTGCAGCGGCGCGCTTATCGCGGCTAGTCCCGCTTAGATTGCAGCGAGTGTCCTTTTTCGTGCTGTATCACTTTTCAGCCGCAGCGTCGAGCGATTATTTTGTTGGCGTCCCATCTTTTTTTCTGATGAATTTATCGACGTGAACGCCCTCCTCGAGCATCGAGGGCTTCCCGTTGGTATTCGATACTGTATCGCCGTATACAGTCTGCGTAGCTATATGCACGAGGCAACACGAGATCCTCCAATAATGCAAACAGTCGTCGCTCCTGCGATTCTGTATATACTATACATTATACATTCTACATTGTATAGACAATATATACACTGGCTGGCTTGTATATTCAGTAGGTAGTGTCCGCGAGAGATCCAGTCAAATTTGGTTGGGCTATTTGTCAAAGTTTGTTTGTTTCAATTATTAATGTTCATATTTGTAAAAAAAAATTTCCCGAAATACGGTACTTTTTTTCGATTTTATACGAGTGGAAATGACATACAGGAAAAGTTTAAAATAAATTTTTTTTTGAAGGTTTCTATCTACTTTTTTGCAGTTAGCGATGATTTACCATTTATGAACGAGAGCGGCAGAAGCTTTAATTATAAAACGAAAAAAGATCGTGAAAATTGATTAATTGAAATTGCTCTCACAAAAATAAATAGATTTCCTTTTGTCTGTTCCTGTTTTAAATACTTGCAGTTTTTGAACCCAATTAATCATACAATCTATTAGATGCTCCATTTTTATTTCGTTTATAGATAACACGAGTGATCGATGCATAATTGCACAAATATAAAACTTCGACACTGAAAATAACTTTAATGACTGCTTCAGGGGACTACATTTATGCATACGATAAACAAGCGTACGTATACGACCAATCCTCCTAGAAAAATGCACTTTTTGGGGGTCCAGAAATCGAAAAATTTTTTTTCAAGCTAGAGGTTTCGGACCAATGAGGCTTACTTCTGTAAGTCGAAAGATAATCAAAAGTGTAGAGAAACATGGGAAAAGTTACTAGAAACCACATTTCTGTGCCATTTTACGTTTGCTTTTTACAAAAAAATAAATCATCGAAATATTGGAATAATAAAATTTCCGAAGCACAAATAAAATTTCAAATTAGACTACAATAATGTACAACAAAAGAGCTTTAATTAAAAAAAAAATATGTCTAAATTCGATGATCTGAGTAAAAGTTATGTCCGTTTAATAAAAATCTGAATAGCCGATTTTTTTTCTCCATATCCTCTTGTTAAATTCTCATGTTCAATTTTTCCCATGTTCCTCTGCATTTTTGACTATCTTTCAGATTACAGAAGAAAGTCTGATCGGTCCGAAACTTATAGCTTAAAAACAAATTTTCGGTTTCTGGACCCCCGAAAAGTGCATTTTTCCAGGAAATTGGTCAAATGTTATATTATTGGCGTTCTAAAATTTTTGGAGGTTAGCAACGGCATTTAATAAAAAAAAGGAAAAAACACGCTACGAAACTATCACTCGACTATGAAGTTAAAACCTCGGTTAAAACCGAGGTTAAAACTGTTTCAACGAAAAATAGGAAAAGTCGATTTCAACGAAAGCTGCGAGGTTGTGTTTGCAGCTTTCAGACGTAGGGAACTTTTTGCCAACGCATCCAATTTGGACAAATGAGCTTTGAATCGAGGCTCTTTTGCTGAATTCTTTTTCCCACTCACGTGGAAATCCTGACAGCATTCCTGAAGAAATTCTCCAATTGCACACGTTCTATAATCAAAAAATTCCAAAAGAAATGCTGTCCAACAAATCATTAAACAGCACTCTACAATCTACATCGTTCGAGCGAGGAAAAGCGATTGCCAAGCCATGATTTACGCGCGAGCGTTTTTCCTCGCTGGAATGCTCTAATATCCTTATTAATCAATTTCGCACCTCGGCTAAAGCACGTTTCAACACATATCCAATTGTGAATTGCCTCTCGAGAGTTAGCTCTGGAATTGTGCGATACATATTTTAGCATCGGGCATCATATAGGACGAATGAAAATGGCCTGCGCAGTGTGCTTACTTGCGAGCGTGCGCATCTGTCTATGTATGCGTATGTGTCTGTAACGCGAATCGAGGTATACGCAAGCTATATGCACTAAAGCACTCTGCTAATTAATGTTTACGATTTCCATTAACGCAACGCAACCGCAGTAGGTGACTTCCTGCGCAGATCACAGCAGCAGCAGCAGCGGTGGCGGCAGCAGCGGCGGCGGCGGTGGCAGCCTACGATTTCTCACCGCAGTGTCTATCTGTCTGTCCTGCTGCTGGAAATGTGCCGTACAGCAGGAGCTGTGCAGCACTCGATTTCCGGCTGGCCAGCAAATTGCTCGCCTCGCTCTCCCTCTCTCTCTCTCTCTCTCTCTCTCTCTCTCTCACTCTCCCTCCTACGGCCGAAAACGCGACCGCTGCTGCTGCTGCAGCATCGATTCGCTCTCCCTAACGTGTACGCGTGAAACGCTGCATTTCCTTTGCACACCGAACGTACGTACGTGTATGTACGTAATGTAGGCACCTCTTGCGCGCGCTTGTGTATGTGTGTGTAGAGAGGCTTTTGTCGAGATAGAGCGGATACTTGTTGCTGCTGATTGCAGTTTGACTTATCAGTCCTCGGCAGGTTATTTCTCAAATAGCTTCTACGCGGGCACACAGACAGAGAAAGAGAGGGAGAGGGAGAGATCGGCTATAAATCTCTAAGCGCGCTTTCTTGCATATTACGTAAAAGCCACTCGGTGATAAATCCGCGCAGGCTTGTGTGCGCGTGTGCGCGAGCGCTTGTACATACATACACGTATATTGTATATGCTGTATATCCTCCTCCTCGGAGCGCGGCTTTCTTTTGTCCCGAGCGTCGTATAGGGCAAACAAGAATCCCTGGCTTATCTCTCGCCGGCTTGCGGGGGCTCCTTCTCGTGTCGCGCAGGTGAGCAAACTCGTATCTCACTGTCTCACTGAACCAGCCGAATCAGGCAGGTACGGGCTCTGCACGCGTCTGCGCGTATAAACATTTTCTACGCAGATATGCGTACGCAATATATATACAATGTATAGTGTATACACATAACCGCGCAGAGATTTCAGCTCCGGAAGCGCGACAAGTGCGCCGCGCGAGCGCCCAACTATTTTAATTTCTTTTCCGCAACTCGCTTCCCCCGAGACTTTCGGAGTCCAAGCAAAGGCGCGCACGGATGTAATATACATAATAGAGAGCCGAGACTCTAGTACTGCGCCTGAGAATCCGCGGCTGATGCGCAGTGTATAGCGGAGTTTTGAGGAGGAAAACCGCACACGAAATTCCTCAATCAGCTCTACTAAGTATATCTATGGAGAGAGGGAGAGAGAGAGAGAGGAGAGACAAGTTTTGAAAAAATCCTGGGAATTCCCGTCGCTCCCACGTATTTCGAATCACCGCATCGCGTGTGTCCTCCCTCTAAACTTGAGCCTGGCGCACATCTTAAACTTTCAGGTCTTCATTGACGTCATACGTGCACAGTAGTCGTTAGCTCCGGCATTCCACATTATGTCCGTATATACACCTATATGAACGTCCTATACCTATACGGCGCGTACGTATCGGTAGGACATTGTGCATCAGTGTGTCCATCAGTACCACGGCTTTGATGTTGAACGGCTAATTATACAGGATTCCCTCTATACGTGTGTGTGTGTGTGTGTGTATGCGCTACGCCAATGCGCTATGTAATGCCATTCGCTCGTTCTACACACTTACGCAGTTGAGTCTTGACTCCATATACCTATATAGTATATATTATATATATACATGGCGTATACGCGTGTAAGTGCATATAATGTTGAAGCCAATAGAAATTCTATTCCCGGGCGGACGCACTAAAAACCGCATGTACGGACTGGGGGGCCGGACATGCAAAACCGCGGACATCAGGCGCCTGGTGTGTGTCCATCCGCGCGGCGGAAACGGGCTTAGAAACCGGCGTCTCTCGTATACCAAGACAGAGACAAGGCTTCTTCTCGCTGCATCTTCCGGCTGGAAATTCCTTTTTTCTCGCATCGACGTACTCTCGCGTGGGACTTGTGCACGTGTCTACTTACGTACACATACCTTTGTATTGTATGTATAGTGTATACATACGTACATACATACATATTACATATACATACCGGGAATCGCATCAAGGCTACACGTCGATTACAACAGCCGGTGTAATTCCTCTCGGATATGCATGCATAAAAACTTGAGATTTTCTAATGCGCACAGCCGCTGCACACTCGCATACGTATACACACACAGAAGTGCGCGCAGACAGTATGTGTTTACACAGATAGTCGCCCAAGTCGCGACATAATAGAAATCGCAATTCCTCGCGTGGTCGCCGTAAAAGCGTGAAGGGGCTCGACGAGGCTCCTATATAGCCCCACGCACGCACGCGCGCACGCAGAAATATGTGTAGAAAGTTTTCGAGGCGTAAACGCCGCGGCACTTTAGCGCGCGGCACGTATGTCCGCCGTGACAAGAGTGTGAGCTGCGACCGCATAAGTACCTAGTGGCGCAAGCCAGACATGTAACGTACTCGTCGATCCGGTATGTAGATTTGCGCAGGTGTCGCCTTGACGCTTGCGCCTCCGTACACACACACACACATATTCACGCGTGCCTACGCGTATAGTTTCTTCTCTCTCTCTCTCTCTCTCTCTCTCTCTCGTCTGATTTTCAATTTTAATCAGCTCAAAAAAACACATTTTATCCCCGAGCGCTTCTCACAGAATATATATATAATTGTATATCCGCAATGTACGTAAGACATCAAAGACGTTTATACGTACCTACACGTTATATATAATGTATTATATACGATTAGGTAATACGCGCATCAGTATATACACGTCGAAGCTGTAGGTATATTTATACATATAAGTACTCGCGCGCGCGTAGGTATATGCGTACACGGCTCTCTCCGTTATCGCGTTAAGCGTTAAAAAGCCCGACTGGTTAATATCGGCCGCGGTCGCGCCGGTAATAATAGCTGCAGCCTGCAACTACATAAGAGAAAGAGAGAGATTCGAGGAGTGTTATCGTTTTAGCTCTCGCGTATGTGTGTGTGTGTGTGTGTAATGTGTGTATGCCGCGGCTGTTTCCGGAAATACGTCAGCCTCGCGCTATATAGTGTAATAATAGCGCTTGTAGCGCCTGGCGATAATTCCGCGTGTACATAATACGTACGGTACTGCAGAGAGAGAAGAGAGAGAGAGAGAGAGAGAGAGAGAGAGAGAGAGAGAGAGTTGCGAAAAACGCTAAGCGGCACAGATCGAAAATGCTTTTTCAATTCTCGCCGCGCGGCCCGAAAAAGAAAGAGAGGAAGAGAGAGAGAGAGAGAGAGAGAGAGAGAGAGAGAGAGAGAGAGAGACGTTCTTTGTTAGTCGCGCGCGTCATGCGTAAATATACGCGCGATTTCGAGGTTTTACCTTGCACTTGAACACACAAATCGGCTGCATCTATACATACGTGTGTAACATGTATACTTGCAATGTGCGTACGATATATAATTCTATGTATGCAAGGTACAAGTATAGATGCATTCGTAAATGCAGTTGGGAAGCGAGTTACGCGTGTGACGAAATTCGAGGTGCACAATCTGCACATAGATGTATACCAATATGGAATGCGTGCACGCTTGAAATTCGATACATCGAGAGACAGAGAGAGAGAGAGAGAGAGAGAGAGAGAGAGAGAGAGAGAGAGAGAGAGAGAGAGAGAGAGAGAGAGAAGAGAGAGAGGAGAGAGACAGAGAGAGAGGGAGAGAGAAAGAGACAGAGAAGAGAGAAGCATAGAAAAGTGCGATATTGAACGCAGCTCCGAGTATACCCGCAGACTTGCGGTCCTGTATATATATATAATATATAATATACATATATACGTGTAACGTAACTGCATGCAGTATAGGTAAATATACGTATACGTGCGCCCACCTTCTTATATACGCGCGTCGCGCCACGTCGTCATCGTAGCCTTACATGCCGCTATACGGCTAACTCTCGCATAGGCGCATATATATAGTCTCTAATACACAATCGAGTCGAGAGTCTCTCGCCTACTTGAACGTCTATCAATAGCCTCTTTCGTCAGGTCGTCGTGTCATGTCGAATCGTTAAAGCTTGCATTATGTACGCTTGTGTGTGTGTGTGTGTGTGTGTGTGTGTGTGTGGTGTGCGTGTGTGTGTGTGTCTGTCTGTCTGTGTCTGTACTGGTTGTATATATATATACTTACCTCATGAGAAATAAATACGGGCAAGCGTCGTATAGCGTACACCTATATATGTGTGTATTTACGCGATAGAGTCTCGGCTGTGCAGCGGTACACAACGGATTAATGCCTGAGATATGATCGTAGCTCTCTGCAAGAATAGCCTATATATGTATGCGTTCGTGTATATACGCTGTGCGCGCACGACGATTAAGATTTTTCTTCCGTCACGTATATATACATGTATATGCAATACACTCTGCCAGCTGTGCGCGACTCGATGTTTAAACTCATTCGGCGTGTGAATAAAATATATAAAGCGCTCGCGCGAGAGCCTAGATCAACACGAGGAATTTCAATGATAATTAGCCGAGCAATTTGCTCTCTTTCTCTCTCGGTAGTCTACATAGATAATTCAATGATGCCAGAGAGTGAGATGTATACATTATATAGTGTATCTGTATGCGTATGTGTGTGTGTGTGTGTGTGTGTGTGTGTGTGTGTGTGTAAGATAGAGACGAAAATAAACTTTAATAAACTAATCAACTCTATTCTTTATTACATCGACGGAATTTCGCTTGTAAACCGCATTCAATTATGCACATTAGCCGACAGCGCGGCGGTCACGGCGGCAGCGAGTTATTAAAATGTTGAGCTGCCGAAGCACACACAAGCTGCAGCTAGCGTATATTTGTGTGTGTGTGTATAGCTCATATAATGCGCGTGTAACTCTCCGGTGTGTGTGTATAAATTATTCATTCTTTCCATAGGCTCTCTTTACACGTATACGAACCTTAATGGGAAAGCCTGCTCGCGATTCGCGCGCCAGCTCTCTCGAGTCTTTGATCAAGTGCTACGTGTTATTAGACTTAAATTACAATTGCGCCGATATACGTGTATTAGTGAGATAGAGCAAACTGAAATTGAAATGCTGCGGCCTATTTGCGCGCTGTGTATCGATTACCACTTAGAAATATCTATATAAGTATATAATATATGTGTATTGTGTATATATGTATATATATATATGAGAATGAATATAACTATATACGCGCGCGCGCTTGTGTGTGTTTGCGTGAGGCGACTACACACATACATAGAGAAAATGAACGCATACCAAACTCTCCCCTCATAACGCACAAGTGCAGTTGCATACCTATATACTTTCACAGCGCATTCCCTCGCACTCTCGTGTAATGCTAATTACACAATTAACACACACGTGACACAAGTCGTAAAGCTCCTTTGCTTATGTACACCATATATACTTACGGCTCTCTGACATTCGAAAAATATCTTCATTTTTCTCTGGTGTAGCGTTCCGTCCACGCGATCACTGCACAACTGTTACAAGCAACTCACGACGCCGACTCGGCGCCGAAGACAACGTTGCGTGGGAAAGCTTTTTATTTCTCTATGCATATTTTTGTATGACAGCTTAGCCGCGTCTGTGTGTGCGTGCGTGTCCGTGTGTGTGAATGTGCGTGTGTGTGTGTGTGTGTGTGTGTGTGTGTCGCAATTACACGAGCGTGACCCTACTGGAAATTCGTTCGATGAAAGCACTAGTTATAATGAAAATACTGAAAAACTAGATATTTCTTTTTCTTTGGGTAATGGAATTTCTCTTTTTTCCCACCTTTATTAAGTATTAATATTGAGTGCTGCTAAATTAATAGGCACTTGGGTTATTGAGACGCATAAGGTGAATACGACAACCTAAAAGAAATTACTGGGCTAAGGTTAATACAGCCAGTAGAAAAGGTATTGGCGCTTCGGGAGTAATGCTTTTGTTCGAAAATAAAAGTTTAAGAAAATACGATAAATAAGTGAACAGGATGAATTTTGCTTTTGGCATGACAAAGCGAAACTTTATATTCTACCATGATTTTTTCGTGGGACTGAAACTTGGGTGAAATTATGAAGGAGAAAGTGCGTTAATCAAATCTTACTCAGCGATAGAAAGATCACAAAAAATATTTTAAAAATTATAAATGATGTTCCAATGCGAACTAACTTTTTGAGAGCAGTTACCAGTTATGTAACTATTGTTATCAGTTGCATATATCCATTACTGATAATGAATATGAGTTTGCAATAAATCATTAAGCACACCAAAATCAATGGCAACATTATAAAGTAGGTCGCTATAAAACGTAAGAGATAAACTCTCAAGTTCAAGATCACAGATAAATCCAAAGTAACAGCGAATTGTTTTTCCTGTAAATTATTTTCTCTCTACTCTTTTTCTTCCAGGACACTGCATTCGATTTACGCATACAATGCAAGTCAACTCGAACGATGGCACGGATCCACATTTTCATCGAAAATCACGGGTAAAGCCCGGTAACGGCGCATTAACTCCGCGCGTTAAGCATTGATAAACCGAATACTGATTTTCCTTTCAGCACACGCCAGAAGAGAGCTTTCCCGCCGACTGCACCTCCCGCGCACACATCTCACTGTAATCCGAGCATTATTTCAGAAATCAAAGCGGAAAGCAGTTAGAGATCGTGTCAAAGTGCTGTCATCGCTCTGGAGACACGCAAGTGGAGCGAGAGAGGACGCGCGCGCGCACACACACACATACCTATAGGTTGCAGCGGCATCAGCAGCAGCAACGGAGAGTGTATAGCACAAGTTCGTTGACCCCGACAGCAGCACCTGTAGGGAGGAGCGCGAGAGGTCATGCAAGAGTCTCTCTCTCTCTCTCTCTCTCTCGCGAGCGCGCGCGCACGCTCTTTCTTGCATGAGAGCATGTGCTTTTTTTCGGAAAGAAATGAAATTGACTGCGGTTCCGTCGCCGTCGCCCCCGTCAATTACACGCGGCTATAGGTGCAACGCACTTTTCCGCGCGACCATATTATAATGCGCGCGCTCCGAGCACCTTATACATTATCGACAGAGACACAGACACACACGCGAATATGCGTAGCTACACACACCTATACGTATACAGAGGGATACGAGAAGTGCACGCGATGCACCGTTTAATATTCGGCACAGGGGGTGGTGCTGGGTCTGCGGTGCCGGGCAGGCGCGTGCACAATCCGGAAGGATATAATATCCAAATTTACTCCTCGCTCGAGCGCACTGCCTGTGTAATCTACCGCTCGTAGTTATACATATAATTTTTCGCCGATTCGTGCAGCTTTCTTCTCTTTCTCGCTCTGCATTAACGCAGTTCTCTGACCTCTGCAGAGCTGTTATAACTGCTTTGTCGAAATTTTTAGCGCATGCGGTCGCTATACACGTATATACATACGGGAAGGTATATACATACACCTGTGTTTGCCAACGATCAATTTTCTCGTTCACTGAATACACATACTCGTATAATCGCGCGCGCAGCTTGCGGACGAGAGCGCGAGTAATTTAAATTAAAACAAAGAGGAATAAAAAAAAGGGTCGACCAGAGAGAGAGAGAGAGAGAGAGAGAGCGCCGAATTTCCTTATATTCGACCTCTGCCCTCGTGTATATCTCGCTGCGTAATGCATTCGACGCGAGAATGCGGAAAAGAGAGAGTAGATGGGGGGAGGGGAGGGAGGAAGTGTCTCTTGATATATTTCCTGTAAATTGCTGTTTTAATTAGCACCCTCCCGTAGACGCGGAATTATGCGCGAGCGCGAGCGACATGTGCAACTATACTGCGGTGCAAATCGACGAAAAGGAGAACAAACACGCCCCTGCCTACACTACTCCGGTTAATATACGTCGCACTCTCGCTCGTTCGTTCGCTCGCTCGCTCGCTCGCAAAGAGAGAGAGAGAGAGAGACCCGAAGTTTCACTTCTGGGCGAAACGAATATATGCATTATAGACTAGAAGAGAGCATTGCGTATACCTGCACGGCTCTCTCTCTCTCTCTCGGTGTGTAACGTTTTACCCCCATTTGTATTAATGGGCACATTGCGCGAGGACCCGGCCCCGCGGATCGTGTGTCCGCACGTATACAGTCTACATATACATGTGTATATACACACGAGTACCGCCGAACCGTGAAGCGGGCGGTCGACGAACTCGACCGGTCGCTGAACTCGGCTCTAGCGGCTCGCAAGTGCAGTGTGTAACCGAAATTCCTGTTTTTCCTCATCGACGACCTATGGATGTGTGCATATATGCACGGGGGCTCCGGGGGAGGTGCAGTGCGCTCTGCGTATATCGCACGGGACTCCCTCGGATCGGCGACATTGGCCCGACTCTCTTCTCCGCAACGCCGGCCGTCTATACACACGCGTCGTACGTACACGCACGCGTGCACGTGTATGTCTCGTACACACGTACGTGTTATACGCACATCCACACACGTCCTTTCCCCGCAGATCCCTTTGAGAGCGCAGCCCCTAATGTCCGCCCCCTCTCGCCCCTTAGACCGAGAGAAAGAGAGAGAGAGAGAGAGAGAGAGAGCTCTCGAAAGCTCGCCCCACCCTTGGCTGCTTTTATATAATGATTGGGGGCGGCCATGTTTGGGGATGCGCAGCGTCGCTCGGCGCACTCCAGATCCACACACTCGCAACTCCTTCTCCCTCCCTCTCTCAATATATCCTTATCGGGAAACTGCGCGCGACACGAGGACGACGACGACGCTGCGCGCTTCCCTCGTTCTTATCGAGCGCGACAGATGGCAGCTGTCATCCGGTTTTCCCCGCGCGTCTGCTACGCATACATGCTCGAATCTCAAAAAAAAATTTTTTTCCTGCACATCCCATCTCCTCGACTCTGTCGTTCTGTTGTATATAGCGCGCGTGCATCGGAGCAGGATCGGGAGCGCGCGAGGGACAGGTAGGAGGTGAAAAATGAAGAGTCGAAGAATCATCATTGGGGGATCAGCAGCCGCAGCACGAGTTCTCTCTCTCTCTCTCTCTCTCTCTCTCTCCTTCTCTCGCTAACTTCCGGTTCGTCTAGAGTAGCTGCAGAGCTCGCTCGCTTACAGCCACCATCCGGCACGAGCGGCATTCTCACGCTCATATCTGCATAGACGACGTGGCTACACATACACGCACTCACACAACACACGCAGACACACACACACACACACACACACATCAATATTCAGAGAGAGAGAGAGGCCGGAAAACGTTTGCCGAGTAGGGAGAGAGAGAGAGAGAGAGAGAGAGAGAGAGAGAGAGAGAGAGAGACGTACACACATGCGCCAAGCGTTTTGCATATACCGGACCCCCCTCGTATTAAACGCCGTTTCTTCTCTCTATGGCTACGTAAGCTCGCCTGCTGTGGCATCCCTCTCTTGCGTATAATATTCAAGAGTGAGCGTGTGCATGATGTTCGACTCTTATAGTTGCTGCTGCTGCTGCTGCTGCTGCGCTGCTGTGATTTTTTTCCTCTCCTTTTTCGGCGTCGCTTACCTCGTTCTTTTCAGGCTTTATTAGCGCTGAGAAAAAGCCAGCTGTGCTCGCAAGCGCACGAAAGAGAAAGAGAAGCATAGGCACTTTGTGGGCAAGACGCGAGCGAGAGCTCGAGAGCGGCTACTTGAATTTCACCTCGTTTTTCCCATTCGGGAAGCGCGAAGGAAGTCTTCTCGAGCTGGCTGCGGTAGAGGAGAAGAAAAAAATCCTCGATGATCTGGGCGCGCGTGCAATTTAAATAATTTCGAGCAAGAGAGAGAGAGAGAGAGAGAGAGCGACCCTGACCCCCCTCCGGTTATAAGCTGACCTGCGCGCCGCAGATTACAATCACAATGGCGAACGCCCTGGCCTTTACGGGGGTAAAACAGGTAGCTACGAGTACAAATGTATATACGTATAACCTACTATATATACACACGGGCGAAAGAGTCGCGCGCATACATTATTGCAGTCGTTTCTCTTCCTTCGGCTCCTCTGTAGGTATACTCTTTCGCTGTGTTTGCAACTTCGCCGCGCCGATGCGCCGCTCGAGAAAGAGAGACTTATTTCTTCTTCCTCTCAGCGATAGTTTCTGCCCGCCAGTCGAAAACAACGGGTGGTCCTATACATATACCCGCTTCTGATGAAATAATATACCAGAATTCGAGACACGCATACTATGCACCCCGCCCCCCGTTTCATTATTTTCACGAAAACTTTGCTCGCATCGGACTAATTTTTTTTACACGTTATTATGCACAAGGGATACTCTTAACTTTGGGACTCGCATTTTACGTCGTATGCAGGTGACCGCGTCGATCGCGGAATATTCTCACAGAATCTCTCAATGACAGGTTCGGATATGGTGATCTCCGCATCAAAATCGATTCGATGCGCATATGCCGAATTCTCCAAAAAATGTGCACATTTCTTTGGTTTAGAATAAGAAAAAAAATTTTTTTAATTTTTTTAGAGGTTTTGGTTCAGTCGGATTTTCTTCTGCAAACCAGAAGATGATAAAAACTCCATACTTCTGAGACATATTTACGTTTTTTTTTTCTATTAAATGATTACGATAAAATACTGGAATAATTAACTGCCAATGCTTCCGAGGCACAATTAAAATAATGCTTTGATAACAATATACTTTGATAAAGTATAACAACGGAGGTTTAATTTATAAAAAATATACCCAGGATCGATACTGTGATCAGACGTTATCCATTCAAAAAACAAAAATAATATAATAATAATTATAATAAAAATCTGATCAGTCAATTTTCACTTATTTCTCCACATTCCTATTTTTAGGATCTTGTGCAGGCTTACAATAGAAAGTCCGACCGGTCCGAAAGCCCTAGTTTAAAAAAAAATAAACCAAAGAAAACTGCTTTTTTTTTTAGAGAATGCGACGTATATATGTGCGAATCGACGTAATAGTGGAAATAACTCGCCTCAGAAAATTGCAAAAATTTTATTGAAGGTACACTTACAAAATTGTTTTTTCTCATTCCTAAAATTATAATTCTAAAAGTACTATTTTTCAATCGTAGGATATACTTTTTCCGAAGCAAAAACAACAAATAATTAACAAAAAAAGGAATTCGCAGATTTTTTTCTCAAAAACTACGGACTTTTATAAAAATTTCATAAAAACAAAAATATCTTAAAATTTATCAAAGTGCTCTCAAATTTTTTCAGATTTTTTGCAGACGTTTTTCGAAATTCCGACCACTCTTTGATGGATTTTAAGACATTTTTATTTGTATGAAATTTTTATAGAGGTCCATATAGTTTTCGAGAAAAAAAATTTGTGAACATAAATGTTATTTTTCTTTCTATATAACCGGGCCTATGTACAGGTGAATTTAAGTTCACCTCTATAGGAATTCTGTAGCAATGAGGCTACAGAGATTATATATTTTTTTTGTATACTGGTTGAATAAATAAATAAAAAAATAAATAAATAAATAAACCAAAAAATGTTCATATAGGCCTCCATTTCATTGAAAAAAAATTTTCGGGCATAACACAACACGGATTTTTTAAATGTGGACCTCGAAGCCACTTTTAGAATCGGTCTTTTGTGTATAAAAAAGTGTCCGAAAAATTGATATAAGAATGAAAATTTTAAGAAATTGCATTTTTTATTATTTTCGAATTTTCTATAATAAAATTAAATTTTAGAATATTTTAATATTTTAAAATTCGAAAATAATGGTTTCTGAATTTTTCCTATGCGAATTCATTAGATGCTGTCGGCTCAAACTTTGGTTTCGAAATCTGTTCTTTTGGGTGTTAACGGAAACCGCATGTAATACGTTTTTGCTCCAGAAAAAAGTACACCCGACACGATTGGCCATTGACGCGAGTTTTTTCTCTTTCAGCGTGACCTAAGAAACGAGAAAAAATAGGTCTAGTATATAGATATGCCTTCAACAAAAATTTTTTCAATTTTCCTAGGTGAGTTATTTCCACTATTTCGTGGATTTGCACGTGTACAAGCTCAGAGGATCCTGAATAATAAGAATTTGCATTAAAAAAGCCAACCGCAGCTGGGAAGTTGTCGGGAATTCCTCCACGTCGTCGTGTCGCATAAGGCAGCTCTCTCGTCGCTCTGACGACCGCGGGAACGCGCGTATATGCCGAAAAGTGCGCCCCGCTTTGGGAGAAAAAGGGAGAGAAATTAGCATGAAAGGGCTAAATTCGTGACAAATCGCATGCGCGATGCTTTTTCAATTATACACGCGCGTAGAGAGTTGCGTATATATACTGCAGTCGCGGTTCGAACATAGAGTAGACGTGCGCTGCTCTCTCTCTCTCTCTCTCTCTCTCTCTCTCTCTCTCTCTCTCTCACTCTCATATACGTATATAGAAAGGGCGTTTATGCGGACGAGTGGAGAGGAAGCAAAGGGTTCGCTGCTATATAAAGCGAGAGAGAGAGAGAGAGCTGCGGTGGTAGACGTGTGTATGCAGATGAGGATCCCCGTAGCGGATGTTAGCAGGCTGCAGTTAGTAGTGCGGGAAACAATGGACCGTGCCATTATGTCCGCTCTCGAATCCAAAAGCCCGCGTAGAGTCCTTCTGTGCTTCGCGAGCTACGCTCTCTCTCTCTCTCTCTGTCTATTATAGTATACACAGCGAGCCACATTGTGCAGCCAGCCTGCGCGTGTACCGCGAAGGGGGGCACGAGAGGCAGCAAGAGAGAAAGAGAGAGAGAGAGAGTGAAAAAATATAAAGCTTCTCGTAATTATTCGCTAATCATTCGCGTGGTGAAAGGAAGGAAAGAGGAGAAGAGAGGGCTATTAAGACGGCAATGTCCGCGAGCAGCCCTGACCCAAAGCTCCTCTTTGTGGACAATTAGGCGACTGGGCTTAAATTTCGCTCTTTAAATGAGAGCTCGTATATGCCGATGAGGAAGAGAGAGAGAGAGAGAGAGAGAGAGAGAGAGAGAGCAGCGTCCGATTGGGTAATAAAGCGAGAAAGGCACGTGCCGGCACTTGATGTCACTCGGAAGATGATTAAGCTCTCGCAAAGATATGCAAATTAAGCGGCGGCGCTCTATTTCTGTTTCTGTATAGCCGAGCGAGCGCGCGCACGCCGCCCGGTATATAAATAATGACCCTAGACGATTCTCGTGTTCTTTCTCTTGTTCCCTCTCTCTCTCTCTCTCTCTCTCTCTCTCTCTCTCTCTCTCTCTCTCTCTCTCTCTCTCTCTCGTTCGAGAATACCGGGGGGATCAGAGAGACGCCGCTGATTTCTTAATAGAATGCCGCCAGGTAATTAACGCCGTCACGCCGATCGAGCCTCTTCTCTCTTTCTGTCCCCTTGTTGTAGCTCTTATTAAGTAATTATTAATGACACGCGATCTAGTGTGGAAGAGAGTCGGGGCCTATTACCAGCACCGCCACTTGAGCTGTAGCTGCTCCTGGCCGCTACTGGCCAGCGCTATACATGTACATGTGGAAATCCACCAAAAAGTTGCACACAACTCGGTCCAAAACGTGCACTTTTTTATTTTTGAGTGCACACCTATCGAACATGCTAATTTTGTTTGGTAGCTCATTTCAAACATTAAACCGTTATGTGTCTAGTCAATGCCCCCCCCCCCCCCTATGCTAACAAAGAGCTACAGACGAAAAACCGAAACAAAATAACCGCAATTTTCGCTCTAAAAATTAACAAACAGGCATTATCTACAGTATTCTAATTCTTTAGATGTTCTTCGTATACACAGACACACTAAAAGATCTTTAATTTTCATATAAATTTGTCTGCATCGGATGCACTGATCAAAAGATACGCACATTTAAAGACAACGAACTCTGTTTCAGGCGCTTACGAAAATAGCCGATTTTACGCTTTTTTTCTTTAAATCCTTTTAACTTTTGATCCAGGCATTCGTTTTTAATGGATCATAGCTTAAATCGAGACAAAACTATATGCAAATTAAAGGTTTTTTAACGTACTTTAAGTCTGTGTATACGAAAAAAATCTAAAAAATGAGAATACTGTAGATAATGCCCCTTTTTTAATTTCTAGAGCAAAAGTCGCGTTTATTTTGTTTCGATTTCTCGTCTGTAGCTCTTTGTTGGCATAGGGTATTGAGTAGGCACATAACGGTTTATTGTTTGAAATGTCCAAACTGAAAAAGTGCAAGTTTTGGACCGAGTTGTGTGCCACTTTCTGGTGGATTTCCACATATACACACTGCTGCTGTAACATATCTACTTTACTCTATGTAAAGCGATCGATACCGTGGGATTAGTGGGATCGGCGTAACCAGTAACATACACTTAATTAAAAAGTTCATGCCACAAATTAATGACTTACCTGTGGATCGCTCGATGACGGCCGATCGAACGAGTAGAGCTGGGCGAGTTTATCGTAGAGGTTCGCGCGCTCGTAGAGCGTGCGGAAAGGATTCTTCGTGCTGAAAAAGTCCAAATCGATGTCCAGGATGTAGGCCATGTCCTTCTCGGGTAAATACTGCCGGAGCATCGCCGCTATCGATACGAAGTCGTCGCTCTGCGAAAAAGAAAAAAATAATGCCGTGACACGTATACACGCGAGAACAGGTGGAGTGTATTAATAGTCCGAGGAGAATAATAGCCTTATCGTTTATAACGCAATTAGCGCTAAATTTTTCCACTCGGAGCTTTCCATCGATTATGTTGCTTAACGTCAGGAAGTCATACCGGTTTCTTCGGCCATAGTGTGTCATACGAACTGCAAAAGAGATTAGTCACTATACAGCCGGCGCCGTCTGTACGAGAACAGGTTGCAGTGGGCTTATACATGTGTATGTGTGTACGTGCAGCGATTTTTCCGGATACATTCCGGAGCCGTGCGAGCATACACTCGAAAAGTCAAAAGAGAGGAGAAGACAAAGTAACGCAGCACAAAGCCAATGCCGGAGGGATATTACTTGACTCTTTCGGCGTTGTGTCCATGTACACTGTACAGTATATACATACGCGACAGAACAAATCGGCGCGCGTATAGCTGTACAGTGTACAACTGTACAATGTACATACACTACAGTGCCGAAAGTATATACACAGAACTTCTAATATACCATTTTTCTCTCTCTCTCTCTCCCGAGCTGCCAGCCACGGCGTTTCTCCTCCACATTATGCACATAGCTAAACACAGAAGAAGAGAGGCGCGAGGACAAAAGATGCTGCAAAGGGAGAGACAGCCTAAGCGCGACGTCGCGCGAGGAGAGGAGGAGAAATGAAAAGCAGCGTCAGCGCAGCGACGCGGCAGTTGTATAGGCAAACTGATACACAATGGGCGTGAGATCTTTTTTTTCTCAAATTCACGGTAATTACCGGCGCAAAAGCGATTAAGCGACGCGTTTCTCTCTTTCCGAGCGAAAGAGGGAGAAACTCTTTTTGTCACACTCTCGCCTCTGCGTTGTATGTATACATTACGTAGGCGAGGACGTGATTAACGAACAGAGCCGTACGGCTCGTCTCGTTTTTCTCTCGCGCCCATGTTGTGTCCCGCGCGAACAATGTTTTGAGAAATAGAGACGAGAAAAAGTGGTTTTTCCTTTCGTCGCGAGTCGCGGTTTTTCTTCGAAAAGAAGAGCGCGGAGAGAGAGAGAGAGTGAGGTTCCTTCGCTGTCGGGGAGGGAGAGGGGGCGATTAAGCCGCGTGACGAAAGCGCGCGTTGTCTCTCGCTCGGATCTCTCTCGCCGGGAAACAAAGGCTTGTTGCGCGATTTTAAACAAGTTATTTAAATTTTAGTATAATTGCCGGAGATTCGATCTCATGCATTTTGCGAGATTTCTTTTTCGACGAATCGCCAGAGTATATAATATTGTGTACACGCGTGCGCGCACGACGCGAGAGCCGCTGACGCGCGCTGAAAAAGTGCCCAAGGTATTGTAAGTCAGCGTCACGGGTCGACTCCCATTCCGTGTACTACACACTGCACGTCGCATTTAAATAAATCGCGCTATTAGCATAGGCGAGGAGAGCTCTCGGCGAGGATGAAAAATTCGTGCTGATGGATTTCGACAAAAGGTCTCTCGCGCGTTCCTGGAGAAAGAGAAGAAAAAGAAATGAAGCCGCCGCTTACATGCGTCTATACATGTATCTGTGTACACGCTTCTATACATTGGAGGCTACCGCGGTGCATTGTGCACGCGCGCATTGGAGAGGGTATTTGAAAAGAGCTCGAAAATGCGTCATCTTAATTAGAAGTGTCGCGAGCATTGTGACTAGCGGCAAGAACGGCAGATGTAGCGTTATGTCAATCAAAGTATTGTTCCGGTATATACTGTATACAGCCGTTCTAGTGTGCAGAGAGCATACACTTGTATATACACTATACACTAAATGCGTATGTGCGCGGCGACACGTGGCATGCGTACAATAATTAAAAAACAATGCATCGAAAGACGTGAGTTTTGCCTGTGTCGTTCACTCTCTCGTTTTACTGCTGTGCACTTTCGTGATATTTGCAGTATAGGGAAAAAATCATTGCAAATAATGTGCGTACCGATTACTGTACTTTATACCGTTCTTGATAAAAAAAAATCATGGAGTCCGAATTGTTAAGATTATTTATTTCTAGCTATTTTTTAACTAATTGTTTGCTGATAGCTATGGTGATAGAAAGTAGTTATAATTTATTGTTATAAATGGTTGTCTTATAATAGTAATAATAATAAATACTAAACGTGCAACGTTAACGTTTCTAAAACTACATTTCAACGAGCTCGCATAAAATTAGCTATGGTAACTGCATGGTTAAAAGCTACAGTCGAAAACACATTTGGTTTCGCTCTGCACGTCGAGGCTATTCAAGCTTAATTTTTGCATATGGTTTTAAAAAAATTTTTTTTTCTCCGAGTTACTCATATATATACCCTAATAGCAGTTTTTAGGCTGTAACTCGTATTCCAAAAAGGCTTCTTCAAAAACCGATACGGAATCATAATCACTTTACTGTTTGTCTTTTAGATCATTTCCAGTACCATAATCACCATGACAAGCGATCTATCATTCTTTCAAACTTACAATAGGGGAAGAATAATTCCCAACTGTTAGCAACAACATTTCAAAATCGAAATGATTGATTTTTTCCTTCAATCACAGTATCTCATTTTCCAATATCGCATCATTCAAAATCTTACAGATATAGCCGTTCTTTCAACAATTTTTTTTTCGAGAAATTCGCTTTATCATACGCATATTCGCGTACATATATGTACACATAATACATATACAGACCAAAGTGAATAACAGCGCATTGGGGCTGCGCACATCATGTATATATACGCATGTAGAGTTTGGCGTAGGCGCATCCGGTCGCGAGTAAGCAAGAAATACAAATCCACACGCGTATACATCCAGACACGTTGCATTATGTATCGCATCATTCGAGGCTGTCGATATACAGCAGCGAGAGAGAGAGAGAGAGAGAAAGAGAGCTGTCAGCTCTCGGACAACTGCACATGTGGTATATATATATTATATACTATAGAATATTATACATTTTCTCTCTCTCTCTCTCTCACACACACACACACACACACACACATACGCGCGGCGAACAATATTTCTCTGGATTTTGAAATCATTGCATCACAGCGCAGCACTTACTAAATTGAAATTGCGACATGTATAATTCGCGCCGCGCTCTCATGCTCTTTCTCCCTTATATATACATACTGTTATACTGCCGATATATATAAGTATACAATGCGCTATTGCAGATGTACGCGTGTAAATGTGTGTATAGCAGAAAAGGCGGCAAGGACACGATTGAAGAGATAAACAATGTAATTTGTACGTCAGGTCAAAGGATCGCGATGATGATCATGATGATGGGAGAGCCGTGGCGCGTCGACTGCGTGCAAACACCGCGCGAAATTGCCACAATTGGAGCGAAATTTCACAAGCGTTCGTGTGTATTACCTCGAATATTAACATCTCTCTCTCTCTCTCTCTCTCTCTCTCTCTCTCTCTCTCTCTTCCGAGAGGACTGCAAAAAGTGCGTATAGTGCTGGAGATGGACGTGCATATATTTCTATACACATATATACTATAGCGAGTGTACAAAAGAAAAAGAGAGAAAGAGAGAGAGAGAGAGAGAATTTTTAAACGGGTGCGTTACTGCCAATCACGAGCGACGATTCAAATGAGTCACTCGCGCCGAGTTAAAAATAATCGAGCACTATTGCCCGCAATTAATGTCAATGCGTAATCGAATAAAGCCTATTCTACAGTTTGCACTTTACTCGGATGGCTATTAGTGCGTCTCTCGCCCTCTTTCATTTCCATAGAAACACACTTTTCTCGCTCTCTGTCTCTATCCCTCCCTCAGCTAAAAAAAAGTCGAATCGATCGGTTGCCGACGATCGAGTTTCTATCATTGACTCGATTATCCATGGCGTTTCCAGGCAGCTCGCAAAGCTCTATCTCAGAGCGAGCGAGAGAGTGAGTGAGTGCGTATATACCGAGCGTGAAATACCGAATAAAAGGAGCGAGCCGGGGCGGAGGGGGGAAAGCCGGCATTAAAGCAAATATCACGAGGCGAGAGAGAGAGAGAGAGAGAGAGAGAGAGAGCGAGAGAAAGAGCGTTATTACTCTTGTCATACGGCGTGTATAATTGAAAATAAAAAAGCAACTTTAATGCAGAATTTTCTCAGTGCACGAAGCTCTCAATTAGGATCGACCGTAAAAAAAAGACGTACAATTTCGCGCCCAGCAGCAGCAACGGCGGCGGCAACGGCAGCGCGCCATTCATTTTCGCACTTGAACCGTCGCCGCCGCCGGGACTCTCCTCCACCTCCTTGTGGCTCTCTCTCTCTCTCTCTCTCTCTCTCTCTCTCTCTCTCGCTCTCGCCGGAAGTACGTTTAAGGGTCGAGAGATCGTTCATCCGTTCTCTCGCTCGGTAATTCGTTCGGTGTAGCCCGACCTTGGAAAGTAAAGTTGCGGTAGCAGCGGAGCTCGAGTTCCCTTGAAATAAATTAATAAAGATAAGCTCGTCGGCACATCGCTCGCGGCGTGTATAGCATAAAATATTCTTATTATATATAGGACCGCGAATCGCGCATACTGCACACACACACACACACACGTGCACACACGGCGTAATTGTCGGACAATTACCTCTGCCGACGCCGCCGCGCGGCTCTGTCGTATATTAGTCGACTATTGTTTGGCTTATATGCTTTTTCTCTCCTCGAGCAGCCGCTCCCTGCTATACTTACACATTCAGCGGTATGCGTGCGCGTCTCTCTCCCGCTACATAGCAATCCCCTCTACTGCACACACACACACACACACACACACATACATGCACGCACGCGAATTCCAAAGATTCCTCGCGCGTTCGATCGGTAATTTTCGCGTTCGAGCGCATCATCGCCGCGCGCGGCGAACAATAGCTCTCTTTGATAATCCGAGAGTCCGCGCGTCTAGTCCGGTCGCGTCGCGTCTCTGGCCTCCTTTTCTCGGGCCACATGTATGTATACGGCCAGCAGCGGCAGCAGCAGCACCAGCAGCAGCAGCAGCAGCAACATCGTGTAAGCCTGGCGCGCGCGCAGATGAGCTGCCGCGATAACGCGTATAAAAGCTGTATCTACATTGGCTTCGGACAGCCAGCACTTTATTCTCTCCCGCGCGAGCTTGGCTTACAAGCGCTTTCCATTTGTCGCTTTTGCTCGCTGCCGGCAACTCCTCGGCCCAATCTATGTACCCCTAGACGATGTGCGTATACAATGCGTATAAGCGTCGATTAATGCAATTTCGCGTCGATGACGGCGAGGAGAGTAGGAGGAAAGGGAGGAAGGACGAAAAGCTGCCTCTCTCGCGTGCGATCTCTCGACGGCGAAATTACGATTGGCTCCCGTGATAAGCTCCCGTGTAAGCCGGCGCGCGCGCTTGTTGCATGTGCTGTACGGAGAAGAGAGAGAGAGAGAGAGAGAGGACGAGCGAACAAGCGCTACATAGAAGCCGGCCGAGAATAAGAGCGGAGGCGCAGAAAAAGTGTGTAAGGAAGAGAGGACGTGTCGACTGTCCAGTCCTTTTCTCCCTCCGGTAATCGACAAGCTCCTCTTTCGCCATCTCGAGAGGATCTCGACGAATGGAAAAGTCCTTCCTCGATTCGAGGGCGAGTGTAGAGAGCCGAGTCTAACACGCGACGGATCTTATCGGATTTCGCGAAATTTCGAGCCATCCCTTCCTTATACTTGCTATATACCGTGTATAAACTCCGATGCCGTGTTTTCATTGCCAAGAGAAATGTGCGCGCGCTGCTGCTGATGAATTCGGTGAATCATTGCTGTCTGACGTGTGTGCAGCGCTTGTCCGGGTTAAAAGTACTTACACGCGTTCTTTCTTTAGGTGTAGTCTTTGGAGTAGATTATAAAATTGTTTTCTTCTTTGGTCATCGTCGCTCGAAATGCAGATACGAATTTATTTGAAAATGTCTAGGGCCGTTGTTCCGCGCCTAATTGTTCCTTCGAAAAGTGTCAACAACGCGTTGAGAAACGAGGGCGCATGCGTAATAATACTCATTTCATGCGTTTTAATGGCTGCGAAGAAAAGTGTAAAAGGAGAGAGCAACTTTTTAAATAAGACATTTACCGCAAGCCTGGCATCTGTGTCTGCACAATTTTAACCTCGAATCGTTGTTTTCTGCAGTACACGACACGCAAAATTGCTTAAATACGGCAGCGCAGCTATCGCAAATTCAAAACACATAAGCAAATTTAAAGTTAAAATTGCTCGTGCACGCGTAACAAAGTGTTTACTAAAATTTTTTCCTCAAGCTCGTTTGACCGAGCAATCGATCGGTGCAGAACCTGTATATAACCTCGTAAATCGCCGCGGTCCCTATTTAACGGTAATGCAGTATTTATTCAAAAGTAAGAATTCCCCGAGCTACCCATAGAGAACTACGTCTCCGCAAGGCGATTTCGCGTCGGATAAGGAGCGACGCCCTTACAAGCGCTCGAGCCTTATAGGTCTCGTGATCTGAAAACTCGAGCCGATCACGCGCTAACGATATACGCGCGTATATATCTCAGGCGGCAAGAGAGGAACGGACAAGTTTGAGCGCAAGAGCAGTAGTAGGCTCCGCGCAGAGGCTCGCGGCAAAGGCTATCTTTATCGCGGGGCAATTAACTAATTCCGCGGAGTTTTCCTCCGTCCCTCACTCTCTCTCTCTCTTTCCCTCTGTCTCTCTCTCTCTCTCTCTCTCTCTCTCTCTCTCTCTCTCTCTCTCGCGCACTCCCGCGAGACAAGATTAAGCTCGACTGGAATGCGTTTGTTGCGAGAGAGTCGAAAAATCTAGCGGCGCTTTATCTAAAAGACATACGACGACGTCGAGTTATTATTGTTATTGTTATATGAAAGTGCGCCTGCCACATGTAAGGGAGCGAGAGAGAGAGAGAGAGAGAAGAAAAAAGGTGGACGTAGCGAGTTACGGGGCAGCGGTGTGTAATTGCTATTTATGTCTCATTGCAGTCTTCGGTGTAGAGCCGTACGACAAAGAGAGCCGCTCTCTCTCTCTCGCGCGCGCGCGCTTACCGTTTAAAGCCTTTCAAAGAACGGCTGGCCGCGCGCGCGCGCGCGTATATAGCGGTGCAAGAAGCGAGGAAGAAGAGAGAGAAAGAGAAAGAGAGGGAGAGAGAGGCCAAGGTGGAAAACAACTACTTTAAATTATTTATTATACAATACTAAAAGTCTGCCTCGGCCATTACGCAAAACATAAGTCTTTCAAGGACACGAGCAAATTGAAGCGTACGCGGGCTCTCGAACAATACACATTATTATCGTCGTCCTTTTTATTTTTCTCGTCGCTTTTTGTTTTTTGCCGAAGAGAGGGGGAGAGAGAGAGAGAGAGAGAGAGAGAGAGAGAAAGGAAGAGAGATCAATTTGCATTGCGAGCTTGCGCGTCTGTTCGCGTATCGTAATTGTTATAACTTTTTGCCATTTATAACGTCGTATACGCGTGGTCTTGTGCGCCGCTGCGCTGCTGCAGACAACGACTCGCGCGGAATTTCTTGGCTCTCCATGGAACGCGAGAAAATAACACGACCCAGTTTAGATATATACGCGAGAGACATTACGCTTACGTTTACGCTCTCGCGCCTATATAAATATGCCACACGTACGACAAAGCCGCTGCTACGGCAGCGCAGCGGCAGCAGTAGCCGCGTCAGTCGAGGGAAAAACACTTTCGTTTCGCGGCGGCTGCGGGCTTTTCGCAACGCCGTTCTAAATCGTGATTTCCCAAAGGTTTTAAGAGCGAGAGCTACAAGGAGAGACAACTATAAGTGGAAGGTTTTCAGGTCTGTCTGCACAGCTGCCAACGTGGCGGAGCTCTGCTCCTTATGTCTCTTAATGGCAGCAGCAGCAGCAGCCAGAGAGCAGAGGCATTTTTCCACTCGTTTCTATGTGCAGTTCGCTGCATAGCACCTTTTTGAGAGAGAGAGAGAAAGCAATCGGTACTGCGCGCACGAGAGAGCAACTTTATCGTACACTCTGTCAAATCACTTATTTGCTCGCGCTATCCAATCAGCATTGCCGATCATAATTTTATTACAAACTTTCATCTCTCTCTCTTGCTCCCGCTCAAGTTTGCAGTGCAGAGTGCGCGCCCCGATGGACGCAGACGCGGGCAAACTTTCGCCGGGAGAGTCTCGCAGCGCGCGCGCGCGCGACAGAGCAGCTAACGCTTAAAGGAAAATTCAATCCGCGCTCAATTTAATAAGGGCGTCACGATCGGATTTTTATTACCGGCCGCGCTCCGCGCTCGCGAGAGCTTATGGAAGCTTATTTATCGATAGAATTAAGAAGCGTCGCGGTGATGCAGCCTCCCATCCTGCCTCCCTTCCGCATCGATAATGCATTTAATACGACAAATTTTTTCATTGGCAGAGCGAGACTCTCTCTCTCTCTCTCTCTCTCTCTCTCTCTCTCTGTATATAAATATCGTCGATCGAGCAAGAGCAAAAGCGAGAGAGGGAGAGGACGAGGCTGCACCGAAGGATAAAAAGTCGTTGGTCTTATCAATCTCGGAAATCGAGCGATAAATTATTGCTAGCCGAGAGCTACCGCGAGGGAGGGACGAAAACGGAAGCTGCGAAGGGAGGAGGGGGAGGGACAGGGACATACTGACAACGCCTCTCGTTATCCATCGCGAAGACACCCTCTCTCTCTCTCTCTCTCTCTCTCTCTCTCTCTCTCTCTCTCTCTCTGAACCTGGCGATCGATCCTTCGATTTGCAGAGCAAAAATGAGCAAAAGCACACACACGGGCACAGAGCACGAGCTACCGAGAGCGAGTAAGTCCAGGACATCCGTTTTCAGATCTCTATCTCCCAGGGACAATCAAAGCCCTAAGCGCATGATTCGACTTGCGCCTTCTGTATCGGCAATTACCGGCTTGTAGACTCTCTCGCGCCCACGCGCGCGCCCGACTCCGCCGCCGCCGGCCGTGAGAAAACTCGTCAACCGAGCGGCCAGTCCGTATATACCTGCGCGTTTTATACACGTTTTGCACAATCGAACCACACACACACACACATACACACACGGCTCGCGGATATGTATTGGATGGGGAAAATATAGTGCTCGGAATATTTATCTTGCGCTCGCGCGCGAGAGCGGCTCGTCGGCAAAAGGTGCGCGATTGGTCATCGCCGCTACTCTCTCTCTCTCTAACAGAGACGTGCGCTCGCGCGAAAGCCGAATTAACATACAATGCCCGTGTTTATTAGAGACTCTGACTCGTGCACTTTAACCGTACACTTCTCCGTCTCTCTCTTTCTTCTCTTCCTTCTCTCTCCCGATCTATATACGTATAGAAGCGCCTCTATTATACGCACGACGACGATGGATTTCGGCTCTCGATATCGCGGAATTCCACTTTACGCTCTCTCTCTCTCTCTCTCTCTCTCTCTCTCTCTTTCTCTAGCGATCGTTATTGACGAACGCGAGAGGGACTCTATAACGCGCGGCAGACACTTTGCCCGCAGCTGGCGAGAGTGTACACGTAAGTGTATACGCGATACGCTCGGCGCATTCGAATTCCAAGGCTGCGCCTATGCGTCGCTTTTGATGACTTTTCTCTCTCGCTCGGCTGCAGCGGCGGCCGCGGCGGCAGTGCGCGCGCTCGCGCACCTGCGCCCAGGCAAGAAGCACACAAGGCTCATATAAGAACGCACCGAGCGAGGAGCGAGAGCGATAAGAAAGCCAGCTTTTCCCACACACGCACGCACGTGTGAAAGGCCAATTCCTACCCGCTCGCGGGAAAGCTTTTATTGGCTCGGCGCGCGGCGGGCTCTGTGTATATGTATACGTACGGCAGAAACCGAGACTTTTTTTCCCCTTCGGGCAGTGAATGCGCGCGCTGCGGCTTGGAGATATTTTCGCGCGCGCGGCGGTCTCTTAAGGCGGCAAAGGCTCTGCACCGCTCGCTAGAAAAAGGCCTCGCTATAATTCTCTCGCGGCGGCGGCGGCGGCGGCGGGCGACCTATCGGCTCGGGCTATCGCACCGCGAGCTGGAATGACAAGGTAGAAAAGTACCCCCTCTCGTGCGCACGCTGTACGTTGTGTATACATGTATATGTATAATGTATTGTATATATATCTCCGGCTCGTAAGAATTTGTTGATGTGTCGCTCGCGCGAGCGCGCATCCGCCAGAGAGGAGGCGAGTGTATTACGAGCGAAAGTCCGGGGGATTTTTTCCTCTCATCTCTCGCGAAAGCCCAGCTCTACCGGTGCGCACAACTATGTAGATATATATGTATACACGTATATAACGAAGGAAAATTGCAGTCACGTGCGGAATCGCTATGCGGAAGAGAAAATATCGATGATTATCGCAGCACACGCTCCCTCTACCTCTCTTTCTCTAAGACGAGCATCACGTATCCGTCACGTCGCTGCGCCTATATTCTCTAGCTTGTTTGCCAAAGAGACGAGGTGTGGCTTATGTAGACACACACACACACAGGTATATAGTCTCTCTCTCTCTCTCCGGGGTAGGGCACACACGTCGATGGCTTTGACCTGGGAGATTCTTTTTCCCCGGCGATGAGCGCGCGCGAATTCGACTCGTGCTGCAGCAGCTCGCGCTGCACTTCGTCGCTCCGGCGGCGCTCAGGGGGGCTATGTGGTGCAGCCGCGCACGAGAGAGGTGCAGAGTGAGAGAGGATGAGAGAAAGATATATGGGACGGCGCCGTCTCTGGCTAGCTTCCAAGCTCTGCTAGGAAAACTCGGGTTTACCTAAGCTTTCGATCCTATTTCCGTAGACGCGCATCTCTCGCGCTGCTGCAGAGAGAGAGAGAGAGAGAGAGAGAGCGGGTCGCCGACCCCCGACATCGCTGCCCCCTCCCCCCTCTCTCCTCTACGATTCTCTTCGCTCTCTGCACAGTGTATATTCGCGAGTGTAAGCCTAAAAATATCCTCTAATCTGCGACCCTTTTCGTTTGTTACATTCGCTTATGCGTAAGCGGAGCTGCGAGAGCAGCATAGCAGTAGCCCTTCGCACGGTATAGTAGCCTCTTTTTCCTCTCTCCCGCGTATACAGTATATATAGCGAGAGAGAGAGAGAGAGAGAGAGAGAGAGACGCGTCTATTTTTACTGGCTTGCGCCGGAGCGAGCGCTATAGTCCGCGATATTTCGCATCGCTCGCGCTTGCGTTTCTCCAAGCATTTAATGATCGGCTAAACGCGCGCATCGCCATATTCTCCGCTCCTTTCCTCCCCCTCTCCCCCATCGTATACTCTCCTCCGACTCGTGCGGCAGCGAGAGAGAGAGAGAGAGAGAGAGAGAGAGAGAGAGAGAGAGAGAGCGAGTGCAGATATTTTAATGGTGTCGTTAGTTAAGTTTAACTGCCGCCGCCGCTCCGTGGCGCCAAGGCATTCGATTCGGCCCGCGTATTATGGTACTCTGGTAGCTCGGGAGTGAGAGAGAGAGAGAGAGAGAGAGCATTTTTCTTCGGCTAACTTTTACTGCCCAATTTCGAATACGAGTGCGCGCGCGACGACGACCTACGCAGCTTACTTTATATCGCGCCGCGAGTTGCTCAATAATTATGCGATACAAGTATTTATACAGAGAGAGAGAGAGAGAGAGAGAGAGAGAGAGAGAGAGAGAGAGAGACACGTCGAGGCTCTCGCGCGAACATGCATATCCGCTCTGGCATATCCGCATCGACTGCAAGAGCTTCGCGGCGGCACAGGCTGCGGCTCTTATACGTGTCTATATCTGCACGTAAACGTGTATAATACTAAATCGAGAGCTAGTGAAAGTCTGTGCCCAAGTGCAGCGCGCGCGCGCTGCATTCCGGCGCGCATTTCTTCACCGATATTGCCGCAGCGGAGAACTGGGTCAACTACAGCAGTTGTTGCACCATAGCGCTGCAGTACAGCTCCTAGAGCAGCTGCCTTGAATAATGCAAATCTCTCTTTCTCTCTCTCTCTCTCTCTCTCTCTCTCTCGAACGCGCTGCATATGCACACGCGGCGCGAGAGAGAGTTGCGGCAGCGAATCTATCTCGATTATCTCAGCGCCGTTCTGTTTATGTATACATATACTATATATACGCAGAGCAACAACAACAGCAGCAGCAGCAGCAGCGGCAACGGCAAAAACCGGCAAAAACTCAAAAATCAGCGCACGCAGACACGCAAGAGAGCGAAATTCGCCGATGAAGCATCGCACGAGTATATATTTGCACACGAGAGCGGCGGCGGCGGCGGCGGCGGCGACGAGGCGGACGAGAGAAGCTGTAGAACCTGCAGAACCAGCAGCGCCGCCGCCGCCGCCGCCGTTGCATCTGCCGCGGCTGCCTGGCGCCGCGAGCTGCAACGCACGGAGTAAGAGAGAGAGAGAGAGAGGACGAAAGAGAAGCAACAGCAGCAGCAGCGGCGTAAGCTTCGATAATTCTCTCGGAGCGATCGCACGGCGGCGGCGAGGGCTTTTTGTATAGACAGTGCGCAAAGAAGGCGTGGGCCTCCCGGGGCCAAGTTGCACTCTTAACACGTCGTTCTCCTCACGGCGGCTTAATGAACGAGCATCGCATTATAAGCGCATAATTCTCTCTCGCGAGAGAAAGAGAGAGAGAGAGAGAGAGAGCCAGAGCACTCTTTCCGCGATCGATGCGCTTTCGACACACGATCTCCCTTTGAGAACTTTATTCGAGAGAGAGAGAGAGAAAGAGAGTGAGATTACGAGCGCACTGGAGGTGGGCGGAGATCTCCCTCTCTCTCGCACTCGTGTATAGCTGCGAGGCTTATTCCGCTCGTCTCGTTTTTAAGCTAAAAATTATCGATGCCCCGCTCGTGCGCCCGCGCGAGAGAGAGAGAGAGAGAGAGAGAGAGAGAGAAAGAGCGCGTGGCGAATCATCCGAGATTGAGATGCATGACGTTTCGGAAAATCTTGATGAGCTGCCCGAGTGCCGAGACACAGAGATCCTTTCACGATGCCATGAGAGAGGCCCTCAAAAATCCCCGAGCGATGGCTATCGATGCATGCACGTATATATATGTATATACGCACCCCGAGAGTATAGACGACCCGGAGATATTATGTATATCGGTGCGCATCTCTCGCACCGCCGAGATTAAATTGTACGAGGAAACTAGTCACAAAGCTCTCCCTCCCTTTCGCTCTTCTTCTCGTTCTCTCTTACGCGGGCTATGTATATATAATTCCGAGTGTGTAAACAGCCAGCCGTAAATCCCGGGCTTTGCTTATATTTTCCTCGGCCACACGGTCGCAAATCAAAGTCTCGAAATCGAAAATTAAACGAAAGCTACGGACGTGGCCGCGCAAAAAGCTCGTTGCGTTTATATACACAATATAGATTTACGTGTGTCTCGGTATGTGTGCAGAGGAGAGAGAGGGAGAGAGAGAGAGAGAGAGAGAAAGAGATAGAGCCACGCCCCCGAACGGCGTAATATAACGCCGTCACTGCCGCGATTGCGCGCAGGATATTATTAAATTCGTCACGCATTGTCGAATCCTACAGGGAAGAATTTATTGATGCGGGAGATTCTCGGCGCAGCAGCAGCAGCAGCAGCAACAGCAACAGCAGCGGCAGCTATTGACTCCGATATTTACGAGTTTATCGGAACACTTCCTGCGTCCTGGCTCTCTCACTCCGCGTAATTCCAACGTTTTCTGTATTTATACGTATACGTGCGATTTATACCTCTCTTGCGCGTGCGCGCTCTGCGAAAAAAAAAATCAAGAGCCGCGAATCAATGATCGAGGAGAGAGTCGACGTTACGCTGCACATGTGTATCGCTCTTCTCTTCTCGCGAGAGCGAGAGAGAGAGAGCCAACTATACGTAGATATACGGGTAAGCGATCGATTCTCTACGCCGGCACAATATCGATTAATCTTGCATTGATCGTAATTGCAATTTTTCCCCAGGGAGTGTATAGGTGTATCATTTATCATCCCGACGACGTTTTTGCGGGAGCAAAGAGATCGCTCCTTGGCCTCTCTGTTCTCTCTCTCTCTCTCTCTCTCTCTCTCTCTCTCTCTCTCGCTCTCTGTGTACGTGTGTGCGTGTACAGGTATAAATACATATCTGTGTGTGTGCGTGCAACACGTGTACGGGGCCGTGGTAAATTGACGAAAAATCCAGTCCGCGGCGAGATAAGGAACTTTATGAAATTAACTATTGTGCGGCTGCGTGTGCGCTACACATATGGGAAAGCGCTAATTATCTCCGATAATGATTAGGCTTCTTTTGTAGAATAAAAAGCCTTTGTGTAATTCATTGCATCGCACGCTCGGTCAGCGCGTATACATATATTATATACACGTGTATATGTGCATATCCGCACCAATTTTCGGAAACAACTTTTTTGAGGCACATCTACACTAGTCCTCCTTTTTCTCGTTCCTCAGGTCATTCTGAACGAGAAATAATTCGCGGACTCGGCTAATCGAAAGGTATACTTTTTTCCGGAGCAAAAAACGAGAAATAATTGAAAAACAA
This sequence comes from Philotrypesis tridentata, assembly GCA_018906965.1. Classification (NCBI taxonomy): domain Eukaryota; kingdom Metazoa; phylum Arthropoda; class Insecta; order Hymenoptera; family Pteromalidae; genus Philotrypesis; species Philotrypesis tridentata. Next base: position 40,295 of record JACCIB010000048.1, read on the forward strand.
GAATTAATTTTTTCTCGGAAACTAATGGACTTTTATAAAAATTTAATTAGAAGAAAAATGTCTTAACATTCATTTACAGAAGACAGAAATCTCGATTTTTTTGGATTTTCGAAAAACCAAAAATTTTAGAGCATTCTTTCATGAATTTTAAGATATTTTTGTTGTAATGATATTTTTTTCTTTCTGAATAACCTAACGAATTTTTTTACTTTCAGAATGACCTAAGGAATAAGAAAAAAACCACAGACCTAGTAGGTGTGCCTTGAAAAAAAAAAATTTTTGGGGAGAGTTGTTACCGAAAATTGGTGGATATGCACATATACACAAGCAGGATAGTGCATTAGTGCACATGTGAATACGCATATACTCGGGCTCTATTGATTGATCGCTACGAAAAAAATACGCGGTTATATCTACCGAGGGTATAAATTTTCTTTTCACGACTGCATACTTTGTTATACTGCGGGCAGCGCGCGCGGCTCTTTACACACGCGGAACGCTGGCGTGCGCACGCGTCGCGGAGCCGGAGCCGCGACCGTCGGTGAAAATAACTTTGTCGCGGATATTAATAAACCTGCTTTCACGACGCGTACAAATATATACATACGACTTTTTAAATTGATTAAGCTAACTCGAAGCGGTAGCTACATACTGTACACGATTGATTTTGCGCTGACATGCACACACACACATACACACACGGCGAACCAATAATTAAGCTTCTGCGCGGCCAATTTAAATTTAAATGCAAAAGAATGTCGGCGTTTACTTTTCAGTAGTATTAGTGCGCGCGAGCGTCCAGGGATATATACGAAGAAAAAAGGGAGAGCGCACAAGGAAGGGAGGGTATAAGGGAGGGGGGGGGGGCGAGAACGACGAAAAATTGTGCCTTCGCCAATGATACGGATAATGGAACCAGTCGATCGAAGTAGGCATTTAAGAAACGAATGGAAATTACGCGTGCGCGCGCGCTTGCCGTCCGGTCTGGCGAGTCTCTCGTTTCGAGCAACATATTTATAATAGCTCTCCGCGGAACGCGCGCGGCGCGCATACGGGAGCCGGTTCAACAACCCTTACGTTTATATACCCGATATACACATATATATGCGCAGTGCACACACGCACGCACCGTACGGCGTATACGCGTAGGGATCGAAGGAAGTTTTGTCGGAAGCCTCGTCCTCGACGCGGAGATCTTCGTCGCTGCTCTGCGCATCGGTATATAATATACGTACGGTTTCTCGATCAAGGAAAGAACCGCGCGTGTGGCGCTTAATTGCCGACGGGAGACTACTGTGGAGCGCGCGTGCAAAAGAGAGAGAGAGAGAGACGGGGGGGGGGGAGAGCGTGTGACAAAATTACGTAGGTGTTACGCGGAGAAATTGCTCGAGAGCGCGCTCTTAAATTAATGCGCGCTAGGATTTTTCCCTCCTCGGCTCTCCTCTCGCGCGCTCGTGTGTGCATTATAGCGCGAGAGCTGCGCGCTGCGCGGCTGCAGCAGCAGCGCGGTGTGTATAAGGTATATACGCGCGCGCTCTCTCAACTGCAGCAGCTTTTGCCGCGCAAGAGCGAAATGCTTCAACCGGTTTTACCGAGCGCGCGGCGGGCTCTCTTGTAATAAATTGCTTTGGCTACGCACGTTTCTTTCCTGCTTCTCTCTTTTTTTTTCTTCTCGTTGTTCTTGCGGGCTACGAAAAACTTGCGCTTAAATTATAGCAAAACAGCGCTTTCGCGATAGTATCGGTAGGGAGGGGGGGGCAGCAGCTTTGTTTATTTATAGCTATCGGTTTCGCGTGTGCAGCTATACGAAGCCTCGACGATGTGCGATGCGGGAATATAATTGACGGCCAAGTTTCGGCTGAGAAGCCACTGGCGATGATAATTTCATTTTGATTCGGTGTGTGTACGATATGATTTGATAGCTTGGTAGAAATTGTTTGTGTTGGAATATTGAGTAAATTCTGAACGGGATTATTCTGGTAAAAGTTTTCGATAAATAAACGTGAAGCATGGATTTATTTTGTGCAAAGTGAAAAAGTGTGCGCTTAAACTTATTTATATTTGAGCATCTTAAAAAATTTTGCATTTTCACTTACGTGAATTATTATTGCCAATAAGTATGAAAGATATTTTTGAAGACCAAATCTCTGGATTCCAATTGCCCTTTTTCTTGTGCATATCATTTTCCCTTCTTTCATTGTGGGATAGAATGTTCTTCTTCTTTCTCTTTTGAGTGCAAAAGTTTACGGCTCTCGTCAGTGTCGTCTTCGTATATTAATTTTTGCATCTATTGCTCCTGTTCCTAAGTTCTTCTTTTGTGTAGTATCATTCGTCTTCAGATTTTTTCTCCGAATCCTCATTACGTTGTTCAGTCTCGACTTCGTAACTCTGTTATTGCACTTCTTCGTTATCTTGAAAAGCTAGAGTTCCGTAATAATATGAAGACATTGGCATCGATGTATCATAATATACGTAGATACATAGATACTCAGCTTTATACCGACTGAAGATATTATAGTCAGAGGGGGGAAGGTGGAGTAACATTTATATTCAAAAATATTATATTTCAGTTTTATAATAGATATATTTCGATTATGTAATAGAGCGGTATTATATGATTGTAAAAGAAATGCAGACGTTAGCATCACAGTGTTCTACCGCGCTGTAATACAGATGCTCAACTTTATTCCATTGTTCATGTAACCATCTGGGGGGGGGGGGGGGTGGAGGAAGGCAAAAATATGATTTTTTTTTTAGTTTCAAACTATTTGAAAAGGATAAACCTATCTCGAATTCTACCGAGAACGTCCTCAATCATCTAACAGCCTAAAATTAGTTCAATAGAATTTTTTACTAAGATTGCATTATTTCTTCCTCGTCGGATTATCTACCTGCATAATCGTGTCGCACGTTGCGCGTATAATAGGAAAAAATCTCAGCGAGAGATGTGCAATGTGCACATTTGTCAGTGTTGCTCGGATTGCATCAACGATCCTTGATAGATAGATGCGTATACCGCGAAAGAAGCTGCAGATGTATTTTTGACGATGATGAGGACAAAGAGTATAGATGCAGTACGTATATATGTACAGAGTGCTGGGCATATACAGCAGCAGCAGCAGCAGCAGCAGCGGTGAAAGGTCTCCTGCGCGAACTGCACAGAGCGTTGCGTAACACACACACAAACGCTGCTCTTAGACACTGCGAGCGCGCGTCGAGCGCAAGAAATTTATACATTATATTAATACGAAAGAGGGAGAAAAAGAGAGGGGGAGAGAGAGAGAGAGAGAGAGGTAGTCGAAATAAATAAGCGTGTATCCGGGACGACAGTAGGCTCTCTCGTAATAAAATTAACCGCGAGAGACGGCTGAATAATTTATGGCTTGTATTATAGGCGCTTGCGCGCGTACACACGTGCGGGTAATCCGTGAGCTCGATCGATAAGTGCAAGCATGTTAATTAAGAGGGCCTCGATAGCCCTTGAATTAATGGTCATCGCGGCGACGACGACGGCGGCGGCGGTTCTCGATCTGCGTCTATATCAGTAGGATCGGCCAAGCGTTCGCTGAATTATTTAGCAGTGTGTAGGGAAAACGAGGAGAGGTATATAAACGACGTGAAAGCGGATTAGAAGGCCGATGACACTGTAAGTGCTCTAACGAGTAAGTATCTATAATTTCGAGTATGTTAATTTAACGCCGGCCTAGTTGAGAGCCAGCTCCAACGGCAAACCAATTCTCGAGTTAATGATGTTTTAAATAGTTATGCGGCCGGATACTTTGCGGCGGGGAGTGTAAATTATATTGTTGTAGAATGTGAGCGAGAGAGAGAGAGAGACGCTGCTCGGAAAAACGCGAGTGGGCTTAATTCGCGCTTTTCATCAGATTACAGAGCTATCTCGCGTCGAGAAATTTGATTCTCAAAGGGAGCCGCGATTTAATGCGACTTCATTAATTTGGTTAATTCATAACATAATCCACACTATTTACTCTGCTACGAAGAGTATGCGTATACGTGTATACTAGAATATTTTCTCGTACTCTTAAATTACTTTTAACGATAGCGGGTGTACTCTTGTAATTCGAGGCAAATCACGCAGCGCGCGAAAAAATTCGTTTTACTACAACTCTACGCACCAGTTAACGCGTGTCCAATCCTCTTACACTCTCGCTAATTAATTTAGTGTACAAATTCCCTCGGCATCAGCTCTCCCGCGGAGTAGTAGCCGTTTAATTACCAATAACAAATCATTTCTCGATGAGCGCGCGCGAGAAAATCTAATCTGTATAACGTACACTGCGCACATTTGGCTAAACGCATTTCGATACAGGCCGTGGCTTTTCGAAAGTTTAGATCCGGCGATCGATCGCCCCGACTAAATAGCGAATTGCGGCTCGCATAAATCGCGCGCCGGCCAATCATAACAACTACCTAGTCGAGAGAGCCGGGCTCGCGTAAACGTCATTCCGCGGATCCCAGATAGGTAATGAGCCGTGCGAAAACTAGACCCCCCTCCCTTTCTCCCCCTCCCCATTGTGACACACGCGTACAAAGCTGCTCACGAGCGCTCACCTGCTCCGAAATTCTCTCTCGAGCTCAAACTGGTTATATTGCAGTGCCGGTGCATTTTGTATTGGCCAATAGTCGATGTTTTCCTCGCTGTACGCGCGGATATATACCCACGCGCTTTGCGAAATTAGAAAATCCGATATTTCGCCTTTCCACGTGTAATATGCCTTTGCGCGGAACGTGTATAGTATACATACATATATACATATGTACGCATAAATATATTTACGATATACACGTACACGTACAGGTATATATGTAGACGGCGGGCGCGAGCAGCGAGCAGGTAAAAAGGGGAATTTTCTCCTCTCCGCGCGCCCAGCAGAAAGAATTTAATCTCGGCTGTGCCAGGCAAATAGCGTTTCTCTTCTCTTTATGTGCGCCTGCGCGCGGCGTATACGCGCCAGCGCGCAAGAGATGCTTTATGAAAATCATAAATCGCCGGGCACTTACGATTCCAATCGAAAATATATATATAAGCAAAGGTTCGCTCTCCAGTGCATGAATCAAGCGAGCGCGCACGAGTGTGGGCTTGTTATTAATCGCTCGCGAAGTTAACTCTCCTCGGATGCAGGGGAAAAGGGGGGCGGAGGGGGGGGGGGGTTGTGAGTGAAGGAAGCTGGCGCAGCTCTCTGTCTAATTAGCGGGCCGATAATTGAATCGGGAAATTTCGACGGATCAATTGCGATTGATTCTGCCAATGGGATAAGCGTTTTACGTATTACAGTGAAAAAGCATATGCGTGTCCTATATAGTTATACAGGGCGTCGCGAGAGAGAGAGAGAGACAGCGAGAGAGAGAGAGAGAGTTCAAGGAAAGGAGGAGCCAAGACGGGCTCTTGAATATTCGATTGCGTAGGGAGTCGATCGTTGCCGCCTCTCTGTCTCTCGCGCTTATTTAGTACTGTGGATTATTCATTTGCTCGAATTTTCGTGCTTTTCTCTTTGGAGCCGAAGCGCATCTTATCGCAGAAGAAAATTCATTTTCGATGGGTGTTTGCGCGTTAAAGTCCATTTTACGGTCGACAGGTGCGGAAAATGAAATGTGGCGAAATTTGACCGATTGCGCTGCCACTCGTGTGTTTTTGTGTGTTATTGCGTAGATTCTGATTTAAAAAAGATTGATCTCTCAGCAAGTCGCTGCCGAAAATTTGCAGAGAAGTTTTTTGTAACATGAGAGGTGGGGTTCTGCGTAGAAAACAGAATTGATTAATAACTCGTTTTTCAAGTCGAAAAGGGTTGCGAGGTGGAATTATCGCGTAGAATGTTATATTTTGGTATATAAAATATTTCTGTAAACTTTTAAGCAGATACGCTTCCGAGCTCTAAGGTCTCCCACTGTCAGCAGTAGTTGAAAGTTTGGGAAGGCTTTGGAAGAGCTTCAACTCTTAATTGCAGGTATTACTAAATAATTTAAATATGCTAGTAAAGAGAAGTTTTGTGGCCTCATATCCAAATAGCAATAGAAAAGAATTTTCAAAGTCTAAAACTGAGTCAAAGCAGCTTTCGTACAAAATCTTATGCGATAAGAATAAACAATCATAAGGTTAACGTTCCTGAATTTATGCCAGTTTCTATTACTTAAGGAATATTACGCCAAGTCCAGATGGTGTTGCTGTAGCTGCGCAATTTTCTGGGTCGACGGGAAGCTGAATCTGGCATTTGCTTCATTCAAGTATTATAAAGCTCCGCTGTTCGTACTCTGCCTCGCTCATGCCAAGATATACAACATTGAGGCTCGATATCTTTGAAAATCATGTAGCTCGAGGGGCTCAAAATTTATACCACGTTAAAAAGGACACTTAATTGAACACATATACAAAGTTTCAACGACATTTTAAGAAAATTGATTATTCGGCGAAATCGATTATTCAGACCGCATAAAGCGATAAATAAGCGAATAAAATAAAATAGACTCATCATTCAGACGTATATACAGACGTTTCCGAGCGAATAATGACTCTATACTTAATTTGTCGGAAAATAAAATGAGTTGATTTAAACGATGAGAAGTACGCTGTCAGTGTACACTTGAAACGATTTCTTCACTTTGTCAAGCCGCTTGAGCTCGATTTCCTTTTGGTCGAAAAGGGAAAATTTCTGTCATTAGAGGCGCACAAATGCATGGACACACACACACACGCAGAGAGTATTATTTACGAGTATAAGTTATAATCACCTCGGTCGGATCCGTCACAAATTTCCCGATGGTGATTACGCGGAGCGTCACCTCGCGCGTGTTCTCGAGCTCCTCCGGTAGACAGTAGAGCGCCTCGCTGACAAAGTACGGCTCTGGACAGGTGAGCCTGAAAAATTTGAATCATATATATATATATAAGTTTACACATGCCATATACGTAGAGTGATATGTACATACATATATGCGGCGCAAGCGTATATATATATATATATATATATATATATATATATATGTATAGTATATAATGCATATATATACGCGCAATCGAACTGCCGCCGCTTCGGCTGCTGTTGCTGCAGCTTCTGCTTTATTAGGGATGTGAGCCTGGCAAAAGCGGACCGCCGCGTCGTAAAACGAAGCGTCCGTCTAATGGCCCTCGTAAAATCGAGAATAAATACGTAAATCACCGATGCTAATTAGCCTCTGACTCGCTTGTGTCGCGCTGCGCGAACTGGTTTATGCGCGTACAAATTTATACCGCCGAGAGAGGGGTGTGCGCGGGGGGATGGGGGGGGGGGGGGAAGAAAGATGCCCGTAAACGCGCGCGGCAGCGCATACGGCTCTCGCGCTCACTCGTCTCCGGAGCAAAAATCCAAAGTTCATCCAAAGAAATCGAAATCGGAGAAATCCTCAGCTCGGCTATTCATGCGTGTCCGCCGATTCAATTGCGAGTGCGCGTATACATACGCACACAGGCAACCTCTTTCAGTGCGGGATCGCGTGTCTCTCGTTGCGGTAACGTCCGACTACTTTTTACACACAGCTTCGAAAGAGAGAAAGAGAGAGAGAGAGAGACGCATACTCTCTTTCTCTCAGTGCAGTACAGCCGCTTCTTGTGGCAACTGGTTCTTCTTCTTGCGTCCCGTACTTGGACGCCGCTAACTGAGCGTGGCGAATAAGAATTCTATTCGCCTCTTCGACTGAGAAAAGCCGCCGCGGCGGCTGCTGCTGCTCCTGCTGCTGCTACTTCTTCGAAAAAGTCTCTGTACACACACGTGCGCGCGCCTTCGCGTGCTGCGTATAAGGTAAAGACGTTCCCTGGAATCTCTACTCTAGCGTTATATATATGTGCACACGTATCTATATAACATATAATATATATACATATATAGTCTCCGCTCCGTACAATAGCTATTCTCGGGACGAAGGTAGCATATAGAGTGCATGTCAGCGAGGTCTGCATATATATGTATAACGTTAGTTGTCAAAGTGACTCGGCGCACACGCGAGAGAGAGAGAGAGAGAGAGAGAGAGAGAGAGAGAGAGAGAGAGAGAGAGAGTAGCACCTGCGCGCGGGGCTACGCATATACATAATGAAATCAATTTGCCAAATGGACGCAGCCGCCACACCCTCGCGCGAGCGAGCGATGAGTCGTCCGAAAAAAGGAATGAAAACGAGCAAGCGAGAGAGAGAGAGAGAGAGAGAGAGAGACGCGCGAGAAAGAGTTGCGTGGGTAATAATAATACACGTCTCCGCATAGGAATATTCTATGCAGAGAAAGAGCAAAGGCCCAGTCAGTCACTCAGTCAGTCAGTCAGTCGGCGGCGAGTTTTCCGATCGAGTCGTCTCTTTCTCGCGTGACTGCGCTGACAACGTCAGCGCGAAAGCTTGTATATATGTTTTAATTGATCGTAATCACTCCTTTTTCAATACGACGCCCGCGGAGTATCGCGCGCAGTTGCCGCCGAGAGCGCCACTGAAAGAATGGCAATTAGCGGAATAGAAATGGGCGAGGTCGTCTCTCTCTCTCTCTCTCTCTCTCTCTCTCTCTCTCTCTCTCTCTCTCTCTCCGTTATAGCGCTTCCTTCGCGCTCCAGGCGTTTATTTATGTAAACACTTGCGCATCACGCGACGCGAAGCCTTTTTTTTTTTTCCTTTCTTTACCCGCGAAAGTTTAAACTCTCTCTCTCTCTCTCGAGTATAGAATATCGCTGGAGTCCCAGTCGTTAATTTCGCTCTCTCTCTCGCTTCTCCCTGTCTTATTGTTCGGGCATATCGCGCACGACGTCGCCCCTAGTCGAGAGATCGCGCACGACGTCGCCAGCGGAGAGATAAAGAGTCCGGGATTAAAAGAGAGAGAGGGAAAAAAAAGGAGCCACGCGGTGTGTCTTATACATTTTTTAAACGTCACGCGAAGAACAACATCGTCTCTCTCTCTCTACTCTCGGGGAACGCCCGCGGCGTCTAAATTGTACTTTTGTCTCGGGGGTTGCGCGCAGAGAAAGTAGAGGATAAGAGATCGGACGGGGGAGGAGGGAGGGAGTATGAAAAACGCATCGTCATTTTTCGAAGAAAGCACCCAAGAAACGCGAGGGAGAGAAGCCGCGGTGTAGGAGAGGATCCTTAAAAGGATCCTTGTATTTGTTTGGATAAAAGTATACGGCCGCGAGAGAGGACGTTATATATATACGCGCGTACATGTATATAGCGCACCTTCTCCCTCGCCCCCCCCCCTCTCTCTCTCTCTCTCTCTCTCTCTCTCTCGAGCTATAAAACGGTCCATCGCGCAATGTGCCGAGCGCGAGTATTATTATAACGAGAGCGAGAAGTATTATTTCCATTCCGCACGAAGTGTGCGTGTGTGTCGCTCATGGAGCACGCGCCGCAGCTTTTGTGCGTGCGCGCTACACGCGCGTGTGTCTATATACATATACACACGCTACATACAGGTATATATAATGGGAAACGGTAATGCAACATGATTGCAGTAGGTTTCACGGTGAATTGCGCGAAAAAAAACAGCTGCGCTCTCTCTTTCTCGCGCAACTTTTTTCTCGCTTATATTCCCTTCGGAGCGCAGAGCTGATTCTGCGCAGCCAAGATCGCCACCGCCGCCGTAACGACAAAAAATTGAGAGGCTATATATATTTATATATATATACACGCGCGCACGTTTATATATGTGTACGCACGCGAGGCTCTTTATATATATATATATATCGAGAGCGCGCGGGCTCATTTTAACGGTGTATATATAAAACGCGCATACGTATAGCATATTCAAATGCAGAGGGAAAAAAGCCGGCCGCCGGAGGGACGGCGCGCAGGGCACGGCATCGACTAACGAGAAGATGCACCAAGAGTTACGATGTCGTTGTGTCGTCGCGTCTTTCTCTCTCTCTCTCTCTCTCTCTCTCTCTCTCTCTCTCTTTCGCTCCGATGTTCCATTTACCTTTACGATATCGCGCTGGCATCGCTTCTCTCTTTCTCTTTCTCCACACGGGGACGAATTAGCACGCGATCGGAGCTACCATATATACATATATATATGTATGTGAGTGTGTGTATACTATACGTATATAGTGTACACTCGTCGTTCGCGAGGATGATCTGCATTCGGAAGTCTGCAATCAGAGCTCATCTTCACCGGGGGAGAAAAGTCGTCGCGGCGGCGAGCTGCGGCGGTGCACTAGAATTTGCAATTCAAAACTTCGTCTCGATCGGCGCTCTCCGAGAGAGCTGTATACACTGCAGCTCTCGCGTATATTTATACATCTATGCAGACGCTTAAAAAAAAAAGAAAGAGAAATGCATCGCGTCGGAAATTACGCAGCCAAAAATTCGCGTACGCGGCATAAAAAGTAGTAGTCGGGAGATATTAAAGTCGGCATACCGTAGGACTGCGCCAGCAGTTTTCCAGCTGTTTTTTCGCTGATAGCGGAGAGAGAGAGAGAGAGAGAGACAGAGTGTACCAGTAGTAGAAACCACCTCTCTTTGATCGTTTTTCCACGGAAGAGAGTCATTTTTCATTAAAGAAACGTCGTCGCGCTCGCGCTTCTGGCTGTCTGTGTATAGGTCCACGCTCCATGCATAGTATATATATACATACATAGTTAACGCATCCTAGCGAATGGACGAGTAATATTTCTCTCTCACTCTCTGTCTGTATACGCTATATTGAAAGAAAAAAGTGGGAGAGGGAAGAGGCTCGCTCGCGCGTGTATGAGAAAACTTGAGATATTAAAGTCGACGAAGTTGCCGGCTGACGTGTTTCGTATCCAACTTTGCAGCTGCCGCGAATATTGCTCCGAAGAAATTCATTTTTCACGTTTTGCCTCCCCCGACTTGTTATACGCACATACATACGCGCGCATACACGCATACAAATATACTCTACTGCACGCCTTTCTCTCTTTTCTCATTTGCAGCCGACGAAGACGAGGACGACTTCGCATTCAGATAGGCGAATACGATATACATAGCGGATTTGCCTATTGCATCTCCTCTGCGCTGCGCTCGCACTTTATCAGATTCTCTCTCCCTCTCCCCCCTCCCTCTCACTCTCTCTCTCTCTCTCTCTCTCTCTCTCTCTCTCTCTCGGCGCGATTACTTACGAGCAAAAAGGGACGCCATGCTGCAGTTTAATTCATACACCTCTCGCGACCGATAAACTACAATTGAAGGTTCTCACGTGCGTGCAGAGACGCGTCTGCTCTGATGGAGAGGTCTCTATCAAAGCTGTTGCGTGAAGAGCAAAGATATTCAAGATTTTAGCGTGGACGAAAAATGCTTGTGTGAACTGTTGTGCAGAAATAAAAAATAAACGAAAAGAGGTATTCGCGTAGAATTTTATAGTTTGTATGTATTGAGAAAAAAAATAATTCGATGAAAAATTATAACATAGTATATTATTATTTAAAGGCGTTTCTGAATCAGAAACGTGAATTTTCTAGCGACCATATAGATATACCAACTGCTATAGCATTAAAGTTATAATAGTAGGTTGATTAATTCTTTGCATTTGAAAAACTGCGCGCAATTTTTGTTTCAAAAATATTGGGTTCAGTATCCGGCCAGTGGAAAGCAGATTTAGATGAAAATTTTGTGGTAAATAATGGATAAAAATGGAAATTTGGTTTGCACGATCATTCTAGACATAAAAAAATTGATAAAGTCTAAATCAACTCAATGTTACACCTAAAATTACCTCTGCAAATTATATAACCAAGAGGAAATTTTTCGTAAATCTTTGCTAAATTGTCCATTGTCCCGATTAACCCGTGAACTCAAACCGATTTCTTCCCCAATCGCGAAACCTCGAAAAATGTAATTCTCAGACGTTGTGCGCAGCCTCCAAGATGCCTCGTTTATCCACCAACTTCTATCCCTAGAGTAATATTCCACTCGGACGCCGGGCACGTCCGCGCGATGCTCGAGAAGCGAGAGGTGCGCCGCGAAATCGGCTGTCTATCGGAAATTGCAGGTTTCGCAGGAAGATTTTTTCGTCCCGTCCCGTCATATAGACGTTTGACCTCCCGCTACGTGAGCGACGGCGACGTGTACGTGACAACGCGCAGACCACAGTCTAGCTGCGTATAGACGCGCACGTACGCATAGGTGTGCGTATACATATACAATATACATACATCGTAGATATCCGTTAATGGTCTCTCTCTCTGCCAGTCTCTCCTCCGAGTAAGGGAGCGCGTGAAAAAGAGCGCGCGGCGCGGCGACTACTGTGCTGCGCCGCGAGGAGAGGAAGTAGCACCCATGATGAGCAGTAGTAACAGGCCAACGACATCGCGGCGACCGGGCAACTCGCTCGAGCAGAGCACACACACAGACGGCCAACCGGATATCTATAGACAAACTGCCGCCGCGCCGTTTGCTGCATCCTCGCATGTTGTATACGCCGCCGCGTATTTATCGATCGAACGAGATGACTTTTTGCTCGGCGCTCCAGCACACATGCTCTAGACGCCCGAAGGATATATCGGTTCTTCGTTAATAATGCAAAACGACTGCGACGAGTTTTGTTTTTCGAGGAGTAGGTTCTCTCTCTCTCTCTCTCTCTCTCTCTCTCTCTCTCTCTCTCTCTCTCTCTCTCTCTCTCTCTCTCTGTGTGTGTAAGCGTGTGTGTGAAAAAAAACGGAAAGAGTAGGAACAAAAGAGCGAAGGTAGGTATACGCATATCGGGCTAAGTATAGACCGGCTACACCTGTCATTACGGGACTTTTCTGTTTAGATTGCAACACGAAATTCAGTACATGGGCGATTCCGTGGTGAAGTCTGCTTGCAGGGGGAATATTATGAGGACGCGTTATTTTACGTTTCATTTTCATCGAGTCATGAAGAAATACTCTAATTTCAAAGTTTACACGTGTGACATGCGTCATGTGACAAAATGAAAAACAATATCCTATAATAAGCTGTATTTTTGCTTACTACCACTTGCAACTAATTTTTAATGATGCTGATCTGTACGTAAAAAAATGTGCTCGAGACAAAATGAAAATTTCACTGTAGCTCTAAAAGACAACGGACGTACAAGTAAACTGGTCATGCATGATTTTCGAATTAAAGCTCTTCATTCCTGCATACCGGCATAAAATTTGAACCAAATGCATCGCATTCGGAAAAGCATTCCACTAACTCAGCAAATACCTCTCGAAAGTCTAATTCCCTCGAGGCAAACTGCGTCATTCCATCGGGGAAAAAACTGCCGGCAAAAAGCTTTTCCTCACTCGGTATACCTTCTAAGCAACCTAGATAAAAAAATCCTCTTTTCCCCCTCATCCAGCACGAAGCTGTATCCAGCTGGCCGTGGAATCGCGCGTGTATACGTATTGTAGGAAGCGACGGTTTTTTTTTCTTTTTCAGGGGAATCATCGAGCGCATCCCGCAGACGCACCGCCCAATGTTTTGCCGGGCATTGACACGTACTCGCGCCCGTTACCGGCTCTACGATATGCGCGTACACACACGCGCGCGCGCGCGCGGCGAATTGCGTATATGTACGCGCGTTTCACACACGCCCGTTTCTCTCCTTCCCTCTGTATAGTTATGCGCCTCTTGTCTTTCCAGCGCCGCACTACCGCTATATATGTACAGTGTAATGGTATCTACATACGTATGCTTTATATTCACTGACTTTCCACGCGATTTTCCGGCTTCGGCGAAAAGGCTCGGCGCGAAAAATAGCGCGTCAGCAAATCCTTTCTCGTCGCGGCGTGCTCTGTGCGCTCAATGGATTTCGTGGATGAAAGCCCGCGTACGATAGTGCACACATAAAGAGAGAGAGAGGAGAGAGTGAGAGAGATTGGTTGTACCATTTGCCCGATTAATCCCCTTTTTTTACGATTTAGTGCGCGCTTCGCGCGCAATTCGGATTCTGTTTTGGACTCCGTGTGCATCAATCATAGACTATGTATTATGCTAACCATAATCAAATTTATTAGCATCACTTTTTTAAAGTGGACACTTCGGTCGCGATTTGGGTTAGGTTCTGCACGCAATATATCAGTCATGAACTGTGAATGATGGTAACCATAGTCATGTTTACTTAGCAACCAATCAGAATTCCCTATTAACTGCTTCACAACAAAGACCATCACTTTTTTTTAAAGAGAATTCTTTTTATTTTCAATTACACACAGACGTCGTGGCAGTATATAGTGCGGTATATGTGTGACTCACCACTGAGTTCCGAGAGGTGCGGTCGCTGGAGCTTACAAGCTCCTCGATGCAATCGAGAGTGTGCAGAGCGCATAAATTGGTCGTTTCACGCGAATATTAGGAGAGAAGCTGCGTGTGTTCGTATAGGCAGTTGGTTTCAGGCATAACTATTCTCACGCCAGTAAGAGAGAGAGAGAGAGAGAGAGAGAGAGAGAGAGAGAGAGAGAGAATATAGAGGCAAAAGGTTGCGGGACAAGCGGCTGTACCGAGAGCTAAGGAAGCCTGCGGCCGCGGGCTAAGTATGCGCGCAGAGAGCGAGAGAGAGAGAGAGAGTGCATCTATATAGGTAGCTGGCGGCGAGTCTCCGCTACTACTCCTTTCTCTGCCTCTGCCTCCCCCTCTGTCTCACTCTCTCTCAGGAGAGTCGGCCGGCTAATGAACACAAAACATGTCAACAGCCGTGGGAAGCTGACTGTGCGAGCGACCCTCTGCAGCAGCGGCGGCGGCGGCGGCGGCGGCGGCAGCAGCAGCAGTGGCACGGAATACCTATGCTCCTCGACAAAAATTCCCTCCTTCTGCAGCGCAGCTCGTCCCGCACTCAAATCTCCTTATATCCACGTATAGGTGTATATTGTATACGTATATAGTATATAGATTCGCGCGCGCACACACATATACATATATATAGACTTGACAAATCAGCAGCAAGTCGAATTTAATTGGGCTCGCAGCTGCACTAAAACAAAGCTCTCCCTCTCTCTCCTTCTCTCTCTTTCTTTCTGTCCTCGTGGCTCCGTAGGAGCAGTGCCCGCATATATACACACTCGGCGTTAAATTCTTCCAAGGAGGAATATATCCGAGGCGATGATGCTCGACGATTCGTTTTCTGCCCACGTCTATATAGGTGTGTGTGTGTGTGTGTGCGTGTCTGCAGACTTTTTTTGCTCGGGGCTTTGCGACACTTGTGCGCGCGCGCGCGCGCGTTGCAACAGATCTCTCTTTCTCTCGCTCTATGCACCTATATAGCGGGAGACTCCGAGCGCCGCGCGCGTCTGTTGCAACGCGCGCGACCACGTAATGCTGTGCACTCATACTTACCGCGCGCACACGAGCCTTCCCACATGTGTGTATAGTATGTATAGCTGGATTTAATCGCCGCTGGGTGCACACTGCGAAAATTGGTGGAAATTGAGAAAAAACAAGAGATTGTTGTTTTAATATGAAAATAAGGCGATTCGTATTCGGATATAACTCTCGGGGGGTCAAAAACGTTTTCTCGAACGTATTCCTCAAAATTGAGTAACGAGTTTCTTGGTGCTCGAGCTCAATTTCGAAATGAGACGGCAGTTTTTTAAAGCAGCGCTAAGCTTTATCGGGTCTAGGATTTCGATTCGAGTGTTCCCCTTTTCTTACTTGAGGGGCTAATTAAGAAAATTACTTATAGTAAACTAGGATAGCGTAAAAAAAAAAACATTTACGCGAGACTAATTCACAGCGAAAGATACGTGCGTGAAAAAGCCGCGGCTTATTTGCATACATAAATCTCGAGGACAAAACATTTTTCGCGAAACAAGAAAAAAAAGAAGCGTAATCTGTCTTCCATTATGTCCAACCATTCATTGAGTATCGAGTGGAAAAAAGGCATCTTGTCCTACAGCGCCCTATTCAGCGAAAGCGAATGAAGTCAATATTAACCTCTATCTCGAAGAAACGTTTAATCTCATCCTTGACGTAACTTAGTTATCTCAACAATAAAGTCTTCAATTTCAGACAAGACCAGATTTTGAAGTTCTCACTTAAATCGAAGTTCTGGATTTTCCTCAATTTCCAGGACGCACACACTCACGTGAGAAATGTTGAAATCCTCGAGAGTCACGTATAGCACACAGCGCACGAAGAAACCATGGCATGTCTTTAATGGCCCAGGCGAGAGAGAGAGATAGAGAGAGAGAGAGAAAAAAAAACAATGTCAGACGAAATCGTTTTCGCGGAAAAACAATTTCCTACATAGAGTGAGTCTAGAGAAAAAAAATAGCGCGAACGAGAGATCAGAGCAGAGCGATGCAGCGTGCACTGCAGTAGAAAAGTTTTATTTCGACAACAGCAGCAGCAGCAGCAGTGGCGGCGGCAGCGGCGCACTACATCGAGATTTCCCCAAATAATATAGAGCGTCTAACCGGACGCGCTCGCTCGCGAGAGCGAGAGAGAAATAGGAAGAAAACGTTAGAGGGGAAAGAGCGAGCAGCCAATCTGATATTTTTCTGAGAAACGTCATTAGGCCGCCGGCGGATCAGAGCCTCTGTGTGCAATGGCAAAAGTTGCGCGCGGCCGGGGATCACGTCATTCCCCTTAATGGCGAAGAAATCGAATTTCATGGAATTTCAAGGCACCATTATACCGAGGCTAATAAAGATCCCGTTGATGCGCCATGACGCACTACGCGCCGATGATAAATACGACTGCCATAAAACTGAGCCGCTCTCGCTCGCTCTCTCTCTCTCTCTCTCTCTCTCTCTCCTCTCTCTGCACGCGCGCGCGCAGGACCTCATCATCGCATTAGACGCCTTTATAAATGTGTATCTTGCTCGGCCGAGCTGAGCCCGCGCAAAAAAAGCCTTCCGCCGTCCTCGTCGCGCCTTTCTCTTGTTCTCTCTCTCTCTCTCTCTCGGCTCTCCGCGAGCGCGCGCGCGCGCGCGTTTATATGCATTATTGCGTCTTCGGGCGCCCGTGTATATCTCCTCAGCGCGCAACGAAGTAATTGAAAGGGCTATGGGGATCGGCCCGAGAGACGACCGCGGAGAGAGCGCAAAAAGCTAATGTATATAGCTTATCTTTCACTCGGACGGAGAGGAGAGCCGTTCCGTCGCGTACTCGTGAGGTCTATAAGCGCGAGATTGTCCGCAGTGATAAGCTGACTGACCTTATTAGGCGAAGCCTGCAAATGTTTATACGCGTGTGCGTTGCGATCTCTCGGTCGATTGCTCACTTCGTCATCAATCGCGGCGGCTCGTCTTCGAGACGCAGGGAGATCAGTCGCGTTTTCAGGGGGAAATCGATTCTCTCTCGCGCGCATCACGCGGTGCACAATCGCGAAAACTATACAATGGAGCGCGAGGCGTGTGTAGGAGAGAGAGAGAGAGAGGGTAATCGAATAGACGCTATACACAGGCGGCAATCGATGTGCACCGCCTGTATTACGTATATAGCTGTACATATATGTATGGAGAACTGGCGAGCGCATTAGAAGAGAGCCGCGGCGGCAGCGGCGGCGAGAAAAGGAGGTGGGAGGAGGAGCGTGCAGTGTATATATACATGAAGATGTACGACGTGCCGAGAAAATGGCAATGCCTGCACGAGCCAATATAACGGACGGAAAGACGTCGGAGAGAAAATTGGCCCTCGGCCTCGCCTCCATAGAGGCTCTCTCTCTCTCTCTCTCTCTTCTCTGTCTAACGGTTCGTGCAACGGGTGTGTGTAGGATCTCATATACGAAAGTAAAACGACTCTCCGCGGCGCAACCTCGCCGCAGCGAGGGACCTAAGTACCCTTTCGTTTCGAAGCCATTACGTGTGCCGTATCGCTTTCTATGAGTGGATTGACGCTTATTGACGGGCTGTATATACCACACAGCGGGGAATCCGCGTTTTTTCCTCTCTTCTTCGTCCGCATCTCTCTCTCCTCTCTCTCTCTCTCTCTTTCTTATTCTTTCTTCGGAGAGAAGAGTTCGAGGTAGTAAAACTATCGCACACCATACCTACTATATACACGCGCGGTGCATTGGACACGTTTACATATACGTACAGCTATAGAGCGAAACTTGTGCAACAGCGTCGAATGTAAAGCAACACATTCTGTGTCTCTCGATCCTCGGCATATATATCTATTCTATTAAAATTAACGAGCGACAAGCCGCTAAGTCTATTTATACGCATATATCTCTATATATATATTTACGCGTACGCACGTATGTGTAACAGGCGCTCACGCATCGGCGAGTCGAGTTTCAAGTAGCAGCAGGGCGACCCTGCTTATATGTGCTACCGAGGCATAAAGAACGTAACACGGTATGCAAATACGAAAGTATCTCGCTCGAGGATTTTGTCACTGGTATCTCTCTCTCTCTCTCTCTCCTCTCCCTCACTTCGTATGTGTGTGCATGTGCGTCTCTTTGCGGCCGCATATACAGGCTCGCCTACGCAGTAACTGCGCGGCAGCGGCAGCAGCAGCAACAGCAGCAGCAGCAGCAGCAACGGCGAAGGAGGCAAGAGAGCGAGAGAGAGAGAGAGAGAGAGAGAGAGAGAGAGAGAGAAGAGATAGAAACAATCGGTGAGAAACGTCGTGAACCAGATCGCGATAAAGCTACCTGCGCTGCAGAGCCGCAAGCGGTAGCCGAGAGTCTCTCTCTCTCTCTCTCTCCCTGTGTGTGTGTCGCGTGCTCTCGAGGCTCTCGAACGATAAATATCCCGCGAGCGGTATCTAAATCAGCGTTTAGTACACGGCTCTCTTCCCGATTTCGCCACCTCTAATTACCACTGAGATATTCCTCGACTTTTACTCCGCTGCTGCTCCTGGCTGCTGTCTCCGCTGCAGCATCTCTCTTTCTCTGTCCCTCTGTTTATGCTTACGTGCGCAGCGCACAATACCGTACACCGCCGCACACACCTATATTATAGGTATATCTGTATATGCACGTGCACTGTGAGAAGAAATCGGCGCTATTGTGCGCGATATAGGCACGCCTTATACATATATGCGAATCACTCGATCACGAGAGGCCTATAAGCTGCCTGAATTTTCTCTCGCTTTGGCATTTGTATTCGCCGCCAAAGGAGAGGAGCGGGCATTTAAACTCTCCAACTCTCCAACTCTCCGACACGACGACTATATACGTATACACGTACACGTATATGCACCAAGTGCGCGATACACTATACGTACGTCGTAATAGTGAATATTCTCCCGTCTAATACGAGCGAAACGGCTCCTCCGCTCGAGCTTAGACCACACGCAAGCGCAAGCATCCGAGAGGAAGAGGGGAGGGGGGAGGGTAAAAGCTGTAATAAACAATCGCATATTTTGCATAATCCTGTATACATCGTACATAAGTTGCGGCTGGATATTACATCGTATACGTAGGATTAAAATTCGTAGCGTCGAGCAACAAATCAGCCTCTTTGCTTATAAGCTAATATCGATAGCCCCCTGCCTTCGAGAGCGCGCATACGGTAATTTATATAAAACTGCAGCGGAATACACGTATATATAAGAAACGATTGCGCTTTCGCGAAAACGACTCCGTATATAACTTATATACGCGTGGCTAATGTGTGTAGATATATATATACATACATACACACACGTATACTCGTATGTAGAGAAGAAACGCGCGCATTTATTTTATTGCAGCGCGGGAACATAAGTGCGCGGGTTGAGTCGCGCGGCCGATCGAGATAAACCCAACTGACGGCGGCACAAGGACGATCGTTTGTTCGTCGATGAAGACGAGGCTGCTGCGCTCGCCCCGAAGAGAGAGAGAGAGAGAGAGAGACAGAGATCGAGCGACGTGTATTATACTGTATAATTATGGAATCGCACGTAATCGCGAGATATATTCCGTGTAATGTCCATTCGTGCGTCATAAATATAATATTAGTATCAGTATAGTATTGACACATTCCCACACACACACGTGTGTATCTCGGCTAAATGCACGACTGTACTCTCGCCATATTTGCAGCAACCGCGTAGGTCTGATCCGATATACATAGTCGCTGCAGTCGCTGTATCAGCAGCTGGCATTATGCACGTGTGTGTGTGTGTATATCTGTATGTGGCTGTGTGAGAATAGCCCAGCACAGAGGCAGCGGCAAAAGACGGAGAGAATGTCGTTTCTAGTCGTGGCTCGCCGCCTCGTGACCCTCGACTTGCTGCTGTTTTTCTCCTTTCGCGAGCGTCGACCGCAGCAGCAGCAGCGGCGGCGGCAGTAGCAGTAACCGTTGCAATAATCCACTGTACACGTACATAGAAAGAGAGAGAGAGAGAGAGAGAGAGAGAGAGAGAGAGAGAGAGAGAGAGATAGAGAGAGAGAGAGAATGAGAGTCGAGCTCGTATCTCGTCACTCAGATACACACTTATATATATAGCAGCCGATCGATATTATCTGCATCAACAAAGAAACAGCAGAGAAAGAGAGATAGAGAGAATCATGTCGAGCTTATTTATTGCAATCACAGAGCCACGACGAGGAAAAAGATTGACAGGAGAGACTCCAATGTGTGCTTGCATATATATGAGTATTATATGTCCAGGAAATTTCGGAAACAACACGGACGGAAAAGTTGCAAAAAATGTTCTTGCAGGCACACCTACCAGACCTGTTTTTTTCTCGTTTCTTAGGTCGTTCTAAAAGAGAAAAAGCTCGCGTACACGGCCGATCGTATAGGGTAAACTTTTTTCCGGAGCAAAAACCACTCGAAAAACGAGAAATAATTAAAAAACAAGAATTTATGGATTTTTTTCTAGAAAACTATGGACTTTTACAGAAATCCCATAAGATCAAAACTATCTTTAATTCATCAAAGAATACTCTGAACTTTGTTCAGATGTTTTAAGGACGTTTTTCGTCATTTCGATTTTTTGGATTTTCGAAAAATCGAAAAAATTTCAGAGTATTCTTTCATGAATGCAAAGACATTTTTGTTCTAATGAAATTATTATAAAAGTTCACAGTTTTCGAGAAAAAAATCTATGAATTCTCTTTTTGTAAATTATTTCTCATTTTTTCGAATCGTTTTTGATCCGGAAAAAAGTATACCCTACCATCGGCCATGTATGCGAGCTTTTTCTCTTTCAGGAACGAGAAAAAACAGATCTGGTAGGTGTGTCTTCAAGAACATTTTTTGCAACTTTTTTCTGTCCCAACTGTTTGCGAAATTTCCTGGACATACTCAATATACGTACGTATACGTGTATGGTATTGTCGAGTCTATGTACGAAAGAAGCGATGTCTCGGTTATTGAGCTATATCCGATTATGCGTAGCAGCAGCATCAAGGCTTTTTTAGAAAATTTATTCGCAGAGCTTCGATCCCGAGTGTGCGCAGAGCAATGTGGTGTACACATACGTATACGTATGCGTATGCGCGCGCGCGCCAACGCCCATTACGAAAGCCGGCAATGGTTAACCGAGTACTTCCACCTATATGCATGGCTTTTCCAGCGTGACCGAATTCCACCAAACGCCTACTTCCTGCCGTGCCTCTCTTTAGCTATACACACACAATCAAGCGCTTACCAAAGCGATTACGCGCGTACGTAAAGCACATACTCGTCGCGACGACGGCGAGGACGAAAGAAAATTTTTTTATTTATATTTCATTGTTGACCGTGTGTGTGGGTGACGTTTTCAGAAGTTTTACGCTGTCCTGGCCGTAACTGCTGGGAACCTCGTCTGAGAAAGAGGTGACAGGCCTGTGACTTTTGAGATCAGTCGATATACAGATTGAGAAGCTTTGTTCCATATTGGTTGGAAGATGTGTATCCGGTTTGCATGGCGTTGAGGCGTCGGAATATTTTTAATGGAATATGTGAAAGTTGAAAAATAAGTCAGAGTTAATCGTTGTTGATATATAAACAACGATTAACGTTCAATACGTTCATTGAAGGAACGTGTACGATCAACGTATACGCTTCTACAATGTCGATGTCAAAGAAATTGTACAAAGGGGTTAATTCTGGGTGTGTCCACATTACTCAGATCGAATAAAATAATATCCAATAAAGTCCTAATAATAGTGCCTGGCTAAAAACTGAATTCTAACCTCGACAATTAAATAACATGTAATCAATTAAATTTTTTGACACACATAGAGCTCGTTTAAAAGGAACAATAACGCAATACATTGAAAATACTTTTTTAAAGATCGAGTGCTTCTCAAAATTCGAAAAAACCAGCGCACACAAAGGATTTCGCTAGTGTGTAATAGTTCTCACGTTCGAGTGACAATAGTATATAGTACAAAGTATACACGCTCGAAACTTGGGAGGAAGTCAAAGGATCCTCGATATCGTGCGTCAGGATGAGGAGAGCATAGAATGTATTGCGAACAATAAAAAAAAAAGGATAAACGCGCAAACACAGGTACGCGTGTGCGAGAACAGATCAAGAGAGCCGCATCCGTTATACATACGTACCTACAGGCCAGACGAGAGTGGACACAATAGGTTTCCGTAGACGGAATTAGTGTTATTATTGGGCCAAATGTTTGGAACCGCGCCATGGGAAACGAGTTGTACTCGGCTCTTTTATGCTGATTCCTCGGCTCATCCTCGCGAAACCTTTTCAGCAAAACGACCTCCTTCGTGTACTCTATACGCGTTCTTCTATAGCTGTATATACGTGTATACACTGCAGTCCCGAGACGTGTATTGTCGATCATGCGGACGACGTACATAATGACCGGCAGTTTGCTTTAATGAAACAGTTTGATAAGAATGACTCATTAATCTTTTCACTTGCCTGTAAACGGCCAATTTACGCACTTTGCGCCGCGGCCAGTGTAATAATAATAATAATAATAATAATAATACAACCTCTCGTGTGATTTCACTGACAACGAGGGTTTTCAAATATAGAAATATCCGTGCCGCGTACATATATACGTACATTCACAAATAATAGAGAGAGAGAGAGAGAGAGAGAGAGAGAGAGAGAGAGAGAATAAAAAAGAGGATGAGGAAAGAGAAGGCGAGCGTTTCTTAAACTCTTGGAATTCAGTTCCGCTGACAAGACAACGGCTGCGCGTATTAGTGCAAAGGCTGCACTCGATCTATATACGCGTACGTATATCTATAGATATATACATATACTCGCGGGATTCGGCGAGGCAGGAGAGAAAGATAGGAATTCAAGGCGACAAGCGCTCTGTTGCCGGCCAATTTTATCTGAAATAATGCTTCTCCTTAAACATATAGCGAACACCGGGAGCGGGCATTCCAGTCTCTCTCTCTCTCTCTCTCTCTCTCTCTCTCTCTCTCTCTCTCTCTCTCTCTCGCTCTTCCCATCATCTCAGCAAACCGGAAGTCTCTTATAATTTTCGATCAATATGCAACGACATTGCTTTTTCGTCAACTTATTTACGCGCAGAGGCAATACTCTTTCCTCTCTCTCTCTCTCTCTCTCTCTCTCTCTCTCTCTCTCTCTCTCTCTCTCTCTCTCTCCCTCTCTGCGATGCACATTGATATTATTGCTTCTACACATATATCTATATACAAGTTTATAACACTCGCCCATATGTCGAATTCTAAAAAAAAAAAAATGCACTTCTCTTTGTTCAAGAGTCCGAAAAAATTTCTTTTACACTAGAACTTTCAGACCGGTCGGGCATGTTTCCTGTAAGCCAAAAAATGATGAAAAATGTCGAGTAGAGAAACATGGAACGTGGGAATTTAACGTGGGGAGGTACATAGAAAAAACAAGAGAAAATCGACTCCGAATGTATTCAGATTATTATTATTATTATTTTAATTAACGATCATTTTTAATCGGAGCATCGAATCAGGGAATTTTTTTTTAAATTAAAGCGCTCTTTACTTGTATAATTTATTATAGTGTAGTTATAGGGTCCAAATTGGGTTTATGCCTAGGGAATATTCCTAGTTGTTATTATTCGAGTATTTCATCGTATATTAATTTTTTGCAAAGAAACGTAAAATCGCTCAGAAATATGATTGTCAATAACTTTTCTCATGTTCCTCGGCATTTTTTTATCATCTTTTGGCTTACATGCAGAAGAAAGTCCGATCGGTCTGAAAGCTCTAGCTTAAACCAATTTTTTTCGGATTCTAAAGCAAGGATAGCTACTTTTTTTGAGAATTCAACGTATACGCGGCTCGATTATGATTTCCCCCCCCCCCCTCCGCCTTAATAGCAGCGTTCGAAAAGAGAGTCAGTAAATTAGATCAAGCTGGAATTCCGAAGCGAAAGTTTACGATATCAATAACTCGTGTGCGTCCGGCAATCTTTCTAAGAATTTATGGACACGCGCGGCTAATGCGAGCTGCTGCTGCTGCCACTGCAAAAAGTCTATATAAGTTTTTAAGCTGCGCGCGCGCGCGCGCGCACACACACACGGCGAGGGGATCGCTCCATCAATTTCGAAACGACCGCAAGAAAGCTCGCCGAGAATTCGCTAATTCGAAACGCGCGCGCGCACGAACCTAAGTATTCCGACTCGTCAGTTTTTAACTATGTGTCGTCGACCGGGAGAAAGAAGAGCTTCGAGGACTGAGTCTATCTCTGGAGAATTCGTATTTTCGCTTTTGGATTCCTGCTGAATTCTACGGGCGCGATCGAAAAAGTCACTTTATAATCGACTCGCGAAGATTCGTATTCCAATTGTTTCGAAATATTTTTTTATCTCGTACGCTACGACGTACCGAGAACACATGCAGGCAGCACATCGACGCTCAAGTCCACTCAGTCCCTTCCGGTCCGTCGAGTATAGCCGTAATGGTATACGGCTCGAAGCAGTCCCCCTCCTTCATCAGTAGTATCAGTGTTGTCCCGCCAGACGTCTAGAGACTCGCTAATTTTTAGCCCGCGGTACAAGTTGCTTATACACGAGCGACGCGCAGGTGCCATACCGGCAGCCTGTGTGTCTGTGTCTGCGTGCGTGTGCCGTGCCGTGTCCCTCTGCGCATACACGTATACATATATAGGCACAGAGTTGTCGATATCGATTTCTGCATTAACATACACGCGGCGTGTCTTGTAATCCATTTGGACGACTCGATTTTCGTCCTACTTTCCGAGGCATGAGCCATCAGTCGAGAGATATCCCAACTATAACATTATAAGCAATTTGAATAAGAGCCCCGCGGCGGCGCGAATGCATGCGCACGCGGTAGGTATAATATATATTCGGAAGATTCCTCGACTAATTGAATTAGCTCTCGCGAGTGTGTGTGTGTGTGTGTGTGTGTGTTGCGACGAGGAAGGGGAAAGTCAGGGTCTAACGACCTCATCGCCGCGACGAATAATTCCCAGGGGTGCCGTATATAATACTGGTCGGCTCGCGCGGTAGCTCTCTCATTAGGTTAAAACAACTGTCGCGCGCGTCAAGAGCCGCGAGCGCGCACACGTATACGCGAAATCTCCATTTAAGAGGAGAGATAGACAGAGAGAGAGAGAGAGAGAGAGAGAGAGAGAGAGAGAGAGAGAGACGAAAACACGCGTATATAACACACGCGCAATTAACATTCAACGTCGCGGAATGTCATCTATATAGTGAGAGAGGCCGAGAAGCACGAAGAAGCGAGAAAAGGGGACCGCAGCTGCATAATTTAAAATACTTTTCGGTCGCGGATCACGTGCACACGTAGACTCGGCGGCGAATGAAATTTGCAGCAACAGCAGCGCGCGCGACTAGCTCGATTCTTCGCGGATAAAGCAGGCCGGAAGTAGCCATGTACGGGAAACTCGGAGTAGCTCGCCGATCCGAATATAATGCCGCCGCGCGCAAGCGCACACAGGCCATATTAAGTAAACGCCTTTGCGGTTACGTGCCTGGCCTCTTAAAAAAAAAGCGACGACGACGTCGACGACGACGGCGACGACGACGACGACGAAGCGAGAGAGAGAGAGAGAGTCGAACGTCGTCGTCGTCGCGCACTTGCTATGCGCGGGGCCCCTTCGCACACGCGCGCTTGGCGATCATCCTTTATTCTTTTCGCGCTGCGAAAAACGTGCGCGCACGCGAAGAGGGAGTATAACGATGGCTTTTCACGCCTCGCCGAGCGACAATCCCGTCGCGCGGAATTCGAGAGATAGAGAGAGACAGAGAGGTGATATCGGTCTGTCGTCGCCCGAAAAATCCGCGAGTGCCACGCAGATATTGCAATGCAGACTCGCGCTCTTGATATTATACGCGTGTGTTTATACACGCACACGCGAGTTTTCTCGAGCGAGAGAGCGCGACGCACACGCGCGCCAAATGATTGATCACCTCGAAAAAATATGGCGGCACTTGTTCCGTCCACCGGTTTCTCTTCCTCATTTGCATCTCTCTCTCTCTCTCTCTCTCTCTCTCTCTCTCTCTCTCTTCACAGCGCTTGCAATAAAAGTAAAATATACACATAACCCGCCGGACGGCTCGTCGCGGCTGATGCGTTCAAGTTCATCGTAATTTTTGTTTTCCACGTCGTCCCACGGTTGCTGCTCTCCAAGCGACTCTCTCTCTCTCTCTCTCTCTCTCTCTCTCTCTTGCGCCGCGCGCGCACACGATGCGTCGAGTGATATATTATATCCAGGGCTCTCTCGCGAGCCCAGCGCAATAACGCCCGATCATCAGGAAACACGTCGAGCATACATACGTATATGTATATGCGTATATGTATTATACATATTGGCGCGCGTGTGCGTGGAAGCCCGTTGCAGAGGGCGCCTACAGAGCCGATAACGCCGTGTACAGGTGCGTCTGCGGTATGTATATGCTCGTATTCACACGCATATATGTATAGGCGTGTGCGCGCCGAGCCGAGGCCTATATATGGCTCAGCCTCTCTCACTCTATATATGTATACAAGCGTGTGACATCGGCTATCTCCATATCGTTACAATATGCAAATGTCCGAGCGTTGTCGTTTGCAGCTGCAGATGCTACCAGTCCTCGACGCGCGTGTCCTTGTCCTCCACTGTGCCCTGCAGTGCTCCTGCAACGCTCGAGTCGCCAGACTCTTTTCTATAATACACACACGTTTTCCCTCTGTCTCTCTAAGGCTGCGGCTATACGCGCATACGTATACGTATTGTTTGTGCGTCTACGACTCTCTCCTCTCCCCCGCTATAGCGAGCGTTATATATGTATGTTTATAATCAATGCGCTGACGTCACGTCTCCCGTTGCAGTATAATAAGAATCCGGCTACGCGAGACAATAGGACATACGCGCGTGTCCCTCCGTCTCCGCGTGTATATGTGCACGTTAGCCTGATCGATATACGAGCGCGTGTCGTCACCCACTTCGCAATTACCACGAGCAAACAGAGACATATCCATTGTCTTTTCCACCTTCGCATATCTTCGCCGACGATCCTCTGCGCAATCGCTGCTCCGTCATTTTCAAACGCTAATTACTGATCGGTATACTTACATACGCGCGTTACGTGCATATCCGTGCACTATGTGTTATATCGAGACTCGACGCGAATTTACTTTCCCTTTTCCATCGAATCTGCTCTGCAGTTAATCTTTATACTTTGTCAGGCCAACAATCCCTATAGAGACTGATAATAAGATCGTGTGATGAAGAGTGCATGCGCGAATCTTAGAAATACTTTGGCTGCATTGCTCTTCTTTCGGATCGACGAAATTGCGAATTTCTTTGGAAAAATTACGCGAGAAGCTGGCGAAAGTCTGAAAACCAAAGGCAAAAGTTAAAATTTTACGAAACCTCGCACGCTAGTTTCCAACAACGAAAACTCCCGACAAAAATGCACCGAACAACTCGTCGCGAAATTATAAATTATTCTACCACATCGTACATCACGTTTTACATTCTTAAATACTGCAGTATATTAATCTCCTAACCTCATAATTACAGGCTATATTTATTGTTTACTCATCGTGAACTGGTAGAAACGAAGCAGAAACTTTTCGACGCGCACAATATGCGCTTAGGTGAATGCACTCTATCGTATTATACTGTTGTGTAGACTTCATAGCGTATATTCGATGCTATTCAACTGCGCCGCATTTGTGTATCGAATGTCAATTAAAATGTAAAGCGGTCCATCTAATTATTCCAAGTGCAGGAATTCAAAGTGTATCGCAGCCGCATATAGTCATACGTATATATATGTAGGCTGTCGGTTACGTAAAAGCACAGCACGCTCATAAACAATCTATGTATAATTTCAATTCTCCGAAGTCAATTTTAACGCTTTCAATTTTAAACGAGCCCGCGTCCAGTTTTTCCTCGCTTTTCTGCTCTGCAATTAAGTTAGCGGAACTGGACAATCATATAGCTAATTCGAGTAGCCCTGCTCGTCGACTTTTTCATCGCGAGCGCTTTGGCCGTACTTTATATTCCTATTGCTGATATGAAATTTCGGCTCGCGCCCTCCGCCGAGAGCACCGAGTTACGTCGTTACGTAATTATCCGACTTTTTGCTAATTTTCCTACATACGCTCCCGTAAGAAAGTCTCAGAGCACCCTGTAAGAGTAATAATTCTCTTCGAGTCGCTATATACAGATTTTTTGACCGGACGAGCCAAGTGTAATATGTAGTATACGCAGGTGCGGTATAGAAAATTGGAAGAGAGTTTATCTGTTTTTTCCAGAAATTCTTACGCCGGAGATTTTCGATTTTTCTGGATTAGCGCCTGTTATATACAGCGGGAAGCTAACCGTCGTATAGGTATATGTGATCGACGGCCCGAAATTCCAGCCGCGCCGAAAGAGATTAACCTAGAAATTTCCAGGGGGAATTTATGCGCAGACTCGGTGTCGATCGCTCGATCGCGATTGGAATTTTTTATTTTTTTTTTTTCGGGTAGATACACTCCACGAGAGTATATCAATCGAGCTCTCTCGCTCTCTCTCTGTCCCTTGTCGAGTAATTTATGTGTACACCACACTCACGGGCGCAAAACTCGTCGTCTATATAAGCTTTCCGAAAATCTCGAGAGGCGCAGCTCCTTACCGTACGTGCAAGTTACGATGCACGCAAAAGATAGCCTCCAGAGAGAGAGAGAGAGAGTCTCTCTGTCTCGAGCCAACCCGCAGCTATCTATCGATCTCTCAATTACTCGCAAAGAGTCAGGCTCTCTCTCTCTCTTCCACTGCTTCTTTATTTATTTTTGCTTGTCTCTTTTATTCCAGGGGAAGCGAGGAAATTACCGCTCGACTTTTGTTTATCGGCTCTCGCGAGGAGCCGAGAGAGAGAGAGAGAGAAACGTACGAGCACAGCCGAGTACAGCATTATTATTTACAATTAAGCGTATATGCGCGTGGCGCGGCGTCGCCGGTGATAAGCGGGCCCTTAATGAGCCCGATAAAAACGTACGAGTGCACCGCACGCGGATGGCTGCTCCGTTTTGGGAAGGGAAATTTTCGGACGAATCGGGCCCACTCGCTCGCTGTTCCGCGTAGAGCGTATACATAACCGCGCGCAGGGAGAAGAGGGGCGAGGATCACAGCTCGAGGCGGTAATGACCGGTTAACGCTAATAGAATACCGTTTATGAATTGCGACGAGAAGAGCAGCTCTCGGTTACGCAGCCTATAATTATCCACGGATTTCTCTGCCTTCCGTGCGCGCGAGCTCCCTCGTCTCTTATTTCTCTCATTTTTCGTCGCGCACGATACGAGCAATTAGGCATTAGTGTGTGTTCCAGCTCGCGCTGGAAATTATATTCGTCGGGCAATAATGATGCCGTGCATACGTATTATACATCGACGAGGACGACGACGCCGACGACGACATCAACAGCAGCAACTATGCGTACGGAGCTCTCGCTGTCTCTCTCTCTTTCTCCGGGTTTTACGAGCGCACTCCGTCACTTTTAACCATAGCCCGAGGTGCATCTGTCTTCGAACTTACCGGCGAACCTATTGACCCGCGTACTTTACTTTTACGTTTCAATTAGCCCTGGCTTCCCGATGTAAATCAACGGCCCGACTGCAAAATTTCACGGCTGCGCCTAGAACTGCTCTCTTAAATCGAAAAAGTATTGAGAGCGCGCCGAGAGAAAAGGAAAGACGAACAAGGCAATGCGAGAGAGAGAGAGAGGGAATTTTCCTTTTTTGCCTCTCGTAACTCGCGCGCTCCTGCTGCTGCTGCTGCTGCTGCTTCTTCTTCTTTGCGCACTGCTGCTGCGGAGCAACATCGGTTTTGCGTCGCCGACGTAAATTTTTACACTGTAATTACGCAGAACGATACGTCTGCGGAATCCATAATAGGCGAGAGCATACGAATGGCGCTCGAGTGGTTTTTTACACCGTCTGCGCGTGTGTGCTATATACGTATATATCTCTCTCCTCTCTCGCTCTCTCGCTCTCCCGAATAGAGAGAACGCGCGGCGCGGCGAGCTGCCTTCGCGATAACTCAACTAAGTACTTTGCGGCGGCGAAACATTTTTTTGCGCTCGCCGGGTCTTAAGCTTTCACGTAAATTAGCGCTTACCTCAAGCTGCAATTTTGCGTTTGTGGCCAATTTTTTTTTCACTTCGCCTGCACTTCCCAGGATCTCTCTTTCTCTCTCTCTCTCTCTCTCTCTCTATACACACGTACACACGCGCATACCTGCGAATCGAGGAATCCCTACAAAGATGCCTATCCGACGCTACTATATATCTAATCCGGGCACGTGTGCACACGATTGTTCAAGGAGAGCAAAAGAGAGAGAGAGAGAGAGAGAGAGAGAGACAGCTATGCGGGACAAGGTGCGAAAGCGATCGTGCTTAATAGGGCTTCTCTCCAAGCCTCTCTCTATGTGCACAGACAACGCGTAGAGATATACAAAAGCCGTATTGGAAATGGTATGCGCAGGGGTCTTATTCACTAATTTTGTCATTCGTTGTAACATGCAGCGATAGAGCTTTTGCTGATATAGCTCGACAAATACTAACTGTCCTGCGCAAGTTGGACAATTAATTGTAGGCTAGGATTTGTTACAGTGTCCTATCATCGAGTGTCATATCGTCACCCCGTACGAAGACTAGGCAACTCAAAAATTACATATTTTAATTTGTCATTTTTAGAGATTCCGACTAAATCAATTCGGCAAGTATCTGAAAAAACTTTAAATATATATGAATTATATTTTTCACCACACCATGCTCGTGTAACATAACATGCAAAATAGTTTGACTAAGAATTATACGTGACATAGATCCTCCTGGCGGATCTATGCCGGAAAGATTACTCGTATCGGTATATCAGTCCAATTCGAAAACGAAATGTTAAAAGGCGTTTACAATACTGAAATAATAAAAAGTTAAAAAGCACAATACTGAAAGTTCAAAATATCGAGTTAATTTGACAGAAGCTCAAAGAACCGAAAGCCTACTAAAATACCAAAAGTAAAAAACACCATAAGTTCAAAATACGGAAGGTTAAAAAATATGATTCCTAATACTAAATTATGGGTAAAGAATCACCTTTTTATTTGATCATTTTCGTAAAAAATGATATTTCACATTTGCGCTTGGAATTGCATCGGAGCAGACCATAAGAAAAGTGCTACTGAAATGCACTACCCAAAAAACATTGTTTTGCTCTTGGGAAACACAAGCTTTTAGGGCCGCAGTGAAGCTTGTAGAAAAAGTAACACAATGTTTTTAGGTAGTGAATGCGCTAGGAAAATGCCCTTTAAACTAACTTAACTATCTCTAATGTCAGCGGCATTTTTCCTGTAATCTACTGCTACGGTGCAATTCCAATTTAGCTTTCTGATTTTTCGGCAACATGAACGCCACTATAAAAATCTAGCATAAAAAGTTTATTAATTAACAGTTTATGTAAGATAGTCAGGAAGTTTAAAATTAAATAAAATTTGATTTGCTTAATTATGCTAAGTTTATCCATATATAATAAATAATGAAAATTTAAACGTACTTATTTACTTTTAAGTAATAACACTTATTTTATAATTTATAAAAAGTTATGCACATTATGCCATTTCTGGTATCGCTAGCTACATAAGTACATCGCTATGATGGCGTATAATTGTGAACTTGGCATGTTCGATTCTTATGCGTTTTCAGCGCGCTGACCAGTCTCGCTTCGCTCGAACCGCAAATGCCGCGGCGCCAAAAAACCGTATAGATGTTAGTTTTTATTAAAACGAAAATTTTTAGATTTTATACACTTTTTACTTTTTAGTGAACGCCCATAATTATCTACTATTGCGTTTATCAAATCCTTGGCGAATTGATTGATCGAAACTCTGTAAAAATGACAAATTAAAATAGGTCTTTCTTGAGTTGTAGGCTTACATCGACGTTTCAAAGCTCGATATTAAGTTTAATGATGGTATACTTTATATATCACCCCCAAAAATACAAACCATTCCAAAAACGTTGGACAATTTGACTGTTTATATTCAGCTACATAAGCTTGACAAAATTAGAGAATAAGGCCTCAGCTAAAACGCGCAGTTATAAGGCGAAAAGCGAGCGCTATACATCGCGATTGAGGCGAGATGCGATCCCGATCTATATCGACCTCGGCGCCGGCTGTCGCCGGTTATACGGCTGCAGATGCTTCGCCAAATTGCTTCGGCTCCTCCAGGCACAAAAAGAGAGAGGATATACGAACAAGAGCTTACATACACGAGAGAGAGAGAGAGAGAGAGAGAGCCACTCGTTCTCTGTCTTTCTCACCTGGCTACCGGGCAATTACCCGGCGATAATTTCGACGCGCGGAAAGTGTCGCCCGCGAGAGAGATAGCCTCTCCCCGTCTCTCCTGTCAAGCTGCGCGCGAGCCGATCGAAATTGATATCGTGCACGAGCGGTTCTGCGACTATACGCACAACACTGGGACGCACACACACACACACACACACACACACAACGGATCGATCGAATCCCAAGATGTCTGGGGGAGAGAGAAGGAGAGCTCTCTTTCTCTCTGTCTCTCTCTCCCTCTCGATAAGCCGCGCGAGAGAGATGCTTATCGCTGGGAGAGGCTACTCTGGCTGCAGCGCGTGTGTGCGTGACACCGGACGACGGAAAGTCACTTGGACGAAACTTGAACTATTGGGATTCCAAGGCTTATCTCTCTCTCTCTCTCTCTCTCTCTCTCCCTCTCTTTCTCTCTCGGTTGCGGCCGTTATGCACCTTTTTTTTCCTCACGACTCAGGTGCGCGTCAGGTAGATTATCTGGATCGATGCTATCGCGAAATTTATCGGGCTGCTTTATGTAGTTTTTTTTCTCTGAGCGGCCAAGAGAGAGACCGATAATTCGTCATCGATTCTCGCCCCGTCTTGGGACTCGTGTGTTATACGTGCGCGCGCGTATAAGGGAAAAGAGGGGCTGCGCGCGTGTTTGCTCTGACGGAAAACGGCACACGTATCCTCTTTCCGAGCTATTAGTTTGGTTCGAGTGTGTGTGCCTTTCGAAATTGGCCGAAAAAAGAGACAGAGAGCCAGAGGTTAATTCGAGGAAACAGCCACCTCGGCACGAAAATAGATCTGGATTTTCTCGCGGCTGCAGCAGTTAGAGTATATTATAGTAGCCTATGCACAGTAGCCTAAACATACAGACAAAGCTTGTTATTGTTTGTCGACCAAGTGCGTACAGTCGTTATGTATATATACGGGACAGATGTCAGTGAAAAATTCAAGGCTCTGCTTGTTTAGAACAAGAGAGAGATGGAGAGGAGCATGGATATAGACAATCGCTAGGTCTAGCTACGCGTCTCCCCTGCGCGATGGGCGAAAAGGTATTTTTTCAAATGAGAGATGGCCCCATCGCACGTGTGGCAGCTCCCCCCTCCGCGATTACAAAGCGACGCGTCACTTTCTAAGTACATGCATGTAGAGGTACACTGCTTTTTTTTTAAGAGCAGTAGCACGTGTTGCCTTTTTTTTCACGCGACTTTCCGCGGCAGCTTTTTTTTTTCCTGCGCGGCCCCTGGAGCACAGCCCTTTCGACAAACTTTTGTTATACAGCCGCCACCGGAAAGACAGATAAAAAACCGAGCGCACGTCTGCAGTACACGCTGCGTATATATGTATATACAGAAGAGAGAAAAGCCGGGCGCGCGAGGGTGCAGTTTTTCACTCATATGCATGCGATCCCTCTCCTATGTTTTTTTTTCCTCGACTTTTTTTCACCGCGGCGTTTCTTATTTATCGCTCCAGGAGTGAGCGAGCACTTTGATACGGCATTAAATCAATCAAACGATCAATTTCAACGGCTTTTTGCCCGTGTCCTGCTCTAAGCCCGCCGCGTCGGGGATAAATCGCGCGTGTGAAGGAGCGAGAGAAGGAGAGGAAGGAGGGGGGGGGGCGAGAGAGCTTGGAAAAATAGCGCGGGCGCTCGGCCAGAGAACGGAGTAAATGAGCAGCCACGCCTGCTATTAATCAACGCGGCGGTCTTTAAATACATACTTGGCTATCCGCATACTAATTCCTCGGTGGTGGGGGCAAGAAAGAGCACCGGCGAGCGACTCTCGGGCTCTCTCCTAATTAGATTTTAACCTATTCGCACACACAGTCGTTGACTGTTGTTGTTTGCTCAGTCGAGTTTGCTCTCTCTCTCTCTCTCTCCGCGTCCACCGCTAATTCATCATTTAATATTAATTGCGAAAAGTATTGTAAACTGCCCGCCGGCGAAGCTCGCGATGCGCTTGTAAGCTGCATAAACAATAAATTTGGCGCTCGGCTTCCTATTCATGAATTATAATTAAGTTTCGCCCCGTCTCTCCGACGCAGACATAAGTTGCCGTTGTTGTTGTTGTTGTTGTTGTTGTTGTCTCTATACAGTGTGTATGGGTACGTGCAAGTCGGGGGAGCGAAAGTGTTTCAAAATTTATTCTTTCATCAACGAGCGCGACATGATATAACGTCCGCTGTGTGTAGCGGCTTATGGCGACTAAGTAGTCGCGGTTAAAACAAACGCTTACACACGCATTAATTATTTAGAGGCGCGCGACTCGGCCGCCGCAACGTGATATTACTTAATTGAATGTTTGCGCGCGACGATCTCGTATTTCTCGCCTGCGCAGATTAATCAAGTGAAACCGTGTCAGCTAGTATTGCAAATTAACGTATGCACACCGCGCGACACGAGGAAAGGAAATCAAGGAAAGAGCATGGGAAACTCAATATCGCGAAGCAGCTATATATAGCCAACGGTTTCGAAGACGAGTTACTCGAGAGGGAAAGAGGCGAGAGAGAGAGAGAGACTTTGTTTATGGTACCTTATTTTATGGATAATTTTTTAATACGCGGTATAAATAGCGAAGAATAGTGTATTTGTTATTGTCAAGTATAACATAGTAAGTATAGAATTCGTGGCGTTGGCAGCTCTTGTAGACTATAGCCAAGAGTCTACGCCAGGTTGTTTACTATACACGAGAACGGGAGAGGCACAAGGCGAGTCGTTGAACCTATACTGGGGCTCCGGCGAGTCGGCTCTCTCTCTCTCTCTCTCTCTCTCTCTCTCTCTCTCTCTCTCATCGTTTATTCTTTCCCTTAATCTTCTTATTCTACTTCCCTTCTGTGCGAGTGAGCAACTTTTTCCTCCTCGTCTTCTTCGTATTCATCTTCGAAAGCTTCTCCTTTTGTTGGCGCAAGTGATACGAGCTGAAACGATTTCTAGCTGCGCCTATGCTGCTGCTGCTGCTGCGCTCGGAAAATTGCTGACCTCGAGCCAAAATTTACAAAAGAAAAGTTCAATTTTCTGTCTATAAATATCGATCGCTCGCCCCTGAGGTAGTAACAATATAGAGCAGTGATGCGTAAATATTGTATACAGTGTGTATTTTTGATTTTCCAGAAGAACGTACAAGAGAGATTTTTTCTCTGAAAAGTTTATTTTCTAATCCTTTTTATCCGTTGAACGTCTAAGGATTATAATAAGAATTTTAGATAAATAACATCGTAGCGCGAGATAAGAGCTTCAATTTGAAAATAAATTTG
This sequence comes from Philotrypesis tridentata, assembly GCA_018906965.1. Classification (NCBI taxonomy): domain Eukaryota; kingdom Metazoa; phylum Arthropoda; class Insecta; order Hymenoptera; family Pteromalidae; genus Philotrypesis; species Philotrypesis tridentata. The sequence goes on from JACCIB010000048.1 coordinate 76,106, forward strand.
GCTAAATTGGATGCACTCGTAAAAATTTATCTGAGTTTGAAAATCGCATGGAAAAAGTAATTGAAGTATGATAAGTATTTCCTTCTTTGAATTTTCATTATTTTCGTATATATACCCGAGAAGCTCATTAGAAAGAGTTTATTTCGCTGTAAAATGCCAGAGATGTACATTATAAAATAACTTACGTTTATCCATCAAATAACTATATAGCTGGTATACCTTTTATTCTATGAAACTGATTGCATAGATACTTGATACCCAATTAAACGAACGAACGTTGAGATTTTATCTCCGACATTTCCATGGTCTCGCTTTGGCTTTTACCATAATACCGCGACCATCAAAATAATGGCGTTTTCTCAAAAAAAAGCGAAAAATTCACTTATATAATATCCACACGCATGCACGCCTGATTCTTCCAGAAAGCCAAAGTATTCGCAGTATTCGCGCGCACACACACACACACACACACACACACACACACACACACACGTATACACGCGCACACAAAGCTCGTCAGAATGTCAATTTTCGTAGCTGCAGGGGGGGAGCGACACTTTTACCGGGTGATATTAAATGTTTGCGTCGGGCAATTCCAAAGTAATCGGGCGGCGCGCATCCGTTGCTATTCAGCCCTCGGCTCTATTAGCCTCGCCATAAAGCTCGCGCGCGTACGCTGCGCGCGTATCTCCATTCAAATTATATGGAAATTCATCGACATGCCGCGCGCTCGCGATCGCTCCGGTAGCTTTTCCTTTTGCCTGAGCGGCCAAATTCATGTTTTCCTGCGGATCACCTGCTGCTGCTGCTGCGCGCTCTGCTACGCGAATCATTGGAGCGCTCGGCCAGAGGAGATTAGCCTTAATCGATTGCTTGTAAATTACATGTAGATCGCCCGGTTTATCTAAATTGCGCAAAAGTGTATCATAATAATTTTCTCGACGCGCCTGTGCCGGTGTAGACGTGTGTGTGTGCACGCGCGCGCGTGTGTGTATGCACGGGGCGTAATAATAACAATAACGCGATGAATAATACGAGCCGCGCACAGCATTGTGATACGCGTGGGAATCAAGCATATATTCCGTGATACGCGTGCGTGCGTGCGTGTGTGTGTGTGTGTGTGTGTGTGTATGCAGAGGCCTTGTAGAAGCGCCACGCTCTCGGCGTGCGCGCGCGGGCCGATCCGCTACACGAATAATTCATGCACTTTTCGCGTCTTCTCTTCATCTCTCTTTTTGTCACCGTTCGCGAGCCTCTCTCTTTCTCTCATTGTGTCTTCTCTCTCCTCTCCCTCTCTCTCGGGCGCTGTCTCTTTTATTTCTCTCCATTTGTCGTAAATAAATTCACGACGAGCGCGACGAATGGCATCTTTAATGATTGATGAAGACGGCCGCGGGCTTGATGAAACTTTAAAGCGCCCGAGCGCCCGTATCTTTACATAAATTAAACGGACCTGAAGCACCAGCAGCAACAGCAGCAGCTATACGGAGATCGGAGAGAAGAGATCTCGGATCGACTAACTGCTCTTTCTCTTTCTCTCTCTCGTTCTTTCTGGCTATACGTCGCCTGATGTTTATTTATGCGAGACACCGAGCGAAACAGGTGAACTGATCAGGCATACGCACACAAGTCAAATCGTCACTTCCAGAGCTCGCATTGTCGCGGGAATTTTTCGAGGGAATTTTTCGAAGGGTAAAAAAACGGGAGAAGAGAAGAACGATAGAGCCTTTTTGTTTCGCGACGAATCGCGACTGTAACGTATATGTGGAGGCTTTGTATTGAGAATACAGTGGTTTGAAAATTGAATATTAAAAAAATCTTTAATTTCCTATGGCTGGAAAAGATTGTATACGCATTGTCATGAAAGATGCGCAAACTGCATAATAAAAGTGAAAGACGTCTTATTAGAGATTAAGACAAAAAAAGAATTATTGATTCTTCAGCATCCACGAAGCAGTGGGCAAATGGAACTTAAAGTAATTCACAGATATCGGGCCACACTTTATACGATTTGGATCTCCGACTGAAAATAGCAACCTATAACCGTACTGGGCGATGCTCTCCCCCTTTACCTACGCATCACAGAGGCATATCCATGCCATAGGTAGAGAAAAAAGAGAGAGAGAGAGAGAGAGAGAGAGCGCGCAGGATAAAAGGGAAAAGCAAATTGCGGTCGGCAGGAGCGTTCCGTTCCCTCCCACTTTTCTTTTAATCGAGACGTTTGCGGATGTTTGCTTGAAAGCCCGGCCCGTAAAAAATAAAGGAACATCGCGCTCGCGCGCCAAAGAAACGTCGCTTCCTTGAACGTTTACAGTGCAATAAAGGCTCGCTCGGGATGTATTATGGGCAGCAACAGCAGCGGCAGCAGCGGCGACGGCGGCAGCGGCGGTTCTCTCGAGCGTTCAATGGGAAAAAGTACTTAGCCTTGTACTTTCCTTCGCGATGCAGCAGCAGCAGCAGCAGCAGCAGCAGCAGCAGCGGCTACAATAACAGCAACAGCAGCCAACTTCATTATACTTAAAGACAGAAGGACATTCAGCGAGCGGGTGAAAGAGCTGCAGCAGCAGCAGCAGCAGCTTCAGCATTACTTCGCTGCAGCGCGTGTAACAAGCGCGTCTTGCATATAACGGTATATATATGCATGTACCTTCCATCTCGTCTTTTCTGCATATGCATATACATATACTCACATGCGCATGGTACACGCAGCAACAGACTTACTACCTACGCATTTCTATGTAAAAAGTCGTATACATGCCGGGAGAGCTCGCATGTGTCCTTGTGCATTCCTGCGAGCGAGCGCACTTCTCTCTCGCTGCATGTGCTGTATGCGTATGTGTCTGTATAATGTGCATGTGTGTACGTGTGCGCATGTGTAAGTGTGTGCGCTTGACGCGTTCGCACAATTCGTGTCAAGCTCTCTTAGAGAGATACAGATAGATGTATACGTATATACTATAGAGAGAGAGAGAGAGAGAGAGAGAGAGAGTCGAGATGGAGAGAGAGGACTGTTAAATACGAGAATTCTCAAGCCGCTAGTCACTCTCCTCTGAGACGGATGCTCGCGGAGGCTTTTACATACGTACACGCTAGCGCGCTTAGCTCGTCTTGTAAACAAATTAAGAGAGATGCTCGTTGTCATCATCGGGTAAGAATGCCGTGCTTCTTGCGCGAATAGTATTATACGCGCGTCAGTCCGATTATACTTCTCTCTCGCTCGCTCTTTTTCTCGTGGTAAAAGGATGCGAATTGCTCAATTTGGCCGAGTTGCTGCGGTGCGAGATTTAATAGCACGGTTTTATGTATCAAACGGCGCTTACGAGCTCTCGCGGCCGCGGCTCGCACCGATTCTTTCCCCATATAACATAATCGAGTAACACACGCCGATAAATATGTATCCCTAAATATACACAACCCCGCTCCGAGCACCGAGCCGCATATCGTATTTTCCTCTTCTAGCCCGCAAGTAATTTCTCTTGTATATATGAATATATATATACATACACACACGTATTTACGCGTAAAACGTGTACGCGCTTACGTATAGGAAAGAGAAAAACGTACAGAGCTGTATATATGCAGCGGCGGCTGCGGCGGAGAAGAGCGCAGCATCTCGGCGCGCTGCAAGGACGACGGGCTCCGGTGTGACTAATCGCGATGCATTTAGATAGCCGGCGAGAGTATTTTTACATTTATGATTGGCTGTCGCGCACAAGCCCTCTTTCTCTCTTCCCTTGCTCCAGTGTATCGGCTATATAATGCGCGTATACATCAGAGAGTAGAAGCTGAGACAGAGAGAGAGAGAGAGAGAGAGAGAGAGAGTAAGAAACGGGCGGATCCGGGCCACCTTCTAGTTTCAGCATGCCGAAAACGTCCAAGTTCAATTACCGACTGGGAGCCGATGAGATGCTATCGCTGTCCCGGTATAAATCTTGCGCGCGACCCCGTCGAGAGAGAAGAGAGAGGGAGAGAGAGAGAGAGAGAGAGTGAGGAGCGAGGTAAAAACGAAGGGTAAGAAACGAGCAAGAAGAAGAAGAAGAGGAGAAGGTGGAGCTACACCGGCCGCCGCCGCCGCCACCGCCGTGATAATAAATACGCGCGCGCATCCGCTCGAAAAAAGGAAGATCACGTGTGCCTGTGTGTGCGCGCGCGCGTATGAGAACGTGTGTGTGTGTGTGTGTGTGTGTGTGTGAGGCCGAGCCAGAATGGAGAGAAAACGTTATAGCAGCAGCAGCGCGAGAGAAGCAAATCCTCGAAGGTGTAGTATGCTGCAACCTGTCCGCTTCGAGCGCTTTGTCAGCATTAAATTCTAAATGCATTGCGCGCCGCGGCTTGCGAAATAGTCGTAAAAGGGGAGGGGAAGGGGGGGCGGCCCCCGGTCACACACAGCCGACGAAAGATAGAGCTCGCATTTTCGATCTCATTTTTCGCGCGCGAGAGTGCAGGGGGGGGGGGGGAAAGAGGATTCGACAATAGCCGGCAAATTGATATCTACGAGGATGAGAGGCGACGTCCTCTCTCGAGCAGTGTTTATAAGCCGCGCGCTCGGCGCAGCAGGAATTCCAAATAACTTTGCTCGTCAATGTTGGGCGATGCAGCGCGGCGGCAACCAGTAGTGTACACCCGAGTGTGGTGCATGTGTGTGCGTGCAAGTGCAAAAAGACGCGAGAGCTGAGAAAATAACGTTTATTAAAGCCGGAGCGCATCAAGAAACGCCGAAGAGGAGCCGCGCGCGAGCTGCAGCGTGTGTACATATACCCCGCTCGCTATACTGTACTCTCTCTCGCTCTCGCTCGCTCGCTCGCTCGGTGTCCCTTGTGTGTCTCGTCTCATTGTGCTCTGAATTATGGCCAATTTACTTGAATTTTTCCATGTCGTAAATAAGGGTAAATCAGCCGTGTAGTCGCGCACGGGTCGTTGACCTTTCCTGGCTCCGAGAGCTGCTCTCTAATGCCAAGTGTGTATACCGTGTGCATCTCTCGCCTGTGTGTGCACACACGTATTATACAGCTACACGTATAGTTGTATACACATTGCGCGCACCGCACGGCGGCGCAGAGAGGGACGCGATGAGGTCGGTCGTCAGGTCGAGTCCGCGAGACGGGGTAACTGCGTGTGCTGCTATATACAGCCGCGCGCATGACGTTTTTACCTTTCAACTGCAGCAGCAGCGGCAGCGGCAGCGGCAGCCGCGCCGCCCGGGGGGAAAACGTTCGCGCTCGTGTGTGCACTTTCCAGCGATACTTACACTCTCTCGCGCGCAAACGAAATTAATGAAAGGCTCATTTGCGCGAAGCGAGAGCTTATATTGCCGTAATCGGTGTATCATCTTTTACGGAGGCTGCCGCGCAGAGCAGCGCTAAGGACAATTAACTTTGACGCGGCCGAGCTGCGCTCGTCTCTACGCGCGCGCGCGCGCGTGTGTGTAGTGGTTCGGCCAAAGCCCGGAGTCTCTAATGAGCTACTCGCTCGGCGAGTCTGTCGGCAATTTCGCCTCAATTAAATGCCATACGGCGAAGCGTCAGTTCCTCATTCACCTGCTTGTTAGCAATAAAATGTCTCTCGCGCGCCAGCGCTGCTCTTCTTCGTCTTCTTCTTCTCCTTCGTCGTCGCCGTCGCCGTCGTCGCCGCCACTTCTTCCTCGTCCTCGCATCTCGTCCTCCTTGCTATGGCTTGGATTTCGGCCAGAAAGCTCTAGACGCGCGCTGAGAGAGAGAGAGAGAAAGATAAGAGACTCGCGCGTTTCTCATTTCCGCAGACTAGCACGCAAATAACAATAATAAAGCTAATGTAATAACATTTGCGATGATAGTAATTGTAGCCATCCGCCACAAACCTCAAAACGGTTCTCTCTCTCTCTCTCTCTCTCCCTCTCCTTTGCTCCAGAGAAAGAGCGAGACTGACGAGTCAAATCTACTATACACTATTCGCAAGTGCAGCTACGGTATAGGTACGCGCAGTGAATCTCCAGACGGCGAAATGATTTTTTACCACAACCGCAGAGGGTATATTAACGCGAGGCCCTCTCACGAGTTTTCAAATCAACGAAAAGTACCTGATGGTTGTATACTCTCTCTCGCTCGCTCGCTCTCTCTCTCTCTCTCTCTCTCTCTCTCTCTCTCTCTCTCTCTCTCTCTCTCTCATACTTGAGCGAAAAATTACGCGCAAGGGAAACACGAGCTTAAACCGCGACACCGGAGATCTTAGAGCTCTCTGTGTACACACACACACACTTGCACACGTACACACACACGCAATAACGTACGTGTGTCTCGCTGCATCGCCTCGGACTTTTATACGTTTTTTGGCTGGCGCTCCTGTTTTCGTTACTCTCAAGTTTCGGCTGCGCTGCGCTGCAGCGAGACGTAGCTCAGCTCCTGCGGTCGTCGTGCAGCGAGCGCAGTGCAGCAGTCTTACACCATGGCACAGCGCATCGTTGCGTAACGCGCCGCAGAGAGTCAGAGAGACAAAGTGCCAAAGAGAATGAAGCGATAAAGCTCTCTCGCTCTCTCGGAGATCTCGGTCATTAGCATCGCCATCGTAATCATCGTCATTATCGTCATCTCTGCGCTATTCTCGCAACATTAGCAAGAGAGAGAGAGAGAGAAGGATCCGCTCGAGTATAAACACAAGCCCTCCCGCGGGCTAAATCGTGAGAGTGATCGTTATTAGCATCACCAATAAGAGCCCAGACCGCTGCTCTCGTTTCCTCCGCCGGCTCCTATCCGTCGATCGCTCTCCGCTGCGTCCCGGGCAATCGCTCGGCGTTATTATTCGCCTCTAATGCATTTGTAAATACCGCGAGAGAGCGAGAGGGAGCTGAACCTGGCTGAATGCATATTGCATATATATGTGTATACTGCATAGCGAAATCTTGTAAATTACACACGCGGGAGAGCGAGAGGCGCGCGTGTGTGAGCTCTATCATTAGCGACTCTCCTCTGCGGCTATTGCCGCGCGGCGCGAGTATATTAATAAACGCGGGAGAGCCAATACACGCCGATAAATATGTATACACGAGGCCGCGTGTATCTATAATACACGCGGATTTCGTAACGCCTGCGCGTGCCAATATAGCAACCAGAAGCGCAAAAACTCGCCGAGAGTTTCTTCCTCCCGCGCTGCTGCTCGCTATGCACGCATGATGTAAACCTGTTTGTGCAGGGGGCTTAGAGAGAGAGAGAGAGAGAGAGAGAGAGAGGAGAGAGAGAGACGATGATGAGAATCAGCTTCGCTCATCAATCATTGATTGGAAAGGCTCGCCGGAGGCGCTTCTTAATTAACAAATGCGTGCAGTATACGCGATGTAGGTCGTATACACTCGAACCATTTTTTTCCTTCCACCTAATATAAGGTCCCGCCATGATGCTTGCAGAGTTCGAGCTGCGTGAGGGGAGGACATCTGCATCCGAAGAGCAAAGAGGTCAGGGGTCGTATTACCGGATCGAGAACCAATATTTGCTTAGGTCGAGAGCGCGTTCTCGTTTTCTAATATGCAGATTAGGCCGTGACGTTACACGTTATGCGCGCGTGTGTATAGCGAGAGCGAGAGAGAGAGAGAGAGAGCTTCGACGACCATGATAATAGGTGAGCTCTTTCGCTCTGCGGAGAAAAGCCGAGCTCGAGTATAAAAGACGCGGTCCACTCGAATCGCGAAAAAAGAATTCGCTCTCTCTCTGCTGCTGCTGCTGCTGCTGCTGCTGCTGCTGCTACTGCGATAGAGCGAGAGAGAGACGACTGGAAGAAAGGCAAAGAGCCACTCAAAAGCCAGAGCTTTGTCCGTTTCGTCGACAATGCGACACAGAGTACTATACCCCTCCCAACCGTTACGGTGCTCCGAATGTTTCAGTCTTTGGAAGCTGGTAGTGCAATTTCTTACTCGTTATATTACTTGGAAGAGAGAAAAATAAAAGTAGCCAACGACGTTATTGAACTCGGTGTGTCGCGCGCATATTATGTACATCGGATGGAAAAGGGGATTCCACCGGAGTGTAAGCGCGCGGGGGACAAGATTTCTTCGGGCATTCATTTTTTGCGCGGAGCGCGTTTCGAGAGGAAAGCGGAATTTTCTCAACTTAATGGAATATTCGTCAACGGATTGCCAAGCGCGAGCGAGAGTTTCTAAAGTTAGACCTCAAAATTAATGGTTAATGCAAAATTTTCCATGCCTGCGCATTCACGGTATATTGAAAGGATTAATTTATTTACTTTACTGCGACAAACGGACAATGACGGAGAGCCTGGTTTCAAATTGCAAGCCTTTGGCTTTAAGAGCCGAGAACGCTATTGTCTAGATTGCCAACGTGATAATAAATTTTCATTCTCGATGTTCCATACATATATAAATAAAGTGAAATTTATACATGAAAATTCCGGTGCTCAGGTCATTACTTTATACACTGCCAATCCATAGATGCGTTTGTCCCATATTGAAAACACACTCCTTCATCGCTAACAGATTGACTGTCGCTCAAAAGACTCTTTCTGCATCAGTGATAGAAAAATCAAACGGTATATTACATTTCCAGCCCTTTCGAAGTCTACACACACACACACATACACACACACACATACATGATGCACGCACAGACTCGAGAGAGAAAAATCGCTTTGGTGTTCATTTACCCCATACAACCCAACAAACGTATACAGCCAATGATGGATTCGTCTCGGGACTGCATACACAGAGAGATAGAGAGAGGATGGGGGGGGGGGAGAGGGAGACGCGCACGGGCACTTTAAAAACTGCCTTCTGATATACTGCCTTCTCATTTCTCACCTCGAAGCAAGAAGAGAGTCGCTTAAGAGTGGCGGCGGCGGCGGCGGCGGCGGCGAATCATAATTCCCGCGGGACTTTGATTTGTCGTAAGCCCATATAATACACAAGTCTTTTCGGCCCCGATGAGAAATCGTCAAAGGGACAATGGGGGCCCCGTCATCGTCGAATCCGTATCAATCGCTGTCGAGGACACAATCGAAACGACGTGTTACCTGCGCCGCAACCTCCTTCTTATAGCGCTCTCTCCCCCTTTTGTATACACACGCAGAGAGCGAGAGAGAGAGAGAGAGAGAGAGAGAGACGCTCACGTTCACGGCAGCCTATAGGCATTCGAGTGAGACTGTGATTGTCTGCCCCCTCTGCGCGCTCGCGGTGCTCGACAATGGAAAGCCATTGATCGGCCATCGATATGTATGTGTATCGAGAGGCAGAGGCAGTGGCGCCTGCGAAAAGAAAAATACATTATTCTATTTAAGGGACAGGCTTCGACAGGCCGAGGGGGATGTATGTGTTTTATGGGCCTGCTTAGGGGGGGCCCCTCTCGCTCCTCTCCTTTTCTATACTGCGCACCTAGAACCCGCTCCCGGAATGCGTATACGCGTATACACGTACGTGCAGTATAAAGCCGAGCATTGACGTTTATTCTATTGATATTAATCGATCGAGTGGGGAAGAGCCGATTCCTAAGTACCAACCTGTTTTGCCATCGAGTGTGTGTGCATTACGCGCACAAAGCATCGCGCACTGCTCTCGTCAATGAGCCGCCGCCGCCGCCGTGGCCGCAAAAAAGAAAAAAGAAACTATAACTCATTCGCTTTTAATTGCAGCTGATCGCCTCCCTAAACGCGCCAGTTATTAAAATTCGACGGCGCGGGTCCACAGGTGGGACGCGTCAGCCGTCAACGGAGCTTAATTAAAAGCTCGAGGGAATGTGTAACAGAGAGAAAGAGAGAGAGAGAGGGAGAGAGAGAGAGAGAGAGAGAGAGAGACAGAGTGGCATTTGTCAATAAACGGCGTGACACAAGATCGACCACAGGGGCTTTTATGGTTCTCTCCCTCTCTATGGCTCGGTCTGATTGACGGCAAGCAGTCCATCGTGTCCCAGAGTAAATCCTGCTGCGTATCTTCCGTCTCTCCCAGAGATCCTTATTCTCTCTCTCTCTCTCTCCGTGTCTCCTTCTCTGTTGGCCGCTCGCGCAGTAATCAGCGACAGAAGCTGCCCTCCCCGGCAATCCATCGCCGCTCGCGGGGACGCACAAAGACACTGGCCTCTGAGCGAGACCGAGAGAGAGAGAGGATGAAGCATTGTCCTTTGAAATGAATATATAGCGAGATATAGACTCTCGCTCTCCGCAGTTGGCGTATACATACATAGATACATATACATACTCCGACTGAGAGAGAGAGAGAGAGAGAGAGAGAGAGAGAGAGAGAGAGATAGTTGGTAGTGTACGTCGAGTGACAAGTCTCCCGCAGGAGGAGACAATGCGGAAGATGGAATCGAGGATCTTTATCTTAGCGAGAGCATTGTCCTGGATTTTCATTCAACTTGGAAACAATTATCGCTCGATTATTTCAGCTACTGCTTTTTTTCTCCTTCACCTCCTCCTTCTCCTCCGCCTCCTTGTCATTGTCGCGAGGCAAATGGCTCGAGGGATTAAAACGCTGTACATGCGTCGCGGCTTCCGCTCTCGGCGGTTTTAGCGGCGACACCTTTTCCCTTTCAAATGATTCCTCTTCCCCTTATATACTCTTCGAGCCCGAGAGAGAGAGAGAGATAGAGAGCGAACACTTACCGCACTCTACTTACACACACACACACACACACACACATACACATACACGCGAATATATGTATACGCTTCTTTGAAAGGCTGCAAGCACTTACTCTCTCACGTATATACATATAGCGCACCTGCCGCGCTGCCGCACCAATTAAAGAATCCGACAAATGCGACAAGTTGCTCGAGGGACTTTGGCCCCTTTATGTATACATTGTACATACGTCGTCGATTATATCGCACATCTCTATTTAATAACGAAGTCAGTCGCGCATGTGTGCAGTGCATCTATATGTGCGTGAGAAATATACATCATGCACTCTTATTCGATCGAGCCGTTCTCTTCTGTCCGATTTTTGGCCTTTTTGCAACGATTATTTCTCGGAGCCAAGGTGTGCATATGTGCGCGAGCATGTGTTCATAATCGCGATGAGATACTCGTGTTGAGCAATTAGCCGCGTCATTTACATCGATTATTCACGGCCCCGCAGCCGCCTCAGATGCATAAGAGTAATTTTCAATTAGCTCGGCTACGGGGCTCATTATTGAATTTTAATGACCCGCTAATGATTATGCTCTACGAGCCTTGCGGGATGCTCAGCTTCTCGACGCCACCGCCGCCACTTCCTCGAGAAATTTCCGAGGCAGCTGCTTTCCTCTTTCGAGCGGCGAATTATTATTCCGAGCACGATGTGTTTCCCTTTCGCGTATATATTTATTGAGATGAATTGCCGTATATCAGCGGCTCTATGCGATTATAATTATTCGCTAAACAAACGTGCAGTAAATATATAAAACTCTGAGAACGTCTTACTCTCGCGGGATATAGTTATAGATATTGTCGCGTGATGGATATGCTTGCTCTCTAAATCTAGAACAGCAAAAAATTTACTATTTCTCATAGTTAAATAATAGGAACCTCCCAAATAGTGAAAGTTTTCACTATTTACACGTAGTACAAAAAATATCATTTTACAAATTAGTCAATATTCACTAATTAATACGATGCATTGTTGTAAAAATTATAATTCGCTATAGTACTTAGTGAATAGTCACTGCTTATGAAATGAGTTGTCATTTTGCTCTCTTCATTGCGTTTACTATCCAATTAGTAAATATTTACTGATACAAACAGTAGAAAGTATTTGCTTTAAATTGTCACTGGAACACTGATTATCCAGTACATAATCACTTTAGCAAAAGGTGAACTTGAAATATTATGAAAATTTACTATTTTTTTAGTGAGTCATAATAACTTTTATGAGAAGGGAAATTTTCGGTACTTATATACATTTTTAACATGAATTTGAAATTTCATGGACTTAATCATTTTGCAATACGAGAAAAATTTACTATTTAATTAGCTAACAATGAACTTGTAGAATAAGCGAAAATTTATGTCCCCTTTAGCCTCATGTTACTAGGACCACACACTATTTTGAGTAATGTATTTGCAACATTGTAGCTAGTGTATTTTGACTATTTCAGCTAATGTATACTGCTACCCAAATATTATTTTTATTGACTATTTGCAATGTTTGTATTCACTATTTGCAATGTTCATATTTACTATTTTAGGTAGTCCTACATTTTTTCAATTGGTTCATTTTTTAACATGTTTTAACAGCTGTGATTATTCACTATAGTTCACAGTTGCGCCATTGTGAATGTAGACTAAAAAACAGTGAATTTTCACTGTTTTAGATTTAGAGAGTGGAGAGAGCGAAGTGAACCTGTTTAAATACAAATTATTATAACGGAATTACTCGTTGCATTCTTGTTTATATATTCTTTTTTTTCAGTGAGAATCGTAAAGTACGTACATCGCTAGTTGAAATTAAATTTTATGCAATATTCAAACAATCGGCGCGTTTCAGCTGCAATATACCTTAAAGCAATTTTAAAACGCTTGCAAACTGAGTCATACGCGCCAATTGTTCATCCTATAATAAAAATAATCGTTGGTTATGCTTCTGTAACATACATTCTTCCAGGTAAAAAAGAACATTCGACCTCTTAAAACGTAACAAGTTTTATCCATTTTAAATTGCTCGCTCATGCCTCTTCGCGCCGATATTTTAAAGGAGAATTTTTCTACCAGGAATATCGCTCTCGTGCCAGTGTGCGCACACCTGTTTTCGATCATTAGCTTCCAATGCCCTACGCATTACCGCGCTCACACTACGCTGCACATCAGCAACGAGAATACAGTACATGCGTGCCTATACGTATATGCACGCGCGCGCAATCGCGAGACAACGAAAAATCTGCCGTCAGCAAAGCCACCTCGATGTTTCAATTAAAAGCCCGCTGGCTTCTGTGCAGCCGCAGTAGAGCAAGCCAGCGCCGAGTATATAGTCGTAAACATCGCGTAGAGGCTCTAATACACATAACCCAGGCAGAGTAGAGCATAATACGCGTAAAGCTTATAAAATGTAAAACAAGATGCAAAGAGCTCGTGTCTTGCTGGCTGACGGTATTACTTAACGTCGTCGCGACAGGTGGCGGCGGCGGCGGCGCTGCGGAGACAGACGAGGGGGAGCGACGAGCGCCAGATAAACAAAGACTGAAGCTAGAGGGATGAAGAGAAGCGAAAGAGGGCGAGAAACGAATTAGACGTGCCGTGCGCTGCACGAGCGAGAGAGCGAGTCCGGCTCTCTAGCCTCTATGTACGTACTCCTTCTCTCTCTCTCTCTCTCTCTCTCTCTCTCTCTCTCTCTCTCTCTCTCTCTCTCTCTCTCTCCTCGGGCGCAAGGGGTTTCCAATTACACGGCCAACTCTTGGGGACACGAGATGTACGAGCGCAACATTGATACCGAGTTGAGGGAGGATGGAGGAACCCGTTTCTACGAAGGAATGCTTAGAAACATTATACCACGACGACGACGACGACGACGACGACGACAAGCAAGACGTGCTGAAGTGCGTCATCGCCGGGAAAGAGATGAGCCGCGCGGACTTGGGAGCCGACAGTGAAGCTTGCTTGCTTCTATCGACAAATTATTGTGGGGGAGATGCATCGATTTTTTTATTATTAATATTATCTGCGGATTTGCATTAATTAGTTTTGGCATTGCCGGTGCGCCGTACGAGAGTAGTTTCGAGCGTATTAATTCGTGAAGATATTATCCGTACACTTTTTGCATGTCTTTAGACAAATTGGAGATAATACTCTTTGTTTCCATTTGACTTCGAAATTTCACTTCACTATGCAATTTTGTTCGACGAGTTATGGTGCGGAAAACGAGTACACGTATAGTGAGCTCATTTTTCTAAAAACCAATGGGATATTAATCAAAATCTCTCATTCGAAAATTGTCACTATACCATGAAACTTTCTCTCCGAGAAAGCAAAAGCCTTTTTCAAGCATCAATGCAAGCTCTTTGAGTTACTCAAAGAGAAAACTTCGAACGGTAAAAATCTTGCGAATCAATAATTTTGATGAATTTACATCCTTTGGACATTTTTGAATCGTAAAATAAAATTTTGCCGTCCTGACTTTTGAAATAAATTTTGCAATCGTGTTATTTTTAACAACTTACGTGCGTATTTGAAATAACTTTTCGCAACATGTCTTTCAATATTTCTGTGACCCACTCTCATAAACCAGATCGCGCTAATTCATTAGTAAGGGGTAGCTCTGCAGCACAATATATGCTGCACTTGTTTCAACAATTCGAAGGCATAACGCGCTCCTTTTCCAACAGTAGCCCTGTCTTTTCGAAAGTCGCAAAATAATTGACACAGATTCGAAGATGAAGCATCGTCGCGCCGCTCAGCTCAATAATTGAGGGAATTTCTAGAGCTCGACGCGGCTTTGTTTATTTACCCTCTTTAAATCTCTTTCGATGCGAGAAAGCTGTCTCTTGCGCGGTGCAGCTCGGAATCTCGGTTATGAATTTGCCCGGAGCAGCGGCATTCCCTTCGCGTACGCGTGTGTGTGCGTGTGCGAGTGTGTGTGTGTGTGTGTGTGTGTGTGTGTGTGTGTGTATAATACAGGAGAGAGAGACAGACGCGCGAAGAGCATATACGCCGTCCGCGCGCGGACGATTCCTCGAGTTTACGTGCCCCTAGAATTAGCAACTGTGCTCCAGAGGAAGATTGTAGGTTTGCGGTGCGAGATCCGAACCGAAATGTCTGACAGTCCGAGGAAGAAGCGTGCAGCGCCGCGACTGTGGGAAAAGTCCGTCCGGCCCGAGTGTGTTTACATTCAGGCTTTGAATTATATCGCGGCCTAATCGCTTACACATATTCGCATCCTCTCCTACAATATGCATCACTGCGCTGCAGCAGTAATGTATTACACGGCAAGCTGAAATATCGCGGTATACACTACTGCGCTTAGAGCTGCCAAAGAGAAAAATGAGCGTTATTCAAATTGCGCAAAAAAGCATCGAAAAGAAGGTATAGAGCGCGAGTGTGTGGCGGGAGAACGGCTGTGTGCATATCCGAGAATCGGAGAAGGTGGAGAGAGCAGCTGTCGTTAGATCGCGTCAGCTAAATTACGCGGCAGGCGCGCTACATGTAAATTGCCATTTAACGCGCGCGAGCCGGACACCGCACAACATCCACGCGAGCCACGATGCTATACTCCGCTGCTGTGTATATAGAGAGGATATAGCGCGCACGCTCTGTAGCTATATATCAATATGCATGTGTATACGCGAGCGCGCATATATACACATATAATATACATGTGCGCTGTATGTATATACATTCGCGCTCGCGCGGCGGAGCTATCGGGCAGGAGTCATACAGAGGAGTGATGCATACGAGCGCTGCACGCGGGGCTGGTTTACATAATTCGAAATTGCGCCGAAAACGACTTCTCTCTCTCTCTCTCTCTTTCTCTCTCGGGCTGCCACCGTTCGCCAGCTTGCTTATTATTATTTAAATTCTGGAGCCCGAGCCTCTGACCCAATTCTCTTCTCCCTCTTGTGAAGGCTCGGCGGCCGATGTGCGCTGAGCGTTGCGTGATGCAAAAATATGCCGCCTGTGTCCAGCGAGATAAAGATAAAGAGAGTAAAAGATTCGAACGAGGGTTG
Source organism: Philotrypesis tridentata (assembly GCA_018906965.1). Lineage (NCBI taxonomy): Eukaryota > Metazoa > Arthropoda > Insecta > Hymenoptera > Pteromalidae > Philotrypesis > Philotrypesis tridentata. Next base: position 91,712 of record JACCIB010000048.1, read on the forward strand.
GACACGGAGCGACGTGCGGTCACGTATGCGTAAAAGTGCGAAATTTACGAAACACACACGCTCGCGCACGCACACACAGGCTGCGCGGCTCGTCGCTCGAAAAGTGAATAGCAGTACGAGAGAGAGAGAGAGAGAGAGAGAGAGACTTATCTCTTCATGCGAGTCGCCTCTTCGCAAACATATTTTTTTTTCTGGTTGCTCTTTTCGTTTTATATTCGCGTCTCCAACGGTACTCCTGCCTCCGCGCGAGCAGCGCAGCGCAGCGAGAAAGAGCGCCGAGTCGCCGGATTTTGTTTTTACTGCGCCCGGAATATTCAATTACAATTTTTCGTTCGTTCTCCGTCATTATACGCAGCGTATGCGCAATATTTACGGCGCGGAGAATGTAAAACAAAACGCGAAATGTGTATACGCATTAAAAGTATGCGAGAGACTGAGAGAGAGAGAGAGAGAGACACACACACATAAAATTAATTCAGTTGGAAAATCACGCTTCTGTTTAATTTAATTAAAGCCCCGGCACTGTCTGCAGCGCCGACGAGGTCTGGCAGCGCAGTCCAACAAGCCATTCCCGACTACAATGAATAAATCAAGTTTCATTGTATGCATTTGCATGCATTCAATAAAGCCTGAAATCTATATCGATAATTGTTATTGCCGCGCGGCTACATGTATTCTATATTATATGCGTCTCGCGCACGGTATTCCACGCCTCTCATAACTGTATGATATAATTAAATTATGCTTTTCTGCCGTGTATAATATTACTAAAATTTCGAGAAAGCAGTCTCTCTCTCTCTCTCTCTCTCTCTCTCTCTCTCTCTCTCTCTCTCTCTCTCTCTTTGTGCAACAATCAACGTTTACAATCTTCTGCGCGCAACAGACAAAGGTGTACAACACGTATACACTCGATAAATCATTATTCAGGGGAATTCCGTGTAAGAAATTGATAAATTGCGCGAGAGCGAGTCGCGTGCCGCGCCCGAGCGAGAGAGTGAGAGAGAGTATATAAAGGTGTCTTAGAACTACAGCTGGCAAAGGATTTATTTATTTGTTCTCCTGCCACCTTCGCGTCTCTGTCAGGGTGACACCAGGGCGAGGCCTCCGTCCTTGGCATACGCCATGCGGCTCTCGGAGCGCCACACTGTTATCGTTACTGAATCGATAATGCGTCCCCGTAGTACGTGGGACGGGGAGAGAGAGGATGAAAACTTTACTCTCTCCTGGTACGCCCGGCTGTCTGGATACAGCGAGAAAAATGAATATATTTTTCGCGATATTATTGCTCGCAGGACACGCGAATCGACAAGTACGAGGTTCAGTTTGTCCAATAATCCCGCTAAAAGTCTGCATAGAAAATTACTAATTTCTGGAAAATAAACATTCGTGCATAGTGTGTGCCGTGACAAATTGTAGAAACGTAAAAAAAGTTTCGATGATATTTTTCGGCAAAACATAGAGAGTTGCTTTCAATTGTAACTGTTTGCGCGATTGACGCCTTACAATGCGCATGAAATTTTCTTTTTCTAATCCAAAATCAATTCTACACGATGTACAGAAACGAAATTCGAATATCGTGTATTTTATTTTTTCAGAAGTAGTGAAATGGTTAAAAAAAGTTTGAAAAAAGATTTTAAAACGTCAATCGAGTTAATTCGGTTTGAATGTACAAATAATTAAAATCAATCACGTTGGTTTTAAACACAATTCCCTTCTCTTCTTTTAAATTTTGAGGGTGACTGGCTCTCGGGCTTTCAACTCGTTAAACGGCGTATTGATTATTTCATCACATGCACTCGTGTTGCAATCGGGAGTACAAAAATAACATTTGCAAGGTTCAATTCGATTCTGCATTTTTAGGCAAACTTTGAACTCCAGAATACTTTTGCCCGTGCAAAACTCATTGCATGTCGTTCCTCATGAATAGCCTTAATGCCGGATATCAGCGGAGTAAAAATGGCGCGTCCGAGCTTATCGGCGCACACCCGGCTGCAGAAATAACTCGGGAATATATGACACGCGCGAATTGCGTGCATTATACCGCAGTGGCGTTCGCGTGTCCGAGGCAGCGAGGCTACTTTGACGAGCTGCGAATCGAGTTTCGCGGTTGCCCAAGCCCTAAAATACGTGCGCAGTCACCTCTCGTCTCTTCTTCTCCCCCGTCCCCCGTATAGCCTCGTCGTGCTGCAGGACAGCGACTACCACGCGCGCTCGCGCACATACTGGCTGGCTTTCTCGGCGGAATGGCTCTTTTTAATTTCCGAAACGTGCCCTCCGCCGTAATCGAATCCTCATCGCTATGCACACACGTGCGCGCGTTTCCGCAAAAAGCAGAGAGAAAGCTGCGCTTCTATCGAGCCTTCGCGGTTCTGCAGCAGAAGCCCGAAGTGTCGGATAAATCGTGTATTATAAGCTGAGCAAAGAAAAGGTCGCAAGCTGCAGCAGCGGCCGCAGGTGCAGCGGTGCTAGCGAGGGAGAGAAGCGAAATAAGAAAGACGGAGAGAGAGAGAGAGAGAGAGAGAGAGAAAGAAAACGTCTTCTCTCTCGCTCTCTGGATCTTGCATTGTGATCGAGTGATATAATATAGAGGCAAAAGTCCGTGGGAAAGCGAGATCGAGACCACCTGACGCACCTCCAGCTACGATACACTTAACATTTTGATGTCGTAGGGCTGAGGAAGAGAGAGAGAGAGAGAGCAGAGAGCGGGTGTACGTTCAGTATACATATATACGAGCAAGAAGAGTCTGCCAACTCCTCCCCCTTTTCGTGGAGCCGGAGCTCTCCGTAACGCCATCGCCTCCGATTCATCGCATTGTGCTTCTCTCGCGCGCATAATATATATGCCTATATATGTATACACACACCGACACAGACACACATAAAAGATGTATTCCGCAGAGGGAAGGCGGTGCCCAGACACTACATTTTTTTCTCCGTCGATCACGTGGAAGTGCAGTATATACATTTAAAAAAGCGCGCAGAGGAGAAAGGCTTCGCGTACACTTATATTATATACATTGCATATCTAATTTTCGAATTTTTTCTCACCCGTCTCGCGATTATCATGCATGACGGAAAAAGCTCATCTCTCTCCCGTTCGCGCTCGTCGATTAAACTCACATCCGGCGCGACGGGATATTCAGCGCCGCGTGATGTCCTCGTCATCTGGCGCTCGCACGAATCGGAGAAACAAACCGTCTCTTTACCCCGCTGCGTATTTTCAATGCCTTGCTCTCGTTCGGAAGTGCGTATCCCGTACTAATTGAACGACACGACGTTGCGCATAGCGCATTCGTAATTATTCGACGATTATTGAGAGGGTGAAAAATGCGATGGAGAATTAAATGAAAGTAACGTACCAAGCCTTAATATTCAAAGGGATGGTAAACGCTTCTGCAGGGCAATATAGCCAAAAAGGCCAGAGAAATTCAAATCGAAATTCTAAAGTAAACTCTGCTAAAATTACCATGGCTCATAGTAGAAGAAATTTCAGGTATAACGCAGTGCACCGAATGCAAATACATAAATCATTAAGAAATCGAATGGATAATGCAACAAAGTCAAAACTTGAGAGAAAAGAAACGCATAAATAGTTTTCAAGGAGCGATTTATACTATTAAAGCATTGTTTAAGATCTACATCAAAACAAAGGCATCCATGTCTATTTATGGTTAGACTGCAAGGGAAAGTAGGTATCAATTGTCATAGCGATAACGCGAACCGAAAGATTGAATAAACTAGCCTGTTAAGTTTCCAAAATCAAAAATCATTTGAAAAGATTCATCCCCTTAAAAGAGAGTGCGCAATGTCTAACCATAAATAGACGTATAAATGCCTTAGTTTTTATGTAGATCTTAAAAAATGCTTTATCAGTATAAATCACTCCTTGAAAACTGTTTACGCATTTCTTTTCTTGCATTATCCATTCGATTTTTATTGATTTCTGTATTTGCTTTCAGTACACTGTTATATACAAAACAATTATTTCCATTGTGAGTCAAATCTATACATGAAAAAGCTGAAAAATATTTTTTTAAAGAACTGTGGCATTTCTCACCGCATTCCAGCGTCCAACAAATTTCCCATTTCGATGTAATGCATCCTACACGAGCACGAAACACGGACACTGAGGGATGACTTTCTCTCTATCTCTCTCGTCTAAGACACGCACGCGGTCGTACAATACTCGCGCAATTTTAGACTCGCAGTCCTGCACCGCCTGGCGCTTACATACATATGCATACAAAGCAGTCGAGCTTGCGTCGCGTGTGCTCCATACATCGATTTGCTGGAAAATAAAAACGAGACCCCCACAACGCTACACGTTTACATATATAGCATACGCGTATACGGCTCCGCGGACTCGTACTATTTGTGCGCAGCTGCGAGAGTAGAATCATTTGTATGTACTGTATATTGTGTATAAACGATCGTCGACGTTAGTTGGTTTCGGGATGGGAAAAGGAGAGAGCAAGCGAGAGAGGTGGATAAAAAAGTAAGAAAAACAGCTGGCGGAGAGGGACCGAAATAGCATCCGTAAGCTCGTAAAATTAGATAGGCCCTCTCTTGTTACTATAGCAGCAGAAGAAGGGTGCAAAGTTTCGAGAGTCTCGTCAGGGTGAAGAAAAATTCTGTCACTGCTGTACTGCCGCTGCTGCTTCTTCGACGCACGCATGTTTATGTATATACCCATACACACGGATGCACACTCGGCTCTACTGTTTATACTGCCCGTTGATCTCTCCCTTGCGTCGATTCTAATGCGACACCTATACGCGGCCCTGTAATTGATACTCGGTAATAGGCCGAGGGGAGAATCGCATTTTTTCCTGGCCCGAAGCGAAAAATCGATTGGAGAGTATATGAGAGAGAGAGAGAGAGAGTGAGAGTATGTGTGTGAGAGAGAGAAAGAGAAGGCAGCTTGCGAATATAAGATTCGATTATGCAGGGCACCGGCTGACAGGTGATTTCGCGCTCGTCTTCCAGAGCTATTCCCACATTTATTATAGCGGCCAACCTGAAATCCGATTAGATTCTACTACTATCATTCTACTCGAGTGAACCCTCTCCCGCTCTCGTTCGCTCGCCTTCCATTGTGCGCGAGCTGTCTCTCGGAGAAAATAGATTTGATTTTTCGTTCTCCGAGCCCATCCGAATATCTTCTGCCCCTTATTATTATTGTGTATACGCACTGTGGAGGGTCGTCGCACAACGCGAGAAATGATAGGAGGAGAGGAATGAGCATAAGTACAGTCACGCACTTAACGCCTGTGGCAACAGCAATACTATAGTGATGTATACATAGAACAGAATAATCAAAGCAGTTCTGGTTTGAGAAAAAACTCGCTTACTTTTAGCAATAAATATATTTATGATTTTCAAAATGCGGACAAATATTTTTGCAGTAGCTACTTTTCGACTGCCCGCAAGGTATTTCGTTAATCGGAAAGCGCCAAAACTCTGGCTTTTCTATAACGTCACCTAACCCATAGTACACGAAATAAAACAAGTAAGGTATATAGTATTCTTTCTATTTGACAACCGACTATGCATTTTCTACACAGCGTCTACGAGCTCTTCGCCTCTCCACCATCACCGGTTCTCAATGGCCAAGAAACGCGGGAAGGGGCGACTGACCGATTATTTTCCTCGGCGCGCGCTCTTTATTTTGTAACAATTTGTTTCTTCTCCCGCGGCTGCAAATGCGCGGCGCGCTCGCCAGAAAGTGTGCTGGGCCGAGAAAAAGTTTCGCTCCAAGCTGAAAAGACAAATTGTTTTCGAGTCCTTTTTCCACGGCTCTTCCCTCCTCCTTTGCCAGAGAGAGAGAGAGAGAGAGAGAGAGAGAGAGAGAGAGAGAGAGAGAAAATACGCGAGAGCGCAAGAAAAGAGAGGCTCTCTCCACTTCCATTTGAATAAAAGCAACGATAAGCACATCCTTAGAGAGCTCGCAGCTTTGAATTGTTTCCGCTTCTTAAACTCCGACAAATTTATTATAATAACTACCCTCGGCCTCGCTCGCCGCCGCCGCCCTCTATCTCTCTCTCCTCTCTCTCTCTCTCTCTCTCTCTCTCTCTCTCTCTCTCCTTATTTCCCTTGTCGTCGCGCGGGAATTCGTCTCCTTATCGCCGCTCGCTCCGTGCGCGTTTACATGGGCGCACGCTCCTTACGATTACGCGAGCGCGGCTCTCTATGAGCACGCGAAAAATCCTTGACCTTGCGACGCCGGGGGCCAGCAGCCGCTGGGGAGGGGCGGTGGGGATGAAAAATTGAAAGTGCGAGAGACTCCTTTATCTTTCGGTGAGACAAGAAGAGAATGAAAATAAAAAAGAGAGAGAGAGAGAGAGAGAGAGAGTGTACGGGCTCTCGCGCGCGCGCGCGTTGGCAAGAAGGAACGAAGAAAAGACAGGTCCTCGCTCTTGTATTAAACACGCTCGCTCTTGCTTGAGGAGCTGTACTTTTCTGCTTTTGTTCGGCTCTCTGTTTCATCCTTTATTCTTAATGAATACACGCCGAGCTTGGGCTCGACGACGACTACTACTACTACTACGACGACGACGACGACGACGACGACGACGAGAGGAGTAGGAGGAGGAGGAGGAGGACGCACAATGGCTTTGCTATCAGTTTCTCAATTCTTTCAAATTTTTCGCGCTCGCGATTCAAAGCCTCCTGGCTTTGTCTTTCTCTCATTCGCCTCCTCGGGTCGGACAGTTGGCGTAGGTCATTTTTCAGAAATATTAAATAACGCGTGCGGTGGCGGCGGCTTTTGTTTAAAAACGTGCGATTGTGCGCTCAGGCATACGTAGCGCATCGCGCGCGCGTATAACGGCCGATATGGAAATGTCCGCGGCGCTAAGTTTGTGCGGAGTGCGCGCCCGGAAAGTCTAAAGTACAAATCAAAGTTTACCGAGGAAACAATTTTATCTCTCGAGAGTCCGAGGAGAGAAAGAAAAAAGGCGAGGACTAGCGGGGTGGGGGTGAGAGAAAGTTTAAGAATTTATAAAACTTTAATCTTGCATATCCAATTTTAACGTTTCAAAACTCATTTTACTTACCGGCAACTTTTCTCTCTATCTCTCTCTCTCTCTCTCTCTCTCTCTCTCGCCCTCTCTCTCGCCCTCTCTCTCTCTCTCTCTCTTTCCGCGGCGCGCGGCGAGCTCGCGCGGTGCGAGTTCGCTGTTTATCTCTGTTTTCGTGACTTTGGCAAACTACGTAAGAGTAGTAAAATGCAGATTAAACGCCGCATTACGGGGAGAAGTCGCGCACGAGAGACGACGACGAGGACGTCCACGACTGCTCGGGTAATTACATGACCCAAATAATATATAGCCGCAGTAGCTATGTATACGGGGATCGCTCGATATGCTGATTGAGCGAGCGAGAAATGGAAAAAACAAAAGAGTTGAGCGCGCGCGTAACGACGGCGCCGACGGAGTAAAAGGACAGGCCGGAAGTAGAGAAAATAGGGGGGGGGGGAGAGAGCGAGAGAGACGAGGCTGCTCCTCGCTCGAAGAAAGAAGACGTACAGCGAGCGAGAGATAGGAAGGGGGTTAGAGCGCGGGAGAGAGAGAGAGAGATAGAACAGCTCGACGGGGCTTGATATTTACGACGTCATTTCCTTGCTGACTGTCAATAATTTCCCTAGGGGGAATGTGCAGAAGACAGTGGCGACGGCACCACCACCTTACGTGCTTTTACATCTATACGTCTTCCTCTTTTATTACGCGGCTGCTCCGGACTTTCTCGGCAGAGAAATCTCCTTTTTCCACTTTTCTGCCCCGCACCCCCCTCTCTCTCTCGCACTTTTAATGTCTCGCGCTTCCACGTGTAATATATTTTCCTCCCACTCCTCCCGGCACGAAAACCACTCGCGGTAATACACGAGATAATTTGGGAGGAGTGTGCCCACGCAGCGAGGAACATCGCTCTAGAGGGAAAGAGAGAGAGAGAGAGAGGGACGGATCTCCAAACACTCGGCTCATTTCCCGACAAGTTTTATTTAAGCAAGCGCCGGCTCGTGTTTACCCAGCATTACTCGAAAAACTGGCCACCCTCCTTATGCATACCATGTACTCACCGAGTGCAAAGAGAAACAGAGTGAGGGAGCACATTCTTTTCCCGAGTAGAGAGTTATATATACATTCCTCGCTCGCCTCTGCGAATTGAAAGTCGCGGGCGTGCCCTTAGCTCGAGGCGGCTTCCGCTACTCTAGACTCTCTCTCTCTCTCTCTCTCTCTCTCTCTCGCGACGGAGATATCATCCCCTTTCGTCGAGATCTACCACCCCCCCCCCCTTCTCCTTTTTTTCTCTCTCCATGTTATGTAATGAAAAGCAGCGGAGAGGAGACCAAGACATGCCCTCGAGCTCTATACGCCTGTGTAATATGGGAGAGAGTCGCACAGGAGTCGAAGGAGAGCGGAAGGAAAAAAAGACACGCGCAGCCGGGAAGGAGTAATGCAACTCCAGCTCCGGCTCCCGCACCAGATGAGAAAAGCTGTCCAGCGCCGCGGAGATCAAAGATGCGGGGTATATTTCTTTCTTTTCCCTATCGTAGGAAACACAGGTCCCCGGCGTTCCCCGCTCGGCTGAAGATTAAAGCCGCCGGTACACGGGCAGCTCTCCTTCTCCCGAGTGATATTTCGGAAAATTCGCGCGAGCGAGGAATAATTGAAAAGTTTCCGCTCGAGCTTGCGGCTCGCGGTTAAAAAGTTTGCCGAGAGACTTAAAGGACATTTGGGGGATGAAGCGGAGAAAGCAGGAGAGAGAGGGAGAGAGAGAGGGAAAAGGAAGGAGGAGGAGAGGAAAAACAGCGCGGAGAGAAAGTAGTCGAGAGGGTGGCAGTGAACTCGACCGGCTAAGAGACTCAAGGTAAAGGTAACTTTATTAGCGAGATCCTGAAGCGGAGCCAGCTGACCTTAATAGGGAACATCTCCTTTAACTAATTTGCAATCAGCTCTCCGGCAGCGCAGCAGCGGCAGCAGCAACGTCTCGGGGGCAAAGAAAAGGAGCGCGCGAAACGAAAGAATGAGAGAGAGAGAGAGAGAGAGAGAGAGAGAGAGGTGGCGCTAGATTGGAGGCCAGAAGACTAGCCAGAGAACTTGAGTACTTTCTCTCTCTCTCTCTCTCTTTCCCTCGAGGCGTCGTTCGCGCTCGGGCAGTTTCACCGTGACCCAGAACTCTTTAATTTTTCCAACCCCCACCCCGCCGGTATACACCACTCGCTCCTTCCCTCCCTCTCGCTCTCTCCCTTTCTTCGTCTTATCCTCTTTAACTCATTAGAGACTCGATGAATTACACGCCGCTTTTTCTCGCACGTATACACTGCACAGCGCACACCGGGGTTAGTATATTGTATCGCGCGCAAGCAAGTTATTCGAGAAAAAGCGAGACAGGGGAGGGGGAGGCTAGAGAGCAGTGACATTACACACCCGCTACTTTAATTTCCCGCGACAGACACGATAAAGGAGTTATTGATTTTTACTTAGGGGGGCGAGGAGTGTAAAGAGAGCAAGCCCAGCGAGCGGTAACAAATAGAGAGAAATGGCGAGGGTCTGCCGGAGAAAACGTAACGAATATGCGCGTCCGCGAGCGCACATAAAACTCTTTGCTTCTCTGCGCCCGCCGCTTATACTAATCACTCTAAAACGTCAGGGCCACTCGCGCTCTCCCGCCTACATGTACGTATATAATACGTGTAATGTATATACATACAATACCAGGCGCGCGCATAGCTCCGAAAGCGCTGCGCGCAACATCTGTATAAGCTCGCGCGCGCGCGCGAGGAAGATGCATTTCTTTTTCTCGGAGCTGCCGCTGCCGCTGCTGCCGCTGCTGCCGCTGCTGCTGCGCCAACGCCATTGAAAAAAGGAAGGAAATTGCAAAGAGCGAGCGAGAGCGAGAGAGCTAACAAAGCGAGCTAGACGAGAAAGGAAAGGCAATAAAGCCCGGGGTGCGAAAAAAGAGAGAAAAATACACAACTTCGCAGCAGCAGCAACGCTCGTGAATAGAGCAGAGCCCGGGAGAGAGACAGGGAAGGAGTAAGCGCGAGAGCGAGAGAGAGCACTTTTATATCCGGCGGGAGAGCAGCAGCAGCAGCAGCAGCAGCAGCGGCGGCGGCGCGGCTTGCTGTCTATTGATTCTCGACCGAGTGTAAAGCAGCGCGCGATTCAGCGAGCTGCTCGGAATAAATTTGCGATCGCGACGTCGTCGTCTTCTCTTCGGCGAGCGAGCGAGCGAGCGAGCGAGAGAGCGAGAGAGAAAGAGAGAGAGCGAGAGAAGCACAAAAAAGCCCGGCTGCTCGGCTTTTCCGCGCTTCGAATTCACTCGAGACGCTGCCGCCGCCGCCGCCGCCGCCGCTGCGCGCAAGAATTTTCAATAGCAGAGCCGCGCGCGCCTTACCGGGGACGAGAGCTCTCTCGCCCCACCCCCTCGACTTCCATTTGCGCTTACGCGATTCGCGGCTGATATGTAGATTCGAGAATGCTGCATGGAAAGAGAGAGAGAGAGAGAGAGAGAGAGAGAGAAGCAATTTTCCCGGGGCGCGCAAGCGCGTTTTTATCATTCTTATCGCGCGGCTGCCGCCGCCGCCGCCGCTAAATTCGCTGATGGGGGGGAGAGGCTAACGCAATCCTGGCAGCTTGAACTTTGCAGCTGCTTTTCCTTGTGCCTTGCTGGATTTTTCTTCTTCGTCCTCCCCCCCTTTTTTTACGCTCGACGCCGTCCTTTTTCGATTTCAATCCCGCGAAATTCGTCTCTCGGAGAGAGAGAGAGAGAGAGAGAGAGAGAGAGAGAGAGAGAGAGAGAGCGAGCGAGAGAGCAGCCAGAGGAAATGGAGTTAGAGCCGAGGGCGCGGAAAAGGCCAGCTGAATTTCCAGAGCGATGATTGGCGGGAATCTTGTTAGCCATTACGTTTGAATAATCGACGCTCGTTTGCCGATTTTCATGACTCGATCCTCGCCTAATGACGCGTGGAAATCTGCCTTCCCTCGCTCTGCTCCGTCGCATCCCCACTTCTCAGACAATAATTTCTGGCCTCCTTCTCGCAGCTCCGACAAAGAGAGAGAGAGAGAGAGAGAGAGAGCTCCATCTCTTCCTACACTCGCGAGATCGAGCAAATTCAATTTTATCGCCGACGTTAGCTCTCTGGTCTCTAACTATATACATCAAGCTATACGCACTACAAGGGATGGGGGGGCGAGGGGATCGACTTCGAGTCGAGGAATATAAATTTTCCTGCACGTATCTACACTTTTGCTTGGCTTTTCATTATTAATTTTTCTGTTTTCTCAAATTTTTGAAAGTAAGGCTCATCCGTCTGTCTAGAAATACCCCCTTCCATTTAGCCGCGAGCTTTCCTTTATCGTGCGTTCAACTTTTTCCTCCTCGCCGCAACGAATTCGATACACGCAACCGGATTACTCTTCCAAGACACATACATACCGGGGCCACATTGGCGCCGTTCCAAAAGCAGCTTACACCAGCCGCACTAACTCTTTCCCTCTCACACAGCGGAGACACTCCGCGGACACGTCGTATAACCTCCTCCTCGTCCTCCTCCGCCACCCCTCGCGCGACGTGCAATGCAAAATAAAGCACGAGAGAGAAAGAGAGAGAGAGAGAGAGAGAGAGAGAGAGAGAGAGAGAGAGCGAGAGAGGCTGTAACGAGCTCCTTAACGGGCGGCTCCTAATGCGATTTCGATATCGTGCCGGGAACATTTGGCGGGAGAGTACTAGCGCGAGAGAGAATCGAAATCGCGAAATGGAAAAACCGAGCGCTGCCGCACATACAGATATCTCCGGGGGTGCGAGGGCGGGGGGGGGGGAGGTGGGGGAGCTGCGCGCACTTATCAATATAAAAGCGAGAATATAGCCGTCGTCGTATAGTCGCGAGGTGGGCGTGTAGCCTCCTCGCGCTTGGCTCGCGAGCGAAAAAGCTCTGCCATCTTGAAATCGACGTCGATCAAGCGGAAGGAAGAAAGTTCTGCGCAGTAGTAGTGGAGTCTCGCTCTCTCGGTGTGCCGGAGGCAGATCCCTCTCTGACATGTACGCCGCCGCCGCCGCCGCCGCATCTTCTTTCGTCCGCCCCCTCGGCGGGACGCGACGAATGCGCGGCCACCTACGGCCCTATATGGAATTCTTCCGAGCTTTTCTTCCTTCCTTCTTCCCTTTTACTGCGGAATATATAGCCGGTGTGCTCCGAGAAAAATGGCTGCGTCGAGGCCGCGCAGCTCTCGCCTCTCGCCTGTACTATGTATACTGCACACGGGGAAAAATCTCGAGCGAAACTCGCATGGTTCTCTGCAGCTGCGGTAGCTTCGCTTGTAAAATTTTCTTTTTTCTGCTTAAAAGCTCGAGCGTTTATTCGCAAGCTGAACAGTGACTTTCATTCGAACGTTGACGAGAAACTTTGTAAATACATAACATTGTGTAGGCTACACTCTGGCATTATATTTCTCCTCCACATTGAATATCGCGACTCCGTGAGTCCATTAAATCCGGCAATTTCAATAAAATATGCACATCGAGCGAATAATAACAGGCGGCTCGAGAGAGAGAGAGAGAGAGAGAGAAAGAGAATGTAAGGGACACACTAGCCTCGGCTCCTCTACTATCGTGCCGCCGCGATGCGCGGCTGTAAAGGCAAGCCGAGAGATCTCTCCTGCGGATGATTTATGCTTTATTACGCTCCGACACGCGAGCCTCTACCTGCATTCTTCGTCATTGTCCCAGAGAAAGAGAGAGAGAGAGAGCCGAGCTGAATCGTAAGATAAAGTTTGCGCTCCGCTAATAAGCTCCGGGGCTTTCGATTCCGCGGGGCAGGGGTGGTATAGCGCGAAAAATAATGAAGAAAAAAAGCCGGTGACGGATAAGGGAAAAAGTTTGCCTGGAAGCTGGAAATCGTGCGGCTTGGGAGAAATATAAATTCGGTCAGTGTGCCGCGATTCATTCGACTGTCTCGTTCTCTCTCCTATCGCAAGCTTGCGCGCGTCAACGAGGGTTGAATGAATCCGTGACCTTGGCCCCGGAGGACGATGGCCTGGGGTCGCTCGCAAGCCGAGGTAATTAAATGCCAAGGACGGGGTTGCCGCCGCCGCCGCCGTTCGAGCTCGAGCTATATAATGGCTAAGATAGAGCGAAGGGTAGCGGCGGCGCCGGTCTAATTGCCGATGCGAACGAGACTGAGAGAGAGAGAGAGAGAGAGCGCGCATACCCCCGCCCGCGCGCAATTCATTCAGCTTCCTCATCGAAAATATGCCGCTTTTTTTCGCGCGCTCGATAAAAGCTGGAGTTCGCCTTCTGTATGCGGAAGGGAGCGCGAGCTGCCTGCGCGATGGCTTGGGCTCGGTGTGGATAATTATGGGTTACCGCGCGAGATGCAACAATGAAAGGTTAATTTCGCAGTCTCGACACGAGTTTCTCACCGGCGGAAATTTGTTGGGATTTTGCCCGATAAGTGGTTAATGCGCCCATTAAATCGTCATTTTCACCGAAACTTGGATTTAACTTTTCAATTTCACAGCAATTTTCAATAAGCACACGTTGACACGAAAAATGGTGTAAGTGCAGCATATATATATTGATACGAGTGAAAAAAATCTCATTAAAATTGACGAAAAAATTAAAAGATATGGAGATTTACATTCGAGGACATAGATTTCGTAAATATTAGCTTTGATTCGCGTCACTTTACACATGAGAAGTCGCGAATAAAATCAATTTTAAAAATTAAAATTTTTCATCAAAAATTATACCCAAAACCGTAATGTATAATCCTACCGGACAGCTATTCCCTACGCAAACTGTAAAATTTAAAGCTGGAGCGAGAGAGAGATAGAGAGAAAGAGAGAGAGAGAGAGAGAAGAGTCGCCCAGTTACAAATTAGCATCCAAGAGGAGAGGATTGCCCTTGGCGTCTCGCAGCTATATTTCCTCCTCCTTTTACTTTCCACCTCGGTAGAGTCTTTCTCCTCGAATAGCAGCAGCAGCAGCAGCAGCAGCAGCAGCAGCTTATCTCGACCGGCCGGCAGACTTCTTTTCTCTGTTCGTTCGAGTTATTAAAGAAAGCCTTTGGGGGTCAGACCGAGAGAATATAAGTGTGAGGGAGAGAGCGAGAGAGAGAGAGAACTGGGTCACGGCGCCAGCGGAATAATGAGCGAGGAAAGTTAAACGAGAGTGTTTTTACGCGGAAAAGAAATTGCCCCTCGACGCTGCTGCCGCTGCCGCCGCCGCTGCTCGGCTGTGAATAAGAGATTTCATTCATTACCACCAGTAACTCTCGCCCTTAATGGAATCTTCGAGTCGGCTCATCTTTCGCGCGCCCGGCTATCTCCCCGAGATTTGTTCTCTGCCGCCGAGCAACAAGGGGCTCGTTTGTCCTACCATCGCTTGTTTATTCATCGGCCTCACTGAACGTCGACTGTTACTACTTAATATTCGTACACGTATAGCGTCCACGACTCTCGGGCGCCCGGCGACATTAAAAATGTTCATCTCTCGTCTCCGCAGGTGTGTGGGGCGCGACACGGTGTGCAAACGTGCGCGCGCGCGTGTGTGTGTGTGTTCGTATGTATACGCGTGCGAGCGATAAAAGTGGAAAAAGCTGCCGACGTGGAGGGCTGTGGATGCGAGGAAGAAAGGAAGTTCCCGAAGAGAAGCTCCGGGGTGTATGCGCGCTACGCGACGATGAAAGCGCCGGGGGATGAAGAAGCTGCCGGCGCGGCGAGAGCAGCGCGAAAAAAAAGAAGCGACGAGAGAGGGAGAAAGAGAGAGACGAGGGTGCGGATCAATGCCGAGCTCCTAACCCTTTTTCTCGTCGTCCGCAGGAGCTCTCGCGATGCCCAGATAAAACACGCGCGCATCTGTCTTTGATTCGCGTGTGCGCGCGTGCGGGGGAGTCGAATGTACACGCGGTGAGAGAGAGAGAGAGAATCGCGGAAAAGAAGAATCGTATTAATCAAAGGGGAACTTCCGCCTCGGCGCTCGCTTATCTCCCTCGGTCTTGCTTCTTCTCTCTCTCTCTCTCTCTCTCTCGAAAGGGTTGAGCCGCGGAGCGGAAAAAATCATGCGTCAGAATCAAGAGTCCCTCTCCGGAGTGGGCATAAAGCCTTTATTGTGTAATACACCGCGGCAGCTTCTTCTTCATCGAGTCATGCGTATACAGACGCGCGGGATGACGGCGAACAAAAAAAAGCCCGCGGAGAGATGTAAAAGTTTCGAGCTCTGTACGTGAATAGACTACTATCGTGGCGTGTACATATATATACGCGTAAATGCGTGTGTATAGGTATATAGCGGCGAAGGTGTGTTGGCTGCGCGCATGCGCTTACGTGGCCGTCAATACGAGAGCCGCCGGTGTATATACCCTTTCTCTCTTTCTCTCCGGCTGTCGGTGCAGCGACTCTGCAGCTGTTCCTACGCGCTGTGTATTTGCTAGATTAAACGTGCGCTTCGTTAAAAGCCGAGTGAGAGAGAGAGAGAGAGAGAGAGAGAGAGAGAGAGGGAGGGAGAGGAAAAAATGAATGAAAACGAAAGGGAAGGGGTCCGGTCGCGGGAAATCGCTGGAAAGTTGACGAAGTTCACCTGACTGCCGGGGTGCAGTGCAGTGGGGGTGTATTTCCCTCAACTTCTCCGCGGGCGGGAAATTAATCAGGGCAGCGCGCGACGGAGCGCGTCTCTCGGTAATTTCTTTTAAGTAGTTTGCGGCAATTTATTATTTCCCAATTTTGCGCGCGCGAGAAAGTTCGCCGGGGCTTTCGGAAGTGATGGAGGGAGGGGGGTGGGTTATGTGCGATGCCTCTCTCTCTCTCACACACACTTTCGCGGCGAAAGTTTGGGGTGTAATTTTTCCCGATTGTTGCGGGGGCTAAAAATGGCAGGTGTAAAATTTCAAGAATGAGCTTTCGAGCCCGGTTTTTTGCTCTCGTCGCCCGGGCCGCCTCTCCTCGTCTTCTTTCTGGCGCGTTCCGGCGCTGGAGGGGTTTTAACCCTTTTGCCGCTCGCGCTCGTAACTATCGATTTTTAGAGCTCGAGACAGATGAGAGAGAGAGAGAGAGAGAGAGAGAGACTACCTTCCAGAGCCACTTCAGTCGACTTCCACTTTGGCCGCGCGCAGCTCTTGGCTTTTTTCAAGACCCTCTCTTTTTTACCACTCGGCCCCCTTTGTTCACCTTCTTTTTACAGTTTCCTCCTACGCTTGCACACCCTTTCTCAGCCGCTTCTCTCTCTCTCTCTCTCTCTCACTCACTCACTCTCTCTCTCGCGCTTTTTCGAAACACACACACGTACACACACACTCACACACACTCACACACTGACGCTCAAAACGCGATGAGTCATCGAGAGTCCTTGAAAGCACGTCTCTCGTCGGCGCAAAGGGCTGCACTGGACCTTTTTCATCGGCTCGTACTACACAAAAGAGGAGAAAAATCCATATTCAACTCTACACGACACACCATGAAAAATCACATCGAAGTAAATTATGCTGCGATACGATTAACGGCAGTCTCTCTCTCTGCCTCTCTCTCTCTCTCTCTCTCTCTCTCTCTCTCTCTCTCTCTCCTCTCTCCCACATTAGAAGCTCCATGAGACAATTCAATCAGGACTACCTCTAAGAAAGAATCGATTCATGGCGTGTATAGGCAAAAAGAGCTTGTAGAAAGCGATGAAAAAAATAGCGTTAATTGACGAGTCGTCGAGTACATGAGTATGTCCAGGAAATTTCGGAAACAACTCAGGCGCGGAAAAGTTTTCTTGAAGGCACACCTATCAGACCTGTTTTTTCTCGTTCCTTAGGTCATTCTGAAAGAGGAAAAGCTCGCGTACATGACCGATCATGGGGTATACTTTTTTCCGGAGCAAAAACGACTCGAAAAAACGAGAAGTAATCAACAAAAAGAGAATTCATAAAAACATTATTAGAACAAAAATGTTCAAAAACGTACAACAAAAAGAGAATTCATAAAAACATTATTAGAACAAAAATGTCTTAAAATTGATGAAAGAATACTCTGAAATTTTTCAGATTGATCCGATACAATTTTTGATTTTTCGAAAATCCAAAAAATGGAAATTTCGAAAAACGTCCAGAGCATTCTTTGATGAATTTTAATACATTGTTGTTCTAACGGAATATTTTTAAAAGTCCATAGTTTTCGAGAAAAAAAATCTATGAATTCTTGTTTTTCAAATATTTCTCGTTTTTTGAGTTTGGTTTTTGTTCCAGAAAAAAGTGTACCCTACGGTCGGCCATGTATCTTTCAGAATGACCTAATTAAGAAACGGAAAAAAACAGGTCTGGTAAGTGAACCTTCAAGAAAATAATTTTTTGCATCTCTTTCGTCCGAGTTGTTTCCGAAATTTCCTGGACGTACTCATGTATGTCTATATATTCACGCCGAGAATGAGAGTTAGAGAAGTGTCTAGAGAGAGGTGAATCTGCTGAAAAAGCATCGAAAATCGCGCCGCCTCTGTACATACACGGCGGAGTGGCGCACGAGCGCGCGCGAAAGAGCGAGAGAGAGAGAGAGAGAGAAGAGCGTGTGCGTTCGGTTTGATTGATTGCCGGGGTGGAGTCTGGCTCGGGGCCAATATAGTAGCTCGAGATAAGTAGGAGGGCTCGCTGCAGGTGTGCGTGCGAGACGTTTTTCCGCGACGACGAGAGTCGTGCGTCTATATAGATATATAGACATATGCATATATAGGTGTGTGCGCGCGCGCACATGTGTAGACGTATATGCGTGTAAGCGGAAGAAAGAAAGCGTCGGCGCGGGGGTGTTCGGTGGAAGGGAGTTGTGTGTGTGTGCTCTCTCGCTCTCACGAGTCCTGGGGGTGCGCGAAAGACCAATCGGAAGCAAGCGCTTTCTTCGGGCCGCGAATCTATATCCTCGCATGCCTCGCACGTATGAGGCGTGGTTTCATTTCCTTCCTTCCTTCTTTTCGCCCAGACTTTGTACGCGCGCTCTGCGGGACGAGCAGCGCGGCGGCAAATGTATTCCGAGAGAGCGAGAGAGAGAGAGAGAGAGAGAGAGACAGAGAGATAAATTTAAATAAACCGTATATAGACGCAGCTTTCGTTCGCTATCGATCAGACTCTATATACCTGCGTACGACGCATCCCCGCTCGGGTGTGTATGTACACCTGTACGCATATATATTATATGTGTAGATACGTACGTACAATACATACACTTTTGCCCCGGTCTCTTTTTCCCACGGAGACTCTCCTCGCTTCCCCTGCAACGCGCGCGCGGAGAGATCGAATTATATTAATATTCATCACGGCTTTCGCATATTCGTCGCGGTCTCCGTTACACGCACCGATCGGCTTGCTCGCGCCGCTGCAGTGTGTTATTCCCCATTGTACACGTTACGCATTGTTTACATTACGCGACTTTTGCAAAATCCATTCCGCCAGCGGGTATACACATCTATATAAGTATATACGCACACGGGCACAGCAGGTATAGAACGCACGGAACGCACACTCGATTGGGAAATTCTGACGTATGATAATGCAAATTTAGCCCTCGCTGGTAAAGAGTGTAAGTGGGTTTGTGTGTGTGTGTGTGTGTGTGTGTGTGTGTGTGTGTGTGTGTGCTCGCGTGTAAGCGTGTAGGTGTCGACTGAAAAGAGAGCGAGCACATTATGCATTCCTTTCAGGCGGCCGTCATTATTTTACATATTGCAGTAGCGCGAGTGGAGAGGCCGGTAGTTGCTGAACCCGTTCTCTCGTTTTCTCTCTCTCTCTCTCTCTATCTCTCTCGCTTCTCTCTTTCTGGGTTAATACCACCGCGAGCGCGCTCGCTTTGGCAATTTTTGCGGCTCGATCAAAAAGGAACTCTGCAGCAGCAGCAGCAGCAGCGGCGGCGGCGGCGGCGGCGGCAGCTCGACCAATTTACCGGGCGACGCGTGTAATTCTTATCGGAGGAGAGAGAGAGAGAGAGAGAGAGAGAGTCTGGGCATAACTTTACAAAATCGACAAAGAGGGAGAGAGAGAGAGAGAGAACACGCTGGACTAAACGCTCTCTCGCTCTTTAGCGAGTATCCTCTCTCCCTTTACATTTTTCTCTCTCTTCCTTTGTGCTTTTAATGCACGCGAGTGAGAGAGAGAGAGAGAGAGAGAGAGCGTGGCTACTTGGAATAAAAGCCCGCAAAAGCTCGAATGTATATACACGGCAGCAGTCTAGTCTGTCTCTCGGAAAATGCACATCTCTCTGTCTCTCGCGCTCTCGCGCTCCCGGTCTCGCTCTCACCCTCTCCCCCTCGCTCACTCTCTGGCTTTCGAGCGATAAGGTCTCCGCGCGTACACAGGGAAATCAAGAAAACGAGGAGGGGGAGAGGGGATGTCGCCGGCTTGATACGATATTGGAAAATGGCGTCAATGTGTGCGGAGGGTTGCTCGCTGCTAAGAGTATATATGTACGTACGTATGTATACACGCACAGCGAGAGAGCGAAAGAGAGTGAAAGAGAGAGAAGTACGCGGTTCTGACTTGCCCGGGAGTAGAGTAGCTGCGTAGTGGGGAAAAATAAAATAAATTGCTCAACATATCCAATAAGGTGGCAGAGTCGTTGCCCCGGCAACGCCGTGTCTCTCTCTCTCTCTCTCTCACTCCTCTCTGCAGCAGCAGCAGAGCACTACTCACTCTTTTTCCACCCTATCCCTTTGCGCTTTTCTTCTCTCCTTTCTCTGCGCGGCGCGGCTCCACAAGCTCTCTCTCGCTCTCTACTCTTTTTCCTACGAGCAGCGGATTTTTCCTCCTTTGTTCTCCTCTCGTGCAGCAGTAGCAGCAGCAGCAGCAGCAGCAGCAGCACCGGCAGCTCTCCTGCACTTGAGACAGTCTTTTCCTTGCTTCTTCTAATTTCTTATTCCTTATACGCGCCGCGCGCGACGACGCTCTCTTCTCGTATATACCTCTCGGGGATATTGTTATTTCTTATATCGCGAGCCACTCTTATCTCTACACGCGCTTATGCACGAGCGTATATACATAAGATATTCTCGGCTTTCCTCTCTCTCTCTCTCTCTCTCTCTCACTCCCTCTCAGGCGACGCGATGAAAATTTTTCCCTCGAAAAATCGCCTCGGACAGGAGAGGAGAAAGCGTGTACACGAAGAAATGAAAAACGAGCGAATAATCGTGCTTTATAGTTGGGAGAACGTTATAGGGCCGTATATAGCAAGCTTTTTCCTCGCTCGCGCGTTCCTTTCATCCCCCCGGCGAAAGTTGAAGGCGCCGGTATTTAAAAAGCCATCGTCAAAGTCGAAGACGCGCGTGTGCCGGCGGCGGCGGCAGCGGCGCCCCTAACAGCGAAATAATCTGACATATTTCAAAAGTTCACGAGTATTGCGAGTTGCAGCGCTTGACTGACTAAAGCCGCGCGTCCGCTCTCGGGGAAAAGTTGTAATAAGAAAAGGGGCGAGAGAGAGGCTGACGCTGCCGCTAAGAAATCCGGCAAATTCAAATTGATTCTCGCGAAGAGAGAGAGAGAGAGAGAGAGAGACCGAGAAAGAGGGAGGCACGTATGGAAAATTTGAAAAACTGCTTTCGAGTATCGCGTTAAGGGGTCGCTGTTTGAAGGTATGACAATTAACTTGGGAAGGAAAAAGTCGTTTTCGATTGGAAAGAAAATAATGCGATGTATGGTCGACGCGGTTTTATTTTCTTTTTTTTTCTTTTATTATAGAACGTGTCTGTCTGGCTTTGATTATTTGTTGAAATAAGACAACGAAAAAGTATATAATTATAGATGACCGATATATTTTTCGACGTTATGCGCTCAATAACAGATGATGACGATCGTTGTACTTACTATCATTAGTTGCTTGGTTAACTAATCGGATTAATCTTATATCTAAAGCATTTCTGTTAGGAGCTACTAGATGTCGTATGTTGCGTCAATGTCGCTTGTGTAATCTATAAGGTTGATGTGCATCTGCCAGACAAAATATCTGTTAAGAAGGATTTTTGAAAATTTTTGGCTTTTGAACTGTAGCTTAGGTTACGTTCTTAACAGTTGTTTTGTCCGATGAAAATATACATCGTCAGCTTCCATAGAAGAAAAAACATATTTATAGAGCGATATTTTTATAGCAATATTTATAGAGCGTCCGAAATCCCAAGTTTACAAAAATAAATCAAAATTCAATCGATAGGAACGCTCGGTGCAATAACACAAGTGTGTCTTTGTCGTAAAAATTTAAAAGCATATACCCGGCACCGGAGTACCTTCAACAAAATAAATTTACGACCACACGCACATCCTCTGAAATGCATATCAGCCCAAGCGAGACACAAGTTCCTCTCACTCGCGCCATATCAGCCCGACAAGAGGACTATACATATACGCAGAGAGGGAGAGAGAGGAAGCCTGCGCCTGACCGAACTAATTTTCCTCGCACGCGAGGAATTTTTCATTGTTCCGAACTTTGACAAAAGTTTAAATCAAGTTGAGGAGAGAGCGCGAGCGGGCGCGCGCGCGCGGGGTTATTTGAAAAACAAATTGCTCGGAGCTTGCAGGCCGCGTTGAATTACATCTCAATCGGATCGCGAGAGTGGAGGGAGCGAGAGAGAGAGAGAGAGAGAGAGTGGCGAGGTAAGGCTGGGCTAAGGTATAGCTCGAGTAAAGGCGAAACGCGCGCTCGTATCCAGGCGGGCGGGCGAGCGAAGACGTGGAAGGCGAGGAGGAAGAAGGCGCGCAAAAAACGAAGGAAGGAAAGCGCGCACACGGCGGCGGCTGCGATATTGCCGCGGATATAAAAGCCGTCTCTCCCGGCGGCGGCGGCGGCGGCGCGCGCGCGCGCGCGGGGCAAAGGAAGAGCGACCGAAGTAATAAGATCGGCCTAAGCTACGCGAATCCTTTTATTAATCCGCATGCGCCGGGATTGGATATGAGCTCCGCTCTATCTCCGTCAGCTTTCCTCTCTCCTCTCTCTCCCTCACTTTTATCCTCGACGCTCTCTCTCTCTCTCTCTCTACACCGAGATCTATATATAGGTGTACGTGTACGCGTATACACACACCTGTGCTCTTCTCAGCGCTTCGGAGAGAGCGATTCAGCAAACATCTCTTCTCTCTCTCTCTCTCTCTCTCTCTCTCGAGCGCGCGCGCGAGACACGTGCGATTCGAAAGGGGAGGACGAGCTGAGCTTCTGTTCGTTGAGAAAACGAGTCTGGCTGGAGTTAGTCTCGCGGAATCGTCGTTACGACGAATCGATTAAAAGCTATGCTCTGCAATTAGTCGCGTATGTTTACCACTTAGCCGCAAGAGGAAGAAAGAAGCAAAGTCCAGGGACCTTAAATGGGCCGAGGAGCTCTCCGCGCGCAGACGTGTTCCTGTATTTCTCTCTCTCTCTCTCTCTCCTATGCGTGTTTTTCTCTTCACTCTCCCGACTCGATTCTCTTAGTCACTCTCTTGCACATGCACGCGCGTACGTACGAACGCGCGTCTGGGTGCACGTATACGTGTACAAAGGCTCTTTGTGCGCTTGAGAACTGGTAATTTATGTAACGATTTTCCAGAACGAAATTCAATGCGGCTCTATAGGTTTTATACGTATATACGTATATATAATACATGTATATACATACACATAGGCTCGAAGCTAAAAATACAGCTTTCGCATTAGAGATCTCTTTTCCGCGCTGCATATATAGTGCAACGCTTGCGCAATCGGCCAATATCGCGGCTAAGGTGATTTTTCCGAGATAATGCGCGCGCGAGAAAGAAAAGCTTGTAATAAGGCGTTGCGTAACGAGATAAGATAAGCTTTCGAATAATAAGCGATTTTAAGGGGAAGGTCAAGTGCGCGAATAAAGCGGCGTGCGACTACGGTATATATAAGTCGAGAATAATAGCGCTTTCGCGAGAGTTCAAGTGTCGCGATTACAGTCCGGCGTGCACGTATAATAAAGCAGCGAAAGATGACAGTCAAGGCTCTGTCGGTCTGTCTACTTCTCCTCGTCTGTCTGGCGAGCATGACGCAGGGTGAGTTTTGAATTTCACGCACACGGTACATAGGTATACAGAGAGAGAGAGAGAGAGAGAGAGAGAGAGAGAGAGAGAGAGAGAGAGAGAGAGAGAGAGAGAGAGAGAGATACATACACGCATTCGATATAACTATACGTTTTTCATGCAGGCCACGTCAGCTGCTGCCGCTCCTGTGTCCTAGGTACTTACAGCCTGCTCTATTAAAAATGAAAAAGAAAACAAATTGTATAACTTGTATAATATGCGCACGTTATAGCTCCGCCGGTCCAGCGACTGGTCTACTGCGATCGAGTGCTGGAGAGGGGCTGCGAGTCGCTGTGCAGGACGACCGGAGTCGAGTGTTTGGCCTACGAAGACACGGGTTTCCTCTACAAGTGCTTTTGCAACTGAAGTCACCTTCGTGCACACATATACATAGCCTACGCGATAATATTCTAGTCGCGACGATCACTCTCGAGAATAAATAAATAAATAAAGGATCCTCGCATAATATATCTAGCTGCCACTGCGTCATTTCTCGCTCTCTCGCGATCTGTGTCTCCCAATTCATATGCTGCAGTATCGGCGGAGGATCGAGAATAAATCTAAGGCAAAAAGCGCGTATACTCTCGAAATCGGAATGGAGCCACTCTCTATATAGAGCCGCGCGCGCGCGCGGCGGTATGGTACTGCGCATAACAATACGCCAGGGCCGATGTTGCCCTCGTGCATACAAGTAAGTATCTATGCAAACTTGATAGCTCTACTCGCGATCTGACTCAGGAAGAGAGAGAGAGAGAGAGAGAGAGAGAGAGAGAGCTGGAGAGAGAAGGAGAAGAGGGAAGCTGCAGCCGCGGCGAGAGAGACTCTCGAGATGATATTTTCATATGAATACAAATGGCCTCGCGTCGTCCCTTTGCCCGTCTTTTCCTATATCCTTTCTGTCTCGTATACTTTCTTCCACCTGCGGCTGCTGCTGCTGCTGCTGCAAAAGCGAAGAGACGAGAGAGAGAGAGAGAGAGAGAAGGTAAGGGAACGGAATAGCTTGGCTGCTGGCGTCTTTTCCATAAATTTATGTAGGAAATTACGCTTCGTGAGTTTCATTCTGAAATGCCTTTATCCGACACATATATATACGCTCTTTGCAGAGAAAGAGAGAGAGAGAGAGAGAGAGAGAGAGAGAGAGAGAGAGAGAGAGACGGAGGCCAAGCCAAGAGAGAAAAACCAATTTTCACTTATTCATGCGAAATAGCTTTCCTCGACCCATGTTCCTTATACGCTCGGGTTATACGCGTATATTTATCATACGTTTCAGGATTTTTAATTCCAAACTCCTTTTCCAATCAATCGCTCGCGTATGCTCTCTCCCCCCCCCCCCCCTCTCTCTCTCTCTCTCTCTTTCCTCGTCCTCAATATACGCAAGCAAGAAAAATAAATAGGCAAAGCTACGCGAGCACGATCTTTTCTTATTACATGTAATTACAGCGAGCGAGAGAAAGGAGGGGAGGAGGAGCGCGAAAAAAGCGGAACTACGTATTACTCGCGTGGCACGCGCGCATAGGAGAATACTATACATACACACACGTATCTACGCAGGCGGTGATGATCCTTAGTTATTTATAACGTGGCAATAGTTATTTAGCCGAGGCATAAATTGATGGCTGAAAAGATATTAATTTGCCTAACACACTCGAATCCGAAGAGCTAGAAGCGCAGCGGTAGCGGCAGCAGCGCATCGGAAAGCGGGAGAAACGCCGCGAGCTTTATATCAGCAGCAGCAGCAGCAGCAGCAGCAGCAGCAGAAGCACTTTTGGAATGGGGAAACACGGCGAAATTGGATATCAATTATCTCCCGATGGTCGATGATTATAACGGCTTCGCGTAAGATGGCTTTCGGGTAAGTAAACAACCGTTATGAACGTCGATAACTGACTGGTAGTAGAGGCGCGGGCCTGCTAAGCGTCGATGCCCCAAGGAGTCTTCTCTCTCTCTCTCTCTCTCTCTCTCTCTCTCGATTCTCGCTTCCTTCCTCTCATACGGCGTGCAGCGTGTGCATGCGGATGCTGTGTCGGCGGCAGCTGCATTGTCAGGCGTTTCTGCAATTAGCGTAATGTACCGTAATTTCGGCTTATGCAAACGCGACGTGCGCTCTTCCTTCTTATTATTTTTCATTCCTCTCTGTTTCGCCGGCTTTTCTTCGAGGCGCGGTGTACTTATCGCGTCGGCGCTCGCTGCACGCGCTACTCCTGAATTATTCGCGCGTCGGCGATGTAATTCACGCCTCTTCTTGATTTTTCAATAAAAATTCATGCGCGCGCGATAGCGTGCGGGCCACGTAATCGTAATCAAGTTCGAGGCTGCGTGTGGAGAGAGAAAATAACGCGTACAGCGCACGAGAGCGCGCGAGAGCGCGCGAGATGGATTAAAAAGTGCACGAGAGATAGAGCCGCGTCGATGCGCGCGAAAAGTCGTAACACACGCGCAGCGCTCGCCGCGGCTCGTCTGTGTTATTCTGCATGCGCGATTCCACGGCCTACTGGAAATAATTTCATTATGAGGAAAAAAAAATTTGTTTTCAAAAGGTTGCTGCTTACATAGGCTTTCGAATCTGTTAAAGGTTGTTCGAAGCGGTTGCCGTTGCAGGAAAACCTAAAGAGTTGCGTTTTTTACTAGCCGAAAAATCTTTCCAAATAAACATGATGAAGGAGGGTTAAGAAGCTGTTTAAATTTTTTTTTAAGATTTGCAATGAAGTTGTGAAATTTCAGTGAGTAAGTAAGTATAGATGTATGCGTGAGGTAGACAGAGCACCGAGGATTAAAGATTTTCGAAAATAAAGCAATTCGAGAAGGCCCACTCGGGGACAATATGTATATTACGAAATCCGTATTTTTCATTCATTCTTTTGCCCTCAAAAATTGCGAAAAAAATCTCGGGCTACATCGACCGGATTAGGTTGTTTCTGTTCTATAGGACGTACAGAACAAGAAAAAAATAGTGTACCGACGAAATCGATCTTGTGACACTGTCTTTTTTGGCCATCTTTGTAATTTTATGCAGAGATTATTACGTAGTTTTTAGTAAAATATTCTGGATTTTTTCGAATTTAAGGCAAAATAGGCATGTAGATAGACGTAAAGTATAGTAAAAAAACTGTCATTTGAAAACTCACGTACTTTTGAAATATACGAATTTTGCTTTAGACTCGCTTTAGGTTGTTACCAAAATTCTCGAATTTACATTTTTTTCTTTGAATCATCGTAACTTTTCATTCAGTGACTCGATTTTAAATTTTAATAGCTCAAATTAAAGCTCTTTTATTCTACTTTTCTGTAAATGAGTCTACATTAAATTTTTTTAATATAGTGAGCTATATATATGCTTTCAAAAAATGATCTACTTGAGAGGCATATATATATATAGCTCATTGCATAAAAAAATTTTAATTTAGACCTGTTAGAAAAAAAGTAGAGGAAAAGTGATTCAATTTGACCGATTAAACGTTAAAATTGAGTCACTGAATCAAAATTTACAAGGATTCGAAGAAAAAAATGTAAAATCGAGGATTTTCGTAACAGACTAAAGGGGGTCTGAAGCAAAATACTTTTATTTCAAAAGCACATGACTTTTGATCATTGCATCCGATCTAGACCAATTTGGATTGAAATGATAGCTCTTTTAGCGTACTTTAAGCCTACTTATATGCCTATTTAGCCTTGCATTCGAAAAAATCCAGAATATTTTGCTAAAAAATGCGTAATAATCATCTCTGATAAAATCACAAAGATGGCAAAAAAAGGCAGTTTCAAAAGATCCACTTCGTGGGTACACTATTTTTTTTTTTTTTTTTTTTGTTCTGTACGTCCTGTAGAACAGAAAAAACCGTATCTAGTAGATGTAGCTAGAGATTTTTTTTGCGTAACTTTTGGGGGCAAAAAAGTCAATGAAAAATACGAATTTCGTCATTTACATATATAATCATTTGTACAGGCCCACCGTGGGTTTATGATCGGTAGCAGGCAATCCAAAGTGCGACTGTCTTTTTCTGCGACTCAATTTTGTTTTATATGATTGGGTCAGCTCTAGTTTTAAGCCTTAAAAGGGACTCCTCGAGCGAGTTCAGCTCAGTTGTAGCACGGCGTCGAACGAAGTAAGAGCTCGGGTCGTGCATTTTACGCTTTTTCTAATATATGTTTGTCTCTGTGTATTCCACGTGTTATTTTTTTTCCGATTTTTCTCTCCCAAATCACAGAAGTCGAGAAAACAAAATGAAACACACAAAAATCTAGGAGAAGATAACTGGATACATAAGGAATGAATTGCGATTATTAGGATGAAAACGTATAAGTGTTTGAAGTACGTGACTTCCTTTATCTCTTAACATTAATCTTTCATAAAGCTACTTATAGGAACGACCAGTTAGGTTCAAGGCATGAGCTACGTGCCAAATTAATTTACAACGGTGCAAAGCTACTTCGACTACATAATCCTCATAATCGAACAACTCCTTGATCACTTTGTTTTTGTAGTTAAACGAATGAAAAAAGACTTGTACATCAATATGCATCGTTTCAACTTTGAGGAAAAAAAATTTTTGAACAACAACTTCGACACTAAACCTTTTTCCTCACTCAAGTCACCGAACGGAACTAAACTAAACTTTTCAACTTTTAATTTCAAATATCGCATTATCCGTGAAATTGCACACATATCCAATTACGTTCATGTATCTATATCTACGCACTGCAAGATAAAGCCAGCCTCAGCACTGATTGACATATTATTATTGTAAAACTCGAGAGTCTAATGTGCGTCTAAAAAAAGCGCGGATATAGCAATAGCTTGGTGCAGCTCGGCATTACTCAGCCGCGACGTGTAAATCTGCGTCGACGCGCTTATGCGTTTTAAAATCCAGTAAGAAAAGCAATAACATAGCGAGTGCATGCGAAGAGACTTAGAAAGCGGCATCTTTAATGGAAAAGTAAACAGCGGTAGTAGCAGCAGCAGCAATTGTCCGTTGCGGGAAATTTGTGCTCTTAAAGTGCTTAACCCCTCCTCCCCCCCGTAACTCCTCTCCCTCTCTCTGTAGTAGAAGCTTTAGACTGCAGCAGCAGTAGTAGCACTATACACTATGCAGACGACCTGTTGATTTAATAGAAACTATTTGCAGTGCCATTAGCGCGACTCTGCGGCACAGTCCTTCATTGTCGGCCACACGCGACAACATTCTCACACATACACACACACACACACAGACACACACATATACGCGTATATAGCACACGAGGAAAATTAAGCCTTTGAAACTAAGGAACAGTGCGGAAACTCGAGGGGAGGGCGATGCTTTATATTTTCCGAATAAAAAATGATATTCCGCGAACGAAGCTAATTACATTGTAAAACATCATCATCCCTTTTTCGCTGATGCCTCTCTCCGACGCGCGTTTTATATATAGCTCTCCCCCGAAAGACGCAAGAGAGAGAGAGAGAGAGAGAGAGAGAGAGAGAATAAATAAAGCAAGTCACGAGCGCACCTGTTCGTACGTCACTTCGACAGGCCCTTATGTTTTATGCGTAGCAATATATATATATTCGTACACACGCACATGCACAGAGTGTGTGTATATATATATATATAACGGCGCGCGATGCACATCGCAGCCGTTCGTTCCTGCAGCACAATGATTGAGACGTGTCAGACGTGGCTTTTACGATTTTCGCCTGTGTGTACATTAGAAAAATCATGCGTTTCGGACTACCACCTCCGCTGCTACTGCTGCTACTGCGCTCTCTCGACTGTAAACAAAATGCGTGGTTATAAGAACGAGAGAGACGTTGCAGCAGCAGCAGCAGCAGCAGTGCGAGAGCCCAACCCTTTTCTCGCGTGCCATGATCGACGAGGCGAAAAACGCTCGCGTGTCCTCGGCTAAATTGCTATTGCTATGTATATATAACTCCCTCGCTCGCTCGCGAGGGGGGAGGAAAGGCTTAGAGGATGTATAGCCTCAACAAATTTTCTGCGAGTCATTGGAAATTCCGAGCGCTCGATTTTTTAAATGCCTCCCCCACGTATAGGCTGTACTACTACTTGTCTTGAGCATCTCTTCAACGACTACTACTACTACCGTCGCTGTCGCTGCTGCTGTATATATGACGAGTAGGAAAGATCGAAGATAAGGCATGTGGAGCCTCTCTCGTTTCGTCTTGCTCGAAAGACTCGCGACTGCTGCTGCAGCACTAGCCGATTGCCGAGATAGTTGCTACACTGCACGTCTCGGGGCTGGGTAATTGCCGCGACAGCGCAGAGGACTCTTATTATTGGCTCTTTCTGCTTGTTCTCCTCGACGCGATGCCAATTTCAAAGTCAACAGCCGGTGACGCCGATTTCACCGATCGATTCTTCCCTATATTTATATGCATGCGCGTGTAGCAATTAAATTACGTTAAGTACACCCACGCGTATACTAGTATCATTCGTCTCTTTCTAAGCAGAGCTCAACGAATGCACTTTGAATTATTTGGGAAAAAAGGGTTAAGAGCCTGGTAGAAATTAATTTAGACTCTGGAAAAAATAATGCTGAATTTTTAAGATAAAGATTCTACCGCTCGAATGCTGAATTTATTAGCTGAAAATATCCAATTTAAAGTAGTGGTTTGTATTATGCTGCAAGAACTTGTATTGCGTACGATATTTATATTTTTTAATTGTTAGTGAAAAAAAATGTGTATTACTGAAATTTATCATTAGCATTTAATTCAGACTCCCTTCTAGATAATTATTTTGCTGGAAATGGCAAGTAACTTGTACCAGGGGTGAGTGTACTTGTAAAATATTTACTATATGTAACATGTTCGATCTACGGTCTATGACTACACCATAAATAAATAAGTATATTCAATCAATCTCCATCTTTCGTACCTGATCCCCTCCCTCCCCCCCCCCTTCTCTCACGGCTTTTTCTCCTTTTATTGTCTCATGTTCTTCTCTCTGACGTGAAATTCTTCCAGGGCTCAGCTATATACAGCGAGAGAAAATCCCGAATAATCCGCCTGCGAGGATTATCCGACCCTTGTGCCACCTCGCGCTCTCCTTTCTCTCTCTCTCTCTCTCGCTCTTTCTCTCTCTCTCTCTCTTCTCTCTCTCTCTCTCTCTCTCTCTCTCTATCTGTCTCTCTCTTTCTCTCCGCTGTACGTGTATAGCTCGCCCCCTACAACGCATATTACTTTTATAAACTGCACAACATCGCGACCGCACGATCTCCTTCCTCAGCCCTGCTCCGTAGGAATTCTCGACAACGTTACCCCGAATTCGATTAAAGCAAAAATTAAAAAGCACAAAAGAAAATCAACGACATTAACGCACACAGGACCTTTCGCATCGTTTTCGTACTACATCGTGCTGTAAGGGAAAGTCAAAGAGAGAGAGAGGGAGAGGAAGTCGCCGAGCCATTAACAACTTGCGCACATATTATACCCATCGCGAACGACATCAAAAGGTTAAAAATAAGTAGAAAAAGACAGGTCGCACTTCTCTCCCGTGCAGGGCTGCGCACTATATACACATTGTGAAATCCAACAACGTCGACAACGTCGACGGCGACGACGACACTCCCTTTATCGATCCCTCTCCGCCTTGGACTCCCCTCCTTTGTTCGTGGCGCTGGTGCGTACCTCATCCCCACCAGCAGCAGCAACAGCAGCAGCAGCAGCAGCAGCAGCGGCGGCGGCGACGGCGGCGCATCCCTTACAGTCGCCCTCTCTCTCTTTCTCGCCGCCACCCCCGCGTGTTCTTGAATTCTCTTTTTCTCTCTCCCGGCGGCGCGGGCTCTCTCTCTCTCTCTCTCTCTCTCTCTCTCGCCAGAAGGAACACACTCTAACCTCTCTCTCTCTCTCAACCTGTCTCTCCGCGTATATATAGCATGCACAGTATATAATATGCACGTCGCAGAGTGCGTCCGCCGGTCTTTCCACCTCGTTCCCGAAGAGAAACCTCGCTCGCATCGTCGCGGGGTGGAGGGAGGAATGGGATACAACGTAATCCGACGTATATCTGCATTAGATCGTTATCACTGATATTAGCTGCGCCGCGCACGAGAACATCACGCCTGTCCTTTTCTTCACTGCTGCTTGTATACATGGGAGGATATGCGTCCCAGCGAGAGATGCCTCGGAGAACTTGCTCGCTCGCTCTCTCTCTCTCTCTCTCGCCGCCAAGGAAATCGATGAAGAAGGTTGCCGCCGCCGCTGCTGCTTCTGCTGCTGCAGCAGCAGCAAAGATGGCCGGCGACGCGCACGCTCCGCAAAGCCGTAGTGAAATCCTGCTATAACACACGGAGCCTCTTTCATCTCTCTCTCTCTCTCTCTCTCTCTCTCTCTCTCTCTTTCTCTCGGGAGCTCGCGACGAAGATATCCTCTAATCAGGCGATAAAATCGCCGAGAGATAAGAGATCGGAGCTTGGAGAGCTTGGAAGTAAAAAACGCAGAGAGAGAGAGAGAGAGAGAGAGAGAGAGAGAGAGGCGAGGAGAAGGTGCAGGACGGCGCGTTGCGTGGAGCGCAAAAGAAGAGCAGCTGAGAGAGAGAAGGTCGACGGCGTCCGGCGGTCGGCACTAGACTCTCTCGTGCAGCGAGAGAGTAGCGCGGAGCTCGAGTCGCGTCGCTTCGTTCGTTAGCGGGGCCCGCTTGCCCGCCCGTATTAATTTGCTTCTCCACCCTTCCAGCCTCCCCCTCGCTCGCTCGCCCGGACGCTCTCTCTCTCTCTCTCTCTCTCTCCTGCCTGGCGTGTACGTACACGGGCCGCTGCGAGCGCGAGAGAGACCGCGCACGAGCCCCTCTCGAGCCGCCCCATGCAAAAGGGGGGCTTAGCTCGCCCCTGCGCGCGCGGTTCTTCTCTCTATCGCTTCGCGTATAGTCGTCTGCGTCTGTACATGACGTAGTTTACGGACGCACACGAGCGCGCTCGCGGGATACATGTATATATATACCCTCGTTGAACCGGTATATGCAGCGTATACGTATACGCGTCCTCGCAAAGATTCGCAGATTTTCCAGCCGATTTTCAAGTCTCGGCTCTCTGCACTCTCTCGCGGTTTTCATGCGCCGCACTGAGGGAACGACGGAGCTGAGCCGAGAGAACTCGCGAGCGTGCGTACGTGTGTGTGTGTGTGTAGCGGCGCGGCAGCGGAGTCTCGTCCAGCAGGTTTTGCAGAGGCGTACGTGCGCGGCTCCCTAAATTAAATGTTTACGTGCGCCGACGTGGAGATGCGCTGCTCCTCTCGGCGGCCGCAGGAGAGAACCGGTTGTTATTTCGCCTCTCTTTTCTTCTGATGTAGTCGCGCGGGGTAAGAAAGGGGGGGAGGAAGCGGTCCCGTCGTCCTCGCCGCCAAGCGAGAGAGAGAGAGAGAGAGATCCTCTATATATACACGTATATACACTCCTCTCTCTCTCTCACTCACTCGTGTGGCAGCAGCACGCGAGAGGCCCTTTAATGCTCTCTCTCTCGCTCGCTCTGGCTCGAGAGAGAGGAGCAGGTTCACGGACCTCGAGCCCAACACGCATTATTGCACCTTGCGCGCTCGCGCGCGCTTATCGTCTGACGGAAATTAATAATCGGTAATAATATTAAGTAATTTAGTGCCCGTGCCGTTTTAGCGGTCTTCAAAGGGGAGTCCGCTAATTAGCCGACGTGAACGCGCGCGCACGCATCTATTATTTTCGCATGCGTTTGTACACGCGCACGCGCGCGCTATACGGCCCTGTTATCGCGTGTCATGACCGAGCCTGCACGGATATGTATGCGTCTGCAGGGAGTTTGGCCGTGCTATGTGCCTGGAGGATACGCAAAGTGCATTGGTTACGTAGGGAAGGAAAGAGTATAATTCATCTTGAAATTTTTTAGAAACCTATGGGGATGTGTACTAGAACTTTTTTGGACAATTTAGGGTGGACCGGGCGAGACGGGCCGTATCATCAAGGAGCTCGAGTAGGTGAATTATGATTATCTCTTTTCGAATGTTTTATACACAAACATGATAACACAAAGCGAATAACAACTGAGAGCTGTAAACAATGTTTGCACTTTCATCAGTCCTGACTATAAGTGAGTCGTCTCTGAATGCGCGTTTTTTTTTTTTTTTTTTGAGTTTACATGGCATGGATAACCCATTCTTTTTAAATCTTAAAAAAATAAAGCTTGAATGCTGAACTTTTAGAAGGCATTTTTAGTTTTCTTTTTTAGAATCTATTCGACAATGCGCCCGATCCACCTTAATTTGTGTCACGACATCTTGACTGCGAAAGATTCGTAAAAGATAATGTTTTCTTTATCTGTTAAATTTACACTTTGTAAAGAAAAGGCCACGTCCCTGCAGAGCAACTCAACGATAAATTAGCTGCAGAATCGTTAATGCTCTATCCGCTGAATCGTCGTCGTTAAGTTTCCAGCAGGAATGATCCATTAGAATACTTGACGAAAAACACCTCCACCTTTCCCACCAGACGAGACGCACTATCCATTCTCCTATCTCGCTGAGTCCCATACCCGCATCAAAATAGCCGTATCAGCACCGCGAGATCGTCTCGAAGGCTTTTTCCAGGTCATCGCCGACGCGCAGTTTTTCGGGAGACGACCGAGCTATCGGTGTGCACAGAACACCGGACGGAGCAGAGCGGCTATGTAGGTGCCGATTTAACATAAAATACATCGAAAAGGCAATTTTCTCGCAAATAACTGCCGTAAACGTATTTTCCCATAGCCCGAGTGAGAGAGAGAGAGAGAGAGAGAGCCGCTCGGGCGCATGTAGGCGTTCGTGACGGACGTTTCTCGAGGGGGATACACTCACGCCCACAGCCGTATAGGCTCTCGCTCGCTTGACTCGCTTGCTCGCTCGCTCGCTCTCTCGCGCACGAGAGAGAGAGAGAGAGAGAGAGAGAAAGTTACGTTTCGAATTACGGGGGCCATGACGACAGAGCCGCCGCGCTGCAGCTATCGAAATGCGCGCGCGAGCGCTCGCGATCGGGAAAAAGGGAGCGGAGATTATATACCTGTTGGCGATCGCGTATATTGTACGTATATGTGTGTAATTCTGTGTAGGTATGCGGTACATGCATATACAGTCGCCTAAGCGACGCGTACAAGCCCGCTCATATTCGCGCTGCCGAATGCGACGAGAGTAATGGTATAATTACTCGGAAACATTTTATACGCGTAGAAATGTGTGTGTGTGTGTGTGTGTGTGCCGGGCGAAAGCGGCGCGCCGGGTAAAAATTAAAAACTTCCGGAGCTAGTGGGCCTCCTCTGCGCAACCCTTGCCTCGTTGCGCGCTCGCCATATGCCTCCGCGCCTGCTGCGCGCGGAGCAACACTTCATTTGACTAGAGTGCAGTTGAACGCGCGCTAGTTGGAAAAATTATCCCTCGTTTATTTTTTCTCTTTCTCTCTCTCTCCCGCTCTCCTCTGCTTCTTCTGCTGTTGGTGCTGCTGGTGCTCGTTGGTTTTTTTTTTGCGTTACACCGGGAGAGCGCTGTCAAGGTAAAACGAACGCGCGAGCATTACCTGCGCGCGAGCAGCCCATCAGCAGATGAGACTCGGTTTATGCTCGCGTGTATACGCGGCCTATAAGAATATAATGTATCTTCGAAGAGAGCGAGAGAGAGAGAGAGAGAGAGAGAGAGAGGCAAGTGACTCACGCACAAGAGGCATTAGCGCAATGCACCCAGGCGGCGCGTATAGAGCCGCAAAAACGAGAAAAGCCCCTTAGGAGTAAAATGCATCTCTCTCTCTCTCTCTCTCTCTCTCTCCTCTCTCTCCCCCTTATGCTAGAGACTGGTATTATTATAGGCGTCGATCAATTATTGCACAATAAGTGATTGCAGCAGTAATATCTTCTTGTGTCTCTATCTCGATAAACTTGTTTTCGTCAATGCACATCGGCGCGATGAAGCAATTAAGTATACGCGATTCGCGCATGAAACCGATATACATATAGCCATACTCATGTGTGCATGCGTATTGAGCTCGTCGAGTTATCGGCGGGAAATGGTCTTTTTGAAATTCAATTCAATTTGACAGAAACAACATCCGCAGAGCAGAGAGGAGTGAGAGAAAGAGAGAGAGAGAGAGAGAGATAGAGAGAGACACGAGAGGCGCGGCTGCGCGCAACGTGTTTCTTCAACCCCGAAAAAATATCACATTGCATCCGAATGACGTCAAGAAGACCCTTAAATTACTTTTATTCCTTTTGCAGATTCACACGATGAAGACGGCGGCGGCAGAGGCGGCGGCAGCGAGCAACGGGTTGACCGGCCATCAGCAACGTCAGCATAAATTCCACGTTTACGGAACAACGACGCGGGCGCGCGGTTTCCTTGAAAATTGTCTACGTCTGCTTCGCTGTGTACTACACACTCTCCGAGTACACGCATTATCCATTTTTGCTACAAGAAGATATCTTCTTACTCCAAAGCGTATACACAATGGCATCACGTATAATCAAGCCTCTTAATGGAAGTTTAATTTTACACGCGCGGCAAACTGCCGACTCCTCTCTC
Source organism: Philotrypesis tridentata (assembly GCA_018906965.1). NCBI lineage: Eukaryota > Metazoa > Arthropoda > Insecta > Hymenoptera > Pteromalidae > Philotrypesis > Philotrypesis tridentata. The sequence goes on from JACCIB010000048.1 coordinate 127,220, forward strand.
TCTCTCTCTCTCTCTCTCTCTCTCTCTCTCTCCCTCTCTCTTCCTCTCTACTCTTTCTCTCGAGAAATATGTGTCCGAAAAGCAGCCCTTCCCGCGTAATCACTGTTTGCCTGACGACTCGTTGCGCCGAGCGCGCGCGCGCATAATAATCAAAAGCTCATTCGGCGAGTGAGAGAGAGAGAGAGAGAGAGAGGGATGGCTATTAATGCCGGCTTTCAATAGGCTAGTATTCCTGTCAAAAGTCGAGAAAAAATTGCCGGACACACTTGACCTCGAGGAGAATCGGGGTACACGCGCGCGGAGACGCCTCTAGGATGAGGTGCGCCTCGCTCGTGTACTGCACTATACGTACATATATACACATACGTGTATACACGGCAGGTAGAGAGAGAGAGAGAGAGACGGCTTGTTTGCGAGGATCCATTGTTCGCTTATGGAAGTGTCGGAGAGGAAAGCCTTTCGAGATGGCTCGTAAATAAAGTTGCGTCACACTAGTTGTTCTCTGTAGCCTCTATATACGCGTATATATACATGCGTTTACGTACCTATATATATGCACGGGCGCGCGCGATGTACGAAGCGACTAATTCTTTGAATTCGTTGGATTTTCGCTTGTTATTATTATACATACGTACACGGTTGTACGTATGCAATATAGCCGCGTGTAAGCGAACGAATGCGCGGTGCGGGCTTGGGAAAAACTGCAGGTCGACTGATATAAATAAATATGAAAAATGCAGATTCGTCTTGGGGATTTTTCTTCATATGCTAATCTCTCTCTCTCTCTCTCTCTCTCTCTCTCTCTCTCTCTCTCTATTCCAGTAGGAGCCGTGCCCTTGTGGGAAAGAAGGTAAAAAGGTGATGAGAGAAAAAAAGGTTCTCTCTTGGGGAGTATAAGACCCCACGTAGACGTAACCGTCGTCGCGGTCCGAATGCATTTCCCTGCAGTCAAGAGAGAGAGGAGGGAAAAAAAGGTAATGCTAATCAGTTTATATACCTGCGCGGTGCATATACACTTTGAAGGCGCATTAGCCTCCGATATATATACATTATATAAATATACGTATATACAAGATGCGTGCGTGTCTGAAGCTCGCCTCCTTATATAGGTATACGCAGGCATGTACGTATATATGCGTGTACGTACGTATATACACATCTGCGAGCACACGCGAGCAGGCGAAAAGAATTGTAACGGCATCTCATTAAGCCGAGAAAAAATGTCTGTGTGCACGTGTGTGTGTGTGTGTATGCATGTGCGTGTGTGTGTGTGTTTATACGTATATACGGAGAGGAGATCCGCGCAGCATCTAGCCGAAAAGATCCTCGTTAAGATTTCTTATGGCTCGTCGCTGAGTAAGTATACAGCGTTCTCGAATCGTAAATATTTCGGGCGTTCGAAAACGGAATAATTCCCCATGTTCCCATATGTACGTGTATATACGTACAGTCCATATACGCGTATAGATATATGTGTGTATATACACACGCGTCAAGACTGATAAGAGCTTCTGCTGCAGCTACAGCAGCTGTAATGATTATAATGATCCTCTTTCTCTCTCTCTCTCTCGCTCTGTCGGGGTATATATAGGAGAACATTGCTGCCGGCGGCTATACTTATGTATACAGTATTGCCACACGTTGCGCGGCCACTAGATCGTAATCTCGCGAAATTTATCCCCCCGAGCTGTGCATCTCGGCGGCAGTGGCGGCGGCGGCGGCGGCGGCAGCAGCAGCAGCAGCAGCGCAAACGATGAGCGACTGATAAGAAGGACGACGAGTGAGTCGCTCGCTCGTCTCGATATATTATGCGAGCTCGAAAATTTGCAGCCGAAAATTGCCCGAGATCGTTTGAAGATTCGACCGCACCGTGTGTATGTGTGTGTGTGTACGTATCTCTCTCTCTCACTCGTTCTCCTACCCTGACAAACCAAGAGATTCCAATCTTTCGACGTAAATCTCGCGGCTAGTTTCAGGCCTCCGCGCACGAAATATATCTTTAGGAGAAACTCTTGCTCGCCGTTGGCAAATTCGCCGCGTGACCGTCTCTCTATCTCTCTCTCTCTCTCTCTCTCTCTCTCTCTCTCTCTCTCTCTCTCTCTCTCTCTCTCTCTCTCTTTCCCTTTCTCTCTTCCTTATATATATGTGTGTGTGTGTGTTCTGTGTATATATACACACACACACCTATACGTGCAGTATAGCGCTAAACAATGTGTACAGTCTAGCGCGTCGGGGGGCACTCGACGATGTGAAAAAAAAAACGACGTCGACGGCGACAGTACGGAGAGAGAGAGAGAGAGAGAGTAGATGGTCGAAGGCTTGAAAGAACACGCGAGTGAAGTGCCGTCAATACTTATGCTACCGAACCACACACTCACACATATATACTCGTCAATTTCGCGCACACCGATGGTGTATACGTACGGCAAATATGCGCGTGTATTCTGAAGGAGCAGCATGTGCTGCAGTTGCAGACGTTCGCAAATGTTGCCGGAGTGAGACTTAGAAGAAAAAGCTGTGCGAGGGGTTTACGAGCCCGTTGTAGTCGACGATTACCATCTATGTATAAAGAGAGAGAGAAAGAGAGAGAGAGAGAGCCACGTATGTTCGCTATATAAGTGTAATTAAATAAAGGACGCCGGCAGCCGTTGGCTTCCCTGCAAACCGCATTTTCTAAAGAGAGAAAGAGAGAGAGAGAGAGAGAGAGAGAGAGAGAGAGAGAGAGAGAAAAGTGACCCTTGTACGTAATGTACTCGTGTAGATACGTAGATATGTTTGTATTTTGGAGCTCGTCTAATCTACGGCTTCTGATGCACTTGAATCTTACGATACGGTCGAGGATAGAAAGGGTCCAAGTGGAAATTGACTGTGTTAGAATGAAATCTTAGTACGATGTGTATTTAAGTTGGAAATGCGGTTGTTCGCGTATAATTAACAATATTAAAGCGGAATGAAACTAGACTCGAGTTTAACCGAATCCATTTTAATGACAAGAAAACATTTTCTCGAGAAATTTAAAAATTTTTTGTTAATAATAATAACTATAGAAGCTATAGGTAAATTCCGAAAGGAAATTATCGCTATGTTATGACTGCTTTTGAAAATTGTCGTTGTTATTTATATCGGATTTTAATAAATCAACGTTTATTTTATTACTTGAAAAATATGCCAGCGTAAATTACCAAAAATATTTTAATGATATACCATTGACGTAGGTGAAGCGGAAATTCTACTGCATCACTCGAAAATCGTCAAATCGATAAGTTTTTTTTACTGTATCTATATACAGACGCCGATAAAATGCTCGTTAATTTATCGAATTTGAATATAAAACAACCAAAATTTCTCCATTTTCTTCTCTTTCACTACTACAGTTATTATTCCACAACGGTTCTAAAGACACAAGAAAAAAAATTCCATTTAAAAAAAATGCAAAATTTTTATTTTTCATTCATCCTTAGTCGGATAACTTCAAATTTATCCAGCTGCCATTCAAAAGGAAATTTTCGCCAGTAGAGCACCAGAACCTCCAGCAGTAAGTATATCATATATATGTATCGTATCGTGCACGTAGAGCCTAGTTGACAAAAGCGGCACAGAGGGAAGCACTGAACAGCGGCGCTTGTCGAATTGAGCGCCAGCAGCGCAAGCCCCCGAGAGCGATGAATCCCAAAAGCCCTTTTACTTTTGTTATCGGCGCGGGTAAGGCAGTTCCCTCGGCGTATCGATTATTGCGCGCTATAGACGCAGTCTATTTTGCTAGGCCGATAAAAAAAACTCCCTTATCTACAAATTATAAGCTAGAAATTCTCTCGCTCTCTCTCTCTCTCTCTCTCTCTCTCTCTCTCTCTCTCTCTCTCTCTCTCTCTGCCGTTCTCGCTCTTTCTCCCTCTAAACAGAATTATTGCCCGCGAGAGCGAGTCCGAAGTGACGATAACGAGCGGGCATTATTCACGCGAGCGCGGCCGCATTATATATAGGCGCGATACTCGTTTCCTGTGTACACAGAGAGCCCTACAGGCCAAAGAGAGTCGAGAGAGCGGACCTGAGCGCGTTGCATGCATAACCCGTAATAAAGATTCCCGCATTAAGATTCGCGCAATCAATCGTTGGCTCGCTCTCTCTCTCTCTCTCCCCGGCTCTCCGCGAAATAAGCGAGCTCTAAATCAATAATCCAGCGGACGAAGTAGTGAGCGCAAAAAAGCCCGCGAGCGTACAACCCGCCGTGTGTATAGCAATAAAACCGAACGAGCCGCAAATAAGCGAACGAAGGCGCGTCAAGGCTTTATATATACGTGTATACGTGCGCGAGCGCGCGCGCGCTCACAGACACGCACACACACACACACTTACACGCGCGCGTACGAATTACCGGTTAAGAGTTACGAGTTATTGACGCGAACAATGTGCATATACACGCGGTGAGCCTCCGCACCGCGTCATCGCTCGATTATTACCATTATCATTGCCGCCGTCGCATTATCACCGTCTCTCGTCATTATGAGGCTGAAAGAGAGAGAGGGTATTATACTTCCATCGTCATTCTCCTCATCGCCGTGAGCTGCAGCGAGTTACACACGCCAGACTCACTCGCACACCGGCGAGAGAGCGGCAGAGAGAGAGAGAGAGAGAGAGAGAGAGATGGAACAAGAGATCCGCGGCCGATACGCAGCTGAGAATGAAGTCATCTTCGCTAATGCATCGATGCTTATCCCCATCAGCCGCAGCGAGAGAGAGCAACACCTCAACCAGCTGACGCATTTACGGCTGCTGCAGGCGGTCTCCCTCTCTCCGCACACACCCACGCACGAGCGAGATACTCTACACACTCTGTATACGCAGAGCCTATCCACCGCCGTGTAGAGTACCTATAATGTTGCGTGTCATTATGCAGATAACGCTCCCGCTTGCTTCTTTCGATTGTGCGAGCGGCCGCGGATGCACAAGCGCGTGTCTACAGCTATACACGCGCCGGTTATAAATTCACGTAGGAAAGTTCGTTTGGCGAGTGCGCGCGCGCAATTAATCGAAGAGAGGAAATAAATAACCGAGAGAATTGCGCGCACGGCCAAGTAGTCCTCGCGAGCGCGATTTGCATATAATAAGTGACTCAAGAATAATTGCTCCCCTTAAAATTTCATCCGCATCCGAGGGATCGCCGCGCGCACGGCTCTCCTTCTCTTATGGCTACCCATCATCGTTTGACAAGTGCTTAATTACGCGCGCGCGCGCGCGCTGCTTAATCTCCTTTGCGCGCTACCGATTAAAATTTAACCTGGACCACGGACGCGGTGGCAGCGGTGGCGGCGAGTTGCCGCCAATTAAACAACTATGTCGTTACGTGCGCCACCGCAAGAGGAAAGAGATCGATTACCCTTTTCGGCCAAGAGAGACAGCTGCGGGAGGGAGAGACCGACGCATCGATCGGTTGTTATAGCTGCTATCGCTCTCGTCTAGCGGCTAGCCCGTCAGCGAGCAAATTGAAAACATCATAATTTTGGGAGGGAGAAAAGTTGAGGATCGATTGCTTCCTTACTTATATTGATTTGGTACAGCCTCTTTTTGCTACCGGCGTGGATTTTCTGTGTTTGACTTCGTGTTCCTGTGCGGTATACACCTTATCTAATATCTGAGCTAATCCGAATACTATAGAACTGTGCAACAGTGGAAATTCAATCGCAATGCTTTGTTGGTTATTAGGAAGTATCGTTACTCGACTTAATTCGAGGAACTGGTTTCTTGTATACTTAGAATAATCAAGCTCATCACTCATTTTCTTCCTCTCGTGGGTCTTTCTTAGCATAGAAACAGTTTTTTTTTTTTGGTTAATAACCTGTACTACTATAAAATTGACACATGAAGCTTAATGCCTTAAAAGCAAGGACCTTTTGAAAAAACTGCTATTGCTGAAATAGTGAATAGGTTTAAGAAGCCAGGTATTTTTAGAACACTAGTCCAATTAAATGTTTCTTAAAAGCCGATATCTTTTTTATTACATAGAGATTAAATATACATTACATAACTTACGAGCTTGAAAATATTTCGATCTATAATCATTATAAGCACTGACAGTACTTGTCACAAGCATAATTAAGAGCTTATCAAGAGATCTACTAAAATGAAATGTACTCTACTTTTAAAACAAGCATATTTTTATTCAATTTAAATATGTATAAATTAATTCTGGTCTGAAAAATAATAATTCTTATAATCATGATTGCGAGAGTACTAATTAAACGAATATTACCATATTCTTAAATATATATAGAAACTAACACCGCGAAATGTGCTGGATGTGGCGAATAAAATTAAATATTTAATGAACTCAAATGATTAATAGTCGAATATAGATGCAATATGCTTGATTTTTCTCAATTCAAAATCAATTTATTCTAAAATCCTAGGAAAGAAATGTCCAGCAAAATTAAGCCAATAATTATCAAGCGTTCTTTTACATGGTACTAACACGTAAAGGAAACTCATAGTGGTTCTTCACAATAATAATAATTAAAATACACTTGCATTCGACAATCTGTATCAGTGAGTACGACACGCTCACGAAAAAAAAGAGTAGATGCCTCGTCTTAGCCACTAATCTCCACAGAAGCTCGTTAAAAAAAAGTGATTAAAGATTTTTCTGCTCCATCGTTAAACGTGTCCCCAGAAGTCACTAAAATTCGAAGTCAACTGCCTAGTCGAAAAAGAAGTATATATCGGAATAAATGCATCAGGGGGAAAAAAGGCAAAGGCGCGGCTACAGGTGAGGACTCGGTGCCACCCACGATTTTGACTTTACGAGCTTGTTTAATGCGCGCGAACACGATATTGCTTAACGCGCAGGATTTACGCGCGTCGCAATGACTCTCAGTTTGATTTGTGAAGCTCTGTCTCTCTCTGTCTCTCTCTCTCTCTCTCTCTCTCTCTCTCTCTCTATCCCTCTCTCTCCTCAGCGTCGCGCATATATTATGGCCGGAGGGAAAATTTTCTCGCGAGAGCCGAGAAATTTCCCAGTTACACGAGGATCCCCGGCGATTTGTTACGCTCGCGAGGCTTTTCAATTAACCCCGGTGATTTCGATAATTGCGGAAGCTATTTGCCCTTCGCGAATTTCTCAGCGCGGCTCTCGCGCTCCATGCACTCTCTCTCTCTCTCTCTCTCTCCATCTCTCTCCCCTCCAATTAATAAGCTACGCACGCGTGAATTATTGTCGCGATTTTCCGCACTGGAAACGTGCAGGCTCGCGCGCGACCTGGAATATGCTTGTGCACACACACACACCGCGTGCGAGCGAGGCCTTTCGCGGTGAGAGATAAATATTCGCGCGGGCTCTCTCTTGCGCAATGTATTACTCGAATGCAATTATTATTATACGCGAATTCGAATCAGCTCGAGCGATAATCAGCTATTTCATTTCCTCGACGTTCCTCTAACGCGTATGCATATATATATATATATACATGCTTATATATCGACGTTACGTATATCGTTTCTCGATGTGTGCAATACCGTTTTATCCGCAGCGTCGAGGCGATTTCCAGCCTCGATAGAACGTTCCCTCGCTCGCCTGTAAAAACGGAAGAAATTAGAGCCTTATTAGAGTGATTTACTATACGACCGGGACAGTTGCCGGTATGGAAAAAGACTCTTCGATGAAGTGATTCGAAGGGGCAATCAATTCGCATCCATTACGCACAAAAGTTGTTCTGCTTACGTCTGTATATAATACACGTGTTTACAGACACACACACACACACACATATAGCAGCTATACGGCATCGACTTTATAACGAGGCCTAATCTCCCTCTCCGTTCTCGTTACAACAATGAAATCGGGACAGCACGAATGAATTTATTTATTGCCGGGAGAGCAAACCGGCCTCTCCCTCGTGGTCTCGCGGTTACGCTATATTTTCCAGCGAAAAGACTCATTAGGGCTAGCTTTACACGCGTTTCTATTTATAGCACGAGAGAAGGAGAGAGAGAAAGAGAAAGAGGGGGGGGAGGACAGGAGGGAGAGCCAAGCCTGTTACGCGATCGTTTGGCAAAAAGTACAGATATTTTCAACGTAATTGCCATCCGCTCTCGCTGCGACCGCTCTCTCGCGTTGTATGTATATCGAGCACGCGCTGGATCTCGAGGAAGATCTTTTTTTCCCGGAGAGATTATTGCATAATGCGCCGGTCGAGCCGAATGCACGAGTTGATCACGTTCGAATGCCTCTGCGTCTGACCAAACGCGGCATTATCTACTGGCGAGTTTTCCGATTACTCGAGAGGAGAGGCGAGACGTGCGCGTCGCGAGGAAAATGTTTGGATTTAAAGGTGATTGTGTGCACGTCGAGTGAAGATTCATATGCGATGACTAATTGTGGAATGACGCTTGTGAACTCGCACTTACATTGCAAGCGTATTCGCGTTGTTTGTTGGAAGTCTAGTAGAAGATTCGTAATTTTCGTGCAGATTGACAAATCGATTAACTTACAAAAGCGTTATTTTCTGGGATCGGTGTTGAAATACAAAGATTAAAATTGCTTTCTAACTATGTACAAATATATGTTCAGCTGTAAACAGTATAATATGTTTTTAACTAGCAAAATCACATTTTTTAGCGGTGTAATAATTTAAACGTGTAATGTTTTTTAAATTTAGAATTAACTAATAATTAGCCAAAATATAATTAACACTCCTTTAATGGAATCGCAATAAAATTTATTACAGTTATAAATCATTGTACGTACTCAGTTAGTTACATACTACATATTAGCAACGAGCGAATATATAATTACCTTCAGTAATTTTCTTTCTAATCTTTCTCTAGAATTAAAGAAGATAACGATTAGTACAAGAACATAGCAGTAGATTCAAAACGTTATAAAAAATTTTATTAGTTCATTATAGTATTGGAAATGAAAATATGAGTCGATCGTACAATGGAAACAAACGGTAGAAACTAATAATTAGTAAAATGAGTTGTATACAAAATTTACTTTTCATAACACTTGCATCGAAAGGGCTCTTTTCGGTGCCTCAAAACTCCGTGGAAAGTCGAGATTTTCTATGCAGTGTCGGAGTGGGAGATAAAAATGTTTACCTCTCACTCCTAGTATACATTCATACATACATATAATAAAAATAAGACACCATATCCACATATATATATATATATATATATATATATATATATATATAAATTAATCAAATTTCAAGATATTCAAAAATTTCAAAATTTTCAAATATTGTGCAATAGCCAATGTCCAAGAGCTTTGGTTGTCGCATAAAAGAGCCCTTCGATGCACTAATTATAAAAAGTACGGTACACTTTTCAGGCTCGAATGATGATTTGAGTACGAGGGGGAGTCGAGCCTCCCCTTAAGCACCAGAGACGGACGGATTTTCAAGCGAGGATCTCATCCTTGTTTGAAAAAGTCAACTTTCGCCCCTGGTTGTGTAATATACTATTTTATTATTTTTAAAGTGGTTAAGTCACTCCTGGCTGGTGGAAAAGAGAGATGCTCCCTGAGGCTATTTTTCTTCAATCTACGCCCAAATAAGTATCATACAGAAAATCACGTTGCTTTGAAGAGCTTTCTTCCTACTATGAATCTAAAGTCATTATTTATCGAAAGAACAAAGGATTAAAAAAAAATTTGCATATTTTGTCGAGTAACTTCATCAGTCAACCTCTTTAACTAATCTCTTTAATTGAAAGAGATACCTATAAGCTATATAGTCTTGCTTAAAACAGAGTTCCACAGCATCTGTTATATAAAAGAAGCTCGATCAGCAATTAAACGGAAGACAATAAAAGAATCGCATAAATATGAAACATTTCACACGTCTACGAGCGAGCGGCGCCCGACGAACAAAGCCGTCTCTATTTTACGCGTTTTGAATTTCCAGCGCATATCGCGCGTCTTGTATGAATTTCCATGCGCGTGCGCGAGCAGCTTGATCATCGCAGCCTCTTAATTGCAAATTGTAATTGCAATAAATAATGAATGCCCAAGGACACTTATCTATCGCGCGGATCGAGCCAAGAATTTTGAAAACTAACAGCTCTGACAGTACGTTTTAATGCATATATGCAGGAGTAGCAGTGCGCCGCGATCGGATTTTATAAATAATGTACCAGGCCGCATAAGCTATGCGCGGATTATCGCCGTGACAAAAGACATTCCAACGGGTATTATACGTAGGCACAAAACTACGCAGTTTTTCCTCTCTCTCTCTCTCTCTCTCTCTCTCTCTCTCTCTCTCTCTCTCTCCGGCTTTGAAAACTATCAAAGAGCCTGGCTGTTCCGCATTCTTTCCCGACATAAAACCGCTCGTGAAAGCTGTCCGCTAATGGAAGAGCGTACAAACGCGCGTTTTTAAAAACTGTCTACATACGCGATCGTCGTCGTGCGAGCGCGGTAATGCGATTCTTCGAATGTAAGTGCACTCGCCGCGGCCGCCGCTGCCGAGCTCTCCGAGGCGCCCGTCCGAGGATAAGCATTTGCGCGAGGCGTTTATGCATGGGTCACGCGTCGTCTGCAGCTTTTAATTACATGAATATTATCTCGGGGAGAGGGGGGTAAAAAGGCGAATCCTCTAACGAGCAGCTGCTGCAGCCGCCGCCGCCGCCGCCACTGAGGCTCGAGCGCAAATTTTTTAAAGAATAATAACTCAGTTCACGATCAGCCTTGGCAGGTTCCAGCGTATTTCGAACGAGGAGCTTTCGGGATCATCTGCATTATCGGTGCATGTATATGCGCTTACGTATGGGCAAGTATCATTATTACGAATTCAGGAGTTCGGAAGCGGGTGCGAGCATGAGAGTCGGTTAAGAATTCAAATTTCGCGGGATTATGTATGAACTTGAAAATTTTATCAATCAAGGATATAGATTCTTGGATATAGTCCGCTGTGCTGTAGCGGAAACTTTGAATGTTTAACAACATTTCCCTCGTTTGCCATTCAGGATATACCTTATTCAGGAGATATTCAGGATTCTTATTATAATATTTAATTTCTAATGCTGGCTACAAGAAAAAAGATTACTGTTTCCGTCTCTGCTCCATATTGCGGCGGGAAATTTGAATTTTCTTCACTGACTCGCAGAGACTCCTTAAAACTGAAGCTTATCTCGAGCTCTCGGCGCTGCACACGTATACACGAGGGAATTCTCACTTGACAAAGGAATCGCGCGCAGGAAGGAAGCTGGGAATAGGTCAGCAATAATAATAAAGACGGAACGGCGGCAGCAGCAGCCGGTATACGCGCGCGTTGGTCTCTTTCGTTCTCTCTCTCTCTCTCTTTCGCTCTCTCGCTCTCTCGATTCGACCGGTGCACAGTAGCAGCACAAAGCGTCGGTAAATTGCGCGCTGCCGCGGAGAACAATGCCGGTTGCCGACTAAAGATCGTTCATTGTGAGCGAGAACTTGCAAAAATAATCGCGAGCTCTAAGCTGCGGAGAGTATATATAGGCGAGCGAGGGAGCAAAGTACCGGGAGAAATAAGAAGGTATATATCGTGGTGTGGCGCACATGAAAGGGAAAAGGAATAAAGCGAGCGAGTTGAGGGAGAGAGTTATTAGACGGCTGAATGAACAATGAGCAGGACAAACCTGTGAAAATCACTTCCTTGCAGTCGTCCATACGCGTATATACGTATATACAGACGCGCTGCATGGCGGAAATGCCGCGAACGACTTGTTATAAAACGCTCACTGCGGGCTGCGCAGAAACGAGTCCGCGCGTCGGTTATATATATGTATATACATATATCAGCGATAGCTCGAGAGAACAATATAAACATTGAGCAAATTAGTCAAGTGAGTTTTCTCAAGCTGCGTCTAAACAAGATTGAGAGCCGTAATTTGCCTCTCGCGATAATCGCGCGCCAGCGCACAGCCGTTGTTCTTCTGAGAAACGGCCTTTCGCTCTCTCTCTCTCTCTCTCTCTCTCTCTCTCTCTCTCTCTCTCTCTCTCACTCGACACACATACACACACACGTATATACACCGCGTGGAAAAAAATCATATTGCATCGGACATAAGTGCATTTAATTTATTCAGCCGGGCCAATAAAACGCCAAACTGAAGACGTTTTATGATTCACACGGGTTATTTATAGTGGCGCGCATTTAGCGAGAGAAAAACACACACACGCACAGATACACAACACGCGCGCATATACGCATACCTACACATATAGAAGGGACTATGAAAAATGCTTTATGGTAGCGCACGATGACGCTGATGACTCATATTTTATTTTAATGAGCCCATAGAATCGCGAGGCATCGGAGGAATTCTAGCAGCGCGCCGACGACTTCAAACGCGTAAGCTGCACACTTCTCCCCCCCCCCCTCTCTCTCTCTCTCTCTCTCTCTCTCGTTCTCTCTCGCCCGCGAAGTTTAAAGGCCGAGATACAGTCGAGCCGCGAAAAGGAATCATGACTCTGATTCGAGCCGGAGACAAGATCGCGCGACACGCTGCGTGCAAGCTATACATATAGCGCATGAATGATTTCGTCTATATATCCGCGCGCGAGCAGCCGTTCGAACGATCGAAAAATGTAAAATCGTCTCTCTCCCTCTATCTCGAGGTCTGCGCGCATCTCGGGGTTACGCAATCGTCGTTGTGCGCGGGAGAGTTATAATGATTGAGCGCGCGAGCTTTGGAAAGTCGCGTTTTTCACGAAAAATACCGGCTGCGCATCGGCTTCATTTGTCTGAGTTACACGCCAGCCGCGCGCATCCACACTATATACGACTCTCGCTCTTTTCTGAGTTATGCCCCGCTGTCCACACGCTCCCCGGGATGCGCATAACGCCGCGAAATTGCATTCTCCGTTTTTCTCTCCCGAGCAAAGCTATGAAAGCGCACAATGCGATGTTCTATGCCGTTTTATATGTGCACGCACGGCATATAAAATACAGCTCTCCCTCTCTCCCTCACTGGGTATACCTGTATTATATATATATGTATATGTATATCGAGGCAAAAAGCGACCGGCATCTTTGTCGCCCGATACGCATCGTCGATCGGTCTTTCTTCTCCCCCCCCCCCCTCGCCCCCTCTCCCTATAATACGAATTTATACATACATATATATATATGTATACCTGCAAGTATAAAGTCGAGCGCGGCTATTATAGGCTATAATAAGTGCATAGCTCGGCGCTTGATTTACATTTTAATTGAACGAACGAAAGCCGGCCGCTACGCTGATTTATGCGCATACTCTCGTCGGCGAGGTCCGGGGGCTATGGCTACTGTCGCCGCCGATGATCTATGAACGAAAATCAATTCCGCCGAGCGGAAACCGGTCTGCAGGCCGCTCGCTATATACGTATACATAGCTATACAGCATACACGCGCATATATATATATATATGTATGTGCAGCGGCGCTAACGGGCCCCGCACAATATACGCATCACCGCGGCCAAAAGTCTTTCCAGAGGTTCGAGGTTCATCCTTGTGTTATACTCTCGAGATTGGGGCAAGTACAAGGCGCGCAATGTCTCGACGGCCTAACGAGCTACCCTGATCCATACATATGTACAGACGCACGTTTACACCCCTGGAGGAAAAGCTGGAAAAAATAAAAAATCAAAATCCAACGGCGCGCGGCTCTCGCTCTCTCTCTCTCTCTCTCTCTCTGATTAATTGCGTAGTTATGTATATAGAGACAGACGCACAGACAGACGTCGGGAAGGGCTGCTGCTGCTGCTGCTGCCGACGTTTCATCCGGATATGGGCGGTAGCCGCGTAGTCATGGATACGCGGATTGGGGGTGTAACCCGCACCACACCCAGCTCTCCGTTATATGCTCTATCTGCCGTAGGAGCGGATAGCCTGGCAATATGGCCGCGTATACATACGCACTATACATGTATATACGCTCCTTTTCCGCGCCAACCACTTGAAACAACTGCGCGCGACACTATATGCAGCATCGCAGATGAAAGAGCTTGCTGCCGGAGCTTTAACCCTTCCCACCCTCCGACGAAGCCCCCCTCGTACAGAAAGGAATCGGCAAACACGCCGAAGGACTCCCTCTCTCTCTCTCTCTCTCTCTCCAGCCGGGGGCTCGTTATACGCGCACCTCTTTTTCCCTCTGCGATATCGCTCTCGTGGAAGGGGATGGAGCTCGACCCCAACGACCTCGACGACCTCTGCCCTTGTCGCGGTAGACTTCTCTCTCTCACTCTCTCTCTCTCTCTCTCTCTCTCTCTCTCTCTCCGCAGGGCTTGGCTGTAAAATATATATATCCCCCTAGCAACACAGCCTGCCCCTTGCGCGCCATTGAGATGTCCTTTGGTTTCGCAAGCACTGACGCTGATTACTCCTGGCTCTTGCGCGTATATACATATAGTTATACGTACACTCGTACGTATAACTATGTATGTGGGGGCTTGGTTCAACGGCTTTGAAAAATTTTGAAATCCTGCGCGCGACTCGAGTGCTCGAGTTATTTATGGTATGCGCGCATAGCTGTTCCAATTAAGCAAATGTCGTGATTACTTGACTGATTTTCGGCCGCGATATAACGGCGCACTGCACCCTCCATTAAATTACGCATATAACGCATACGTCTTCTCGGGACAACCGTAGCTCATTAGAGAGAAAAAAAAATATTGCAGCGAGTGCTTTGAGAATTTCACCTCTCGCGGATACATCCTATATATATATAGTATACGAGCGAAAGAGAGAGAGCAAGAGAGAGAGAGAGTGAGTAAGGAAAATTACGCGTTACACTGTTCTGTAATCAAAATAATACACGCGCAGCCAGGTAATTAAGCCGAGCGAGCGAAGGAAGAGAGAGGGTGCGGTTTTCTTACGCGTGAAGAATTAATGAAATCCGCGAGAGCTCGCGGCTTAAAAATAATAATTTTACTAATTGACGAGAGAGCGAGCGAGCGAGCTGCAGACGTGGGTGGGTTGAGATTCAACATGGCAGGAGTAAAGTGACGAGATATATACACGTAGGCTCAAAGAGCCCCGACGGGGCGAGCGTAAAAAAGAATTGAAAAGCAGAGAGAGAGAGAAGAGGGGGGGGGGAGTGCAGACGCGTTGCCTCAAACGAAATTTCGGCGTCGCGCCGCTCTCGAGTGGCCGAGCCGTCAAGCGAAAAAAAAATCCATAGCCACTGCTGCAGCGCGACGGTGGCAGCAGCAGCAGAAGCAGCAGCAGCAGCAGCAGCCGTGAGTGCAAGGTAAAGAGTGACGGCGCGGCGCAAGCGAGAGGAGAGAGCTTGAAAAGAAAAAAAGGAAGAAGAAAGAGGAGAATTAAAGGGTGCCTCGCTGCCGGCGCAAGCCCTGGGACGACCGCCGCCGCAGCGCAGTCGGATGGGAGGAGAGATTTTCTTTCAGGATTATTCTCGCGAAAATGTTAATCCGCGGCAACTATACGGTCGCCATGACGACGGGGCTCGCGCCTAGCAACCCCCGGGTGTTGCCGGGCACGATCTCTTTCTCTCTCGTGAAGCTGCTGCTGCTGCTCTACGCCCGGCGTAATGGCGCCTCTCTCGCTCCCTATCTGTCCTTTCTGCCGAGTCTCTATGATGCTCTGTCTCGCTCGCTGCTGCTCTGGAGAATAACGTTTTTTTCCCCGAAGATTCAGCCGGCTCCATGGAAACGAGCTATTCTTGCTTTACGCTCTACATGCTTTTTTTTCCACCCTTTACTCGTAAAAAGCTCTCGCTCTACGCGCGCGCGCGCCCGCGCTTTCACCGGGGGATGCCTTTCTCGTCGGCGGGGGAGACTCGAGTGTGCAATACGCCCGCCAGCCACCATTGTTTGCGGATGATATTTTCAAATATTCGCGGTGAATACAATAAATAAAAGTTTGCGGGGGGAGGGGGGGGGGTGAGAGAAAACAATGTAAAATTGTAATATTCTCGGGTGTTGGAAGCAGCAATTTCGTAATAGGAGCGCCATGAATAATTGAATAAGGATTTATTTCGTTGTCAAGATCAAATTCAAAATTTTTGAATGTGTACCGAAAGCGACACGATTCTTAGAATTTATGGCAATATCTCAGTATTGACTCAGCTTCAAATTTCTAGAAACATAATATGCGGCGAAAATCTACATACAGTGCTATTTTTAGATGTACTTTTCTTATTTACAAATTAAATCCTGGGGAGTTACAGTAGATATAACTATTCGGCATAGTAAACAGATTTTCAACATCAGTTTAAATGCATTTTCTTCTCACACAATCCAATTGAAACAAGCATGCACCAGTGAAACCAGTGAAGAGCCAAAAATTCAAGTTAATACGTGCTTTTGCGATCAAAACTTGACATTCAAAAGTAGGCAGTAAAACAATTTATCATTTTTATCATGAAAAGTTCAAAAAAGATTGCTCGAAGTGAGTGTATCTCAATATCAACAGTATTCAGGCGTAGTAAACGATGAAAATCATTAAATCCTTACTATTACATTAATATGAATTCAATTTTGGTACAAAAAATAGGTTAATTAATGAAGAGATTCACTGTACACGTAGTATAAGTATCGTTGCAAGTACATTGTTGACCGACTAAAATTTTATAGTTATACACGTGCAACTTTGAATAGCATAAATCGTATATATTTTGATGTAAACTACCGTCTCTTTAAGAGTGTTATATACCCTAGGAGTGACCTCTAGTCTACACTTTTGCCCATTTTCATAAATTTCTCATATTTTATTTGCCGTCCTCAAAAACATAAAATCAAAGTTTCCCCACGTGTGTAGTGATCATCTAAGTATATTTTTAAAAAAGTTTCATTTGGATTTTTGCAAAAATAAAGCTGTAGTTTGTGCAGAAAAATTGTAAGTTTGGTGGCGGATAAAAGAAATCCAAATGAAACTTTTTTTAAAATATACTTAGATGATCACTACACACGTGGGGAAACTTTGTTTTTATGTTTTTGAGGATGGCAAATGTGAGAAATTTATGAAAATGGGCAAAAGTGTAGACTATAGAGGTCGCTTTTAGGGTATACAGCACCCTTAAGTGAAGTATAAATAAATAAACAATTGAACATCATGATTATTTCGTATGGTTATTTCCATTTTTCATTTTACTCTTTTTCACACGTACTAACAATCCTTCCTAAAAATGACGTTTAATAGATCTCTTTCAAACAACATGGATCTAACAATTAGTTTGTTATAGCGCACTAACTTTTGTTGCTTTGATACTTTCATCAAGGACTTTTTATGCAATAGCATTGCATAAAAAGTCCTTGATAAAAGTATCCAATCGGTTTTTCGTCTCCCCTACCCCAACATTTCCACAATTACACATCCATCGTCCTAGAATATTTTGCAAAAATGTCAAAAAGAAAAAAACACTACCTAAAAAAAAACAATAGCTCACAGACTCCAGCTCTATTTTTCATCAGCCCAGACGCTGCACCCTTTGACAAACAAGATGCCAAAAGAAATCCGTGAAGTGAGCTAGTAACAAGAGAAGCGCAGAAAAAAAGCAAACTAAAGCGAGGGAGGGCTCGAGTAGGAAGGAGTATGTTTGACGAAAGCGACTGCGCTTGCTATTGTTGCTTCGCACACGTAGACGCGTAGACGCGTGTGTCGAGCTCATGCCATTCGCGTCCGCTGCCGTTGGATTAAAGACGTTAAAACGCGGCCTTGAAAGGTGCCGTATGTATATACGCGCGCATGTCTAGTCTCTACTCCACGCGTGGGTGGGTGCGCGTGTGTGCAGACGCACAAAGTCCCGCGTGTAGAGAACAAAGAAATTGGCGTCTTTTCGCTTCTAAGTATGCGCATAAAAAATCTTTGCTTCTCGCGCGCATATCCGGCAAAGGGTTTGCCGTAAGCGTATATTTGAGCGGCGAGACCGACGTAACTTCGTAATATGTGCAGGACCATATAGCAGCGCGACCCACGCGAGTTTTTCTCGCTGTGCGAGGAATCCAAAGAAGTATATAAATTTTTCGCCGCAATTCCATCCGAGACATCTATTCCGCGCGCTCGACTGCGAAGAAAACGCGATAGTATATAGCGCGCGCAGTAGCTTTTCGCAACGCGCGCGCCGTATATAAATCTGTGCGCGCGCGCACGCGCGGACAGGCAAAGGCGTACACCGTATAAATACAAAAGCAATGAATAAATTTCCAAAGAAACGCTTGAGCAACAAAGATTTCGATTTACCATCATCTTTGTCGCGGCGGCGGCGGCGGCGGCGGCGGCTCGCGCGACATGTTTCTTCCCTTAATTCCCGCACTGCTCTTTGTGCCCGGCGAGAGACAGGCAGCTCGTTGTGTATATAAAGGCACACGCGCGCGCACAGCTCTGGTCGTCGTCGTCGTCGTCGTCGTCGTCGCTGTGGTCGTTGCAAAGCTCGAGATATATGACCTACTTTATGGTAGGTAGGCACGTCGACGATCGAGTAGCGGACGATAAATCCACGTCAGTCGCAGCGGCGGGCAGGAAAAGTACGCCGTGTCACCGGGTAGCCAGAGCAAATCTGACCGCTTTTTAGATGCATCAAAGAGATGCAAGATCCGCCGCGACAGAGAGTGTATGAGGCAACAGAAAGAGACCAAGTCCGCGCATCGTGTGCACTGCGCAGTGTGTGCATGTGTGTACGCGATGCCGAGGAGTTATAGCTAAATTTGAATTTACTGCGCACCGGAAGATCACCGCTTCGGCGAACACGCGGCTTCTCTTTCGTCCATCTGCTGGCGCACAAGCCGGGGACGTGTTCTTTATTTTTTATATGGGTATTTATTGTTGTTGTTGTTGTTGCTGTTGTTGTTGCTGTTGTTGTTGTTGTTGTTACTGTCGTAGTTGTCCTCGTTGTCATATTTTACCCTAATTCATCTGTTCATGGTCAGAACTGCTCGAGCCGGTTTGATTTGAAAGGTATATTAATATTCGTAAAAAAAAATTAGAACACGAACTTGAGTTCGAACGAACGAATCGAGTTATACGTTATAATATTATTTCGCTTATTGCTTGGATACTTTGAAAAATGACATCCTGCTTCTGAGAAACGATCGGGGCGGTACTTGGAATTGATGAGAATTAAAAATGTATACTCGATCCTATATAGAAAGATTAATAATGAATAAAGCTTACTTTTATTCGACCAGGTGAGACAAATCTAACACGAAACTAGCAACGAAATTAAAAAATATCTCATCAATTATTATAAATATTACGAGGAACTTTTCACTCTATAAAAAGGAGATAGCGCGACTATTATCGAATAGAGCCAATTCAGAGTGCTTATGAGCCAATTCAGAGCGTTATCCAAAAATTTCATTGGTCGATAGTATAGAACGATGAGACGACGAATTTGTTTTTTCGCTTGTTTTTAACGTTAAGGAAAAAATAAGCTTGAACAATTTCTCTAGTCTTAAATAAATAGTTCGGATCGAGGGATAAGAAATAAGTTATTTTAAAAAATGAAAAATCAACCATTCTAACCTGATTTTCGTTTAATTTCATTAAATGTGTCCTTTGTAACGTGTACAAAACCAAAGAAACACGAGAAATGGGCGCGATAATTTTTATTATTTTTTTAAAAATTACGCACTTTTGAAATGGAGTACAAACGAAAAATGTATTTTTATAGAAGTATAATGATGCTCGTTAAATTTTCGTCTGCAATAAGAAAATGGGAAAAAAACATCTCAAATTTCTATTCTTACGTAGAATAAATCGAGCTTTATGTACTAAATACTTGCATAATATATATTCTTAAAATTAGTTCGAAAGGCAGTTACGACTGATAAACATATGCAATATATGCATCTCTAGTTACGTACCAATATATTAACTACACTTCTTGAAAAAAAAACATGGAAAAAAAGACTTTAATTTAAAATAAAAGATTGTCACAAACATTCACTATCCAAACGCTCATCGAAACATCGCAAAAAATCGATTTTCCCAGTAAAACCCCGAGATGTTCACGATTTCTTTCTCATTCCTCAAAAGCAGTGCCGCTCGCAGAGTGCAAAAAATGTTTCTCCAAACTCTTTTCCTGCGTGCTCGCCCTAGAAAAATAAATTTTCTTCCCGCGCATCTCTCTCTCTCTCCGAATTCCAATCGCACGTCGACCACGAGCGTCGGCCGTAAGTATTATACATAGAATCCATGAGCGCACTTTTTCCTCATATTTCTCTCGGCAAGGTGTAGTGAGCGAAGCGTCGAAATCGCCGAATCCCCGGCGCAGCGCAGACGCATACGTCTCCATTACGCTCGATATAATTGTCGCGTCTCGCGGCGTCCGACGGGCGCAAGAAAATCCGCGCGCACGCGTGACAAAGTCGTCCGCGCGCGAGCACGTAAATATCGCAGTACAGCGAAATGATAATTGAGCCGCTATTTCTGTAATCGACGAATCTCGCGGTTGGTCGCAAGTACACACTCGCAGGGGATATAGGGAGAGAGAAAAAAAAGAGGCGCAGGGAGGATGTAACGAGGCATCCTTGCTAAAGAAACAGCGGCGGCATCAGAAAAGGAGCGGCGACCGCGCGAGTACCCATAGGATCTCACCGCCATTTTTCGCGCGCGCGCGCGCCAACGTCAACTTTTTTCCCCTGTGCGCAGCCTGTCCGCGTGTATTATACTCCGCGCTCCTCAGTCTCGGGGATGACGTGAATCCTCGGAATGACAGGGAGCGAATCAGCGCATTGCTTCCCTGCCCTCCCCGTTGTACACTTGGGAATTTATCGAATTTTCGAAATAATAAACGACGAGTGCGCAGCGCGCGAGTGTATATATACGTTACGTATACACTTCCGCAAAGAACATCGTTACGCGGCAGAAAAAAGCCGCGAGTCTCTCGATAATTGTAAACTCTCCTGCAGGTCTCTGCGGGTAGAAAAGCAACCGATTTCGCGATTACTCTGTAAGCCGCGAAGGACATGTCGCGCCGAGCTAAGTGTACCGAGAAGAAGTGCCGCGCAGCGCAGTGCTGTACATACCTATACGTATCTTATAGGAAAAAGTGCCGGGAGCGCATTTCGGCGGCTCGTTATACACTTGAAGACCGCAGAGCGAAAGACGGCGAGAGCCATGCGTGCCAGAAAGAAAAATATCGGGCGAGATACTCTGATGCAGCGTTGCGGCACACTATATATACGCAACGATGATCATTACATCTCGGGATTAGATAATGAAATGCATGCGCGCCGAGAGGGGGAAAGAGAGAGAGAGAGATATATAGGTGTAATTGTGTACACGCTTATGTGTATACGTGTATAGACTGTTAGTCGGGCGGGCGGAGCGCGACTGCGCGTGTGGGGGAGGTTGCGTTATATTGCAGCGGCGGCGGCACGCCCTTTGCGCGTAGAGCACCGCCCGCTCGACGACTCGCTTAATTATCGCAAAGTAAATTTGCTTTTTTTTTACCCGCTACTCCGCCTCTCGACTTGATTCATCGTTACGCGCGTATTATACGCCCGTGCGCACAGGCGCGCTTTGTTTATTCGAAACTTGCAAAATTTAAGCGAATGCTCCTCGAATTTATCGTGAAAAATGTATTGTACCTGCGATATAAGTACGTTTGACTGCACATTATAATGTTGCTCGTATGCAACAATGAGCGTTTGGCGCGAGGAACAGCAGTATAGGTGCAGTATGCATGTGTATAATGTATGGAGGAAGAGAAAGAAAGAAAGGAAGAGAGAGAGAGAGAGAGAGAAATGTAAAAACCGCTCGTTCGCGCAGCGCAAAGCGCTGAATTTTCATTCCTCTCGAAGCTTGGGCTAAGTGGCCTAAGTGAATTCAAAAGTAGCGCCATCCTGCATTTACCGAGCTGTAAACGTTGAGCTATTCCGGGCAACTTTGTCTGCGGTAAGTACACCGGGAGAGACTATGGTCTCTGTATTTAATATTACGCTCGCGGCTCCCGCTGCATTATCCTTGCAAACCTCTACTTATCTTCGCAACTGCCGATATAACTTTTGCCCTTCCTTTTTCTATATATATACACACGTATGTATGATCTCCTTTGGCGCGCGGGGAGAGTTCGACAAGTATATGGCCTTATTGAAAATTCTGCGGTAGGCTCTGTACTGATTTGTATATAAATTTCTCGAACATTTTGCAATAAAGCGGTAGCGCAAGAGAGAGACAGAGAGAGAGAGAGAGAGAGAGAGAGAGAGAGCCACGAGAATAAAGACCGACTGTGCATATGCGTGCGTACTACGTACGATCGTACACGATGCCGGATGGAGTTCGCGCCTATAAATTAACTGCCGGCAAATTCCTCTTCCTTCCCAATGCCTTTTTTAAAACCTTCGGCTTGGTCATAACATTCAATTCCTCGAGTGTACTCTCCCGCTCGCTCTCTCTCTCTCTCTCTCTTTCTTTCTTGCACAGCCGACTGACTAGTCCTCTGAAGCTGTAGTTGCCCTCTGATGTAGTTAAACTGCAGCAAAGACTTATGTAGTTTAAGTGAAGTTATATTTTTGTTCATATAAGAGCACGGGAAGTAAGAAAACTATACTGGTCATAAATGGAGATAAATAGGGTTTTCAAAAGCTGAACATTCGAGTTTATTTAAATTCTTATGCAAGTTATACTAGTAGTCAATAGAAAGCTTTCATTTCATTGATATCGTTCAAATTGAACAAATAGCCCAGGTGCATTCTATCGTCAAATAGTGCAATTATGCCTCTACTATTTAAGATATCAAACAGTGGAACCGACAAAAAAGGTTTTAATTTGATCATAGATTATGAGGTTTGATAAAGGATTGTAATTTTTGACTTTCTAATATTCTGTTATAAATTATGGTAAATTAAGATATCAGAGCGTAACAAAACAATCCTCCAGAGGGATAAGCATTACCTTAATAACAAAAAGAAGTGATGAAAATTTATTATCACTGACTTTGTTATCAAATTATGAATGATGCATAGAATACTCTCAAATGTAAACGTAAATGTAAATATGTACATTTATTAAATTATATGAATATATGTATATAATATTTTATACTGAATAGATATTACAAGTTGACTAACCTTATACATCCACTTTCTTTGTGTTTGCCAATTAAGAAATGTCGAACTCCATCAACCATTTGATTAGCCCATGGTGGTTTCACCCAAATAAGATTCTTAAAATGCCCAGCGTAAGCAGCAGGCAACATCCAATTCTCAATGCTAATCTCCCTTTTACCAACGACATTTAATTTGGTTAATACATCTTTTATTGCATTCTTTACTCATGAATGCAAGTATACCATATGTAATTGACTCTTATGTCTAAAAATGTAAAATTTACTTACTCAAACAAGTTTTCCTTTTGCCAGGCTACATCAGCATTCATGTCTTTAGGAACAAGCATATCCGGATGTGAATCAAGATGAACAAAAGTATTTCCTTCAAATGGGAGATGTTTTGATCCAATACACCGATAAATATGGGGTAGAACCTTAAAAAGAACAAAAATATTTAGCTTGATTTGTTAACTTTGAGTATTTGTATTAGTTTTAGCCGTACATTTATTAATTCAACAAAATAAAATCGACATTATCGACTAAGATGAGACTGCCATAGCAAACGTATATTTCTGAATTTGATCGCTTCTTCGAATTCTCGGAAATTTCCCCCCTCAAGTAGTTCACGACATCTACCGTGCAGTCGCCGGCTCTTGCCCCTCCCCTCTCCCATTTCCCCTTTTCCAAGAAATATCTTTCAAAATTCATGCACTGTATGAGCGGCAAATTTTACATTTGCGATTACTGATAACCGTAATTTCTTTAAATTGCACCATTCATGTCTGATACTTATGTTATTCTTATAATATTTCAGCAATTTTTACGACTAGCAACCTAAATCTTATTTTCGTAAAATTAGACTTTCTGTCAAACGTTTGAGGTTATGTAGTCTATCGATGCCGGTACAATTAATTCTAATTTGCAAACTATATATGATCGGATAAATTAATGATACAGATTAGAATCATCCGTGCAAACTGAAGAAACTTTTGTTTCCGTGCTTGTCAGTTGTCAGCTCTGTATAATGCGCGTACGTTACCTCATTATGGGGCTCAACAATGTAAACAGGCGTTCTTTTAAATGTTTTATGAACGACAGACATTTTTCACACGAATCACGATGTTCCTTTTGTTAACCGAAGATTTTATATACACACAGTATTGCAGGTATCACGTTGTGCTTGTGTTACACCCGGTGCACTACACAATGAGGTGATGCGTTCGCACTTGCAAACGTCAAGTCGCCTGTCGCAACCACATGCGCGACCCAGCGCATCCCGCGTTTTTACGTTCCTATATATATTATATACTTAACTTGTATATACATATAATATGATATACATTGAGTATACCTATATGTATATGATTTGTGCGACCTATATAGTATATATCTTCCTACTTATATCATGCCCAAATTCAAAATATCGAATTCACAAATCGTTAAACTTCTATGCATGTATATTGTGATTCGACCTTTTTTTAAATTAATTGCGATATGGTAAAATAAATGAAGAGTCTCCTATACTCGTAAGAGATCCCATTATATCGAGATGTAAATTTTGTATTATGCTTATTATTTATTTATTCCCCCCTTTTTTCTTCGTAATCCGAAACGGATCTTGCGGAAATGTCTGTATTTTTATATGCAAAGATATATTTAGAATTTTTTAAGGTCGAATTAAACTTGTCAGTCTGCTGAAATTTCGAAAACATAACATTTTATTGTACAAGTACAGCAGATTAGAATTAACTACATATTAATATACATCCTCATGAGACAAAGCTTTACAAGATGTTCAATGAATCTTTAGCAGAATTAAACTTTGAGTTTTTAATAATCATGTTCTCATACATTTATATATATATATATATATATATATATATATATATATATATACGCATATATACGTAATATATATTGTATATACAATTTAATATACACATTGTACGTATGTATAAGTCTTTCACAATTTTCGTGGCTGAAAAAATCGCGAAGTAGTAAAAACTGTTTCTGAGAATAAATATTATGTTATATATTTCTTTTATCACAATAATATTAAAATTCTATTATAAATATATTTTTTGGACAGTAGTACAGGAGCACAAAACATTCAGTAGAATTGAAGATTTTGATTATTCCATTTGATGATTATTAAGTTTTGCTGGTTACTTAAAAACATTAAAATTTCTTTTAATTAAATAACAGGTACAGTAAATTAACTAGCTCCACAATAAATTACTATAAATCACATTAACTTTCTTGCTATAACTAATACTGTGAATTTTTCACAGGAAAAATACAATTAAAATGAGTTGTAAGCTATTTTTCAAACCTTGTAAAATGTACATCTCTTCCACGTGTTAAAATGTTAAATATAAATTAGTTAAAATCATCATTTTAAAAAACTTGTGCCTACACTCAACAACGTTATAAACCGCCATTTTTTTTTTTTATCATTAGGAAATAAAATTGGCGGTAATTCTTTTGGCACTCACACAAAGTTCCATAAAATGTGTTAAGTACTAGATGCTTAAAATAGAACCGTGACTAGGACGTTCTTTTTTTATGTCACGCATCTCGCTTTTACTTTCAACGAATGCGTTATCATTGTTTTGCATTTGCATTGAAGACGCAGTTGTAGTATCATCATCTGACTCCACTGGACTAATACGGATCGCTTGATACCATTGATTAGTCAAATCGGTCATTTGAGATTTGCAATCTTTAAGTTCTTGCTGTGTAAATCGACGTGTAAAAAAAGGAATGAAAAACTTTAGGTCCCATCGTGCAAAACCACGGATTCGAGATTGAAGGAAAGACACTTCCATTTCTTCCTCAGTCAATTCAGAAAGGTGCTCAGAATCAATAGCTTGGCCCTGAAACATTATAAAAAACAAAATTTATACTTGTAAAATGCAATTAAAATGCATAATAGTACTTTGAAATATTACATACCCATTCTCTAGTTTTACTTAATGAAAGTTCCTTCTCTCTACGTTTACGCCTACTACTTCTTGGCTTCTTTTCGGCGCGCATAAATTTTAATAATGGCATAGTTGATCCTCCAAAAACTAATGTAGTAAAAAGAACTATGATTAACGTTGTTGTAATGATTACGTGCCGCGTTTCGTCACTAAAATTTAAATGAAGCGACAAAGCATAGGAAATCGCTCCACGCAACCCGCTAAACCACATTATAAACATCATTTTTTTTGTAATTTGATGTTCACGAAATCTATTAACAAGTAAAGCAAGAGGAAAGATATTTGCAGCTCTTCCCACAAGGCACAATATTATAGACCAAACAACCAAAGCTGGTTCAACCTGTAAATTTAGAAAAAATAAATTATTTCACTTCATAAGCGTTAAATTCAATACAGAGATCTTATAAACAGATAAAAAATGTTATACCCTGTGACGAAAACTAAACAATGCTAATCCCAAGTAGGCAAACACACAAGTTTCAGCTATGAAGGCAAGAGTTCTCATTGTCTGTTGCATTGTAATTTGAGTAACGGTTGAAAGATTAAAATGAGTATAATGAGACATCACAATTCCATTGAAAAGAATCGCCATAATTCCTGAAATAATAAAGTTTAATAAGTACATAATTTTTACATCAATAAGCAAAAAAATACATAAGATACAAAATTAGAAATAAAATTAAACTTTATATTACCTGATAACTGTATTCCTTCAGCCAAAACATAAGGAGCATATGTAAAAACCAGCATTAATCCAAATTCTAAGGATGGATTTTTACGAAGATCAAAATGTTTCAAAAGTAGTGCACTAATTAATGCAAATACTACTCCTATACCAGCCGATGCAAAAAACATTAAGCAGAATCTATTTAAACATAATATAATGGCTTCACCTGTTGTGGAAGCACTATTTGATTCTAAAACTGATGTTGTTAAAACAATAGAAATAGCATCGTTCAGTATTGATTCTCCGAAGACCAACATATTTAAAACTGGATCTACATCAAGAGCATGAAAAATAGCTACTGTAGCTACAGGATCAACAGCTGATATCAGTGATCCAAAAGCAAAGCTTTCAACAAAGCTTAATTTGTAAGCTACTTGTGCCAATCCTAAGAGATAAATTCCAGCTCCAATTACAAAAGCAGAAATAGCTGTGCCAAATATAGCAAAAACCATTATGCTTCCAATATTTTGGAAGAAGTTTCCTTTGTGTAAATTATATCCTGATTCAAAAATAATAGGTGGTAATAATACTAAGAAAAATGCTGTTGGAGAAAAAGCCTCTTCTTTCCTCCAATTAGCAATATTTTGGTGTGACATCAAGTTAATAATCATTCCTATAGCACCACCCAGAAAAACTATGACTACTGATTCAGGCAAATACTGAAAATTAGTTTGTAGCATTAGGTGTATTAGCAAAATACCTATTGCTAGGACACAAAGTACAAAAAAAATAGACATTGAACTATTGTGCTCTTCTTCAGCAGAACCTTTATCTGGTAAGACAGGTTCAGCTGGTGGTACTGCAGTTGTCGTACTTGTGTTTGTAATATTTGCAACATCGCTACTTTGTGTTAATAAATTAGATGTATTCTCTTCTGTGACACTATGGCCAGATGTATTTAGTGGTCCAATTGTTGATGTTTTTACTAGTTGGTGATTGACTTCATTGACAGCTGTAAGAACCTTTGCAGATGTATTTGTAGATGTATTTGCATTTACCGTTGACTTAGAAAGTTGTATCCCTATATTCTGACTAGTTTTATTGGTAGTTTCATTTTTATTTTCGCTTTTCGTATTAACTGAATCGACATTAAAATCTGATTTAATCTGATTTGAGTCGTTAATGCTGTCATATTGAAGGTTAGATTCTTTCTCACTTGCCACAATAACAACTGTTGTTCCCAAGAGCAAAAAGAAAATAAAAAGTTTTGTTTTTAACTTGTGTAAATTTTGGAATATATTTTTTGAGTCTGACAAACTCATGACCATGAATTTCGCATTTTCTGTACTAAAAAATAAATTATTGCATGATCTTTCATGCTAACTTTACTTGACTCACTAGTCACTACCACTATATACTCACTACATCTATAGCCACTGAGACACGCCTGTAAAACTATATATCTGTATATATCTCTGATATGTATATCAGTATATATGTATATAGTAACAAAAGCTAAAGAGTCAGCTGTCAGAAACACTGGACTACGCATGCGTAGTCTAGTGTTGGACTTGGAGAGATTGCAGTATTTGCAAATTGCAGTAGTGAGTAGATGTAGACCGGTAGACGCCATCACGGTGCAGAGTGCAGTGTTGACCATAGACATACTAGATGTTTATGGTGTTGACACATTTAACAAGATTGTGGTATTTGTTAGTCGTATATTGTTACTAACTAACGATATTGATACTGTATTAGCACATCTACACCTTTTTATTGATGAAAAGTTGAAATTTATTCTATTTTATTTCTCCAAAACAAGTGAAACCTAGTTTTAAAACAGCGCTTTTTAAGTTAACCTACATAATCAAACTTCCTCAAAATGAATATTTTACCCAAGAAAAGGTTGGTACAATTTTAATTATTTTATTAAGAATTCAATTTATTAACTTCATAGTTGTAATCTTTCTTTGTACATCTTAGATGGCATGTTCGTACCAAAGAAAACATTGCCAGAGTTCGTCGAGATGAAGCTCTTGCTGCTGAACAAGCGAGAATTGAGCAAGCTCGCATTGACAAAGCTGTAAGTTTTAAAAAGTAACATTTATGAGCTAAACATTGTTATATTTAATATATTTCATATTTCTGTTGATAGGAAAGTGAAGCAAGATTAAATTTTTTACGTAATGAATCAAGGAAAAAAAATGGTACTGTTACATCAGAATCAATTGAAAGCAAACCAGTTGCAGATGAAAGCTCCAAATCATCTTCCAAGCATATTAATTTTTTTGAAGAATTAGAACAAGGTAATCTTGATCATACAAAAACAAACAAAGATTATGAAAAAGAAAAGAAAGAGGAGCAAGAAAAATATGAAAAACAAATTGGCCTATTAACTTATCTTGGTCAAGGTATTAAAGAAGCTGTTAGTCAAAGTTGGTACAATGAATTACCTAAACGGATCAATGATCCAGAAAAGAATATTGAAATCAAACCAAATAGAAAAGCTTTGGAAGATCCGATACAAGATATTAAGAGATATTTACAAGTAATTTCTTTGAAAAATAAAATAAAGCCAATGGTGAAATCGGAACCAAATACAAGTAATAAAAGTTGTTTAGAATCAGAAGCAAGTAATAAGATAGGTAAAAAACGAAAAAGATCTGCTTCATTAGAAAAAGATGCAAGTGATAATGAAAGAAAAATTCACAAAAAGCGTAAGTTTAAGTCATCTGCAGAAGATGATTTGAGCCAAAATGAATGCAAAGCACGAAAAAAACATAAAAAGAAGCACAAGAAAAATAAAAAATCCAAAAAGCACAAGCACGAAAAAGAAGTTAGTGCACTCAGTGTAAGCATTGAACAGTTACGAGCAGAAAGATTGGAACGGGAAAAACGAGAGAGATTAAGAGCTCAAGAACTACTTACACAAAAAGGAATTTCAAAGGGAACAGGCACTCATCAAGCACCATTTCGACAAAAATATAACTCTCAATTTTTCCCTCAACTTGCAAGACAAAATTGTGAGAAAGAACATAGATAGTATGCACGAATATTATCTTTTTTGTTGTTCTAATAATGAACCTGTAAATAATTTCTGTATTATATTACTGTATATATAAAATAATAATAAGTTATTATAATTAAAACATCATAAAATTCTAATATACTTTTTCAAACTGTTTAAATATCCTTCCTTTGATTGTTTCCCAAATACGACACCAACTGACTAATGCCGCTGACGTTGATGTATTATAATTGCATAAAAACTCAATTATAAGTATTACTTACTTACAGTAATCCTATAAGTTGCCGTTTTCGCAGTATTAATATGGCCTTTTCACCTGAATTACAAGTACATACTTATAACTTATATTGAATGGCGCTGCTTTAGTATATAATTAGTTATGGTCACACATATAGGTAAGTATACAGTCGGTACTCAGTAGTGGTCGCCGAGTCTCCGACTTTCCGTTGTGGCTCAAGCAAGGCTCAACTCAAACAAACCGACTTGATCAAGAGAGTATACGATATAGTATCCACACACTCACACACACACACACATATGCGCGCTTGTTGCGGCAACATACATTTGACATCGAGTGTTTTAAGATGGCGGACAATAACGAGAAGCTGCTGGCTGAACTTTTGAAAAAGCCTGGGAATAACGCGTGCGCCGACTGCGGAGCCAAAAGTAAGCATTACCATTCGAATCCTCGTTAATTTTTCTAGCCGCCGATATGGCTTTTAATTGGGCCAAGTGTCTGTCCACTTGAGAGAATCGAGTCGCGAAAGGACGGATTAACGAGATGCATCTGAGCGACTCCGATTTCCACTTGCAGTTTTGTTCTTTTCAAAGTCTTGCGGTCGAATAACATTTCGTGTTGCTTATTTAATCTTTTCAATGGTTTTAATACTACTTTCATTCAGTCAATTGTGTCAGTTGCACATTGAAACCTGCAGAATGATGAAGTTGGATTGTATGACATTATCATGGGGTTTTCCTTGATGATTCATTTCACCTACATTGGCATTAATTGGTCTAAAATAAACAATCGTTTTTTGCAAAACAGAAAAACGTCAGTTACTTTGTTCTCAATGAAATGATGATAAATTTCTTCGACAGATCCAGAATGGGCATCCTACAATATAGGAATATTTGTATGCACACGATGCGCTGGGGTGCATCGTTCAATGGGAGCACACATTTCAAAAGTTAAGCATCTGAAACTTGACAAGTGGGAAGACTCACAAGTGAATCGAGTGAAGGAAGTAGGGAATGCAGCAGCTAGATTACACTATGAAGAAAGAGTTCCGCCATGCTATCGAAGACCAAATCAAGATTCACCTCAGTCAGTCAAATATTAATTATCTAGGTATTATTTGATTTTTAAGAAAATTTATTAAGTCAGTTCAAATTTTAGGGTGTTGATAGAACAATGGATTAGAGCCAAATATCAACGGGAAGAATTTTGTCATCCAGAGAGGCAAAATCATTATGTTTCAGGTTTTATGGAAGGATTTCTAATGAAACGTGGTAAAGAAGATGCCAGATATCATCCACGAAAGTTTGTGCTAAGTGAAGCAGATGATACCTTAAAGTATTATGTTAAAGAAAATAAGGTAAATTAAAAATAATTTTTTAAAAACTAATTGCTGTACTTTATCATTCATCTTGATGTTCATATGTTTCAGGAACCTAAAGCAGTATTGAGAATATCAGAATTAAATGTATCTTTTGCTCCTCCCAAAACAGGGAATCAAAACAGTCTTCAAATTTCATTTATGAAAGATGGGACAACTAGACATATTTATGTCTATCATGAAGATCCTGAAATTATAACAAACTGGTACTTAGCTATCAGATGTGCAAAATTACATCGATTGCAAGTAGCTTATCCAGGTGCAAGCGAACAAGAATTACTTTGCCAGTTGACTAAAGATTTTCCACGAGAAGGATTTTTGTGGAAAACAGGACCAAGGCAGTCTGATTCCTATAAGAAAAGATGGTTTACATTGGATGGTCGTAAGCTAATGTATCATGATGATCCCATGGTAGAAAAGAATTTAATTAGATATTTTATAAATAATTTTATGCAATTTTGTACTATCTGAAAAAAATTTGGTTTTTTTTTCAGGATGCTCATCCTAAAGGAGAAATATTCTTAGGACACACTTCTGAGGGCTATGCAGTGAAGATGGGAGTACCTCCAGGTTGTCGTGATCAATGGTTTTCTTTCACTCTCGAGACTCCTGATCGAAACTATCTTCTCTCTGCTCAAAGTGAAGATGATAGAGCCCAATGGATGAACGTTTTCCAAAAAGTTATCGATAAACCTTTAACTCCACAAGATGCAAATGGTAAATATTTTGCAATAAGTTGTTTTTAATTTATAAATTACAAAAAACACATTGATTAACGATAAACTGTTTGCAGTTGCTGCGCGTCTTGTGCGGAAACGTACTACGAGTGGTTCAATAAATATATTTTCATCAACAAGGTAGGGCTGGGCCTTATCTAGGTAGGCAACGCAAATAATTAACTGAGCATTGTTCTATTCAATTAAATAATAAAATAGGAGAATAAATTTTTATAAAGATGATATTAGAAAATTTTGATGAAACTGAAGTATGCTGCAGGAATTTTTTTAAAGCGCACAAATTGTACTTGGGAATTTATTGCGTACACTGCGGAATATTCTCAATTACTCATGTAATGCAGATGTTGAAATTAAATATTAAATATTGTAAATGTTTAATATTTAACAAGTTTTAAGTAACCGCTAATACTTCAGTATTTTGTAGCTCTTTTAAATGTAAATTGTTAGAGTATTGACTAAATACTCAAATTATGCACAAGAAGTCTCAAAAAATATTTGTTGACATTAGGCTGAGATTGAAAGATTTTATTCTACTCTACATTTTTATGTTATATTACTTCAGGAATTGTTCAGGAAATCGTTTTGGAATATCTACTCTGGTAATACTCCTTTTGGCGTTTTTTTTTCTTTGCGAACGTATCTAATACAAAATGCATATTTTTCATAAGCAATAAAAATAAACGCCGCCTTAGCAATAGATCTTTGATGTAAATCTTTGTGCTAAGTACTGAAATGACCTTATGAGGCTTGGCAGGGAAAATAGACGATACTCTTTATAATACGATTTAAAATATAGTTGACTGAAATAGTCGCCCCCACGCAAATATCGGTGAATGATAATGTTATGTATTAATAATACTTCAAAAGTGCAAGCATATTATTCTAAAGCAAAAAAATACAGAAGAATGTTGCAGTTCCGTTGCAAGATTATTCTTGTAAAACTATCAAAGTTGTAGAATAAACAACTACTATTCAGTCAAAATAAGAGTTTTGCGTAATAATGAAAAAGATATAAAGAGTGAGAGAATTAGAGAAACTGCGATTCACCTGGAGATTCAACATGGGTGTTTAGTGTCAAAGTGTGACAAAAGTCTATATATTTATAATCCAAAGAAAAAGAACATATATTTTAATTAATTGACTATAAGAATTTTTTTACTTTCTTATTGCGCTATTATATGCGCTCATGCAAATAATGAAATTATAACTTACCGACTGAATTTTAAAAATGCATATAAATTAATAATCAATTTGCCGACATAGCATAAGATCAACTAAGAAAATCTTGAGATATCAGTTTATGGAAAATCGTAAATATACATATAATACGTTCTTATACTGCTACCATGATTTTTTAAAACCTTAAAATACCACAATGTATATATCAGCTTTATAGAATGCTCACAAATGAAACCGTATTCACAACAGTACATTGATGAACACTACTGCATTTTTGTATACTTGCAGATTTTAAAGACATACTTTACTGATTGAAAAAAAGTGATGCACTTCCTTATATCCTGATAAAAGTTAATTAGTCACATAGTCAATATTTCAAAACTAAACTCGACATTTAAATTTCGCAATTCATTTATGAATACGTATGTATATTTATTGTATTTTTTCACGCCATTTATTTGAATATACATAATTACTATTTTAATTAATGTATCTATTTATTTCATTGCAAATACAAGGGCAGCTCGTTGCCAAAATGAAATCTAATATTGTAATAGTCTGAAGCTCATTATAGAATTTTTTCATTATGTATTTTAATTGATTACGTAACCACATTTTAGTTTTTAGGAATGCATTTGTATGATTTTCAACATTTCTAAGAATATTTGTATAAGATTATGCAAGCTTGAATTTCACTATGAAAACATATTGTGTACATGAAAAATAGACTTGAATAAATATATCTTGCATTTAAACATTATGCGTTTAATTTAAATAAGTAAATTATTGTATCAAATAAGACTTGATTCAATTTAAACTTTACTGAACTAAATTTTAAGTTATAATTAATTTAAAAAATAGTTACGTGATCCTATAAAACTAATTAGCCTGTAAGTCATAATTGTTTCATACATAGATATCTATTATATCCCAATTAGCACTTTCTTGGACTTCAAGCTCCTACATACTAGAGTTATGCACCACGATTACATTGCTCAGAAACAAAAATGTCATCATCTAAAACTAAAGATCGCGATGCAAAAGTTATGTTTCTTGTAAGTCAGTTTAATTCTAAAGTATTGATTTGCGAATTATTCCCTCATAAAAATAATAGTTTCAGAGAAAATAAATATTATTCTTCAAATAAATATTATTCTTCAAAAATGTACACTTTTCTTTGGTTTAGAATTCGAAAAAATTTTTTAAGCTAGAGCTTTCGAACCGGTCGGACTTTATGTAAGCCAAAAGATGATAAAAAATGCTGAGGAACAGGAGATTTTAATATGGGGAGGATTATAGATAAAAAGGGAAAATTGGCTATTCGGCTTTTTATTATTATTATTTTTAACGGACATAACTTTTGATCAGAACATCGAATCTGTGCATATTTTTTTGTAAATTAAAGCCCTTTTGTTGTACTTTATTACAGTGTTATTCAAAATTTTATTTGTGCCTCTGGAACATTCACAATTCTTATTATTTCAGTATTTTATCGTATTTATTTTTTGTAAAAAAAAACGTAATCCGACTCAGAAATATGATTTCCAGTTAACTTTTCCCGCACGTTCCTGGGCATTTTTTTATCATCATTTGGCTTTCAGAAGAAAGTCCGACTGGTCCGGAAGCTCTAGCTAGCTGAAATTTTTTTCCGAATTATGGACCAAAGAAGAGTCCAATTTTTTGGAAAATTCGACATACATATACGCACGAAATTCATTTTTTATGAGGACATATTTCGCAAAACCACATCAGTTCTCTTTCGAAAAAGGTAAGATGTCGTTCACAAAAAAAATATATTTTAGGAAAAGCATTTACACCTTATATACAACAAAATAATTTCTAACTAATTTGATTGCTCATATTTATTTTGCATAAAACAATAGTACAGCAAAAATATATAAAGAATCTGTTTCGTAAAGAAGAACGGAAATCGTATAGGCGCTGGTGAAAACTTATATACTATCTGCGGGGTACATCGTATAGATGAAAGCACTGCTTGAACCCTTTCCCTCTTAGAAGTTGGAGTAATTTTAGTCTCACCTCGTTGCTTTAGCTTTTTAGTGCATCAATAGTCTTAGCTAATTTAGTGCGCAATCGCTTCGAAGTCGCGTCTCTAGAAGCTCGAGGAGCATTGTAAGTAGCCGCACACTTAAAAACTGCTGTCAACTATTTAATTTATTGTTTAATTCAAATATTTGTCCATAACATTCTTAATTCATGACTGCATAACTTGTATATTTTCAAATACAAAATATCAAATTATACGCTACAAACATACTTGGTAAACTTAAGTCAAATAGCATACTTACTTGCTTCTTTAATTTTCAAGTAAATTTTATAAAAGAAAATGGAATTGGCGAAGGAATTGATAATGGCTGTGAAGAGAAGTAATTCTCACGGTGGTTATGGATTGCAAAAGGAATGCGAGGCATTGGTTGGGCATGTTCTGAATAACATGGTGAAATCGCCATTACCGTCATTACAGATCGATGTGAAGAACGACGAACAATCCGCTATTTCCAGAGAAAAAGGTATGTGTGGTAAACAATTATGCTGCTAAAATTAGATAGCTTTAACTGCGAGCGCAGCTGGTCTGCCGAATGTTATACAATGTATTATGTGTACGATGAAGAAAGTAATACTTACATACAATAAGGGGAAAATAAATTTTCATGAATTTTAAAATTTTTATTAAGTTAAATTTGTACACTACTTTACTTTGTTGTTATGTTATGTACTAACAAATACAAAAAATTTAGATGATACTCAATGTATATTATATTTAGACTACTTTTATTTAAGATACATAAGCTAAGCAAAATTCGCGAAACTTATATGATTTTTTTTAAAGGAAGACAATTTTTGAGGATAATAAAACAGACACAAAAGTATGAATTCTTTATTTAAAAAAAAAAATTCGTAATTTTTGCATACAATGAATGCGTAAGAACAAAATCGTTGGAAAACAGCAATGTTCCTTGGATTTTGCAGGAAATCAATGCTTTGTCTCAGGCGATGACGACGAAGCTATCGAATTGTATTCTAAAAGTCTTGCCTATGCCCAGAGCGACGAGTCAAAATCCTTAGCTGTGGCCAACCGGTCAGCTGCTCTCTATCGAAAGCAGCTATTTCGCGAATGTTTGATCGATGTTGATGCGGCCCTGGACTTCGGTTATCCTGAAGCAAAACGAAAGAAATTGAAAGAAAGGGCCGAGAAGGCTCTCGAAGGCCTAAAACAGCTTTATCACATCAAGGACCAAAACATGAACGACTTACCTGCGAGCAAGGAATCTGAAACTATGGGGATGACGAAGGACGAGAAAAATTTGGTCTTCATTAAAGAATTGATCAGCAAAGACGAGGAGACCATGGCAGAAGAGATGGAATTGATCTCGAAGAAAGCGACTAAAGTGCCCAGATATCTGCTCGAGGAAAACGAGCTGAGGCTCGTGAATGGGCCAAGCGACGAGGCGCCGAGCATCACCGATGGAATAAAAATCTCGTACTCCGAGAAGTACGGAAGACATCTGATCGCGACGAAGCCGTTTGAGCCTGGTGACATCCTGATCCTGGAAAAACCTTATGCATATGTTATTTATAGAGAAAAGTAAGCAGCATTACAAACTGTACATTTTAATTACCTTCGACATGGTTGGTAACTCTTTAGTTTGCTATACAGGTACTACACTCACTGTCATTGCTGTCTGGCGCGCAGCTACAATCTGATTCCGTGTCCAAATTGTCCATTGACTCTCTACTGCTCGGAGCGTTGTCAATCTTTGGCCTGGTCAGCGGGCCATGAGATCGAGTGTGGCGTTCAAACTGCATTTTCAAAGTTACTCAACTTAGACACAGACAAAATCAGGATACTTACGAAAATCATCAGACTTCTATTGGTCACTACAGAGTACGGAACTGCAATCGACAATGTTCGCAAGGATTCGCAGTTAGCCGAAAAGAATCCAGGTAATGTTACTCCCCTGTTCATTCGTGCTAATGTAATAGATCTGCACCATATATAATCAATTGCCAAATGATGCCGTTGATTACATATAGACAACAGAACAGCAGGCTTTAGCGGCGACGGAATTTTGGACAGCAGCAGTCCGAGATCGGCGCTTAGCTTGGCGACGAATCTGTCGGTCAGGCCTCTCATAGATATCAGCGCGTTCGCCTGCATATCTGCACTAGCGACTATTCTTCTCGCTAAGCAAACGAAATTCTTCGGTAAAAAGTACACCAGTCCAAATGAGCTGAAAGATATCGTCAACCGAGATGATGTCAAGTACTGTGCATCTCTTCTATTTCGCAATTGCGTCATTGTGTCGTCCAACTCGTTTTCTGTATGTATTCAAAATAATTCTCCCCTTCGTTGATAACATGTCGTTACCTGAATTACTATCAACATCTCATAATTCTGCCTGTTGCGATGCTTCTAGTTTATTTCCTGCTTTTAGAAATGTACAATTCTTATATAAAGTAACAATCGTCAATTTGAACGTACTTACAGATTCAGCAAGAACCAGGCGTCAAAGCTGGATCAGGTTTGTATGTATCAGCTGGCCTCATGAACCACGCCTGCTCGCCCAATACATTTCGTCATTTCGACGGCTTGACCATGATAACGCGGGCCCTCGAGCCCATCAAAGTAGGCGATCAGGTATTCACTTGCTACGGCGGTGGATACCAGTACATGTCTCGCGGTGAGAGAAAGAAGAAAATGATGGACGATTACTTTTTCGACTGCCAGTGCCAGTCTTGCGTTGAGGACTGGCCGACGTATCAAGAAATTTTACACAATCACATCGGCTCGATAGCCAAGACGAATAAGCACCTGGTCGAAAAACTAAAACCCTTTAGGCAGAGGTTGTTGGAGAACAAGTACGATATTGGCGCAGTAAAAAAAGTTCTCAATATTCTCTATGCAGAGGTGAAAATGCCTTGCGAGGAAATAGTACACGCCATCCAGTACCTAAAGAGCTACTACTTAGGTAAATTTCATCAAGGATATTACGTTTCCCATGCTTAAGCTCTGTTTGCTTTGCTTATAGACACATTTACTTCCCTCTCAAATGCATTTTTAGCCTGCTACTTAAACATTTCATTCGCTATTGCTGAATTGTGTGCCGCTACTGCAAAGGATGAACTGATGCAATGCTTATTCTACAATAATAAATTATCGATTATATTTCTAGATCCATAAGTATTTGTGAGGATGGAAGAAGCAAAACCTGCAAATGCAAACTTATTGTTAAAAAGCTTAAGATAATTAATTTTACTTACTTGCAACAGCAATTGATGTACTGATAACTTTATAATCTTCAATGATGAAACTTTTGTGAAAAAATGTATTTCATGTTAAATTCTGTTACGATCATATTCTGAAATTGAATAGCAGTAGTTACAAGTGCTTATCTTCGGAATGGATGAATAAATGTTGAAGGTATTGGTTGCGATGTTGGGCTCGCGATAATAATCAACGACAATAATTAAGTGTATCATGACATTTATTAAAAGATTTAGCTAGTCAGCTATCATAGCTATCTGGTAAATACGTGTTCGATACTCAAACAAGTAATGGTAAAATTTCATTAGAAATATATATTGAAAATACACAAATGAAGCAGTTGATTAATAACGGTTCATATTAGGAAACGCGGCAAAGAGCGGAGTAGCTGTTGCCGCGGGGGCCGGTTGATCTCCAATATTTTTCAATAAATTTCCCTGCAAGAGACTATCAAGGGCTTTCTGTACCGTAGGATCGTTCAGCAAGGGCGATGGTGTAACTGTGTTTGAAGTTGAAACAGATGAGTTAGCAGACACGTTCGCCGAAACTGCTGGCATATAAAACATTAATAAGTTAGTAAAAAATATTGTAAAGATTTTTATGTTAAATAAAATTATTATTATCATTCATGAGTTGTTTCTTTCACTTTTCTCATATTTAGAGTGCAACACTGATATATCGCGTAAATAATGAACGAGTAAATTTTGCATTGTAATTTGAAAAAGTATGCACAGATGAGGCTTAATCCTAAATAATTGTGGTGATAAAGCGCTTTTAAAAGCAGCAACTTTTGTTACCTTGTCGGTCAAATTTTTTTATCTGTAGACGTGACACTGTTGCACAAAATTAAACGCGGTTGTAAATAGTTATTGTGTGAGAAGCAATTTAAATATAAATTATTCCGATTGCATTTTGTAAACCACAATGAAATAAGTTTACAGTGCTTTGTTTTACTGCGTAATGAGTAAACATTTGAAAATATTTTTCAACAATAAGAACCGATTTAAATATCGTAAATATTTTTATGAGTAAAACAATACCTATACGTAAAACTTTCGCGTTCTTTTTAAATTTGCTGTATTTACATATAAATCGCGAAGTCTGCATTGTTAATTTTAGTCAATGCTTTAGACATTGGCTAAACACCGTTTGCGCTAACGATCGCAATTTCCAAAAGTCTCAAAATGAGAAATCAAAACGTGATAGACTATCTCGTACGTTCCAGAAAACGCATCAAAATCCTTTAAAATGCTTAGAAACTAAAGCGCTTTTGCGAACAGAAAAAGTTTTCGTTTCGGTACGCGACGCGAGAAATTTGATCGCTCTGACGATAAATAATATCGAAATGGTTTGCGCGTATGTGCATTGTAAAAAGCACAAAAAACAGTTATAAAAGTTATAGGTACGCAAATTTGTCTCCTGAAAAACAATTTCAGATGACGCAAATTGTCTAAAAGACTTAAAATAACAAGTCTAGTGAGTCGGAAAAATCACTATGAACCTCAGAAAAAAAACAAACCCCCCCTCTTTGGTAATGAAACATTCAAAAACTAAATTTCATGCCTGTAACCTTTTTTTGTCGTGTAATTGAAACAAACGTTAAATCAAATCACGGAAATATTTCTTCGAAACCCATGTAAATCCATTCTTTAAAGAATGACTCAAAATCTATGCAACGAAGAAAGTAAAATGCGACGAATATCGAAAATATTCATAGCTATAAAATTATTTCAATATTTCATTGAAATACCTAATGCTCACTCCTTTGCATAATTCAGAAGCACGAAATGTAAAAGCTATAGCGCCCGAAACATAAGCTATTTACAAATTTTTGCTGCTTACACGAGCGCAAAAGTAAAACGTAAAATCGTTCAAAGTGTTCTAGATTATTTGATTGAGAAAACGCGTAATCACATTTCTATATTCGAAATGTCATATAGGATGTGATTATAAAATACGATAGTATTAACAAAAACGTTACACAAAAAACAGTAACGTTTGATTGTCGGTGTTCTTAGTCGACACGACGTAACGTAAAACGCGCCGCAACGCATAGGACAAGATCCTTTAATCCAATGTAATCCGAATGCGTTGTTTTTGTCGCTATGGAAAAATAATATTTAATAGAAAGTTTGTAAATGTAATCGAAATTGTCAAAGTAAGAACTGAGTTTGTAATGCACAAGTGCGATCAGGATTATTTTACCTGGAGGGGGCACAGGACTTGGTGCTGCTGTTGTAAGAGTAGTGGTAGAAGTAGTGGGTGCATTGCTTTTATTGCTGTTTAAAATGTTCAGAATCCTCGACTGTAATTCTGCTTGTTTTGGATCACTAACTAAAGAAGTTGGACCCAAATTCTTTGCATCTTCGCCTAATTCAAATTGTACTTGTTCTTCTCGTTTCATTTCGAGGTATTTGATGACCCTCTCATACTGAAGGACGGTAAGCTGAAGATTATCTGCCAGCATGTTTAAAAGTACTTGAATAGCATCTGGATGACGTTCCACGGCTGAAGAAACATTGGCAGGTACAGATCGTCCACCAGATTTGTAATTATTAAAGTCTCGCATAATTAAATTAATTGCATCATCAACTGGCATATTTCTGTGTTCTGTAAACAAAAATACTTGTTACTTGTTTTTATAAAAGTAAAAGGAACTTGTTATAGATTTTTATTTTTACCTTGTGGTAAACCATGCAGAATATTCAAAGTTAAAGAATGGTGTTCTTTGTTTGTAGGTGCAACGACAATTGCATATAAACAACCACGACTAGCAATGTTAACAAGTCCACGAGCTAATGGAACATCTTCATTTGGAAAGAGTAAATCTACAGTCAAGCCTAACTTCTTCAAGCGCGATTCAATGATTTCTGCATATTCTCTGTAAAAAGAGATCAAATGAAATTCAGGCTTCAGATTCAAAGTTGGATAAATTTAAAATTATGTATTTGAACGAAAATTACGTTAATGCTTTGTTGACAACGATGATTTCACAGTCATTCTTCTCTGCAGCAATGGAAGGGTAGTCATTGGGAGCTGGTGGAGGTATTGGTCTACAAAAAATAAATACCGATAAATTCGTTGTTTTGTTCAATAATGATGATAGTTTGATCCTTGTATCATAATATTAGTCTTACCCAAAACTAGGTCCAACATCACGAGCAGGTCCTTTGAAGTCATCAAATCGACTTTTGTGGTCATTAAATTTGTCATTGAATCCGCCTCCAAATGATCCCCGCCCACCAGGACCACCAGGACCACCAGGACCACCAGAACCTCCAGATTTGTTTCCAAGATCCCAACTTGATAAGGGTTTGTCATCCAATCGCCCTGCTCTACCAAGGGGACTTCTGTCCCGAAAACTACTTCCTAGGCCACTGCCTAAACTGCTGTTCATGCTAAGACCACCTAAGGTACTGCCTATTCCTCCGCTTAGACCACTGCCCATAGTACTGCTTAAACTACCGATTCCTCCTAAACTGTTGTTCAGACTTGCACCCAAACCAGATCGAAAATTTGAGCCAAGACCTCCTCCCATTGAGTCATTTATTCCTCCCATACGATCCCCCAAACCTCCGCCGATGCGATCTCCCAAACCTCCACCGATGCGATCTCCCATACCTCCACCTATGCGATCTCCTATACCTCCACCCATTCGATCTCCCATTCCACCACCCATGCGATCTCCTATTCCTCCACCTATGCGATCTCCCATACCTCCACTCATGCGATCACCGCCCATGCCTCCACCACCCATGCCTCCGCCACCCATGCCTCCACCACCCATACCTCCGCCACCCATTCCTCCGCCACCCATTCCTCCGCCACCCATTCCTCCACCGCCCATTCCTCCACCACCCATCCGATCACCAAATGGATCAGACATCCTGTCATCCATATTATTACCTCCCATGCGATCATTCATAGAATTGTCTCTATTTTTTCGATTTTTTCCTCCTCGCGCTCCTCTACCTCGTCCACTCTGATTTTGGCCCCCTTGATTTTGATTATTCTGATTTCTGTTTGGACCTCCTCCTTGACCTCCTAGACCTCCTTGTCGATTACCCCCAAATGGTGGGCCATTATTTTTGTTCATATTAAATGAGTCGTTGCTGTGAGATCCACCAAATGAATCGTCTTGATCATTAAAGGCATTGTTACCACCAGGACCACCTCCACCTCCTCTATTGAATTGATTATCATTTCCAAAAGAATTGGAATTGTTGAAGTTTTGATTACCGCCTCCAAAACTATTATTGAAGTCGTTTCCAAAACCTCCTCCTCCACCACCACCTCCAGTATTGCCACCAGCATTACCGCCAGCATTACCTGGTCCTGATTCTTTCTTCGCAGGTTTCACATCTATTAAAAAAATACGTAATTATAAAATCATATTCAGGTTTATTTTTTTTTTGTAAACACAATGTACATTACCAATTCGTCTGCCTTTGAACATGGCTCCATTTTCATTCTTAATGGCATTTTGTGCTGCTTGTTCTTCGTCAAACTGTACAAATCCAAAACCTCTATTCAATAAAGAACCCACAACAGTTCCATATTTTGAAAAATGTTCTTCGAGTTCATTTCTATTCATATCTTCTGTTTGTAGGTGTCCAACGAATATCCTACTTCCAGCAGTAGCTGGATCTTTTAAAAGACGTGCCGCCATTTTCCCCTCCAGTTTGGCCTGAAATGAAAACAAAAACGAAATTAAAATTAATTACTTAACACTACTAAAATATCTTTATACCAAAGAAATGACTCTTCAAAATTTTCTGAAATTTCGGACCAGACTGCATTTACATTCGTCAAAAAGTACTTAGTACAAGCGCAAATTAACACGGAAGTATGTACACGGTTAGCTTTGTACCTGAAGCTCTGTGCTCTGGGCGACAGGGCCGACAGGACGCTTCCGAAAACTCGACTGCACAGTACATACTTATTACAACGTAACGGACTTAATTTTCCATCAAAGCGTAAACAATCATCAAATTAATTGTGTTAAAGCCAGCACAAACCGATAGGATAAGTCAAATTTAAAAAAAGTCGGCTAATGAGTAAGACGCATATAGTTATTGCAAGCCGCCGCACAGAAGCCGCAATGTGAGGTTAAACCTTCACAG
The DNA here is from genome assembly GCA_018906965.1 of Philotrypesis tridentata. NCBI lineage: Eukaryota > Metazoa > Arthropoda > Insecta > Hymenoptera > Pteromalidae > Philotrypesis > Philotrypesis tridentata. The sequence continues at coordinate 170,802 of JACCIB010000048.1, forward strand.
TCAAGTATATGCGCTACCCAAGAATATCGATATTTACCTTTTTGTAACGGTTGAAGATCAACCGTTTAACGTCAATATAATTGAAAGACAATTGTCTTTGGGAATGTGAAAATTTGTTTATGGTATAAAAGAAGAATGGTCGAAAGCTGTCGCAAAATTCGGAATACTCTGAGCTCTAAAGGCGTTAGATGAAGGCGAGACTCTAGTCAACTCCGAAGTCGAACCGACTATCGACATGCGCGCCTGAGCGACTTTCCTCTTGCCCTACCCCCTCTCCACGACCGCAGCGACTCGATATTTTTCTCGCAGTTTTCTCTCCCGAAAATTGGTGCAGATAAAAGTCTCGTTTTGAATAATATTGTTAATACGCTGTAAATCACTTGTTTTCAGTAAATTGTAATAAATATTTTATGTCCTATGCTATACGGTCCTAAAATAAGACTTAATCGAACGTAAAGAATGACATAATACTTAAGCGTAAAGCATCAGAGTAATCACATTATACGTTTTACACCGTCTAAAAGGTCTTTTTAATCGATTTATCGCTCTATATAATAATTAAATAAATGTTTCATTGATAAGATAATCAAATGCATTATACACACACAATGTTTCTAGATTTTATGTCTACAGTATTAGGATGAATGGAGATTTAGGAATAATAACAAATAAAAATGTTGTCACACCATTTTGCAAAATCAATTTTTATTAAAAGCATAACAATATTATACATTTACAAATCAACAACTCAAATCAACTACTAATCTATGTACGTGTTTCTCAGTATGCAATATAAAAAAATTTTGCAAGTATTACTAATAATCAAATTATAATACACTACTTACAGTGAAAATAAATTAAATAAAGTTCTTAAAACATTAACATTTTCATGTTTTACATATACAATACGAAGTACAATATTTATAAACTTAATTTATGCATTATTATATTCCCAATATTAAACGTAGAGTACATACATTTTTTCTCACAACAAACTAACAAGTCTACAAAACGGAATAAAACAATGATAAATTTTTTAACCTTTCACTTTACACTAGTCATTTACTATTCTTACTTTTGCTCATATGTCGTTTGAATTTTCCTTTCCAATACCTGAATATTTTGATTTCAAACTTTGCAAACTGATACAGCGATGCCGAAACGTAAGACAACTATTGCTTGGATTTGCATAATTAATGATATGCAATAATTAATTAATTCGATTTTCGAAATATAAATTTAATTTAGCACTTCTCGTATTTATACAATATATACAAGGAATCTGCGAATTTCATTTTGTAAAATAAGAAAAGTCTACAATGTAAATTACATGGTTTAATAAGATTATTCCAAAAAATTATGTAATATTTTTCGAATATGTTACAGCGAATCATGAAAAAATAACGTGATTGTACTGTAAAAATATAGCTCTAAATAAACATGCCTTTTTACCATTCACTATAGTTTTGCATATGACAAAATGCTCTGAAGTCAGGCTTTACAGTGGTAAAGACATATTTATAGTCTAGATCGTCGATCATACATATATTGTATATCTGTGGCTTACAGGAAGAACCACTTAAGTGACATTTTCGTGTTTTCGAGAAAAAGCGATTTCAATGTTTGGAGTAATATGTAAGATCGAAATGTCAGAGAAAAAATCTAAGTATTGGCTCATTTGATTAGGTATCTGATACGGATACAACCGTAGTATTACATTTGTAAGTAGTTTCTTTCTCGACGCCCAAGCTAAACAAATTACTCGAGTTAAGTGGTTCTGCGTTTTTCGCAAAGTGTCACTTAAGTGGTTCTTCCTGCAAGCCACAGATATATATGATTAGTTTAGTTTTATATTATCTAAATTTTAAGTTTAGTTTAAGAACCATTTATACCGCGTGCAGGAAACTAGTTTTCCTCTGCGGAATTAAATAAATAAATAAATATATTGCATAAATGTATGTATATATATAATGTGCATAGATGTATGTATATATTTCTTTTCAAATTTTTTTTTCTCTCTTTTCCAAGTTCTTTCCGGTATCCCTCCGAGGTCACATTATGCCCCTTACTCGATTCATATTGATTATACAGTAAGTAAAGCTTCTAAGATGTTATAATTTATTTCGCGTTTTTCAAATGATTTCTTTTATATTACTCTGTTTTAAACAGACTCCCGCGATTATGGAACAAATTCTCAAATGAAGAGCGCAATTGGAATATGCACAGATTGAAAAAAATTATGTAAAAAGTTATTTTATAATTTTAATTGGTGAGTTAACATATAGTCATACTACGTAATTTATATCCTATGTACTTGTTGAGGGCTTTTGGCCCATATATTTGAAAATATATATATTACATACACACATACACACAAATAATTTTTTTTTTATTATCTATTATAAAACTACCTGAGGTTGCTTCCACATTTTAGGAAATATCAAATGAATGAATTCATTTAAAATTTCACTTGCCTTACTTTGCTATGCTACATTTATAATGCATTTAACAATTATGCAGCTTTTCAACAAGACATGTTTATAAATCTATTTTTAACATTTGCTTTGTCTTTGCCTTTTTCTTTTGAGAAAAGTGCAACATGAAAAGCCAAAATAATTTTGATGAACTCTAACTGGGAAAATAATGGTTACAGTAAAATCTGTTATCATTTAATTTGTTTAATTTATGAGGAATTTTGTTAATATACGAGATATAAATGAAATTTTTGTTATACTTCATAGTTTTCTGATTATAAGGCCCCTACGTGAGAAAAACTTCTGCAAGTGTCTTTGTCTATCTTTGTTCATAGTTACACGTACGTATATTACAAATATGTGATACAAACAACAATTTTCACACTTGCTTAGAATGCATGTGTATATTGTTGAAATTATAAATTTATGCTTTGCACAGCAGTGCAACGAACTTAGGAAAATGCGGACAATGCTGAATTGTCAAATCAGCCTTTTATAACCGAGCGATTGACCACTGAGAGGAGTCAGTTTGTAATGTGCTTTTGTATCGGGTAGTAGCAGTGCTAAGATGCACTGAATAAGATATTATAAATAAATGTAATTAACAAATATTAAATCTCTTCTCCTATACTTAATTTTTCACCATATTTTAACATATATATTATATACATACGTTGGCTCCTCATAGTTAATATCTTGTTTCAAGCTAGCTCACCAATTGGAGCATTTTGAAGCCATAAATCATGTATAAAACTATACAAATCATCGCTGACTGATACCTAAAAAAAAAGAAGTAAATAATTATTAAGACACAATTTATCAAAAGCTTATGTAAAATCATTTTCTTTGCATTTTGTACTTTATAAGGCGTTGGATTGAGATTTCTTTTAATATCATTACGCAACGTCTCCAAAGATTCTCGTACTCTATTTCGCATCTCTTCAAGAGTTGGCAATTTTTGTAAAATTTTTCCATCCTTCCAATACACCTAAAAATGTAAAAAAAAGAAAAAATTAATTGATGACATTTTTTATGAATTTATATGAAATAAATAAAACTTACCTTATGAAGAGTCTCAACTCTGGTAGGGATGACATAAGCCCTTTTTGACTCTTCAAATGGATGCCTGCAAAGTACCTTTTCACCAACCTGAGGTGGTTCTTCTGTTCCCCGTTGAAGTAAATCTATTAAAGCATGGCCATCGACTCCATATAATCTATAAGCAGTTTTTCTGCCTGGCATTGTGACTTTCCCTACTTCTTGACTTAACTTAATTCTAGGATGACCATTAATCTCAACTAATTTATATACACATCCTAATGCAGGCTGCTTTTGACACGTTACCAAATGTGTTCCAATACCAAAGCAATCTATCCTATGATTCTGTTAGAATTCATAAAACGAGTATTTTTATTGCTAACTTATTGTTAAATTATTCATTATTATCAAGTTTAATGTTTGTTTACCTGTTCATTTAGGCTTACGATAGTTTCTTCGTTTATATCATTGGAAGCCACAATTTTAAGTTTAGCAAACCATGGCAAATCGAATCTCTTTGAAATTCCTTGAAAAATCTCTCTGGCTGCTTGACTGAGGTAAGCTAAGTCTCCACTGTCTATGCGAATACCGATTGCTTTGTAACCAAGATCATTTAATGCCAAAGCAACTGCACAGAAATTTAGTAAACCACTTCTGTAAATATAAAAGCAATTATTAAACATTAAAATTGTATTGAAGGTAATTTCTGCAACGTAACTGTTGTAGGCTATGATTTTAATATGAATGAATGATGAGATTAAATTTGTTTTTATAAAGTTTGTTATGAATTTCATTAATTTATGAAGTTAACTACAGTTGAAAGAAATATGAAACTGTTACTGCTATTTATTTTTTAGAAACATTCATTTTAGTTTTAACGTTGAATTGGGAAGGGCACTGCATAAGGTCGATTTTTTAAAAAAAGAATACTATTAATACAGCCCAAAATAAACTTTTTTGGGTAAACAGGATTTCAATTTAAGAATTTAGAACTATTATTCAAATTTTAACAATTATGTTACAAAAAAAAAATTAGTAAAATGTACAAATCCAGTAAATGCTGCTGGATGGTTTGATGATACATGAAAACACCATTGCTTTATCTAACTTAAGAATATCTCATTTGATGTATATGAATCAAAAAGGTAACTTAAGTTTGTACTTTTATCATTGAACAATAATTTGAGAAAATTCTCATGCTCGATAAAGCAATAGAACTGCACGTGACCGTACCTTACGTAAAGCTCACCCAATTCACCGTATTTTAATAACCCATTCTTGTGAGACCAAGTCTGTTCATCTGATATAATTGGGATGTGGCTCGCACCATTAGGTGCCTTATTACTCCCGTTAGTTAGAAGCTTATTCGTTAGATTTACACCAGTTACATTTGCTTGTCGCTTGGCTGATGCTTCTACACTATAAACACACTTTTGTTAGGCTTTGCAGCAACTGCACATTGTACAGAAAAAAGCTCTTTTCTCTTGAGTATTATGTATCAGGATCTTAATAGCTGTTACATGAACCAGTATAATTGTAATTGTAGTATGAATATGTAATAAAAATAAAAGATAAAAGTATATTAAATATCTTGAAAAAGTGAATAAAAGCATTTTAGGCTGTGTGTTTACAAACAACAGCACTTATAAATATATGATTTTCTAAAAGTACAAGAAAAAGAAGTGAATAGTGATAACAATATGAGTCGGTCTACCTTTGAGTTACAATGTAAAAGTCATCAAGATTAAGATGTGCCAGTCATACAAATTTATACATACCTTTTAACATCATACGTGTCAATTAAAGCCAGAAATCCATCTGGAAATGCAATGGCATAGCTCACAAGTGCTGCAAGCTCTCCATCTGAAGCTTCTGATACTAATGCATGTAGATTCGACGCTATTTGATCGCGGTATTCACAGGAAAGTTCTAAAAGATCTCGTTCTTCTCCAGTTTCTTTATGAGCTAACATCTAAAGTGAATTATGTAAATGAGTTAAATGTTTTTATATAATTTTCAAGTATTCAATAATTCATCAAAAATCTGGAAGACTGCTTCACAAATAAACAAACCTTGATTTTTAAATCGTCAAAACTTGTATAAGAAGTAATGTAGGCATGAGCGTGCGTACCGCTAACTGGTATATGGAATAATTTCCCAGCTAGAACATTGCTAGTTCCATCAAACCCACCTAAAGATAAATCGATTTCATAAGTTAAGTATTTGTAAATAATTTAAAAAAAGACTCTTTCGCTTCGCGTAAAAATCCGAGAGAAGTAGTTATTGTTGATACAAATAAGTTTCATGGTCAAGAGCATATATAAGTATCACTGCATAAGAACAATTGTAGCAAGTATTCAACGTTTAAAGAGTAGGTCCGCAAATTTGACCTTGTACATTGCCACTCTTTTCGTGTGAGCGCTTGCGCGGATGCATGTATTATTGGTCGTCACCTGGTACGACGTAGAACCGACTGTTTAGTATCGATTTCTCGGTAATTTTCAACTAAATGAAGGCAACAAATTTTCCTATAGTTGTTACATAATTTATAAAAATAACGAGTCTAGGTGTTCTTTATACTGTGAGCTTTCTCACCTATGTAGCTATATTTGGAAGCACTAAGGCCTCCATCGGGACCCTGTGCACGTCTTAGGCCAAACTCGAGAAGTGACACAGACTTGCCAGCTACCATACGATACCTCGCAGCGTTTGTTGCCATCAAACTTGCATAGTTCACCAAAGTCAAGAGTGTTGTTTCCAAAATTTGTACCATTATTAAGGGTCCTTCAATACTCAACAGTGGTACCCTGCAAAAGTATAAAACATAAGCACAATTCTTTGTACTTAAAGACACAAAAGTTTCAAAAATTTTTCTTACCTTGGAAACACTACTGATCCTTCCTCGATAGCATAGACAGTGACATCTTTTGCGGTTGCATTTCTTAAAAATTCAAAGAACTCTGGTTCAATAGAAGCTGGCATTGTAGACTTGAGATATTCAATATCTGCAGAAAATTTGTCAAATAAATGTTTTAATTTCACTGAATTTAATAATTTGTTTTATTGGTCTTTTTTTCTTACCACTGTCAGAGTAGTGAAATTTATCTAGAAACTTCAAGCATTCCTCCAATCCAGCAAATACTGTATATTCTCCATGAAATGGGTTTTTGCGAAAGAAAAGATCAAAGACAGCATGATCCTTCATTTTGCCATTCTTCCAGTATGCATATGCCATTGTGATTTGATAAAGATCTGTAAAATACATTGTGTCTTTATTTTAAAGTTTACAAATGTATTGAAGCGAATATTTTATTTCTCGCATTCATGATTAATTGAGTTTTTATTCATACTTTAAAATTGCATTCCATTCCAATGACTAAATTTGTATACAAATTACTTTTATTTATTTCATTAAATTTAACATTTTTCTTATTTTCATCGATTATCATCTTTCTTAAAATTTATCAAAAAGAAAAAAAATCTTTATGAGAGATTTTCCCGACGATTCAGTGCATTCCTATTCGATACAAGTAGATTCGTGATGTATTTCGCAATTACGCAGCACTACTACAAATATAAGTATATACTTATAATATAGTTATATATGCGCGTAAGTAGGTATACAGGCAATTGCGATTGCGACCATTCATTATATCAATACTTATACATTGAGCATTTCATTCTGCTGTAGAACCGCCAATGCACTGTGCAGCGAGCAAAAGTACCTGGGCATTAAACAAATCCCGAAATAAAAATCATGAGTGCGAGAAGAAAAATGTAAAATATTGTCGTAATATTGCATGAAAGGCACGTGAGTAAACATCATGTAAACATGGACATCACAGCATCCATAGAAGGAAGAAGTAAATTCGTGAATTTATCAGCTGTCGGCCATCTTCGTTGACGATAGCAAGATAGCGCCAGCCACTTTATAGGTAGGTATAATTCGCGCATACACACACATATACTTATAGTAGCAAGTTCTTTTCTCTCTGCGAGACTCGCGTAACGAGTTAGTAAATATCAGGAATAGGAATAGAGCAACATAACCCATCATCCAACGGCACGTGTGGGTTCGACTTTGCCGACCCGAAATAGCCGTTACGTAAGTAAAAGGAGAAAGAAAGGATCCGCAGCAAAGCTCACCCGTGAGTAGCGGCTGAACGATTCCGTTCTGCCTGGAACGGCACCACAGTTCTCCCGTATAATCGCACATCTTGCGTTTCCGACCACCACGCTGCTGTTGCTGCTGCTGCTGCTGCTGCTGCTGCAGCTGTTGCAGGCCCGAGCTCGCTGCCGGCGCCGCTATCGCTGCCGTACTGGCTCCTCGGCGATGGGCCTCCAACGTTCGACGGACGAGCTTCTCCTCCTCGAGGATGGCGATCGCCGTGGTCTTATCAGCCGAGCGATGCTCCTGCAGGTTGAGCGAACCTACGCACACATATGCACACACAAATACACAGAGACACGCGAGCGCGCGCGCTATAAAGTCGATTCTTCTATACTATTACTATACGTAAGTATACAGTGTGCAAAGTGTTTGGCAGCGCGCACTCCTGTAATAACTTATGCTTATATCCCCGCCGCCTGCGTCTTGCTCATCACCGCGTGAGTATCGTGCAAGAACTGCGCGCACCCCGGCTTTCGCAACGCGCGCCAAGTCATCGATTGACTTCCTTCTCTCTCTCTCTCTCCCCCCCCCCCCCCAAGTATTTGTAAGTATAGTATATAGCGTATATATATAGTTTTAAAATATTGTGATATCTAAATTTAGTTCTTTATAGTATTTTTACTTAGAAAAAAGTCTGTGATATACTCTAGTGATGAAAATATTTATTATGTACTATACTATGCTGTGATTCTCTAATTTAGGCCTTATCCAAAGAGTACTATTTTATTTTTATTATTATTTGTAGTGTATTTTCCAGCGCAGTATTAGTAGTTATTTATTCATATATTTCATGTACACACAGACTAGATATCGCATTTTTATATATTATAAGAGTTTTATGTATTTTAAATTTTTGCTGCTATCACGCGAATAAAGGTTTATCTACCTATCTATCTATCTATCTATCTATCTATCTATCTATCTATCTATCCCCCCTCCAAGTCAGATTTCTTGATTTTTTTTCCATTAGGTATATACTTATAGCCTATAGGTGTATGTGTTTATATATATATATACACACACACACACACATACATACACGTATTTTTTTCCGCTGCTGCGTATGCGTATCGTATAGGCAAAGGTGTATAGCTATTATACACAGCCGTGAGCTCAGGCGCTGCTTTTTTTAACCTCTAGGGCTCTAGAGCGAAGGCGATCAGTAAGTAAGTAGTAACGACGGGGAAGAACGAGACACGCGGAGAGAAGTAGAAGCGCGTGATCCCAACATTTCCTTTCAACTTCTTTTGCACCGACGCAGTTGATGGCACATTGCGCATGTGCAATTATTGTCTCGCGCAGGTTTTCCCCCGTATACTTATAGCAGCACGTGTGTTCAAATAACACAAACGTACAGCATTACGTCAGGCTATAGATATAGTACGTATATAATGCCGCATGTATTATACGAATCAATTGTTATACTTATATACTTTTTTCTCTGAACTCTACACGACTGTGTGTAGATGTATAAAGGTCGAATCGAATGAAAGCTTTTGTGTTGGGTATCTGTGGGTATTCTGTATGCAATGTTTTTGTGATTCAAAGTGTATAAGTATCTCAAAAAAAAAATTTCATTTATTTCTGTGCAGGGTATTTAGCTTACATTGAAAAGCGCGATTTAAAATAATATTTTTCGCGGGGCCTATCGCGCACCGAGTATATATAGATACTTAGAGTTCATTCATAATACCAAATCCGAGATTTCTTAGGCACGTGCGCGCGGAATAAATATCTTCTCGCCCACCACTAGACTCCCGCGCTTCAGTCTGATACTAAACATATTAAAGAGAATACAAGAGAGAGAGAGAGAGAGAGAGAGAGAGAGAGAGAGAGAGAGAGAGAGAGTCGCAACTGATTCGCAAAGTCTGACGCTGCGCGCACACATTTCAACATTTTCTGAAATCCTGGTTATGGTACGTACTTATATATCGCGAGAAACAGATATAGTCTCAGAATTAACAAATCTTAAATTAAAATCATTCCTCGCGAATTCACAAGGCTGTTAGTAAAAGACGAGCGCGCAAATATTGGAGAGATGCGAAAAAGCGTTTTCGTATCCTTCGCGCGGCGGTTGACTTTTATTCTATTCTGAAAAAGATCTGCACGCATTCAAATGTAATTTATTATACCTTTTATACCTGCAATAAGGATCAAAGAAAAGCTTCGTCAATTAAAAATTCAAATTTTGCGCTGTATGAGATAACAGACGAAAAATAGCTGATAACTCAAAAAAAACAAACCAATGTTTACTTCTTGCGAGATACTTACTCTTTGTTGGGTATAATAATATTATTTTACGAAATTTCAGATTTATATGATTGAATACATGAACGCAGTTAAAAGCTTAAAACTTTTAATACGTGACATATTTGTATACTTTATTTTAAGTTTTATTCATTCATAATAAGTATTAAAACATAAATATTAAACATTGTACAATGATAGATTATGATATTTTTCTTTTAAGCGTAAGCGAGTTATTTGTTTTTTATCTGCTACATTATTACGGCTGAAAATTTGGATTTTTATTGACTTTCAGATCCCCCTTAAATATACGCGAAAATAAAAAATTGCTGTTTGCATCAATCAATCTTTCAAAGAGCGTACATGATTAAGCAACAAAAATGTATGAAAATCCGTTTTTTATGCGTTTAAAATGAAAAAAATAAGTACTCAGACGACTCTAAAAAAATTATGTAGCTATTTTACAAAAATAATAGTTATCAGTAATTTGCATTAAATATGTGTTGTTTACTAAAAGCGCCAATCCCACGCGATTCGAATAAAGTCGAAATCAATTATAGACTTATAAATTATTCTGTTCCCAATATACCACTTAACTTTTTTAGAAAAGCGTTAGTATATTTATAATGGAAGAAATATTTCGTGCAACGAGGAGACCCCAACAATTCACTGCAGAGAATAACCCATATATTCTATTGCGAAAGAAATGCTTATCTTCACAAAGGCGATTAATATTTTTATCATGTGCTCATAATAAGTACGTGCATTACCTAAAGAGGGAGAGCTTAGATATAGAAAACCTTGCCGCGACGATTGTCAACGTAGCTTAAACCAAGAAATTTTTTGTTATTAGATGGTATGCGACTCTATCACTCGAAAGTATAGTGTATAGAATAAAATGACTCACGCCAACAGAAAGAAATTTATATTTCTTTCTTTTATATTTTTTTGAGGCCTGCCTGCATACAGATCTCCAGTGTGAGAATATGCAGTTCAGAGCCTGTATTCTAGAATCAATTTTTACTCGAGTAGAGCGATTGAGTCATTTTATTCTATATTTTTTGTTATTATTTTCTGCCTCAAAAAAAAAAACAATTGTTCAACAGATAAATGATAAATATATTCGTGTAAAAAAGGGTACAACAACAACGTGACAATTGAAGCGGTGTTCATTCAAGTTTTGGAAAAAAATGTGTAAAAAAGGTATATAACTTACTTTGAATGCGTTTTCATTAAAAAAAAAAATAATAATAAAAAAAATAAAAATGAAAGATGTATAAAAACAAAAGTAGCGTTTGCTTAAAAATCCACAATCCTCCGCCACGAATAAAAAAACTCTGAAATACTAGCCTCTACAACGAATCGCTCAAAGCTAGAGGTTTAAAAAAATTTTTCGCCAATCTTTCGTCAACCCTAATCCCTGTACTTTTTTAAAATTGCATTCTCAATATGGCGTATACCGTTATAATGTAGTGCACAATCTGCTCTTACTAAACTATATAGAATATACGAACTGTGCTTGATTCGACAAGTAGCCGCAGCAGCGAGCGGTGATCAGCGCAGCCGATTCGAAGTAAGGCCGGCGGTCGACTGCAGCGAATTGGTCGGGTGGATTATGCTTACGTGCATCGGAAAGCGAATAGTCGAAAACTTGTCTCACGCCTGCAATTAAACGTATGTATGTGTATGTGTTAAACGTTATACGGTATAAACTCACTGCGCCAACGCTGTTCATATACGCTTCTTCGCGATATCGCACCTCATGAGCAACACTGCGGCCAAGTGTTATTCAGAGCTATATTATACTTGTTATACTGCGCCGCGGAATTTCGATCAAACATTCGAGCGAGGTCGTGTGCTTACTTTCCATCAGTAGTTTTCAGCCTATCTCTCTCTCTCTCGCTCTCTTATCCACTCAAAACTTTCTCTCTCTCTCTCTCTCTCTCTCTCTCTCTCTCTCTCTCTCTCTCTCTCTCTATCTCCCCCCCTGAAGTTACACATGTAGGTATAAAATAATTCTTGTATTCTATAAATGCGCTTGTACGGCATAATCACTCGTGTATCTAAGCATTATTAATATATTAATTGTAGACGATTAAGATTCTTCGCGGTGGTCTTTAAGAGCCAATTAAGATTGTGCATAGTATATCTTTAAGAATTTAAATTTCACTTCATATCGCCGTTCGTTACGCAATCGAATCTGTCATTATAAAGTACTGTTTGAAGTGGAGTTTATCAGTCAAGAGATTAGAATATGAAATTGAACTTCATTAAACGATAACTACAGCTATGCATGTGAAGAGAAATTATCCCGGTTTGTTGTTATTAAGTGCTTTTTATATCAGGATTGTCAGGAAAAAAACAGCAAGTTTTTCTTAAAAATTATAATTTTTCAGAATATTACTCGCCCGCACGGAATATCACAGCAGGTCGGATCGGAAATCGATTCCAAAAGCAGGCACGCTTTTACGTAAAATCGCTCGCTAGTTTTTTCCGAGTCAGCCAAAAAAAGAAAAAAAAATGCTTTCTCTCTCTCTTTCTCTCGAAATTAATGTCCTACGTCTAGACACGCACGTATTCTCTCTATCTATATATGCATGCCTATAACTATAACGCCCATCACAGTCATATAGTGTCGTTCTCAAGGATAAAGTTATGAGCAATTCGTTCGGATCTTGCGGATTTTTCGACTTTGAGAAATCTTTGCGAGCGAGGTCTCTCGCGCGTACAGCAGGGGAGAATATTCACCTTCGAATTATTCAGAATCGAAGCGTGCGTGCAAACATGCAATAGAGCTAGGGAGAGTTGTTTATATACGTGTTGCATCATACCTGCCAATAGACCGCACGACATAATTGAGTTGAGCTTTCACGGTGTTTATATGATCTATAAATTGCTATATATGTATAATAATATATGTATTATGTATAGATATATATTATGCGACAGAGGCTTTAGCGAAAACCCGAACGCACTCAGGAGAAATGCTACACTGAGAGAAAGAGCATCATCAGCGACGAGAACTTGCAGTTATTGCTATTTTCTAACGCTGACTCATTTCTATATATAAGACGGCTGCAGTACACGACTTGCCCTGTCTCGGAGATAAGTGCACATAGCAATGCGAGTATACGTACTTTCGATTTATGCAAGGACGCATCACGCACCGCGGCGACGTCCGTTGATACCGTGTCTCTCGAGCGCGTGAATTATTTGTATATTATACAAATAAATATACTCGCAGCGAGTTGCAATAACATTATGTGTATGTATACACATTACGTGTACATATTATGTAAACTGCCGCGGAGATGGCTTGTCGTGGAAGAGCCTGGAGACGCATTCCAGGTTTTTCTTGTAGTCGATTAGCAATATTTTTTTTCTTAAATAAAAATGATAATATATTTGATAATATATATATTAGTAAAAGATTAAAGTCTTTCTTAAATGACAAAGATGTAAGTATATATACAACAAAATCGATTGATTTAAAATATATATATTATATATGTGTTGTAAACAATTAAGTACCAAAAAAATTATGTTCCCACGCTAACGGAAAAATCCAAACAAAATGAAATGAAACTCAGCACTCGATAACAACTTGCTCGAGTAGGAAATCCTAGCGATCAAACATTTTTAGCTGTTTTTCCTTATCAGCGGCTGTAGGACAAGTTGAATCAGAGGGAATTCCTTCTTCGGATTTTTCAATAATTTTAATAAGATGAATGTCGAGAGTGCAGGAAAATACTACACATTTTCCGTTCTGAAGATAAAAATAGCACGCGTTGACGCATATCACAGTAAAGTAAAACACAGTCTTTTATACAATGATATAATGTGCAACTATTTTATTCAAATCTCTCAATTATTGTATTTCTTGTATATACGAGTTTCTTCACTATTATGCGGACAACGTAACTTTGTGCCGTTTGTACAAAGGTTCCATTTGGCATGTATTTTTTATTTTCCATTAAATTACTTAATAATAATAAATGCTGTCCCGATAATACTGCTACATATTTTTTTGTGTGTGTTTATGTAAGTTTGTATATGCGTATACCTATACATAGTATAATATTGTTATTTCACGTGAGGATATTATTTAAAATATATGCAAGAACTTCTTCGAATATATTGTCTGTTATGTTCTAAGCTTTTGTATGACTATTTATTTTTTAAAAAATAAATCCTTTTCAAGTGAATACATGCATAACAGTATGGGTAATTCGGAAGAAAATGACGGCAGTAGTCCGCGTCACTCCGCATTGTTTTTTACAATTGCACGAGAACTGCATTTATGCGTATATATTTTAAATTATATCGGTGATGTACGTAACATAACAAATACCAAACTACTATTAGTACTTGTTTATATTTCGCGTGACTTCTGTGTCATACGAAGGCTTCATTCGAGCAAAAAAATTTATGATATAATCCAAGAAGTATTATGCAGGCTGTAATGTGGCTGATATGAAGTACAGCATTGCGCACAATTTATCTTCCATTCATCATGCTTCTTCTTTTTTTGTAGTAAACTACTATTACAAAAAACGCCATTACAAAATACAAGATCGTATCTAATTCTCTATTTATATACATATATACGTATAATTGTATAATAACATTTTGTATACTTGAATGTGAAATACGCAGGGAAAAACGTTTTATAGGTTCTCTCTGCTAACACAATTGTTTAGACTTACGGCGGAAGCACAATCTATTTTATGTATTCCTAAAACGTAGACAGATTGTTGTCGTTATATACAGTCAGCTGCACGAGGTGTGAGAAACGACTTGACACACATTGTTATAGTTAATTTAAACCTCAATGATACATGCATCAAAACGCTACAATACTGCACTGATATAAGTATACGTTCAATATCCTCATTTCTCTATGCGATCCTTCCTCAACTATATAGAAATGTGCGCTAAACAAGGACGCATTTATTTCATGCCTATACATTTTGTCGAATAATCGCTAGTCGAATCTCTCTATAGATATATATATATATATATATATATATATATATATATATATATTTGTAGTTGTATACACATAGTGCCCTTTATCTCGTACACTATCGCTTGTATAATATAATAATTTGACACTTTTATCAGCACTATAGCTTGTGATTACGACAATAATCGGTTGTACAGTCTTGCAAAGTGCTCGTCTTGTATATATTTTCAAATACTACAAGAATCAAGATAAATAAGAATTGTGCTGTGCGGACTCGTTGTCTTTCTTGTTTCTTCGTTTATTACGGATACTTCTTTGACAAATAGCGCATAAACCGATTGTAACCAAGACAAAACGAAAATTTTGTTTCAGTACAATAGTATATGCTTGGTAATCGCATATTAACCTTGACTCGACAATAAAATACATTTTTCGCGTAAGATTTGTCAAAGATGCACCCGCATGCACGTGTAGTAGTGTGTGTGTATGTGTGTGCGTGTGCGTGTATTTGTTCGTGGCTAAGTACTGTATCGTGTACAATGGTATACATAACGCTTATCACAGGGCTATCGCTATAACATGCGAGGGGAGAATCGGTCTCGCATTTTAAAATATTTAATATACATTATTGTTGCGATACTCGTTGTCAGATTGCGGCGGTGGCGGCGGCGGCAACAGTCTTTTCTCTGAAAAATAAAAGAAAAATTCTCGTCTTACAAACTCTCGCCTTATATATCTATAGAATCCAATCTATACGCAATAAATATAGGTATATAGCTGCGGGCGCTGCACTGCGTGAGCGATGCGTACCTGAATAAACGGGGGCTGCGGCAAGCTCTAGAGACTACGGCGACGGCTCATCTCATGAGATCCGCCGCTCTCTGTCTGTCGCGATTCACCTCCTTCGGATGCATCCTCTTGCGATGCGAGAAGCAATTGCCGGAGCTGGCGAAGGCTTTGGGGCAGTAGGGGCACTGATACGGCCTCGCGCCCGTGTGCTGGTTGATGTGGAACTTGAGGTCCTGGTTGCGCTTGAACGTCTTGTCGCAGAGCGGACAGGCGTGGGGCCTCAGGTCCGAGTGGGTGATGCTGTGGGCCCGCAGGGTCGAATTGGTCGGGTAGACGCGGCCGCAGACGCCGCAGGGGAACTGCACCCCGCTGTGGTACTCCTTGTGACGAAAGAGGTTCGATTGCGTTTTAAAGCTGACAATGCACACGATACACATATACATATAGAGAGAGGTATGGTTGCGAGTTAATTTTCCAAAGTTATAATAATATATGGTAAAATTAGCGAGCGACGCGCTGCCACTCACATTCTGCCGCAGATGTCGCAGCCGTACTTGCCCTTCGGCCGATGGGTCTCGAGGTGGACCTTGAGGTTGCCCTTGGTCGAGATCTTCTTGCCGCAGATGGGACACATGAAGTTGCCGTTCTGGCAGTTGGCCTCGTCTTGCGCGAGCCTCTGGGCTTTCGTCGTCGGAGCCGTCGGCGCGGACGTCGTCATCGTGGACGGCAGGTGGGACCAGAGATGGTTCTGTAAGGACATCTGGGAGACGAAGCTTTTCGAGCAGATCTTGCAGACGTGGTTGGCCTCGCCGCTGCTGTCCTGCTCGTCCTCCTCCTCGGACTCCTCGCCGTCCACCGGCTCCTCGTAGTCCGACTTGCTGCTCCGCATTAAGAATTCAAATTGATAAGCTTTTCAAATCGTCTACTGTCTGTTTCTGCTTTTTTATGCTTTATTTTATTTCTAATCATTATTTTTTAAAAGAAATTTTTTTCATTGTAACGCCGGTTCATCGCGTAATCATATGTATATAAAGAAACTGCAAAAGTATTTTGAAATGCGATGGAAGTATCATTTGTATATAGTTTCAATGTGTTTATCCACATAAGCGAGCTTATACATGGGAAATTCCGCCAAAAATATTAGATAGAAAATTAAAATAAAAAAGAAGTTTTACACAGAATACGAAACAAAATAATGTTCCCACGAAAACGTTCGTGTGACACTGTTCTTTTTAACAATTTTGATATTTAACAATATGAAATTTAGAAAGCGAAAAATGCTTTCTTTACTTTTTTCATAGTTCTCAAAAACCAGCTACATGTTTCTCAGGTACAACAACTATTTAGTAGGCGAAGAGAGCTTCAATTTAAGCTATAGAACATCAAAATCGAATTGTGACATTGGTCGAGTTATTGGCTCTTAATCATAGCAACGATGCCTGAAATGAAAATTTTTCGTAAAAACGTTGATAAATTTTTAATTGAAAAACTACACATTTAAAAAAAAATTGGTAAAAACTAAAAAGTTCTTAAAATTGGTCATTGAATATACATCTGAATTTTTTCCAGATTGATTAGGGCTATTTTTTTATTTTGCAAGACAACGATTTTTGAACAATTGATAAAATTGTTCAAGTAACAATAACTCCCAATCTAACAATTCGATTTTAATGTTCTATAGCTTAAATTGAAGCTCTCTTCACCCAATAAATGGTGGCTGTACGTGTGAAACATTTAAGTTCTCGAGAACTACGAGGGAAGTAAAGAAAACATTTGTCGCTTTTTAAATTTCAGTGTTGAAAATCGAAATCGTTAAAAAAAAACAGTGTCACACGAGCATTTTCGTGGGAATACTTTTCTTTCGTATTGATCTGTGTGCCCCATAGAAGAAGAAAAATGCTGTCCCAGAGGTGTAAACTACCCTCCGGATTGAATTATAATTACAGATCTTCCCGCAAGATAGGTCTATTGTCTATATTATCTGGTGTGTGGCAACTAACTTATTGACCGACGTAAGCGGCAGCGGTTCCGCCGGTTCGGAAGCTCGGCTGCAGTCGTCGGAGAAATCGGAGTAATCCGCGGATGACGGCCTCTCCAAGGCGCACTGGAGAAAGAGCATAGGGTCGACTTTGACCTCCATCTCCTCGGTGCTCGGCGTCTGCTGACGAGCCTCTATTGTCTCCTCGTCGTTGCTCTGCAGCGCCTGAGCGCTGCCCGAGCCCTAAAAATAAATGATCCATACTCTCTGCTCTCTCTCTCTCTCTCTCTCTCTCCGCTGCATACACAAGTATATAGTAAAAGGGAAAATTCACTTTTGTGAGTATCGAGTGCAGCAGGCCCCGGCCGAGGGGACTGTCCGAGCTGCCGTCGGAGCTGCAGTCGTTGCAGGCATTGCTGGTCCTGCAATAAGTGGCGCTGATCTCCTGTCTCAGCCTCTCCTGGCTTCTCAGAGCCATGCTGGCAAAGGCGTGAACCCCGTCGAGCTTACCGACGCACGAGGCGCACACCATCTTCGACAGCCTGTCCTCCTCCGTTACCTGCAGCAAGCACGCGAAGCGCGCGCCACAACCAATTACACGCAAGTAAGACGTGCTGCACACACGTGCGCGCGCGATGTATGCGCGCGTCAAGTATCGAAGCTCCAGCCGTCCAGCCAGCCCCCCGCGCAGAGCAGCAGCGCCACGCGCGGAGCGCTCACTCTTCCTCTCTCTCTCTCTCTCTCTCTCTCTCTCTCTCTCTCTCTCTCTTTCACCCCGGGCAATCAATAAAATTGCTAATTTTTTATACATATATTTTACAGCAGCGTCCGCTACCACTACGCGTTCGCCAAGGTGAGCTTTTCATCGGCGCGCTCTACGCGTGCACGCAGTATGCATATACGCAGACCGCGCGGCGCGTGTGTCCTACTCGCGATCGAGGCCACGTCTGTATGGAGAGAGAGAGAGAGAGCGAGAGAGAGAGAGAGAGAGAGAGAGAGAGAGAGCTTTCGTGATTTTGGGGGGAAAAGCGCGTGTTTCGAAAAAGCACGAGACGCACACGTGCAGTGTGCTCGCGACGTCGCCGCGGCGTCGTGCTTGTGCTGTACACACAGCGGCGGCTCAAACTTTGAATACAGATCAGTGTACACTGCACACAGACGCAGCGCGGCTTAGCGCGTCTGCAACGTATCCACGAGACGATGTACCCACCGTTATCCCCAGATACTTGCGGATGTTCCTCTGCAAATTGTGCTTGCGGCCATTCTCCGCGAAGATCTTGACGACCTTGCAGGCCCCGGTAGCGGAGCCGTCTTGGTACCTCGCGCAGATCCGGCACCTCGGCGCTCGCGGATCGAGCCCGCGCGGCCGCGGCTGCTTCTCGTTACACTCGTTACTCGCACCGCGCCGACGATGCTGGTCCATGGCGTCGACGGCGACGAATCGATTCTCTCTCTCTCTTTCTCTCGCGCGCGCGGCAGCTTTTGATATTATACGAGATTCTCGTTGTGCAGCCTATATGCGATATACTGCCACCCCTCCCCCGCGCGCGCGCCTTCTACCCCTCGCGTGCGTGCGGCTGTAACTGCAGCCGCGCACTTTTTCCTGCAACTAAAGCTCGTCAGCCGCGGCGGCGGCGGCGGCAGCGTCAGCGGCCACCCCCTCAGCCCTCACCACGACAATTACATTATCCCCCTCTCCCATTCCCAAGCGCATATTTATGTGTATTGCCCCTCCGTCGCTGCTGCTGCTGCTGCTGCTGCTGCATCATTTTTCCCGAGACGATGCTCGCGCGCGCGCGAGAGAGAGAGAGAGAGAGAGAGAGAGCTTGCGACAGGGGGATGTAAAAGCGGCGATCGTGCGCTGGATGCTACGCGCGGCTGTCGATTCGTGTGCACACACTTGTAGAGGATGATTGTAACGTAAGCTTTCGTATACCGTGTGTGGGCAGTGTATTTTTACCGCGCGGTGTGCATACTACGTATATATGTAAGCGTTGGAGAAACGGATTCTGGGCGAGGGCCGCGCGCGCGAATCTCCGCGCATCAGCCACTCTCGCTCTCTCCCACGTGCGGCGATGCCGCGCGCAGCCGAAATTTTTACCCCGCCGCTGCAAGCGCGCGCGCGCCAAAACTCTATACTGCACACTGTACTGCTGACTGCTGCTGCCGCTGCTCTCGCGCGCGAATAATCGCGCTCTCCGCCATTTTTCACCCTTCGCTCGCGAGCTTTCCGCTCCGTGCGACTCCGCATACCCATACCGTGTGGACCAAGTCATTTTGTCAGTAAAAGCATCTTCTCGGCGAGTGCATGTACAATGTACATCGAGCGCAATCGAGCTTTTCGAAAATTCCGAGCTTTCGGCGCGCATGCGCTGTGTGCGCGTGCGACGATTGTGACGCGCACATATGTATACACATCCTGATTCACGAGTGTGCGCGCTATTAATTGCTTCTTGCTCGGCGTGCAAGCTTCACTTTTTATCCCTACCTCCCTCCCTTGTAGCGCGACTACGTGTGTGTCGCCCTACGGGTTTAAATGTGTGCGAAAGGAGGGGCGCAAGCCCTCAGCCTCTCTCTCTCTCCTCTCCGTTGTCTCCGGGTTTTTAAAAATCAATACTTGATAATTAGCCATTAAAGGCTCGCCGCTCCGAAATACCAGCCCTTATTCTTAGTTTTGGCCTCGATGCGACCCGCTCCCGCGAATATATAGTTGCACTTGCGCGCGGCCTGGTTCTTCATTACGGAGGGTATATTCTTGGTGGTCGAGCTGAAATTTGCTGTGTAGCGTCTCTGCGGAAGCAGATTATTTCATAACGCTGGGGCTGAATCGGTCGTTAAAGCATATCAAATTCCATATGCGGTTGTAGGTGAGAACTTGCGAAAGGGATGCGGATACGCTAGTTACGAAAACATTGATTTTTCTCGCAAGCTGATTGTTTATTTTCGTCTTTCGGCAAACATCATTGTGTAAACGTAGAACTTTTGATCTCTGCTTTTCCAAGCAGCGTCCGTGAATTTGCAAATAACAATAGTACACCGATTTCATGCACACTGAAATTATCATCACTCAGCCATAAACGTCGAGTGCATAGAAAAAATTTACGATTTTAACGCTCATCCACTTAACTCGAGATTTAACTATTATACATACTCGCACAACGTACAATTTTCTATCCTAAACATGAATTATGATAATGAATGAATAAATATGTAAGTTACACACTATAAGAATGACAAAATCTCATTACACCGTTAACAACAGAAAAGAGTTGTGCACAAGTTTATGAATTTTATTACTGTAAATAATATAAATTTGTTTTGTTGATTGAGAAGAAATTTGTCACTTGAATTTACCTTTAGTGCTGTTTACAATTTTTTGTTTGTTTGTTTGTTTTTTTTTTTAATATAAATCGTTCCCTAAATGGTGTACACTACATCAACATTTAGCCTTATTTTGTATTGGCAGGAATAATTTAAATTCCGCAGGTAATTCATCTTCTGAATACAATCGATCTGAGAAATATACTCTTCGAATTCTGCAGTTAGCATGAATTTGCACTCTCAAAGTCTCCACATAGTTAGTTCCATAGGCTCGTCGTGTAAAGTCTGCTAGGTTGAATTGGATTTGATTCCAGCCATCATCCAACCTCATAGGCATTGTACAGATAAATGGTTTCACTCGCGTAGTTGACTGATAATTACTTGCTCGAAAACGTCTTCTAACATTCTTATCGTCTATAATCTAAAAAAAGAAAAAATTTGATTTCAGTTTTGCACACATTTACTTGTGTACATTGTAACACAGAGAGAATTCACAAGATTTCTTACCTGAACTTCAAAAGTAAAGTATTTTTTCAGATTTTTTATAATCATGACTAGAAACGGTAATTTGATCCCTAAAGTTTTTCTAGGATCTGCAGGGCATGTGATATACGTTGTACTGACATTGCTGCCAAGAATTTCCAATACCAAACTTTGAATATCATTATCCGTTATTCGCTTGATGTGTCCATTCCTCACCTTTTTATCCCAGATTTGCAGTGGTTTACTGCCTATACTATACAAAATCGACAGAAAACCACTTTGAAATGTGTTTTTGAACATTTTTGTTTTTTTTATTGGTCACTGTTTTTTAGTCCCAATGTTTTCTTGCTATTTGCAACTGTATTGCAGGTTTTTATTTCCAGCTTGAGCAAAGTTCTTGAAACACAATTCACGTCGATATCAACATTTTATAAAACTAATAATTGTTTTCCGCGTAAATGCTTTGTTACCGGTAAAAAAAGTTCTAATTTTACGATGGATTTTGAGGTTTGGTTATTTGATCAATATTTACGTTGCTTGTGTGGAGCGTATGATTGGTCAAAAGAGGTTATGTGCCCACTTCACAATATTTAAACGACTGTATCTGCATATCTGAATGAATAATTTCACTAATTACTCTGATAGCTAATAGTATGGCAAATAGTGCGAAATTATTGTAAAAATTCGATAATTTTATAAGTACAGGCTGGTTATTCGAGTAATAAATTTGTTTAATAATTCATTGTTTCGCATCTAGGTGATTCGACGGCATACTTTATTAAACTGTAGATTTTTGAAAATAACTATAGGTGAACTATTTTGCAAGATAGTAAATTGTGATATACAAGCAGCACGTGGGAAATAATAATTTTCATTTGTAAAGTAAATAAATACAACAATTTTCAGAAGCAGTAAGCACTGACTCAACTGTTGACTTCACATCAGGCGCATCGATATATAGATATAATATATGCAATGCAAGTATATCTCTCCTTATAGATGTCACTCCATGTCAATACATGTTGTATACTGTATACAAGCAGTACAATACAATACAAGTCACAACGTATACATAGTGAGGTTATGTCGACTATGGTTTACGCATAGACATAGTAATTGTGGTTTACGCATCGCTTGGTTTGGTCAGGTCTGGTGAGTCGTGAGCGTTCGGTGGTTTATGCGTTCTTTCAGCGTAAAAACTCATATCTACTGCAGTTTTTTAAAGTTTCTCCACTCTGTAGTCATCGTATTTGTGTTAGCTATGAATAACAATCAAATTGATTGTTCTACTTAGCGCTTTATTTACGAATTGATACAAAAATAATTGAATAGCAAAATGAACGGGGAGAGTACTTCTGCAATCGTGAAGGTTTGATAGCTTTTACTTTGTTAGCAAATAATATATATAACAGAAGCAACAATTCATTTTATTCAACAACTTTCCTGTATCATTTTACCAGAGGTATCGAAGAGAAGAACCAGATGAAGAAAAAGATAATTTAGAATCTGACGATGATTATGTTCCATACGTTCCTGTAAAAAAACGAAAAAAACAACAACTTATTAAACTAGGAAGACTTGGACAAGTTAAAGAAGATGGTACATATGGAACAGGTAAAAGCAGCAGTGAAAATGAAAAAGATGATGGAGACGATGATGATATTCAAGTTTGGGGTAGAAAATCCAATATTTCCTTGTTAGATCAACATACAGAGCTAAAAAAATTAGCAGAAGGTATGTATTAGTAAAGATATTTATTCTTAACATTTTCTTAACATAACAATCATTCACTTGAAGCGATTCATTTTGACAGCAAAAAAGGAAAGTGCTATGGAAAAACAATTAAAGGAAGAAGAAAAAATTTTGGAAAGTGTTGCTGAGAATAAAGCTTTGATGGGTGTTGCCGAATTGGCCAAGGGTATAGAGTATACAGAACCTATTAAAACCAGCTGGAGACCACCAAAAGTCATATTGGCTATGGACAATATAAGGCACGAAAGAATAAGAAGAAAGTTTGGTATCACAGTCGAGGGCGAAGATGTACCTATACCACTAAGAAGTTTTAAAGAGATGAAATTTCATAAAGGTATATTACTTGGGTTGGAACAAAAAGGAATAACAAAACCAACACCTATACAAGTGCAAGGAATACCTGCAGTGTAGGTTATTTTATTTGAAAACTGTAAGTTATATTTTTTATTATCCACTTTATTAACATTTTTATTCTTCCGTACATTTAGATTATCAGGTAGAGATATTATTGGTATTGCATTTACTGGTAGTGGTAAAACTTTGGTTTTCGTTTTGCCACTCATTATGTTTTGTCTGGAGCAAGAAGTTGCATTGCCCTTTGGTAAAAATGAAGGTCCATATGGTAAGATCATATTTTAAGAATTTATATTGCAATTACCAAAGTCATAAAATTAAAAAAATTTTTTTTTACTATTAGGTTTGATCATTTGTCCATCCAGAGAATTAGCAAAACAAACCTATGATATTATACAACATTACACAAATAGTCTCAGGCATCATCATTGTCCAGAAATTCGCTGTTGCCTTGCAATTGGTGGAGTTCCTGTATCAGAATCTTTAGATGTAATTAATAGGTCAGTTATATTTTATTCTAAATAAGAATATTTTTGTTGATAAATAAGAATATTTATATCAATAATGTTATATTTTTAGAGGAGTACACATAATGGTTGCCACACCAGGTAGATTAATGGATATGTTAGATAAGAAAATGGTGAAACTTGGAGTGTGCAGATATCTATGTATGGATGAAGCTGATCGTATGATTGATATGGGTTTCGAAGAGGATGTTAGAACAATTTTTTCATTTTTCAAAGTCGGTAAATTTTGAAATGTTATTGGTCAATCTTTTGAATTCTAAAACAAAGTTTGTAATACTTTTTTATATTGCAGGGTCAAAGGCAAACTTTATTGTTCTCAGCTACTATGCCCAAGAAGATTCAGAATTTTGCTCGTTCTGCTCTTGTAAAACCCGTAACAATTAATGTTGGAAGAGCTGGAGCTGCCTCTATGAATGTCGTACAAGAGGTGGAGTATGTAAAACAAGAAGCGAAGATCGTTTATCTTCTAGAATGTCTGAAAAAGACACCGCCACCTGTTTTAATTTTTGCTGAGAAGAAACAAGACGTGGATGCGATTCATGAATACTTGTTATTAAAAGGTGTTGAAGCTGTTGCTATTCATGGTGGAAAAGGTAAATAAATGTTTTATACATAACCATGATATTTTACAATTGATTTGGAAAAGTTTAAAAACATGCATATTTTTCCTTTTTTTAGATCAAGAAGAACGATCAAGATCGGTAGAAGCTTTTAGAGCTGGTAAAAAAGATGTATTAGTGGCCACTGATGTAGCTTCAAAAGGTCTCGACTTTGCCAACATTCAGCATGTCATAAACTATGACATGCCAGATGACGTTGAGAATTATGGTAAATTTTTATAAAAGTAATTAAAATTAGAATATAATTAGATATTCTTCAAAATGAAATGTTTCCTTCTCCAGTTCACAGAATCGGTAGGACCGGTCGTTCTGGGCATACTGGAATAGCAACTACATTTATCAACAAGGCCAATGATGAGTCCGTACTTTTGGATTTGAAACATTTATTGAGGGAAGCTAAGCAAAAGATTCCACCATTCTTAATGGAACTTTGTTCCGAAAATGAAAAATATCTTAATGTTGGAGGTAAAGATACCGTTCTCTTTTGCATTAATTTTATCGAAGTTGTAGGTGAAAAAGAAGAACAGTTAATTAAAAAAAATTTTGTTAACAGACGAACAAGGATGCAGTTACTGCGGCGGTCTCGGTCACAGAATTACGGAGTGTCCGAAATTGGAGGCGATTCAAAACAAGCAAGCGTCGAACATTGGACGCCGGGACTATCTGGCGAGCAATGCAGCAGATTATTGACTTCTTTCTGTGAAAGTAAAAGTATTGTCAAGAAAACATACGTATGTGTTGGTATTTGTACATATGTGAGTGCGTTATAATGACATAAAATTATTGATTTATGCAGATTGGAAATTTCTTGTATTATATTTTTATACTACTTTATTCTATGAATAAAATAGTGTTAATTAACTCTTATTTACTTTATGCTTTCTCATGTGGATTTTTTGAGAAATATTAGACCAAATTAAATGTATAGTAAATACTTTAATGGCCAAAGCAACGTTGTCGTTTTGACTTGAAAGAGTAATTTCCAAGGTTTAAAGAAAACCAAATTGGAATTCATCGCGTCATTTTAGCGCTCCGATGTCAGGATACCAAAGAGCGTGACGTAGAATAAACTCGTCTGAAGAAACAAAGCAGCGCTAATTGTACTTATTTAATTAAGAGGAAAATCTCTCGATTAGGTGCGATCGTCGCTATTGTTGCAAGGAACGGTAAA
The DNA here is from genome assembly GCA_018906965.1 of Philotrypesis tridentata. Lineage (NCBI taxonomy): Eukaryota > Metazoa > Arthropoda > Insecta > Hymenoptera > Pteromalidae > Philotrypesis > Philotrypesis tridentata. The sequence continues at coordinate 196,693 of JACCIB010000048.1, forward strand.
TTCATTGTATTGTAAGCTCAATTAAGTGTGTTGCAAAACGAAAAGGAAAAGATAAAGGAAGAAGGACGCTCAACAAAGAAGTGAGACGCGCTTGCCTCTTGAGTCTTCTTCATTCTTTCGGTCCTGTGTAAAAATCTGAAAGCCGCAACGAAGGATACGCAAGCAAGGTCCGCCATCAGGGCCATAAGTATAGCGACTGGAGGGAGGATCAGGCGCGCGCGCAAGTCGTAAAAATGTGATGATAACGACGAGCGTTATATGCGCGCCGCCCCGTTGCAGTATGCCTGCGCTCTGTGCTCGTCACCGATGTTGACCTAGGAAAAACCGTGCCTTGTTGCACCGGATGACATTGGCAATGTATAAGATTGCATTTCCGAATGCAGCGCGAAATCGACGATCGTTTTAAAAACTGCTCGGCTCATTGTTGCCGACACAAACAAAGCTGTCCTTCTACTCTTCGCTCCGTTACTTCCTGCCAGTCATCGAGCGCGCGCGCGCGGGACACAGAGAGAAAATAATAATTTACGGACAGCCGAAAACCTCTCGCGTGTACAACAGTGATTCAGCGAGTATATAAGGAGAGAATCACACGCGGATGCGTCAGATGCGTGCGTATACAATATACATATACACATTATACACAGACTCGATAATCGTGATTCGAGCGGCGCCGGGGTCGTTTACCCCGGTCCAGCACAATAGGACGTACTTAATAGCATAATGAGCAATACTTATCGGCCTCCGCCGAAAAAATGAGGCAACACTCTTTCTCTCCTCTCCCTCTCTCTCTCGCTCCGAAAATTGATCGGCCATAGGCCATAGGTACAATTAGCTACGAGACGAGACACAAGAGAGTAGCGCGCACGCATTGCATATACTTATACTTACGACCTGCGGGCTGCGAGAGCACACGAAGAGTTCTCGCCTTTCGATTTCCATCTCATAGAGTATAGACTATAGGTACAGTACATAAGTACGTTGATACGTGTATACTTATATACACACACACGTAAGAATATAGCGAGGCGTGCACGGAACCCACGCACGGGCACGCGTGACAGCCGCGGCAGACACACAGACAGCAAAAGGTGTGTACCCTATAGTATCCTAATATATCCAAGGAAATAGTGAGCGCGGTGGGGCAAGTCGTTGTCCTCATTCGCGGCGGCGCGCTGATCGCGACCTGTTCGCTCTCTGGCGCGCAGCGGTTTCGCTCTTTCGGTTCTCTGCGCGCGCGCGCGCGCGTATATACCTATATACACATGTGTGTAAATAGCTATATAGGTATATATAGCAGCAGCGCTCGCGGTGTAGACGGCCGGTTAGACTGCTGTCACTATATAGCCAGCCGCGAGTGTCTCTCCAGTCGCTGAAGCTCGCTCCGCCGCGACGCCCGTTCCTTCTCGCGCTGCACTCGTCGCTGCTCACGCGGCCGAGTAAGTAGTAGTATAACTCGTTGTGCTGCTGTCGCTCGCGCGCGCCTCCGCACGGATCCCGCATAGGTACACAGTGCTACGAGCGAATATCTCCGCGAGACGTTGGCCCCGCAGCAGTGTTGTTGTTAACGCGTTCGCGCGAATTAACCGCGGCTACTTTGAACTCGAGCGGGGGAGGAGGCTCCGCAAATACGATAGAGGTTATAGTCCGTCGCTACACGAGAGCGAGCCAGCTAGTGAGGAGTGCTGTATACACACTCGTCCTTCCTCTCTCGCTCGTGTCCCGTCCCCCCGTCCGTTATCCTTGTGCGCGTGCGATTCGCCAGAGTGTGTTGCAGAATTCACTAACCTTTTGAGCGATCTCTCCCGAGTGCACACAGCGATATACACCTGCACGGAGAGCCACGTGTGTTCCTGCAGCGTCTTTGATACGAACACGAGACGTGCAATACGTATACAGAGACCGCGGCTGCAGCCGTAGACTCGCACGTATCTAAGATGGAAAGGAGGCAAATGCAGCAGCGAGAGTAGGCGGACGAGGCGATAAAATGCGTAATAAAGTCGCTCGGGATGAAGGATAGCCAGTGTTAAAGGCCGAGACGAAGACGCAGAAAAGAGAGAGAGAGAAAGAGATGCGCACGTAGAAAGCGGAGTGAAGGAGAGGAGAGGCGAGAGGCGAGAGAGAGAGAGAGAAAAAAAGGAAGCTCCGTCTCTCTCGCTCGGAGCGGTCCTTTCGCAAGCGGAGCGCGCGCGCGCCATCAGAAATCCCCAAGAGAGATAGCTTCGCTGCCGCCGCGCGAGAGAAGAGAATGTAAGCTTGCCGCTGCTGCTGCTGCTGCTGCTGCTGTGGTATAACACACGCTGCCGCGAGTTGCTCGCTCTGTACAGCGATGCCAGATCTACCTGGCCGCCGCTGCTGCTCCTGCAGCTTACCGGATACACATCGGTGAATCATGCCGTCGATGATCCTGCCGCTGTTGCCAGTGTCCGGCTGCCTGCACTTCTCCAGGTAAATTTCAATTTTTTTCTCTTTCATTCCCTCTTTCTCTCTCTCTCTCTCTCTCTCTCTCTCTCTCTCTCTCTTCATCATCATCGCGTGCGCATTCTTTCGCGAATCTCCCGGGGTTTACATGGAAGACACCTGTTAAGAGAGACCATTGTGCAGCGGCGCTGTTTTGTCGCTGTGGAACCGGTGCATTATACTGGCACGTATTTATCGTTTATTGGTTTATACCTACTCAAATCAGCGTATAGATATAGGACGACGATATGACGGCGAGAGAGACAGAGAGAGAAACCCGTGTTTCTTTTTTTTCTACGACGAAATACTGATCGCGCAGGAACCACGGCTGTACGAGCATAGCACAGTCACGTTGATATCTCTCTCTCTCTCTCTCTCTCTCGATGTGTGCGCACAGCACAAAAAACGCTTTAGCCATGACAAGAGGGAAATGATCCTCGGGAATATATTCGAGGGCTCGGCGTGCCGTGTACCACTTACGAGCCGGAAGCTGCCTTATTGTTTTCCTTCGCGGTAGAAAAGTTTTTCGGTCGTCGCGCGACTCTTGTTGTCGTCTATTTTTTTATCTCTCTTTAAAGCATGTATGTACGTTCTCGACGTGTACTTGAAATGGGAGAGAGTAAGAGAGAGAGAGAGAGAGAGAGAGAGAGAGAGAGAGAGAGAGAGAACAACTGTTTCAGTGTTATCCAAGTTTTTACTCGCGGAAAAAGCGGGGGAGGTGTGTCGGAGGCGAAGGCTTAGTCGGGCCATTTAACCGCTTAAAGTTTCGTTAGAGCGAGAGGAGAGGGAGAGGAGAAAAGACCTAATGCATTGGTGGGCTCGTTCATCATTTATATGTCGGTGTGCCTTGAATTATGATAAAAATGCAGAATCTGCGGGGTAGGAAGCTGTCGCGCTTTCGAGGGCAAAATTATCTTCTATTTTTCGACGCGCTTTATATCTCGTTGCTGCCGCAGTCAATGGCTTTTTGCATAAGTATTTAACAGCCGTAAATATATGCCGTTTAATCGGTTCTGTTTGCGATGCATTGTTTAATATCCGTTACGAAATGAGTTTGATTTGCAAATACTGTAATTTAGACATGCTCTTCGATCGCATTACCTTTGTATAATAAAACAAATTATCTGTTTAAAATGATTGTGCATTGGCCGGATTTATGTAATTGTTGTTTCACGCAGCGAGAAGTGTATAATCATCTGCATTCTCTCTTTCTTTCCATCCACATACCGAATGTATGTGTAATTATATGATGTATGAAAATTTCCAGCATCGAATTCTTCTGTAAGATATTCTGCAAAAACAATAGTATACTGTTAGAGCGAAAACTTTTTCGATATAAAAGATTATGCATAAACATTCCTGCGAGAGCACAGCAAAAATCAGTTCCGAGATATATTACACCCTTCGAAAACAAATTTAAAATTCATATGCAATCATAAGAGAAACACTTTATACCTCAAAATAACAAACCCGTTCATTCAAGAAGTTCCACGATCTCGCGTTGAATTGGAAATTCGGAAAGTAGTATAAAATCTTGCATTTCAATGTGATTTCAAATTGCATTGTATAATATTTTGGGAAAAGCTGTAGAAATTTAAACGAAAAGTTATAAATGATTTTATTGCAGCTCAGCGTTAATCACGAAATTTATGAAAACCCTACGGTTCAGAGGTCGATGAAACTTTGAGAAATACGTCATTTACAATATTCCATAAATATGACGCAAGCGTCAAAATATTGGTTTACCGATATTTTTTTACGACCGATGGCAAATGTGACACACAAAGCTTATATTATTGGAAATGATTTTTTTTTATTTTTCGTCCAATTTTGACTTACGAGACTTCGTTTGATTCTTTGCAAAAATTCAGCTGGAGATATATCGACGACATAAAAGTTGAAAAATTTTAAAATCAAAGCTACGTATACTATTTACCATAAAAATACCTCGAAAAACATTATTTGAATAATTGCGTGCGTAAAAATTTGTCCAGACTTTCATGATACCGACATATACATTCGAATTTTAATCTAATAGTATATCTCTCCGAAAAAAACTAAAAACCTCACTCAAACAATAAAACTGTACATCGAATAAAAAGAACTCGAGCAATTTACCGATCTCTTATCAACACACGTCTACATCTGTAGCTTGTATAAGAACGTCAGTTAATTCGTGAACGAAAAAACGTTTGTGTCGCTATAGTCAAATCGTTCTCCGATTTCTCGCGCGGCATATTTTCTCTATGATCATAGAAAATCTCACTACCTATTACGTGCAATTATAAATTTACCAAACATGACGTCGTCGCTCAAATCAGCTTCAGCGCGCAGAGAAAAACGCGAAGGCATAAAGAAAAGAAAACTAAAGCCACGCGGGGAGAGGTAGAGAGAGAGGTAGAGGGAGAGGGAGAAAAAAAGTTCTGACATTAACGCACGCAGAGAAACGCCAAGGCAGAGAAGGAGAAGAAAATTGAAGACACGCAGAGGAAAAAAGAGTTCGGACATTGCGGCGTATAATTAACTGGTGTGCGTATAACAAATGGAGAAGAGCAGGAGAGAGGGAGAGAGAGAGCCAGACGGAGATAAAGGAGACAGAGAGAGAGAGAGAGAGAGAACCGCACGCTCCCGATTCGCTAATGAATGGCCTGATGGTGCCGCACTCGCGAGACGGTTCATAGTACACACATATCTCTATGTACAACAAACAAACAGTGTTATAACGCGTAACGGAAAGCGAAAAAGAAATGAGGCGCGCAGGAGCGATGCTATTGGCATACAGTATTCATTATATCTGTCTGTCTGCAGGCGTTGGCCTAATTCCATTCTCGCGCGCGCGCGCGAGTTTTTTTCGCCGTCTAAACGCATACACACGCGGCGCATACCTGCACGCGGCTGTACGTTACACAGGTATCCGCCCCCCTCCACACACACACACACACACACACACACACACACGCACACACACATATACACGCGAGACTTATTTGTAATGAAAATCCTTTACGTAAGAATAATAGAAGAGCGCGCGCGATAAGAACCGAGGACTCGCGACCGAAAAAAATGTATATATAGGAGTGACCTTGCGTGGTCGCTAATTACGCGCGAATTTCACTCCGTGCAGCCTTCTCTCTGTCTCTCTCTCTTTCCACGCGCGTATAAGTGTACGTATACATATACCTTTGCATACAGCACCGGGGGCTCAGCGCGTGTTACTACATCGGAGCGCTCTTGCGAGCTTCCGCTCGCAGGCGTCATGCACAGTTGCGCTAGACGGCGCTCTTTTTTCTCCGCACGGCTGCAGCAGCGGCAGGATCGCGATGCGCGCCGACGAGGTAATGCGTGCGTGTGCGCTGCCACCGCGGCGGCTATGCGGCGGTGTATATAAGTATAATGCGTATACACATTTCATATACTTATGCGCGATTTACGTATATACGCGCGCACCGCGTCTTTGTGCAGCGCATAACTCGGTGCGCTGCCGAGTTGCGCCTTTTCCGATGGCGTGAATAACATATATGTATAAACGCGTGGGGTTTTGCGCGCGCGCGCGTGCGCGTGTATAGTATTTCTGCTGTGGTATGAGCGATATATAGCTGAATAAAGTCACATGTGTAAACGTAAGGCGGCGCAGTCGTTGTTCCCCTTACAAGCTCATTGTTGCTCTTTGTTTTGATTGAAAATTGCACGCGAGGGGGACATTGTGTGATTTGTTGTGAAACGCATTTGCGTGTACGAAATTTTTTTCCCACGGATTTGGCGGTCGCACTCTGTATCTCTATGGGTATGCGCGTGACGTTGAAGGATTAATTTTTTTTATGGGTTTGGTCGACCTGGAAGCTGCGGAATTAGGAACGTTAGGTTAACGAGATGAGAGTGCGAATTGATGTGTATAATGTATATCTCGCCCCTTTCATCACTTTTTGAAAGGTGTAATTTTTAGAAGGTAAAAATTTTCCGCAAAAATTTCGTTGAGATTTTCAAACGCAAGAATACATAGTTCTTTTTCACTGGCTTTTATACGTTTGGATGGCCCTGGCCACAAAAGCAATTCTAAGAGCTGTCAAATTTCTCTTCTTTCGGTTTATTCTCGTATAAATCATCGAAAAGGCCTATATAGCTAAAAGTCTTACGCAAAAAGACGTTATGCGTATAGAGCCGATCTTCCATTATTTCGAGAAACCTCTCGTTTCGACGAGTATAAAACTTGGATTTGAATTAAAATCTAAAAATATACATGCAGCCCATCGTGAGCTTCAATCAATCGCTATATACACGTCTCTCTCTCTCTCTCTCTCTCTCTCTCTCTCTCTCTCTCTCTTTTACGTAACGACAAGCTGCTTTGTAAATCCACTCTCACACCTTGACTGGATTCGCAAAATGCGTGTTAGAGAGCTCGTATAGGGTTTCCAGTCATCAGATATCCCTCCTCTCTCGGCTATAAAGAAACACGCAGTTTAAGACTCCAGTCAACATTAGGTGCAAAGGAAAAATAAAAAAAAAGAGTAGCCAGTGCAGAACAATTCTCAATGAGCAACAAAGCAAGGTAGCCGGCATATACCTATGTATCCAACACCACAGGCCGCGACGGCAAATGCGATTACACGTTCACTCGACACTTTCGCGGCTGGTCCTTGAAAATAGCTATAGTCTCTCTCTCTCTCTCTCTCTCTCTCTCTCTGTCTCTGGCAATGTATCTGTGTATATTTTTTACCGCGTGTCACGGCCGCGCACACCGTGCGCCAGTCGATAATTTCATTCATCATAGGCACGCATCCGTATATTAAATCGGCGCTTTTGTTTTCTCTCTGTTTTTCAGCGGCTGACACTGGAAACGACGTGCACTCGCGGTAGAAGTTAGCGCAACGACGAAGGAGGAAAGCGACACGCAGGCTCGAGGAGACACACTGTGGGATGCTCCTGGAGGAGTCAGCGGTTAGAGGAGCCGTAGAAGTAGCCTCTTGGTCGGCCTCGTCAATTTGGCAGCGCTGCAGACGGAGAGCTATAATAACGATAAGGGGCAGCAGAGGGGCGATGCCACGTGGCAGGTAGCGTTGCATTTGCCGTGCGGCCCGGCCCAGCGAGAGGCACACGTAAAATGCGCCCGGCCCTGCCGCTGCTCTTCTTCTGGCTTGCCCTCGTGCAAGGCTTGCCCTTGCATCCTGTTACGCCGCATCTAGGTACGTACATCTTTATTGCCCTACTTCACTTTTCTTTTTATTTATTTATTTATTTATTTATTTGTTTATGGGTTTTTTTAAAGAGATTTTAACGTTTATAGTCGTTAATCGAATTGTTTGATTGACTATAATTTATAAGTATAGACAATTTATGTGACAAGATGTTCTACGTAATATTTTAAAAGTTAATCGAAACTATTTGGTACGCACATCCTCAAATGTATATTGAGTACTAAGAAGAACCAATCTTTTTTTCTTTAGCGGGCACATATACAGTGTACAAACGAATCCGACATAAAACAAAGGAGTTTATTGAATTACGATGTATATAAGTATACATATATACAGCATATACCGTAGGCTCACGTGTTCTTGAACTTTACGCGCATATATACATGTATATTATTGTATCACGCATTTCCATATGCGTGTGCGCTCGTTCTCATCTATATACTCTCCTCAACAATAGCCGGGCGTTCGCATTGCCGACGAATCATAATTAGCTGTATTTCCGATATAGAGTATATGCGTGCGTGTGGGAAAACACGTTTCGCGCGTGCCCGTAATGTGCGCACGATCGTGTGCGTGTGTGTATGTGTATATTATGTACAGTTTCGCGACGTGGGACGCGTTATGCGATGATGTGCCCGCCGAAGGAGAATCGACGCGAAAAATCACTCGTTGTTATTATATTGCAGAGAGAGAGAGAGGGGGGGGGGGAGAGAGACAGAAACTGTTTCTTCCCTCAAACTTCAAGATTGTGGGCATTAAACTTTTTGCAACGATTCTCACCGTGACTTTTTGCGCGTCACTCGAGATTTCTTGCCGCTTCGCGACTCCTCTCTCGCGAACTATTAATTATTATGCGCGCGTTACGCGTGGCTAAATTTATTTCGATAAGCCGAAGTGTACACATAAAATAAAGATTTTCAGTGATAAATTCAGGTTGTCGAGAAGGCGTAAGTCGAGAGTCGAGAGCTCGGCTCTTCTTCTTCTTCTGTGTCCTATACAACGCGAGTCATCGTAACGGTTATTGCTGTGGGCCTTTTTTGCTGGGGCTATATAAGTTCTTCCTTTTTTTTCTTTGTGCTCGACCGCACCCTGCAGCGCAGCGGTCGTACACCCATACACTCTTCTTTGCTCCAATTTTTTTTTCCAGCTCCACGCTCTGTTCGACTTTTAGTAAAAATCAACTTGGCCGACTGTTCTCCAATTTAAAAGCTCGGTTATGTACGGTCGTTTTTTTCGTATTGTCCGTAAAAATCGAAGCTGTACTTCTCTATTCTTGTTACGCTTATGTAGTTTCATCGGCGACGCTTATTATCGACGATGACTAATTCAAATGCAAGATGTTGCGCATACCAAATGTCTTGCCGGATCGCGAAGCTAACTACTTATTTACTAGCTTCGTCAAAGCTCTATTAAATTTATTGATTTGAAATCGATTTAAAAGGCGTAAGAGGATTGTTACTTAGCCTCGCTAAGCTCTCTCTCCCTCTCTCCTCTCTCTGCTAACAAAGAAACGCAGTCTGTCAGATAAGTAGTATTTCTAAAGGTCAAGACTCCCTCATTAAAACGTTATCGATATTCTCACTCGCTGTACGCGCAGTGACCGTAAAATCTATCGCGATGGATTTTCTTCTCTTTCTTGCTTCATTTTGGCTCGGAGAGACTTGGAATTGCTTGTTATCAAGAGAGAATTACACTGATACGAAAGTAGCGGCCCGCTTTCAGTCAGCATTGAAAAAAAAGACAGAGGCTATTCTATTCGCTCGCAGTCTCGACTCGTCGTTCATCGGCCTCATACGTATGCGCGTCTGGTTTACGTATTATATACCCCTATGTGCAGAGATCATGTTACATTACACTTTATAACGTTGAGACTTAGCTGCATCACAAACAGCTGCTTTGAAGTCGTTTGATTATTTTTTTTTTTTTAACAAAAAATGTATTAAATAGTCAAAACGGTATCAAATCACATTTAAATGTTGTTAATATGGCTGTGGGTAACTCGCGAAGAATTTTTCCAATTGTATGCCTTATTATCTAAAATCTTCTTGTTGATAGAATTAAATGATTTTTCAGCCGGAAAAGCAGGATTCTGTGTGCAGTTTCAGCGTAATTAATCTTTTCATTGCATGCACAATTTTAATTTACACTGTGTGTGTACACAACGGCTCTTTTCAATTGAAGTATGTGCAGCTCAAGCTCGTAAATGAAGTGTTGATAATAAAACTTTCGCATGCACTAAATTCATAACGAATATTTACTAGATACGAATAATTTGACTAATTGAAGATATACGCCAATTAAAATAAGTTTGCGCTACGTATTAAGGCCCATTACATAAATTAAATTAATAATTACCGCGAAGGCAAACAAATTTCTATATAATGCTATACATCTTGTAATTATCGCATCTACATGAAAAATTTAGCAACACACGCCACGGAACATTTCAAAAGCTATTGAATTACTCGCTTTTCTAAAACTCTGGGGGTTGCTGGCATATATGCCCACGGCTCTGTTGTGGTTAGAATTAACGAGTTACGAAACGCAAAGAAAAAGAGATCAGATTAATTTTATTGACGTACAGTGTATATGCTACTCATACATGCTTTTCATATATTGCACATTGTAATTCAGAAAAAGCAAATACAAAGTAGATGCGCAAATAACGTGAACGGATGTGCGAGCGAAAAAATTGGATCCAGAACTTGTACAGTCGAATTATACATTGTTAAAGATGTCGTGCAGTATAGTTTCGAAATAAAGTCAAACATATAAATAATAGAATAGATTGAATGGATTGTGTGTGTACGTGGGAAAGCAAGGAATAACTGCGTGAGAGCGTAAAATTGAGATAAAAAGTTATATAGTATTAAATATTTAATTAATTAAAAAAAGTAAACATATAAATCATATACTTAATTATAGATAAAAGTATGAATCACTGGTTTCCAATTAAATGTATTTCACACCAGCGCAGTTGCCCGGGAACTAAATTCTTTCTTCTCAGTGTATACGGATATGACAGTAGTTAATTACTCAGAAGAACAATAGCTATTGGTTTTCCCGAGTAAAAAGAAATATTGTCCTGCTTTCATTTTCAAGCGAGGCACTGTACTGTCGTTGTATGATTTGTAGCAAGCATTATGTGGTTATATGAATTGCATTGGTACGATGAACCGTCTGAAACCGTGAATTATAGATAAAATGTCAGTTACGAGAGTGAGAGAGAGAGAGAGAGAGAGAGAGAGAGAGAGAGAGAGAGAGAGAGAGAGAGTGAAGGGGATTATTTCCATAATTCTCTTTACGTCGTCGTCGTAAAATAATAAAACGTTTCCTTTTTCTGTTTCAGGAATCATTCGCAACTCATATATCCGCAGTTATGAACCGGCTTGGTACGACGCGACCGCCTTGCGAAGACACCGAGATCGAGTGCGTCGCGACACTTCGTGGCCGGCAAAGGATCAGCCACTTATCCTTCGCGTCCGCGCTCTCGACAAGTCAGTAAACCCTATCGCAAGACTCTACTTCTAGTCTCCTTAAGTCGACGACTATTCAATTTATTGCACTGCCACTCCAGCGGATGTATATACACTTCTGATGGCCGAATCTGTTTTTCTCCTGAATATCTTATATTCCGAGAGTGTATATTACATCGAGTATTCAAATGAGACTGTATTTCGATGTCGGAGAGCTCGACTTCCTTGATTATTCATTCAAATGCTTATATATTGATGACTTCTGTTAAATCTGTCTCGGCCTCGTATGCTAACATTATTCAGGGAGTATTATCCAGGGAGTACAAGTATATATAGAGCCTTTGAATAAAATTGGCACTTTGACAAGGTGTCGGATTCACCGTTAATGATTCAAAAGTTTTTATTACAACTCGACGAGAATTCTATGTACATACACTCGATGTAAATCCAGCGCCGTGTAACTCACTGAATATTTGAAAGGCGCAGCGCAGTACCCCCTCCGTAGATATCCTGGCTTGGAATATAAATATTCGAAATTCAATATTCAATATTAAAGCCAAAACTGAAACCAACTGTTGCACAACGGATTCTGAGGGAATATCTAAATCATACACACATAAAAAGCTAATGGCAACAGTCCGAGTATGAAAGCAGTAGAGAAGCTGCGGCAGCAGCTGCAGTAGCTAAAACAAAGCTCGACCACAAAGTGCAGGCGTGCCACAACTGAGCTATTCAGTGCGGTGTGCGGCGCGCAGACCGTACACAGCCATGTATAATAGTAACAGCAGCAGTTCACCCTCGCAGAGACTATATAGACACAGCATTTGGCTCGTGACTCGTCGCAAGTATCAAAAACTCCTCCTCGTCTCTCGCTCGCTCGCTCAGTGTCTCTCTCTCTTTCTCGTTACCGTCGATTTCTGTCCTTTGTCCGTCGCTTGTCGACTGCCGAAACTTACTACGAACTTGAAAGCGCTAACAGCGGGGCCGATGAGAGTTAGCCAAGTGACTGTTTTATATATATATATATACACACACGCAGACACACAGAGTATGTCGACGGGCGTTCGCTCACGTTTGCGCGTGCGAGAACTTTGACCGCAACTCGATTCAGACTCATTAGCGAAATCGCCGAGGTTGTCGTCGCCGCCGCCGCGCTGCTGCTGCTGCTGCTGCTGCTGCCTTCGCTGAAAGAACTGATCTTTCAGTTTTATCGCGTAGCCGAGGGAAACTTGGAGCGAGCAACGATGGATCTTCCTCTCTCTTTCCCTCTCTCTTTCCCTCTCTCTCTCTCTCTCTCTCTCTCTCTCGCTCAAGGCGAGAGCTTCTCTCCACCTCTTTGTTTTCGAACTACGCTCTCGAAATTTTAAATTTAGCGAAAACTCACATATCGCATACTTATGAAGAGCGAACCGCGTCGCTTTATTTCGAATTTGAAAGGCCACTCCCACAAGAGTCGAAAAATGTACTTTTCATCGTCTTCTATATTATTTTCCAATTGCTTTATTTTGTTGCCCGCGCACAGCGCTCGTCCCGAAGAGTAAACGAGCGATAAGCAATGGCAGCGATTAATTTTTCATGCCAGGTCCGGAGAGGCGAAATCGATTGCTCCGTGGTTGCGGGAAACGTTTAGGGCGATCGAGAGCTTGCGTATGCAGAGGTAAGAAAGGCGCGGTGGGATTCAAGCGTAAATGGGACTTGATTGCGCGCGTCCGAGAATAATAGAGAGCGAGAGCAAAGAGAGGAAAATTCGTAGGTCCAATGCCTTTTAACGTTATCGTGAGCTACGGAGGGACGAGCAGGAGTACGGAGCAACAGCCAGCAGCAGCGGCTGCAATAAAATGTAAAGTAGGCATCGATCTTGTATTTTCCGCTTTACTTGCGATTGAACTCTCTCTCTCTCTCTCTCTCTCTCGCCGCTTATTCGATGTAGAAGGAAAAGCTATATACGTATAGCGTATATATCTAGGATGTTTCGCTCGTATTTCGTCTTCGATTCTGTATACCTGCAGTGGCGTGTTCGTTTATTTTTTTTTCCTCCCCTTTGAGTCGGGAGGAGGGCGGCCAGCAACACACAGCACGGTATAGCATCGGAGCCTTTGTTCCCACGCGCGCGCCCGTACATCAGCGTTCTGCTCTAGTTTTCTTCGGATAGTCTCTGGGACGAGGAGCCGAGAAAGCCTCCGGAACTACCAAGGACACTTCCAACGCTGCTTCCTTTTCGTCGTACTCTCCCATTACGAGCTCGGTGTGCTCCCGACGACGCGCGCCCCGAAGGATCCCCTCTCGGCGCTCTTTCTCTCGCGCGCGCGGCCGTAAACGAAAATGCGAGGCGCAGATTACACGCTGCGCGTTTTATTTTCTCTCTCTCTCTCTCTCTCTCTCTCTCTCTCTCTCCCTTCTCTCTCTCGCCTTCTTCGAGCCCTCGCGAGATGCACATTTGTAAAGCGCTTGCGCGGGATTTATACGCCGAAAAAGCGCATGTATAGCCTTCTGTATTTAATTAAACGAGAGAGCGAAGCATCGCCGTGTACAGAGAGCGCGCGCGCGCGTGTGTGGAACCCTGCGAGGTATGGGTTGACAAGATGCAGTGGAGTCGGCGCTAATTAACCGACAGCGCCGAAGCCACTGCCGATAATTGAATCCCCGATAATTGGAAAGATTGCCGAATCGTATCTATATATACCAGTCTGCGTGGAAGCTCGGATGTTAGCTGCTATCTCTTTCTGTCTCTATCTCTCTATATCTCTCTCTCTCTCTCTCTCTCTCTCTCTCTCTCTCTCTCTGGTGTGTGTGTGTATATATATGTATGTATTTGTAGGGTGTATAGCACAAAACTGCCTCATGTTTTCTCTCGATGTCAATACAGCACCGACACACGTGCACACATATAACATATGTATCCCTCTCGATGGAAATTACAGATTTTCCGAAGAAATATAACGACGCGTCGGTATATTCGGTTTTATCTCTCCTCGCCGCTCGCGCGCGAGTTTTTAGCATTCTTTCGCCGCCTCGGCCTTGCGTTACATACCACTTTGAATAAAAAGCTTGAGGTTGCACGCCCTCGGAATAACGCATTTTTATCTGGCGTTACTCGCTCGCTAGTCGGCCCGAGAGAGAGAGAGAGAGAGAGAGAGAGAGAGCCGACGGCTCGACTTGCCGCTGTTATTGTGGGGAGCTGTATGGAAACCGGAAGGCGATTTTAGTCTGGTGGTTCCTGCGTGCCACACATACAGTCTCAGCACTCAAGTGTTGCGAGACTCGCGGGGAGCAAAAGCGAGAGCGAAAACTACGTGAGTAGAAAGGGCCGTCGCGGAAAGGCGATCGTTAACTTTTACCGCGCGCGCAAGCTTACAGGAAGCACGCGGCTCCTTTCTTTCTTACGCTTCTCGTCTCTATCTCTCTCTCTCTCTCTCGCTCTCTGGACTAAGCCGTGTCGGAACGGCTGGCTTCTGGCTGCAAACGTTACATTTCGAGGGAAAAACCGAGCGTTCTTCTTGCCTTTTCTTCTTCTTCTTCTTCTTCTTCTGCGTCTTATCCTCTTCTCGCAGCCGTTGAGAATTAACAATGCTCTCTCTGCCATCGGGAGAGGGAGAGAGGAGAAAAAGAATGCGGGTCAATTGATTTTTCGCGATTGCCTGGAAAGTAGGTGGATCCGCATCGACACCCACCATTTAAGCTGGTTCTCCGAATGCTTTTATTTTGTCGTGTATATACCGCCGCACAGGGAAACAAGGCAGCTGCCCCTCTCTCTCGCGCGCGCGTGTGTGTGCGTCGATTGCACATCTTTCTTTTTATTTTTTGTTTTTTTTTCTCCAATGTTTCCCGCGAACGTGCAAAATTTGAATAGTCTTCTTCTCTTCTGCACAGCGAGCTTTCCATGGCTTTGTGTACGCAGCAATGCTAAGCGGATTGTTCATTAAATTTATAAACGCCGAGGAATATCATGCTCTGCGCTTGGCAAATTTCACTGGACCCTTTGATCTTTTAACGGTTTATAGTTATCTATACTGCGCTACATGGATCCCTGTACCGTGTGATTTTCCAAGCTTTCATCTCTACGCTGCGCTAGTTAATCGTGTTTAAAGTTTCGCTCAATCAATTAGAAATTATGTATGAGGCATGACGCCCCGCATATCCTGTGAAGCCCGTTCATTTCATATCAATTCATTATTAGGTGATGCGTTTAATTCTAAACGAGTGTGTAAAACGTGCAACAGCTTTTGATGCAATGTATATAGACGCGTCTCACAGAAATGTACATTAATACAGAATGTTAACTTCCCCGAATTTATGGCTCTCGCGTATACACATTTACACGCGAGATTATAGGAGCAGTAATCAAATATATATGTATATTGTATATGAGGAAATCCGTATTTTTCATTCATTTTTTTGCCGCCAATCTGGGCATTCGCCAGAATTGTTTGATGTGAGTGCAAGGGAAAGATGATTAAATAAACGCATACTTGAAAGTATACTGCATCGTCGCCAATATATAGGGAATACTCTTGTCATATCTGGGGCTATTCTATAAGCCTCTGAATCTTGCACTTGACGGCCATTAGCTAAAATTGGACAAGTTCATGAAATGCAGCTCAGGCAAAACCAAGCCCGGCTCTAAGACGAGTATTAAAGACATAACAATAAAATAGCTTATCGAATAATCCTCTCTCTATACCTACAAGTATAGAGCCATAGATTGCCTGGAAGAGCAACGTGCTGGGGCGAGTTTACCACTTCAATTGAGCATCTATATTCGATATATACATATACGGTTATAACGCTTCATTGCAACTGTTTCCCGTTATTCCTCTGTATTACGACCTTCTATTGATGTATATAAGTCCTTGTGTATATATATACTGCAGATATACAATTTCTTAACGCATCGCCGTGTACTAAGAATCAAGAATTTCTCTTTCTCTCTCTCTCTCTCTCTCTCTCTCTGTCTCTCTCTCTCTTTCACAGAACATACATGGCTATTTCATATCGCTCACGCAAGTCCCATAAAAGTGCAGTAACAACAACGATGGCAAGCGCCAGCCTGTATATAATATGTATTGTATATATATACGTATTCCCTTTGTAAGTCGCGTTCGTCTCTGTACATATACAGTTACAGCTGCAGCAGCGACAGCCAACGAGACTTTTGCAATTTTGCGCGGTATTTCATCCGGCCGTGTCGCTCGAGCTTTCCATGTTCACTGGCTGGTACTTTGGCGTGTCCGCACGGGGCGGAAATCGAAATTGACATTGAAAAATTGAGGGAAAGAGAGAAGCCGACGCTGCTACTGCTGCGCTGCTGCCGTAATCTGGTTTGTTTGCTGCAAATTCCCGCGACGGCGCATCTCTCCTGACGACGTGGCCGTCGCGGCCGGTCGCGGCACTAGGTCATCTGCGGGTGGTGCGTGTATGTGTGGATGCGTGCGAATTCATTCAATTAGCGCATGGATTACTGGAAATTTTAGCAGTTTATACCTTGCTCTTATTAATTTCTGTGAATATAAGCGGGCTTTTAGAGAGTCAGGGAATTTATTGATACTGTGTCCAAGCGAAGTTATGAACAAAATAGATTTTATTCGAACATTCGTTTTTAATGCGACCGTATTGTGTTGTCAATCTTTCTTGTGTATTTACTAAAAATGACATTACGCGTTATATTTTCAAAATGCGGGCTTGCATGCAGATTGTTTTTTTATTCAGTTTTTTTTAAATTGTCAGGCAATAAAAAACGAGAGAAAAACACAAAAATAGTAGGATACACACAAATCTACGTGGTTTCTGGCCATTTGGAAAAAGTATAAAACATAAGCCAACTCTGTCGTATTGTTCTTTAAAAAAAAACATTTGCATCATACGATTTCGAATTTTAAGGGCTCAAGAGAATGGCCCTTATAAAAACACGATTTTAACTTCAACCTTGAGCAACTTAACAGCTCACTGTACAATAGACACTTTAAAAACATTTTGTTTCAACCCTTAAAATTCGAAACCGTAACGATGCAAAGCGTCGCATATTTTTCAAAGAAAAATACGCGACTGATGTGGCTGTAAAGAGTCCCTCAGATGCACATTCTCCGTTCTATTCTTCGTCGCTCTTCCGTTTTAATTGGCCAATATAAATCCACGTTACACGCACTTTGCTAAGCAGTGTGTCGGATCTCTCCCGTGTATAGAGCAAAGAAAATAGCTTTCTCCCAAACGGAATTGAAAATTACCGTGCTCTCTCGGACGTAGTCCGCTTAGTGTAAAATGTGCGTTATAAATTCCGACGAATTAACGGATTAACGGTAGAAAATTGAACGAAAATTTCCGCGTCGGAAACAAAGGTCCTCTCTCGCTTCCTGCACCTATATATATGCCGCAACGCCTCGCTCGCGCGCGCGCGCGTGTTCGACAAAAAGGACGGTAATGCGGGCGAAGCCGAGAGTGAGAGGGAACACACATACCGCTTCCGCGCGTCAGAGCCTCGCGCGCAGCGCGAAAACGGTATTTGCCACGGACAATGAAAACTTAATCTCCCGGCGAAGTAGTATAGCCGTGCGTCAGCTTGTTCACGCGGCTGCAGCCGCACGAATCCAGCCTTGCGCGAAAGAATACATCGCGCGTGCGGCTAAAGCTGCTATGTGTATATCGTCTCTTTCTCTCTCGCTTCGACCTGACATTGAAATGCCTGCGGGTGCGCTAGGACTTAACGAGATTATCGAACCCTGCCGCCGCCGCTGCTGCTGCTGCTTTCGCGTAAATTTACTTAGACAATTGCATTACACGCAGCTCTATATAGCCGTCGCGATGTACACACTCCGTCGAAAGCTCCTCTCCTGCGCACGTGTGCGTTTCTACTGCAGGCGCGCCGCATCTTTATGAAGCACTCGGCGTCGACAGCTTTACGTAGAGGGCCCGTGGGGGTGTAATGTGTGTATTACACTCGAAATCGCATTGTTTCTCGGCTAAAGTCGTTCCGCGGAGAGGGGGAAAATCCTCGGCGGAAGGCGAGAGAGCTTAAGCTCACGCAGCCCCCCGATTCTCCCTGTCTCTCGCGTTGCTTGAGAAAGTTTTGCTCGCGGTTATATGTGCACGATTCGAAGCTACTATACCTCTTTGTACTTACTCTACAGCTTGCTGACGCTGACGCCGCGACGAGCTACAGTGTAAGGCTTCGTGGGTTCGCGCGTGAACTTCAACTTGCTACCGATACCGGGCCACGGCTCGGTGTTTACCTTCGGCTACGAGATACTCGACTGGTTTTAGCCTTACAAGTACCGTCTGCGCGTGTACTTGACGATTGTGAAGGATGTGTGGGTAGATAATCCAGTTGGTTTTTTTTTTATTGTTGTTGAAATTATCACTCGCAGAGTTCGATTTTAACAGCTTGAATTTATTGAAATTGAATATAGAATAAAGTAACAAGAAAAATGATTCGGACGCGGGAGGGACACAACTCGTGCGAGTATATACGAGCCTTGCTGCGGTGTCGTCTCGAAGCAACTGAACTGCGCCCTGGCTTACGCCAATACTTATATTCGTGGGTCGCAGCCCCGCATAAGTACTTGCGGGCACAAGGTAGTCAGAGTAGCGACGGCGCCAAGGAACCATTTTTATTGCACCAGGTACAGTTGCCGTACTCCTCGACATCAAGGCATCTTCGGATGCGCGAAACCCACTTTTATTATCTTAGTCCTAGCACTGAGCAAAAGAGCACGTATATACAATTAAAAACATTAGGCCAATTTATGAATAAGGGTTTTCCCCGCTACAACTATAGATATTTTAAAATTCTCAAATATTCATCAATTATAATATTTATAGCGAGAAGAGGAATGGGAGACATAGAAAATGAAAATTCAATATATGGGGAGGTACATGGAGCAAACATGAAAATCAGCTATTTGGATTTTTATTTAAATTTTTTTTAAATTTACATAATTTTGTTAGTTGTTATTATAGTTGCTATATTATTCCAGTATTTTGACGTATTAATTTTTCGTAAAAAAAAAAAGTAAGATGGCTCAGAAATATGGTTGCTAATTACTTTTCCTATGCTTCTTTCCATTTTTGACCATCTCTCGGCTTATAGAAGAAAGTCTGTCTAGTCTGAAACCTCTAGCTGTAAAAAAATTTTATAGATTTCTGGACCCTCAAAAATTGCATTTTTTGGGATGATTCGACATATACTACGTTTCATTATGAATATTATGCATTTGAAAATGAATTAGATAATTTAAAAGAAAAATCTTTTTTTTATATATAGAACATAAATAATGCATATGCGCATCATTTCTGACTTATGTGGTCGGCCTGAGTTATTATAAAGTCAGTAATTAGAGACATGATATTTTATTAACTTTTTTTGTAGTCAATTATAATTATCATTTTTATCGTCTCAATTTCATGGATCAAACGAAATCCAATATAACTGACTGAAATATCTGGCTGACATACAATCCTCTGCGGGATTTGCATCGGAGGACTCATTTCATATAATTGACATTTGCAATTGGGGATCGCGATAAGACCGTGATGAACTAATATGCTTATCAGTTAGAACTGCTCCCTATGATATGAGCAGCATATATTTAGCTCGTCACGTGATGCAATATTATAATTATCCCTGACTGTGACGATAATAGAGGAAAAGTAGGGATAAAAATGGAGGAAAAATATAACAAATAGTGTATGAAGAATAGCATTTTTTCCCACAATTTTAATTGTAGAAAATAGAATGTTATTTTCGTAGGAATCCTGTGCATATATAAATTCCTGAAATATTTCGGAATGTTTTCAACAATGACAATTCTTTTCTATTATACACAGGATCTCTCACTTTAAGTTTAAATAACAGAACTCAAGTACGGCAAGAACAATGTTACACAGGATTTTTCTCCTAGTCCATTGTTTTTTCTCTCCACATTTTGCAGACATAATGAGCGAGATAAAGGCGGCAAAAAGATTGCTCGTTCACTTTTTTTTCGAAAAAGGAACGCCAACGAGCATAAGAACCTTGAAAACCCCCACAGTTGTAGTGCATTGTTAAATATTTGTCACGAGGAATTTTTTTAAAAAGTAAGAAAAATAATTTTTAGGTATACAAAAACCCGCAGGGATCGAAGGGGAGGAGAATAAGGTCAAACGTTTTAACTCTCGTATGTAATTAACGCTCAGTGCACTCGTGCTTAATATCTTCCGTTGTCAATTGAATTTTTAAAATATATATGCAACATCAGCAGCTCTCGCGAGCTCAATGCATAAAATAATGAACGCATTTATTTGCAGGCAATGGACAATGCGCTTGGTGCACGACTCGGGCTTATTCTCGAAGGACGCGGTATTCGAGGGTTCCAACGGGCTCATCAACTTTGACGTCAGCCACTCGTATAGCGGCACGATACTCGGTAAGTTGAACATTTATTTCCTCTCTTTCTCATCCCGTCGCACGCACGTCGTTCTCTCTCTCTCTCTCTCTCTCTCTCTCTCTCTCTCGAGGGCGAATTAGCATGCGGTAGCCGAAGTGCCAACGTTTCAACCGCCTTGTCGAGTTTCATAATTCGATAAGTCTTTTTTACTTCCCCAACACCAGCCCACGCTCAGCGCTGAGAAAGAGAGAAAAAAAGGGAGAGTAGTACTTCTTCATTCTCGTCGGACAATTTAATTTCCAACGTTGGCTCGACTACTCGCCTGAGAGTTAAAGAGCTGAGCTACCAAGAGATTTCCGCTGAGCAGCTGAGACGACGCAAAGAGAGAGAGAGAGAGAGACTGCGTATAGAAAAAAGAATGTAGATTGCTTTATATAAGGAAGCTTGAATGCATTTCGAGAAAAAGGGTGCTTTAAGGACGAGATATGCGTATATCTTGTTTTTTAATTTCGAGCGTGTATTTCTGATACTTGTTGTCGATGCGATAGGGCGCCCTGAATATTCATGGAAATTTCGAGAGATTGAAATTGAGAGAGCGAGGAGAGAGAAATCTCGAACCACTGAATAATCAATCCGAACCGGGTGACTTAATGTGGGTCATTCACGTGAAGGGAATCAATAAAGAAAATTGAAGTCAGGAGGATCAGAGGTGTACAGGCCCCCCCCCCCCCCATCGTGTGTACGCGCGCGATGGGCTGCATTTAGCCTTACGTATATAGCCGCTTATTTCAATCGCAAAGTGCGCTTATCAAACTTGTAAATTTATGTTCCGCTCTCAACTAGTTAGTCGATATATCTCATAAAAATTAATGGCCCACTCAGGGAAGAGTGCTTCTTCCTGTCTAGTCTTTCTTTTTTCTAGCTCGCCGCCTCCTCCGTGCCTTCTTCTTCTATATACTCCTCCGTACATAGGTATACGCGCACAAAGCGAATTTCCATTTAGTCCCGTATAAACTTATCGCAGTCGAGTTGAAAAGGGGTAAAAGATAAGGGCTCTCGGCACACGTAACAAACGGAATCAGAGAAACAAGGGCGCAGTTCTCGCAAACTCCTGTTTACATAGTCGGTGAGCACAGCCGACTCGCTGTATGTGTACAAGTACATTGGCCGCGGAGTGTCCGAAGCCTGCTGCGCAAGTAACACGCAGTATATGCCGGCGAAGGCGTATCACTTTACCTCTTTCGGGTTAAAAGCGCTCGAATGATCATGCGGTTGAGCTGCATTTTATTACCGGCTACGAGCTTACTTACCCCTCGCCTCCCATCACCCCCTCGTAGCCACTTATGCGCTTTCGAAAGCGCGCACTTCCGACGCTGAAGCTTTTTTAAGAGTAAACAAGCTCGATTAAAAGTTGTTAGCAGGGCTCTTGTGCACACATCTGCTTCGAAGGGAGTTCGACCCTACCGACAGCGCGGGTGAATTGAAAAAACGCATTTTTTTAAAAATAATATAAGAATTCATATGCGGGTATTGTATATGTATACCGTGTCGCAGTTAATTTTTACAGCGGGAGTGGACTCTGCGTACAAATTCAGTTCCCTTTGTGAATTACTGGACTCGCTTAATTTCATCGCCGCGCGCATTTCTCGCTATAATTGCTAAAAAGGATATAATGGAGCGAAATATAAAGTGCGCGCGCGGGTAAATTTGCGCAAATAAGCTTCATTTTTCTTTGGCCAAATAGTCGCGGCGGGTAGGAATGAATCGACTTTTTTGTGTCCTTAATTTAATGGTCTCTCAAACTTAGCTCTAAGATCATTAATTTCTTTTCAAACTTTTTTCCCCCTCCCCCAAGAAGATTTACAGAATCCGACTGTAACCGAGTGTTTTCTTAGGCGAAAATTTTACGAGTATTTTCGAATAGTTTTCATTGAATTCGTGTGGCTCAAAGTAAACTTCTGCTTTTTCTTTTCGACAGTGGTATATATTTTACAAAAAATTTTATATTTTTACTGCCAACATATTTCATGAAACACCTCGTACGTCGTGCGCGATAATTCGTTCTGATATATTTTCCGTTAATACACTCTCGTCGCCGGTTCAAGGATGAATTATAGCTGATCATTCCGGCTCTTCATGAAAAGCACCGCCAAGATGAATTTTTTAAATTTTCTATACACGCCATTTTTCGATTATACGAATTTCATATAGAGGAACAACTACGTCATCTCTCTACATAACTTTTTTAAAAACCACCTTCTCTCTCTCTCTCTCTCTCTCTCTCTCTCTCTCTCTCTCTTTCTCTCTCCCTCACTCACTCTCGGAATACAAAAAGGAAAACGTGCAGAGGTGCAAGTAGAAGAAGAAGTTTACTATACCTCGGCGTCTTTTAATTCAAACATTTTTTATCTTCGCGAAGGCAATTCATTTCTCATGCGAGGGATCCGATAACTGCGCGAGCATATTCTTTCAGCGTTTGCGCGCACAATAATTCTTTCCCTCTTTTTTCAACACGTATGAGGAAACAGCCGCCGCCGCTATAAGAAACGAGCGGTAAATATTCCGGATGCACAGAAGCACACGACTTTTCCACCCTCTTCTCGCTCTTTCTCCGTCTCTCTCTTTCTCGTTGCCTGATATATGTTGAGAGATGTATCGCATGGCATACGCTAGTTTTGAACGAGGCGATTCAAGTTCTAAAAGAGAGAAAGAGAGAGAGAGAGAGAGAGAGAGAGAGAGAGAGAGAGAGAGAGAATGAGAGGGAGAGAGAGATGGAAAATGCGCCGCTCTTTTACACACAATCTTATTGTCGCTTTTATTGTTTCTATTGTTTTTACTGTTATTACCGTCTTATTGCCCTTGCGGTATATTGCTTTTGTTTAATATACTTACTTTTACTTTATTAATTCCCTGTACACGCGTCAAACCACTGTTGCGATATCGTCGCAGAATCACGACTCCGCGTTACCTGACACCTGACAATCGTGCAATCTTTTATTGCACACCTCCATTTTACATGGACTTTCAAGTATCTAATCTGCCTATCTTTCGTAGGTCGTTTCCTCTTTCTCCGCAATTTTTATTACTCATATCTCCAGTAGATACGCGGGAGAGTCCCAATTTAACGTGTGTTTAATATGAGCTACGTTAAAAAAAAAACAAATGGCTTTTTTACTGCTATTCGCCATGTGTGCACCTGTACGCGGGGAAAGAAAGGCGGATTGCACCACTTTCCAGCAGTTAAATTGGGAATTGGTACCGAATTTCAGAGTTTTTCCGTATATAGCGCCACTTTCCATGCGGTTAAATGGATATGACCTCATAGTTCAGGATGTGTGTCCGATTTTTTGCGCACATAGCGCGGGTATAGGAAAAATGCGCAAACGTCGAAAAATACATTTTTTTTGTAGTATGTCAATACGATCTTTGAATCCACGTATTTTATTACAAAGCAGAAGTGAACATTATTTTCTTTGTAAAATCATAAAAATATTTTAATACAAAAATTCACGGACGTGTATCCGCGAGTTAAAACAAATAATTCCCGTACATCGAGATTAAAAACGTTGAAAATACTTTTTCCTATATAGCGTCGCCCCCCAGTGCACGCACGTATGAAACCGTTCCAAAAGCCGCGCGCACACAAAAAAAAAGAATCGAGAAAGAGACCAGGAGGCAATTGGTTTTTCTCTTCCCGGAAATTAGTCCCGTCATAATTAAAACAGAAGTCGCAATTGTGTGCGTGGAACGTACTGAAGAGAGAGAGAGAGAGAGAGAGAGAGAGAGAGAGAGAGAGAGAGAGAGAGAACAAAATTTAATTGCCCTATATGCAGTGCAGTCCAACCGGGCGAATCCTCCTTCACACCACCGCGCGCGTGCGTGTCCGTCAGTTTGACAAACGTTGTAGCCGTCGTGCGTGAAAAGAAAGGTCATCGCGTGCCGGCGTAGTTAAAAATGAAATACGCCCTGCAGCGCTGCGTCCTTTGATGTTATTACATTCATAAGCGCACTTGTACCTCCATTCCCTTAACATCTTGCCATTGTTCAAAGTTGGTTAAAAACACTGCGCGCTCGGCTATTGCTGCCCTTTTCCGCCGAGCTAATTCTAGCTTTGTGTAAATACCCACGTGTCGCCGAGGAAAATTAAAGGCGACGCAGCGCCGCAGTGCTGTGACTTTGAACGGAAGGCTCCGCGATAGCGTGTCATTTTTCTTTCTTACCCGCCGCTGCGGCAGCTCATTTTACGCGGCGACTGCAGTGCGACCAGATATTTGCGCGCGGGTATACACATCTTTGTTGTGTGACCGAAACGAACGCAAGGAGAATCTGATTAGTAGCTTCATCTGGGCGATACAGTGTGCGCAGAGTGCTGGTGCTCGTTGGAATATATAAATCGTTCTGACAGCTGTGAAAAATCCTGTTTCGCGCCTCGATTCCCGTCTTCTCTTCCGCACTTCATCAGCGCTTTTCGGCAAGCTTCCAAACGACTCGTTCAGGAGGGAGGTTGGTGATGCAATTGCAGCCACACCGAGTGGAAAAAAGCGCATAAACGAGTTTAAAAAAAAAGAAAATTCTTTTCTCAAAATTTTTAATACTCGCTCCCCTCGGAATTTGTTAAAAGCAAAGTTTCCTCGTGAGGCAGTATAAAATATAAAACCTTTGGGTACACGTTAAAAAAACTTTTATTTTTCGTTTTCGTAAAAATTGAAGATATATGATGGGGGGGGGGGGGAATTAGCTTGTATAGCTGCCCTATCAAAAAATTCGGCTCTCGGTAAATTTTATACTTCAAATAAACGGCCGTTAAAAATACAAATCTCAATTTCTTTCCGCATATAATACTCATCCGCTTAGTCTAAAATCGTCAACGATTCGAAAAGAGATGAAGAAAAGGAATGAAAAAATGGCCTGCTTCGACAAGCGCCTCAAGGTTTTAGGACTCCATTAACAATCTAACTCCCTCTCTCTTGCTCTCTCCCTGATAGCCTATTAACATGGGCACACGCCTCCGCGAGTCTGACCAATACTCGACTCCTACCACTTGGCACTCACTCGAGAACGAACGGATCCTAAAGTTCGAAATGGCGCGGCAGCCCCGACTCGTCTCTAGGATCGATCGCTGGTACGTCGTGAATTGCCAAACATTCTTCATCGAATTTAATCTCGTTGACTTACGTGACCCGAAAGCGATGAACTCTGCCGCCGCCGTCGTAGAGAGAACAAGAATGTGGTATAGAGGGTTTCCCTCTGCTGCTGCTGCTGCTGCTGCTGCTGCTGCAGCCTAACTCGCACGCGACTGCGGAATATTTAAGGAGGTTCGAGTTTTCGAGGGGGATGGATGGCAAAGAGACAAGACTCGCGCGCGCGCCCTCTCGCAAATATTTTCGCCGGAGTCTCTCGTTGTGCTGATATTGCACATGTACGTTCCCCCGAAGTTTCGGGCTAAGTGAAAGTTGGACTGTTTAAAAAGGGCTTTCGCGTTAAATGAGGGAATGTTTGCTTGTGTACACTGAATATAAGGATAATCACATTTGTGCAAGTGCAAAGATAGAATAATTCATATATATATATATATATATATATATATTGGATTTCTTTGAGTGACTCTCTGAAATAACAATCGGGATAAGAATAATTGCAGTAGCTGCAAACAAAACGAATAGTAAGCGGCTATCCTACTCTCTCCCTTGTATATTTAAATCCTTCACGTGAGAAAGTAATCGCCGTAAAGAAATAAGACAAAAGAGCTTCATAATCTCGCGCAAATGGAGGGCTTTAATCCGATTTAATGCCAGTGGAGAGGAATCGATGGGGGGATCCAATTAATTTGCCTTATTCCATTCAACGATTCGTCGAAGTTTCCTTTTAACGCGCGACTGAAAGGACCTATATTAAAAAGCACGCGCAGCATACTGAGAAGAAAAAAGCTCGAAAATGAAAAGAGAGAAGTCGTGGAATCGAGAAAGAGAGACAGAGAGAGAGAGAGAGAGAGCCAATAATCAATCGTTAACCTATAGAGCCGCCTTGCCGCAAGTTCGCCATCGACGGTGTCCCAGAGGGGCTGGAGAGACGCGCGCGGGAGCAAAAAAAAATGCACGGCTGGCTCGTTAAAAGCCGCAATCTCTCGCGCACGAGATTGTCGCCTAGAGAATTGACGGGAGTCGATGTCTATCGATCCGTTATATATTTATTTAAGGGCATATATAGACAATTTATAAGCGCGAGTCTGTCGGCTGTCTAATTTGTAAAAAAATGAAAGACAATGTCTGTCAGGAGGCGCGCTTTTCAAAATTAACGTCGCGACGCGGCGCAGCGCCGGAGCGCCGGGGTGAGAGAAAGAGAGGGAGGGGGGGGGGAAGGATATAATTACAAACTTTCGGGCAAACGCGGCATTTGTCATTGAATCCCTCCCCAGACGGTCGGGAAAACTAGGTGGAACAGTCAACGGTGAGTTAACGAATCGAGGATAAAAGTTGGAAACAAGCCCCCGCAACGTTTCATTGTGTGTGTATGGGTGTGTACGCGTGTGCATCCGTGTGTGTGTGTGTGTGTGAGTCTTTCCCCCACCGAGCTGTTTACATACGAGCGATAATATATTTCATTCAGGTCATAAAGTTAGCTTTGAAAAGTGGATTCATTGCAGTTTATAATTTCTCCCCGTAAAACAACTCGCAGACTTACATATGCGACCAATTCTCCTAGAAAAATGCACTTTTCGGGGATCCAGAAATCGAAATTTTTTTTTAAATATAGAGGTTTTGAACCGATAAAATTTTTTTCTCTAAGCCAAACGATAGGCAAAAGTGCAGAGGAACATGGGAAAAGTTACTATAGTAACCATATTTCTGATCCATTTTACGTTTTTTTTTATAAAAAATGCGTCAAAATACTGGAATAATAACAACTGCGAATGTTTTCGAGGCACATAAATTTTTAAATTACACTACAATAAAGTACAATAAAAGAGCTTTAAATTAAAATAATAGTATGCCAAGATTCGATGCTTTGATAAAAAATTATGTCCGTTTAGAAACAAAAGAAATAATGTTCTCCTTTCTCCATATGCCTCCCCATGTTAAATTCTCATGTTCCATGTTTCCCATGTTCCTCCAGAATTATGATTATCTTTCAGCTTACAGAAGAAAGTCTGAGAGAAAGTCCCAAAAAGTGCATTTTTCTAGGAGAATTCGCATCATATGGACTTACATATATATACGAGCTTACATACACACGCGCACAAACACACTAGGACGCACGTGCGTGTTGCGCGCTTACCTGCTCGTATTTATGGGTGAAATTGACCTGTCCAACGAGAGAAAGTGAGAGACGCCCGTGAGCCGAAGAAGAAGAAATATAACAAAACTAATGACTCTCTGTCTGTCTCTCTCTCTCTCTCTCTCTCTCTCTCTCCGAGAGACTATATCAGCTTCGAAAGAACGTATATTTTCTTAAGTACTCTGTATAACGACACAAAGTAGAAACTTTGCACGTTATACCATTACACATACATACCTGAAGCACACAGAAAGTTTAACAAACGAACTCTCCATGCGAGAATGATCGTAGTACTCGGTCATTGTTTCTAATTTACTAAAAAGCTCAGGACACGCGGCGGCGGCGGTGCGAGAAAGTTTTTGCTGTTTGCTCTGTCGCGACCTGCGCAGCTCTCCTCCACTGTATACACTTACCTGCCTATATACTTATATATACAGACTCGACGGGCGCGCAGGCTCTCACCGCACGCTGTGTATATGAGTATGTCCAGGAAATTTCGGAAACAACTCGGACGGGAAAGTTGCAAAAAATTTTCTTGAAGAAAAAGCTCGCGTGGACGGCCGATCATAGGGTATACTTTTTCCCGGAGCAAAAACGACTCGAAAAACGAGAAATAATTAAAAAACAAGAATTCATAGATTTCTTTTCTCGAAAACTATTTTATGGAAAACTAAGATTTTTTAAGGGCGTTTTTCGAAATTGCGATTTTTTGGATTTTCAAAAAATCAAAAACTGTATCGGACCAATCTGTAAAAATTTCAGAGCATTCTTTGATGAACGCAAAGACATTTTTGTTCTAATGAAATATTTTTATAAATCCATTAGTTTTCGAGAGAAAAAATCTATGAATTCTTGGTTTTTAATTATTTCTCGTTTTTCAAGTCGTTTTTGCTCCGGAAAAAAGTATACCTTACGATCGGCCATGTATGCGAGCTATTTCTCTTTCAGAAAGACCTAAGGAACG
Source organism: Philotrypesis tridentata (assembly GCA_018906965.1). Taxonomy (NCBI): domain Eukaryota; kingdom Metazoa; phylum Arthropoda; class Insecta; order Hymenoptera; family Pteromalidae; genus Philotrypesis; species Philotrypesis tridentata. The sequence goes on from JACCIB010000048.1 coordinate 225,413, forward strand.
AGAAAAAAACAGGCCTGGTAGGTGTGCCTTCTACAAAATTTTTTGCAACTTTTCCGTCCGAGTTGTTTCCGAAATTTCCTGGACATACTCATATATACGCGTTCTCGAGACAAAATCAAGCCTTTGTAAGTCAAAAAATAACGCTGTGAGAGCCCCGTGACGACGTCGTAAAGTACAGGCATTGATATTAAAATATGTGTCAGGGACGCTTTAGCGTATACATCGTATATGAGCATTTTTTATGCTCACGGGGAAACATGATTTATGTGTGTGTGTGTATACACGCCGAAGTATCTTCGCCCCCCCCCCCTCTACCGCCCTCTCTATTTTCTCATATATCCCTTTTTCACAAGGGCTTTATTAGTTGCTTCGTGACTCTCGTCCTTCGTCGAGTCTCAATCCGTTTATCAGCTATATACTTTAATCCTATTTTTTAACGCGTTATAATACACACGTATCGCACGTAAACTGCCTAATAATACGAGAGCAGAGAGGACGGCGACAAAAAAAATGTGCCGTCGCGTGACGCGCCTCCACACAGTAGTACACAGCGTCGCGCAGATATGGAAGACGAGTGTGTCATCGATCTCGACATCTATATAGCGCCGTCCATGCGCTCCAGCTTACGCGATAAAATTTTCGAGCTCTGCCCTCTCGAATGCGCCCGAGCGAGGAAAACGTGCGCCCGCTGTACATATATATGTATGTACATATGTATATATCCCCTTAAGCTTGGCTCCTGGCCAATTCATTTGGACATTCATAACCGTGACGGCGGCGGCGGCTCCTTCCTCTCTCTCTCTCTCTCTCTCTCTCTCTCTCTCTCGCTCGCTGGATTTTTGAGCCAACGGTTTCACTTGACTGGCGTCTTATACGCCGCGCGCGCACTTTTTCATTAAGAATTATAATTTCGGTGGCGGACGCGGTCTGCGCAGCGCGACGCGATTATATTACTTTGATCTTTTTGTTCCCGCGGTTATTAGAAATAGGCTCGACGGCTCCCGAGGCCAAAATTGCGAGTTTGGCTTTAGGAGCTACTTTTTAATGCCTATGGACAATCATTTCGTGCAGTAGTTATGAGAAGCATCGGTTGGGAGTGTGACGTGCTGTCGCCTGCAATCGTCGAAATGTTTTATTGTGATGAAAATGTTGAGTTTGAGATTCACAGATCTGTTTAAAAACAAAAGTTCGTCTGGCTCTCGACGATGTATCTGAACAAGACTCGGGTACAAGGCACGAGTTAAAGGTCGTGGGTTCGTCCGGTGGCTTGACTTCCTAGTAATGATGCACGAATGCGGTGAAGTGCTCTCGGGGTAGAACTGCTGCTCGCTTTCTGTCCGAGTAATTAGCTCCTAAACTCGCTTGCTCACCGTTAAAGCCCTTTCCAAAAAAGGCTTTTTCGACGTTAGTCGAAACGATTGTCGAGCGAGTTTCGCTTTGACGCGCGAAACAAAAGTTTCCTCTCCTAAAGTTTTCTGCGTATGTGCATGTAAAACATAGTGCACTGTTTATTCGAATACTTATTGGACGTAGTATCGGAAATTGTTTTTTTTTTAATGCGTATTTACGTATTTTATATAAAAAATTATACGTGAAAAATTATACAAAAAATCAGTTTTGAAATTAAATGCATTATATAACTATGGTATAAATGAAAATTTTCACTTGTTTTATAGAAAAATAAAAAATTGATTTACAACGTTATTTGAACTATTTTAAAGCGTTATCCTTCTTAAAACGTTGGTTAAACAATGTTTATATTTGTTTAAAAACGCTTAAAGCATCTTTTAAATTCCTCAATACAATATATTTTCGAGCACTTCACGTGACCTTCTTGAAAGCATGCGCAGTCAATGCTTACGTTTCACTGTTTTATTATTCATCGGGATATTAACAAAAAGTCAAGCGCAAACATCTACAATGAAACCAAATCAATTTGCGCAACGAATTTCACAAACTGCTTCTTTTTTTCAAAAGTGTTTCTCTCCTTTATAAAGTCTCTCGGATAAGCTATCAAAATCAAAATCGCAAACGACTTTGTGTGACCGCAAGTGAAACGAATAGACGTAAGAAAGAAAATATATGAGATACTTTTCGTGAGAAGTCTGCGCGAGCGTAAAGCTTTCATTCGGAAAATTCCATTTACCCTATCTTCGCGGGAAGCTCTTTCCTCGCGCGTTTTTCTCTCCATGACAGCGGCAACAGCGCAACAGCAGCAGCAGCAGCAGTAGTCACGTGAAAAATACGCAAAATGCGGTAATCTCACGTGCCTTCTCGACCGTTGGCTGATGCAGACTCATATTTCATAGCTCGGTCTTTCTCTCGTCATGCACCTTCTCTTCTAAGCATATATAATTGCTCTTTACCCACCGATTCACTGCCTTGACGGCTGCTGCTGCTGCTGCGGCTAAATTCAATTTTTCATGTTTTTCAGTTCAGTTTAACCTACACACGCGCGCGCACCGATTACGCTACTTTCCTCTTGATTAATTGTACTGCGTGCGTTGCTCTATTTTATTTCGCGATACGGCGAAGATCGACGAGGCAATTTTTTTTCTGAATAAAGTGAGAATGCTTATCTCGTGTGTGCTTTAAAGATGACATTATGATATGACACTGATGGGACTATACGTACCGACAGATGCAGAGATTTACTGGCGCAAGGGTTCCAACTCTCGATATTATATATGCATTTTTACAATAAATTTTAATGTAATGCGTACAGTTTGAGCGCTCGAAATAGTATATTACGATAAAAGTGATCTCATGTGGGCCATTATTGCATTGAAGGGCCACTTAGGTCACTAGTATCGTATACAAATATATATAGCACAGCCTATAGCTATACCTAAATCCGCAATCACGATTATTTCCTGATATAAGCACGTGCGAGTGTGATATTTACGATGAAATAATCGACTACATTAGGTCATTGATATAAGCGTGACTTAAGTGCGGATTTGGGTCACTCTGCGTTGTAAACATTTTTGCTTTATGCAGGGCAGGTATATCGAACACATGCAAAATATTTTCTCGAAAGAATAATTTAACGTGTGTGTCACGAGAAAAACGTCATATCAACAGAATTAAGTTATAGAGGAAAAGTTCAAATTAATTAAGTATATAAATATTCTGCTGGTAAAGGGTTGACAGCTATGTCCTTTGAAAAAAATCAAATAATCTCGGATTTTCGCGAAAAAGTCTTCGAACCAGTAGTCTTTCGTGAAGGTCCTTTCTAAAATTGAAACTCGCTCTCGATATAACTCATCCCCTCGCAGATATGAAACGTTTATTCGCTCCCTCTCATTTTCTCTCTCACTCTTTCTCTGCCCAGGCATCGAATTCTCGCACAATTGCGGCAGTCGAGACTTCTCTCTCTAATTTCCTTTACGACAAATTCTTTCGCATTCTAAATTTTTTCCATACATTCTGCATGTCCCTCATATACATATAGAGCAAGAGGAAAATAATCCAAGCATATATATGTGATGCAGCACGGAAATTTTTTCATTTCTCAACGCTGCTCGGCTAAATTTTAAATTTGGATTTCTCCACACACACCCACACCCACACACACGTATATAAGTATGCAATGCATACATACGCTCTCCCCGCACTTATCGCTCGCACACACCTGCAGTACTTATGTGCAAAAGTAGATTCGCCGCGCGCGTTTGAGGACCAGACGACGACGACGACTACGGCTACGACTGCGACGAGGAGAGGTATTTTTGCGTATATCAGCGAAGAAAACTGCGGGCTCTCTTTCCCAGCAGCGAAGAAGGGACGATTCCATTTGACGATATGCAGATTTGTCGAATGCCTCGGGGATACCGACGAGAGCGCCTTTATGCAGCGCCTCGCGACCTCTCTCTCTCCCTCTCTTTTCCTTGCCGCTTATATTCACAAAGTCGTCCCTCTCTTTTTTCTCGTTATACACGTATATACCTTTGGCCCGTCGTCGACGTCGCTGCATTTCTTCCTGTCTCTCTTTTCGCCTCGGCCCAAAAGATTTAGGCGGTTCTATATAGCGCGCGTGCCCCGTTGTACAACGGAAAATGGAAAATGCGATGGAGAGCGTTTTCTCTCTTCTTCTGCTTCTTCCTTTCAGCCTTTCCACGGCCCGGCGCAGTAGAGTATATCTTTTCAGTCCGCGATTCCTTTGAAATGTCCTACATATATTACGGCGCGCCGCACGCGCTATTTCTTGGATCACACTTTCTATAAGGTGCAGGATGCCCGTAAACAAACGGGATTTCTCTTGCCCAAACGCGACAATTATTTGAAATCTATATTATGTTAGGTGGAGAGTATGCAAAATTATGGATTAAAAGGAAAAGAAAAGTTGGAACTTGGCTACCCTCCCTCGGGGAAAAAACTTTAAAGGCGCAAGCAACTTTAGAGAATCCAGACCAAACTTAAAATTAATAATATACATTTTGAAAGGGTCTCTCTCTCTCTCTCTCGGTAGGTGGTTATTTAGCTCATGCGACGTTTTCCGCACGAGGCGAGTGAGAAGTAAAGCTGAAAAAATCTTCTTATCGAATCGTATTTTATATGCGGCTAGTGCTAAAATGTCAATTGTAGATGAGTGATTAGCTTTAAAAAAAGCTTATCGACAACCCGTGTATTGTAAAGGAAAATTACTATACGAAAATACACTGTAGAAAACGTCGCAGAAAAATTCCATCCTGTCGCATATATTCTATATCCCCATTATTCTCGAAAATTTTCTCGCAAGAATATTCGACCCATCACACAAAATATCGAGCGTCTTGTATACAGCTCGTGTCTGCAGCTAGATGATACTATAGGGCTGGTGTATTAGGTAGCATCTATCTAAGAAACTCGAGTAGACCGTCTCTCTTTCTCTCTCTCTCTTTCTCTCTCTCTCTCTCTCTCTCTCTCTCTCTCTCTTTCTCTCTCTTTCTCTTTCTCTTTCTCTCTCTCTTCTTTCTCTCTCTCTTTTTTTCTCTCTCTCTCCCTTCTCTCTCTCTTTCTCTCTCTTTCTCTCTTTCTCTCTTTCTGTCTCTCTCTGGTATAAGTGCCAACGCAAAGCTTATGCGCCGTTGCTAATACATGATAGCCAACTGCGATGTATCGCGTACTTTCATTACAAAAGCGACGTTATTAGAGCGGGCATGTGACTTACATATTTACGTTCTCGTAATTTTAAGCTTCTCTCTCTCTCTCTCTCGATCGGTGCATCTCTCTCCCTCTCTTGCTCTCGTCGGCTTTGAATTTAATGAAAATTCGATAATGAACGGCCAGCGGAAGGGGGGCAATCACAGCCGCCGAGAGACTTTTTCTCTGAGCTCGACAATGCGGCGGCGGGGGGGGGGGGGTGAGACACGCCCATCAGTTATAGAAACTCCGAGACAACCCGCTTTCTTTCGAGCCGTTCGACCGATGGAAAATCGTGAGCGCAGCTGTCCCGCGATTCTCCAACTTTTTCGACTCATCCTGGCCACTAATAAGCAGACAGGCATTTGCGTGAGAGGAGCCGCCGAGGCATCAGCAGCCAGCGAGTCACGCGAGACTCGCATAACTCCAACTGAGGTTCGTTCAACCTTTCCTCCAACTGCACGTATATATAGTAGTGGAGTAGGTATTATACGGAGTTGTTATAGAGTTGCGAATAAGAGACGATGCGCATATAACATATGTGCGTGAACTCGATGATTAAGCATTGATTATTGTCAACTGCATTTTCTGATGGAGTCTTGTTTGCCACGAACAATCTTGGCATTTTTTTTCACTCGGGAATGGAGGCCACGGAGGGAAAAAAAGCGACAAGGCGGGCCACGCTGCAAATATAGAGATGTAGCGAGAGGTCTAAGCGCTGCTGCAGCGCTGCAGCGATTGCTTTCGATGAAGACGTGTATATTTGAGGCTTCTAGGAAGAAGGAGTTGAAAGGCTTTTTCCGAGTTCTTGAGAAAAAAGAGTCTCGCAGCTTTACGTGTGGGGGCGACGCAGTACGATTTATACCAGTTGCATTAATTTTTATTAAGAACACTTCGGAAAATACATTTTTTTCAATGTACTTTATCGTATGAGTACCAGGATTATTCTTAGTAATATTCTTAATAATATTAATAAGTTCGTTAGAGTTCGTGTATGAATTACGGAAGTATAACGTAAAAGCTTAAATTAAGAGAAGCAAAAAAGTTCGCAAGCGAATATCAATATTAAACGATTTCTTTCTTTTTCTTCAAGCCTGTACAATTCTTCATCTGGTAGTCAACTGCAATGTTTTCTTTTTTTAAATTCAAGTTTTTTTTCTTCAATATTCTTTTCTGTTAGCAAGATTGTATTAAAAATTTTTTCGCGCGATGAGCTGTTAATTTGTTTTTCAAATTGATCAAAAACCATAACTCTAATTAAAAACCAGCTATATGCAGTTAATCACACCTGACAAAGTATAAATTACTTTAAAACGTGCATCTGTAATATTTTGCAAAAAAGTAGAACATAGCTTTAATTAAAAAGAAAACAAAATCGTTATAGGGGTTGCTGAGGAACAAAATTATAAAAATTTTTATAAAATGGAAAATTCATGAAATTTATGAAATTTATGAAATTTGTTTGAAAAACTAAAAAGAAACTTTATTGTAAAAGCAAGCGAAAATTTAATGAGTGCAATTTTTGAAATTTTTTCCTGTGTATCCAATTCTGACAAAGTCTGTTCAAATCGATGTTCTTTCCTTATTTTACGATGTTATGTGTACAGAAACATTTTTCGAAAAGGTGCAGTTTATATTTTGCTATCTGTACACTTGGCTGCTATTCACATTTGAGTGCATTTTGGAATTTTTTATAGTTGTAGCACAGTGAAAAGGGTTGTATGAAGACGAATCAAATTCAACGTAAATACGTTATCTCTCTTTCTCCCTCTCCTGTAGTAATTTTCAAGCTTTTCCAAACCGTAATCGTTCTAAAATGAATAGCTCGTTCTTTTTAAAATTTGCTCATTATCCTCGGTGAATTAAACGCAATACTAGAAAAATATAGAAAAAAAAACTACTGAATGTTCCTTATACGTGATATAATTTATAGTATATTCAACTTAATATTGCAACGTCCAATACACACAGAAGCAGCAATAGCAGAAAAAAAATAAAAGCCGAGTCATCAAAATAATCTCTCAGTTGACATTTTTCTTCAGAGACAGTTAGGTACACTTTCTCGCGTATACAGTGGACGGCGGACGCTATTACACGCGTCACCGGATCCAAAGGCTACTCTCGTTCGCCATTCTTCGACTGACTTCCTACACGGCTTTCGCCAAGTTATTCTTACGGATCCACGGATGCAGCAACAGCAGCAGCAGCAACTTCTCGCAGCGGCAGCAGAACCTTTTCTCCGAAAATAGGTCGCTGAAATAATCATTTATCGATTCCGTCCCCCAGCCCTCTCCCCCGGTTTACTGCAGCCGAAGGAGAAACCCGAGGAATAAATAAAAATTTTCGCTCTCCCATCCTCTACTCGCTCGCATAGCGGGGATTTGAAAATCACATATGGCTGGAATAGAAAAGTTCAAAATCGAGAAAGGGATAGATAGGGGAACTGAGAAAGAGAGAGAGAGCGAGAGAGAGAGGGGTAAGCGTGTAGGAGGTGAGAAGATCTCGGAGGCTCTCGAACGAAAGCGATTTAGCTTCTCGAGTTTTTCCAGGAGAAAATGCTTCGAGATAAACTGCCAACAGCGTAGCTCATTCCCCCCCCCCCCCCGCCACCTCCCCCATGCACACATGCTTCCGTTGTGTGTGCTTAGAGACGTCGACCGCTCTCTACAGTGTGTATCCTCTTTCCTATACACCGAGCTGGCTCGTTCCTCTTTACTCACTTCTTCTTTCGACACTTGCTCAATTTCTCTCCTGTCCTCCAACTTATTTACCTTCTCGCGCGTTCGCAGGGGAAGAGGGGGGGGGGGGGCACCAGTCGACCGGTTGTATGGGTAACAATATAATTATGTCTTTCCGGGGCTTGCTGCAACAAATGACCTCACTTCGAGTCGACTATGTTGTGTATAACTTCTCAATCTCTCTGTATTAAATTTATCCTCCGGAACGAGCTAGCCTTTCACCTAATATACGCGGCCAATGCGCTCTTGTCGCCCATTACGAACAATCAAAACTATATGTGCGTTTAAATTTCTGCATTGCTCTGCAAACTTTTTTGATTTTTTTTTTCGCGCGTGACTAATGCCGCGCGTAAACATGCAGAGTACTGCGCGACTGCGCGTGTAATAAAAGGTATTAAAGAAATCCGACACTTATCGTAAAAAAAAAGTTTTCACGCACCAAAGTTCGTAAATATCACCCTTTACATTAATGAGGGGTATAACTTTTTTAAACATCGATTTTATCGCTCAGTCGAAGGGACGTTATATATACGTTTGCTTTGAAAATTACGAGTCACAGCGTATATATACACTTGCTTACAGCACCGTCGGGCATTGAAAGTTGCGAAAAGATAGTGTATACCTCACTGAACGCAGAGTGAAGTTGGTATTAACCGTCTGGGCATAGAGTCGATCCCGACTACTGCGGAAAATCTTGATCCTCGGAAAAGTCGGGCAAAGCGACTTAATTTAATTATACGTTCAATCGTCCGCAGGACTTTCGCTGTCGCGCTTATTACCGAAACTCGAGGAAGAGTATAATTACTGTTGAGCGCGGTGTTGCTGATAGCTCGAGTAGCAGCGGCAGCAGCAACAGCAGCTCGTGCGACTTGATGCAGGGAGAAATTTTATCGCGCGAAAGTCCGGACAGAGTTGCGCGCGCCGCCTCGGGTTGGGTTATAAACGAGCCGCATCCTCGCCATTAAGATAATTTATCACTGGCCCGTAAGAATCCGTAAACTCTAGGAAACAAAACACACTCGAGTGTGACTTAATATTTCTCTCTCTCTCTCTCTCTCTCTCTCAGCAATTTTCACATTGCGAAGTTAAATTTGAAATTTTGTAATGTGCATTCTTCTACTAATTCCAGATATTTTCTAAATTAATAAATTAATTAATTTTTAGAAAATATCTGATTAATTAATAAATTAATTAATTGATTAATTTGTAGAAAATATCTGGAATTAGTAGAATGCACATTACAAAATTAAATTAATTAAATAAATGTATATGACGAAATCCGTATTTTCATTCGCTTTTTTGCTCCCAAAAGTTGCGAAAAGGTTTTTTCTGTTCTACAGGACGTACACATGAAATCGATCTTGTGACACTGTGTCTTTTGGTCATCTTTGTGATTTTATGCAGAGATTATTACGAATTTTTTAGCAAAATATTCTAGATTTTTTTGAATGTAAGGCTAAATGGGCATATAAATAGGCTTAAAGTACACTAAAAGAGCTGTCATTTGAATCCAAACTTGTCTAGATTGGATGCACTAATCAAAAGTCACGTACTTTTGAAATAACGAATTTTTCCTCAGACTCGCCTTTAGACTGTTACAAAAATTCTCGATTTTACATTTTTATTCTTTGAAGCCTCGTAACTTTGGATTCAGTGGCTCGATTTTAAATTTTTACAGCTCAAATTAAAGTTCTTTTCTTCTACTTTTCTGCCAATGGGTCTAAATTACATTTTTTAAATATAGTGATGTGTGTGTGTGTGTGTGTGTGTGTGTACACTTTCAAAAAATTATCTACTCGAAAGACATATATATAGCTCATCTGAATCAAAAGTTACGAGTATTCGAAGAAAAAAAAATGTAAAATCGGGGATTTTTGTACCAGCCTGAAAGGAGTCTGAGGACAAATTCGTTTATTTCAAAAATACGTGACTTCTGATCAGTGCATCCAATCTGGATAGGTTTGGATTCAGATGACAGCTCTTTTTGTGTACTTTAAGCCTATTTTCATACCCATTTAGCATTCGAAAAAATCTAGAATATTTTGCTAAAAAATGCGTAATAATATCCCTGCATAAAATCACAAAGACGACCAAAAAAAAACAGTGTCACAAGATCGATTTCGTGGGTGCACTATTTTTTCTTGTTCTGTACGTCCTGTAGAACAGAAAAAACCTTACCTAATCAATGTAGCCCGAGATTTTTTTCGCAACTTTTAGGGGCAAAAAAGTGAATGAATGTAGGGTGTTTTAAACCTGCTTCGCTCGGGTGACAAATTCGCAGGTTGAAACAGCTCGCCTTCATTTCCGAGTGCAATATACAATTTTGTAACACACCCTTAATTAGAGCGCGTACACTTATCCTCGGTAAACTGAAAAAAAGTGGTGCGTTAAAACCCTAATCCCGCCATCTTCCCTATAGTGGCACGCGCTATTTATGCGCGTGTCGCTTAGAAACCAGAGTCGGGGTAGGGATTGAACGCATCACTTTTTTCTGAGTACGCAGTTTATGTCAGGTTGTGTAAAAAAATAATAAGTACTAAACTAAGAGCAATTTGTTTACAATTTAATAATACTCGAAAATACTTGAAATAATTTAAGTCGAGTTTTTGAACATTTTGAATAATTGTTACCCTTAAAATTTAAAGAATGTAGTGGCTCTAAGTTAGTTTTAGGTAATTTTAAAGTTATTTTAAAGTTGTCTTAAACCTTTTTATTAGGAGGATCGCAGAAAAGAGCGTTGGCAACATTTCAACGAAGAATAAATTCATTTCCGTTGGGCATTGTTTTACAATTAATATATTCTATTTGAAGAATTATTTTCGTTAGAATTGAAGTTCTTTTCCCGTTCTGCTTTTCGATTCTTTAAAAATGCATTTATCGATTTGCATTTTTTGCCGAAATTTCGTCCCTCGTGAACTTAAATAAAATATACAAGTATTCGAGCATACGTGAAAATTTTTCTCGGTAATTTCATTACGACTTGTGCGCCGAACTTTTACCCTGCATAAAATTGAAATATATACAGCGAGTTATATAATCACTGTGTAATGAGTTTTTAAGACTGTATACGAGCTTTTATTCCGTAGTGCACTGTTCATCGTTCCAAAATGTTGCGAGGAAACATTGAATTTCACAGTGTGTAATTCGTACCAGAACGCGCTACTCGACAAAAAATTAAAAACGACTTTCCTGCAACCAATGCCATCCCGAACAGTTAATTTATCGAATCGCATTCCACATAGTTGTATACAGCCGCAGCTTATACCTCTATCTCTATTTCAACAATCTCCCGCCCTCCTCACTCCCCTCCTTGAAAATACAGCGTGGTTGAACAGCGCAATTTGCGAGTTTTGATGCGCTCGGAGTTGGAGAAATGCCGCGAGAGAGTCTCCGCGCCGCATCCGAAGACATTCTTGGTATAGGAGAGAGAGAGAGAGAGAGTGAGCGCGAGGGGAGTAGAGAAGCAGAGGCCATCCGAAATTGATGCCACCGCAATTAGGCGCCTCGTTCGCGGCAGTTAGGTACTTCCGGTTAATTGCATAATGCTTCAACTTGATAACAAGTTAGTTTACGAGGCTCTCGCCACTGCCGCCTCCGGGCTTGCTTATGGTCTTTGTGTACAGCCTGTCTGTCTCTATATATATACACGCGCCTCTACGTGTACCGCAAACAACTTTTCGTTTCAGATGATTCTACGAGAGGGAGAGAGAGAGAGAGAGACGAAGAGGCGGCGGGAGGGAGAGGCTTTCTTGGTTTTCAAACTCGACGAGCCTCGCGCGCATCCGCAGTAGTACGGATTTCAATTAGGTCAGACCGCAGCGGTGGCAAGTTCATCGCAACGTGCCGCCGCTGCCGCCACCACCACCGCCGCGTGCGCTGCGTCTGCAAAGATATGCGCTCGCTTGCAGTATCGCGTTAATATATATATGCGGCAATGGGATGCACTGATAAGTATATAAGGCTAGTCGCGCATTTGCGGTACTTAATTTGTCCGTATCCCCTGTGAATTCGATGCCAATCGACTTTGGCGCTCAGCACTGCTCCGGGGATGGGAGGAATCAATTTTCTGATATATACCAAAACGAGAGAGTGTAAAGCTTTGGAATTAAGGTATTGAATAATACTGGGGTGAGTTTTTTTAAATGCACGAATTGAGCGTGTACACGTATAGATATACCGATCGTTGTCGATTAAAGAAACAACAATTCGTTAATTGCATGCACAATGAATTTTTATAAAGGAATAAGATTGGACTGCATAGTTTATTTGATGTTGCTGTATTGGATTCGTAAATTACATCGATGAGAACCGTATTAAATTAAATTTTTGTACATTATTAGCAGTTCCGGTTTATAGTAATAACTTAAAATCTATATAGTAATAGTCGTGAAAAAGGTAGCAAATTTTCTTTAAAAATGTATTAACAGTTGAAGTATAAAATTGTTTAATTAACCTGAAAACTTATTGCTCGAAACAATCTCGTTTCTCCCCCAAGATGTACCGTTACGACCAACCTTCTTCTACGTAACTACACAACCCCACGATCGAAAAAGCAAAAGGAGATCAATTTCCGAAACAAACAAGATTCTTGCGTACGAGCGAGGCTTAATCCCGTACACCCGTGTGTGTGTGTGTACGTGTGTATATCCCTCAAAGCCTGTATACAAGCTCGCTTTCTTTTCTATTCGTGTCTACAGCCGCTCAACATTTAATTTTGGGGCCAGAAAAAGAATCGATTGCTTATATAAATCGGGAGGGGGATAGAAGAGAGTAATTTTCATTCGTCACGCTTATGTAGAGGAGCTCTCTGCACGACAAAAGCGCGGGACTACTCGGTCCCTATAGCAAACAAGTCGGAAGATTGGAAGGAGACAAAAGAGAGGCAGCGAGAGGGAGAGAGAGAGACTAGGCTAAGTCACTTAAAACTGCGCCGCCGAGATTATACCACCACCATCCCCTACTCTCCATTGTGCAAATAACTTTTAGACTGCAGAATTTCGAGGGAGATTCCAATTAAGCTCTGCGCTAGACTCTCTCTCCCTCCCCCCCCCCTCTCTCTCTCTCTCTTTCCCTCTTTCTCTCGCTGCTCGCATTATCAGATGCGCTCCGCCTTAAGGCGTATACTAATTTCACGACTCTGGCCGAAGGAAGTGTAATTTTTAAGCGGCAGCCGTTTCTCTCCCTGCACCCCCGGCATTCCCGGAGTTAGAGAAAGAGATTTTTGCTCTCTATCTCTCTCTCTCTCTCCCTCTTCCTTAATTTACCTAATGAAAATGTTGAAGCACCGGCATTACCGTCTCTCTATCTCGAGGTAGACGCGAATTACTTTTTATGCTCGTTGCTTAGCTCTCTCGAGCCTGCCGTTTGCTGCGCAGCAGTGCTCTGCACACAGCAGAAAGTTAAAGCTCGGCTCTTCTGCCTATATTCTCTGTTGCAGAGGACGAGAACGCGGTGGTCCAGGGAGTCGTGACGGAGGACGGCCTGCTCGACGGCAGTGTTGTCACGGGCATCGACGAGTACTACATCGAGCCGGCAAGCAGATACCTGTCTTCGGAGGAGAACACCTCGCCGCCGTATCACACGATAGCCTATCGCGTGTCCGATGTCGAGAAACCGTCCCAGCCACTCAGATGCGCCAGTCAAAGCCTCGAGAGCCAGCGGTGAGGATGGGTTCATTCTCCGGGGCCGACTTGGGGGGTTTGAGTCGTATAGCGTTGCACCGAGGGCAAAGGGGCAACGAGAGGCTGCATCTTTTGCCAGGGGATGAGGATGAGCTCGAGTTGCTTGAGAGAGAAATGATGAGAGCTTGCTCTGCCGATTAACACGCGATACGATAGTGAATATGGATTATCTTGATAATTGTTTTCAGGCATCAATTCAAATTCAATATTCTAAAACGGCCGTTTATTTACTAAATTAGAATAATCAACTTTTGCCTCTGAAATTGCTGTTTATTTGAGCTTCAGACAAGCGTATTGCGTACATATCCCAATACACGACGAATCGTAATTTTCGCCGCGCAAAAAATGACAACCGAATTTCATGGTGCAGAAAAGAAAAACGTATACGCATTTAGGAGCGCAGACTCTCCTTTCGCTCCCCTTATAAAAAATGAATTCCCTCTCGAATCGAATGGCTTGTCTCCGGAAAGGCATTCCTTCAGCCAGCTCAAGAATAATATCATTTCCCTCGGAGTGAGCTTGAGTTTGCCCCTTTCCCTGTTCTACAGGAGACTCGGATCAAAGCCGTCCAACGATACGTCGGAGCCACTCTACGAACATCTACTGGACAACGAAGTTCGACTGCACGGAGGCTTTTACTCGAAGGAGGCGGAACAAGAGGGTGGCATTCCCCAAGCCCACGAGACCATTCGGTACGTGTCTGTATAGACGCTCCGTACCAGAGTATTCTTTTCTGTCTGTCTTTCTCGTACTTTGCGCGCACGCTCAACATTAAACTTTTTGCCGTTCTCCACCCGCAGATTACACCTGGAGCGTTTCGAGAGACACCTGTCGAAGCGGGCGACGGTGGATCCGCGCAAGACAACCTGCATGCTGTATCTGCAAGCCGATCATCAGTTCTTCGCGCGATACGGCACCGAGGAGGCCTGCATCGAAGTTATGACGAGGCACGTGCAAAAAGTCAACTCGATCTACAAGCACACAGGTTTGCCAAAGCATATATAACGATATGCATATACAATTATACACGAGTCGCTTGCGTTCCCAGATTTCAATCAAGACGGACGGCCGGACAACATCAGCTTCATGATAAAGCGGGTTAAGGTACACAGCGACGACGCACTGAGGGATCCGAACTACCGGTTCCCCGGCAAGTACGGCGTCGAGAAATACCTTGAGCTCTTTTCCGGTGAGTCTGCGCTATCTCTTTGTGCGCACGTGCACACGTGTGTGTGTGTGTGTGTGTGTGTGTGAGAGAGTTTGGCTTTATGAATGGCGCGCGAGAGAATGCGGCAATTCGAATTGTTGAAATAGTCGCCCGGCCGGGGCTCCGCTGAAATTTTACTTTGCTCACGGAGGGAGAGAGACGCGAGAGAAGGACCGCTAAGCCGAAACTCGCGGCCTCACAATTAACTGCCAGATTCCGGATTCTCCGGCGCGTGTGTGTTGCTCGCGCCGGCTGCCGCCAGTGCTTTTATCATTCGCCCATACAATGCCGCTACACGTTATTTCCAGGACGTCGAATAATTTACATACTCCGCGTCTCTGCGCATGCATTAGTATATATCTATATACGTATATTATATATATACCGGAGCGCGACCAGCGCAATCCTAACATCATTATGCATGCGCAACATCTTTCACCTGCCTGAATGAATAATGCAAGTTTTCCGCCTCGTCTTTTGCGAATATCATATGCATGCGCGCGCGCGTGTGTGTGTGTGTATGTATGTGCATACTGCATATATATATATGCGATACGCAATACACATATATATGCAGCGTGTATGCGGGAGCGGTGCAAACTCACGGAGTCGTCGAAAAGGAAAATAACAACAACAACAACAACAACAGCGGTATAGCAGCGGCGGTGGCGCGAGATCAAGTAATCCTCGAGTTTGTCAGTCGCAGCTGTCAGTCAGTTTATTACTTTAGCTTTCGCCGCGCGGATCTCTCCCAGTGCCGTTACCACCGCCTCTGCTGCTGCTGCTGCTGCTGCTGCACCTGTATAAATGTATTGCCTTCTCCTCTCCCCCCTATCTCTGCAGTCTCCACGTGTTTCCAGCAACGCAACGTTCAGTTAGGAAAACTCAATTGAGGAACCGCACGTTCGAGCAAGAGTAAGAGTGCGAAAGCCGCCAAAGGGCCAAGAACTTGGCTGGTATTACGAACGTGATAGGAATTTCGCGCGGTTCCGGCGATATCGCCCCCGCGTATTTACGTCGCCTGCATCTGTATACGTGCGCTCGATTCTCGACTATATCTATACGCCGTATAGTTCCCTCACTCTTTCGCTCAATATATATACACAACACACACGCGCGCGCGCCGCTGCAACTTGTTTCTCCTTCGTTCCGTACATTATTGGGTTAATTCTTCTTTGTCTTGTTGCCGCCGCTATACCGCCAAGTCCCTCGGCGCTCAACGCAAAGTCCGAGTCAGACAACGGGGTATTTCCTTTTTCTTTTATCGCTGCTATCGGAAAATCCGTATATTGCAAAAACGAACCAAGGAAAGAAAAAGGGCGCGTCTGACTAAATCAAAAGCGTTACTCCTCCTTTGTTCCACTACGATAATATAGCGAATGGATATTCACTGCGCGTTTATGCGCGCACGCGAGAGGGACGCGAAACAGCCTAAAAATATGAGGGGGAGGGGGGAGGTGGTGGAGAGCTTCTCAGGAGGGGGGGGGGGGGTAGCGTCGAGGAAGCCAGGGTAATCCCTTGGCGGCAAACATTTCTCATTATTGACGGCTGACCGGAGTTGCAGCGCGCCGCACCACTGGCGTGGCAGCATCGTTCACAAAACTTTGAAATGGAATAAGTTGCCTCCCCGGTATCTCTTCGATTATATAGCAGACCACCGCCCGAGCAACGTCCCCTGATATTTCCCAGGGGAGAAGCTTGCTTTTTTCCTCAGCTTTCCTCTTTCTTGGTCCTTATTTTTTTTGTTTATTTTGTTTATTTATCTATCTTATTTTATTTTATTTTTTTAAGAAACATCTCCAGGTCTTTCATATACGGTTCATTGCCGCGCCACAGCAATGTATGTTTAATACACGACTATCGATACACATCGCTGTAAGAAAATCTTTCGAGACGCTCTTTCTTGCGGTCGAGTGTGAATCGAGATACGTTTCGCCGAGACGTGATATCTATCTAGGATTGTTTTCTAAAAAAAAAAAGATAAATGCCTCGTGGGATTTTTGTCGATGAAGAGAAGAGATTATTTCGGCTTTCTCTGCTATGTACCGGTGGGCGAATTTGCTTTAAGCGCGTCGAACGTTCTCCAAAATTTTCCTATTGATTTCGGTGCGCTGACTTTATTCTCTTTACGATTGCCAAATATAGAGAGAAAAAGGAGAGAAGAGAGGGGGGGGAGGGAGACAGATCGATTACAGACTCGCGGCTGATTTTTTTTCCTCTGCGGCGGAGACTACCCCTCGTAAAAAGTAATAGGATAGACTCGTAAAAATGTTATAGCCGACTGATATATTTTTGAGTCGTAGAGTAGCGGGTCTGGCACGATATTGCTGATTTTTTTAGTGAGAAGGGCCGCGCGGGGACCTTTAAAGCGGCTAATCGAGGCGATTCCTATGCTCAAACGGTTAGATCGTAAACTCGTAATTGACCTCGAAGGAAAAAAAATACACAGCAAAATGGATATTCACGCTTGTATCGGCGATTTATTTAGTCTTAAAATTTATCTGTGAACAAACCGCTCGAAAGAAGTAGAGAACGTGCATGTGTCGATATGTGTGTGTGTGCGTGTGCGCATGTGTAACAATAGCAGTTATGTGTATATACAATCATAATATTTTTATACCGCTTCATTTGCAGAGGAGGACTACGACGCATTTTGCTTGGCATACATGTTTACGTACCGGGACTTCGAGATGGGAACGCTTGGCCTGGCTTGGACCGGAGATCTGAAAAATGCCGGTGGCGTCTGCGAGAAGAATGGGGTAAGCCGACGCGCAATCGCAAATTTCTTAAACAAGAGACATAATGCACGTGATTCTCAGTCTGGCTTAACGTTTTATCTTCTCTCTTCGTGCTTTTTCTTTGCGAGAGATAAAGAAAGAGAGAGAGAGAGAGGGAGACAGAAAGAGAGAATCTATATTTGCCACGAGCCACTGGCAACAGTCGGAATTCTTTCTGGATGCTTTTCGACATCATAGTCGATGTCAAGTGTGCGAAAACTGGGTTAAGCGAGGCTGTCGGTATCTCTCTCTCTCTCCCCCCTTCTCTCTCTCTGTCTCTTCTCGAGACGCTGTAAACGTCATGGGTTCTGCGTGCTCCAAGAGGACTAAAGCAGAAATGAGTTGATAAATTAGTAGACATTTTTGTCACTGAAAGCTTTCCTTTTCTCTTTCTCTCCATTCTAACGTCTGAGATTTATCTCGGCAGGATTTTTCAACAATTTAGATACTCTCCTTCGCGACAATTTTTCTCTCTTTTCGCTGGGAGAGAAAAAGGAGAGAAGAGCGAATTATTTGCTCTATCTCTCTCAATCTTTCTTTCTAGTTGCATTTCCTTTTGCATCAGTCATATAAGGGAGAAAAGAATTAAGGGACGCGGTTGCAAAATTCGTGATTCTCGGCGGCATAAGTTCAATATCACTTCTGCGGAAGCAGACTAACTTACTGTAAGTGTTGTTCACAAACACCGATAAGTACATAACGTTTACATGCGCCATTCAAATGAATGCTGCAGCCTCTCTCTCCTACTGGCAATACGAATTTTATCCTCCCAACTCTCTCTTTCGCTGTACAGGTCGATCCTCAGCTTACCGCAGAAAGACAATATAATATGGATTGGCTGCTTTCGATTTTCCAATTTTGAGCTCTCATTTTATTTTGGGTATACGGGCGTGATGGGAGATCAGCTTATACCCCCGAGTATTCTCTTACAGTTTGAAATTCTAGCAAATTTCAATAGTATTCTCGCAATGCGCAGATATACGCGATGGGCTTCAACTCGCGGATTTCATCTGTCGCTGCAGTGCTGCAATGAAATAATGATTCGGAATGAATGCAGATCACAAAACTTGGTCTGGATATTTAAAAAAAAAAGAATTGCGCGATTATAATTGCAAAGAAATACAAGATACTGACTTTGCATATATATGCAGAAAGAAAAAAAGCGAATAAGTTTAAAGTGTAAATATACGAAATAGACGAGACGAACGTAAGCAAGACACTCGATCGTTCGTCGGGATAGCGCGAAAGGGGCGGTTAAATATCGAGAGCGAGAGGGGAGAGAGAGAGAGAGAGAGAAAGCAAACAACGGGACGCGAGAGGATGTACACATAGAGGGCGAAAAAGGGTCCCGGGCACGGACGAATAAGGGCGATGCAGCAGCCAATCGAGAGCTTCGCGCGCAGAGGGACAGAATAAAGAGAGCGCCAGAAAGAGAGAGAGAGAGGATTCATGAGTGTGCAAAAGTGCGCATCGGAAAAACGGGCTGGGGAGGCGACAGGCGGCAGGAGAATGGAGCGGTTCGCGATATTTGCAGTGCTTTCAGGCACGCAGGCACAGACAGTCCTGAAATCGTATCAGTGAATATGGCGAGGCGACTATATTGACACATTGAACGAGCTAATTTTTTCGCAATTATCGGTCGTCGCGAGACGTGCTCGTCTCATTGAACCCGATCGCGGGGCAGAGGGAGAGAGAGAGAGAGAGAGAATAGCGTGCGCATTGAGAGCTAAGCTGTGGGAAGCTTTCGTCGAAGCAATCAGGCGATACGCCACGGCATTATTCCGCTCCGCTCGCAACAGGGTTCGTTTGAACGTGCCTGCTGCATGTTCTCTATATACGGTCTCTTTTTCCGTCGACTCTCTGCATATACGTGTACAGCGACTTTCGTATGTGTAGGTATACGTATAGGTGCTATACTATACGTGTGTGTGTGTGTGTGCATGCGACGTGAATGTGAGCGTCGCCGCGCGTCAACAAACCGCTGCGCACGTCAATGCCCGACAAATGTATGCCGAGAGAGAGCGCGACTGACAGCCACAGTCGCGCGCGCGTTTAATCGTCAATCGGACGTACTGCTTGCACCCGCGCGAAACTTGCGCCCGAAGGACTCTTAATTAAGCACTCTTGTGCTAGCTCTCGTCTCTTTATTAGTCTCTTTATTGCCGCTGTTGAAGACCTTCCTCTCCTGCCTTTTTCTCCTTTATATTTTCCGTTTTTTCAGACCGACCGAAATGCAGGCGCGCCGGCTCGGTTTTTACGGGTTCTAATTAAAGGCGCGCGGGGGCGAGCGAGACGCTTCAGAGAAGACGGGCGGGGAGCAGCCGCGAGCGAGGAGGAGGAGGGACTAAACATTTTTCCGACTAACCTCGGGGTATATTTTTCTCTTCTGGTTTCAGCACTATCGTGGCAGCATGAAATCCCTGAATACCGGCATAGTGACTTTATTAAACTACGGTAAGCACGTGCCACCTGCAGTCTCCCATGTGACGCTCGCTCACGAGATTGGCCACAATTTCGGCTCGCCGGTAAGATATAAATTTATTTTCCTTCGCGTCGCGTCTCGACGACCCTGGGCGCAGCTGACTCGTCGCTGGCCCTCTCTATCTCTCTCTCGGCTGAGCACTCGTTTCCGCTCGCTCGAGCAGCCCAGTTGAAAAAATGGCTCTCCGTAATAACTATAAAAAGGAATTTCGCGTGTTATAAAGCGAGCGAGCGAGCGAGCGAGAGACAGAGGAAGGAGGGCAGATATGACGGTTATTAAATGGCGCGTTGGCTCTTTATCGGCTTGCAGCACGATCCGGAGCAGTGCACACCGGGTGGAGAGGACGGAAATTTCATAATGTTTGCCCGCGCTACCAGCGGCGACAAGCGCAACAATAATCGCTTTAGCCCCTGCAGCCTAAACGCTATCAACCCCGTGCTCAACACCAAAGCTCGCTCGGCCAAAGGCTGCTTCACCGGTGAGTATATATGCCGCGCATTAATATCGTGAAATGCGCGGGCTTGGCCCATTGTGCCCAGCGGCGGCGTCGGTATACGTCCTATGCCCCCCGCCCTCCAGCTTTCGTTCTCATTGACTGATCTATATTCCGCACTGTTTCAATTTCGCCATTGTCGGGATCGGCAAAGCCGCGCTGTGTCTAACGCGTCGCCCGGATTTTCTACTTGCAGAGCCCCAGGCTTCCCTCTGCGGCAACGGCGTCGTCGAGGACGGCGAGGAATGCGACTGTGGCTGGGAAGAGGATTGCCGGGATTCCTGTTGTTTCCCTCAGCGACGTTACCCGCCGCCCGAGGAAGTGCCATGTACGCTGACGCCCGGATCCGTCTGCAGTCCCAGTCAAGTAAGTTCTCCCTTCGCATATATGTCGAATTTCACTGAAAAATTGCACTTTTCTCTGGTCTAGAAATCGACAACATTTTTTCAAAGCTACAGGTTTCGGACCGATCAGACTTTCTTCTGTGAGCCGAAAGATAGTCAAAAGTGCAGAGGAACATGGAAAAAATTACTAATAACCATATTTTTGAGCCATTTTACGCTTTTTTTACAGAAAATTAATGCGTCAAAACACTGGAATAATAACCACTACGAATGTTCCCGAGGCACCAATATAATTTCGAATAACACTATAATATAGTGTTACAAAAGAGCTTTAATTTAAAAGTTACGCCCATCTAAAAAAAATAATAATAAAAATCCGAATAGTCAATTTTTTCTTTTTCCCCCATGTTAAATTTTCTCTATACTTCGCATGTTCGCACGTCCCATTGGTCCCAAAGCTCTAACTTTAAAAAAATTTTTTCGATTTCTAGACCAAAGAAAAGTGCAATTTTTCAGTGAAATTCGACATATGCGTTATTCATTTTTGCCGGATATTCTCGGAGGCGCCTTGACTAATTCAAAATTTGCTTGCTTTTTTTTTCTTTTGTTTTGTTTCAGGGCCCGTGCTGCACGACCGACTGCAGACTGAGATTCGGCGACAAGTGCCGGGACGACAACGGCTGCCGGGACGCGAGTTTTTGCGACGGTCGGGCGCCCTACTGTCCGCCATCCATTAACAAGCCGAACAAGACCATCTGTAATCAAGAGCTCGTTTGCTTCATGGGGGTTAGTTGTGCTTACGCTTGCGCCTTATTTGTCATCCTCTCTTTCTATAATTCGGATTCTACGAACGGATGCCACGGATTTGAGCATAAATGACTGTTTGCGCGTTTTGCGCGTTTTTCGCAGGAGTGTACAGGCAGTATTTGCCTCGCCTACGGACTTGAATCTTGTCAGTGCATTCCCGGCCCCGACGACCCCGCTACGAAGGCCTGCGAACTCTGCTGCCGTCTGCCTGGGGAGAATCAGCCCTGCCTGTAAGTTCATTTACTCCCCCCCCCCTCCTCCTTCCTCTCTCGGCAAACTTTATTATCCTTTTCCTTCTTCCAGTCGCCTCCGTGGAAAATTGATAAAATTGAATTCGTCGTTTTGGCTGTTATTGACTTCTCTCCTTTCATTTTTACTATCGCCCCTTGGGATTCTTAGTTATGTTCTTAAACGTGTGCTGCGTTTCGAATGACGCAATGCGAGACGATTTACCGCCGAGCAGTTCGACACTTTTTCTGTATTTAATTAAATTAGATTTTCATCCGATTCGGTTAGTCCAAAAGTCATGGCGCAGCTCTGAAGTTCCTGGATGCTTTCGGAAGCGCACGGGGAAAGACAGGTCTGTTGTAAAGTTTCCTCCTTCGAATCGAGCGATTTCATCCAAAGTAACGCTTGCAGCGCAGCCGGTGAAAAGACGGAAGAAATAAAGGAAGAGGGGAGGAGAGAAGGCATGCGAGGGAAAGAAGCGCTTAAAGCTCCTTCCGAGATTTCAGAATATAGGAACATATGTATACCCGCACTCCTCGTTCGGGATTGAAGCAGCGACGCGTCGAGTGTTTGTACTTTTCTCAGATATGCTAAGAAGATGTACGTCAGTGCGCACCAGTTTGAGCATTCTCAAGAGTCGCTGAATTCAGTTAGAAAGTCAGAACGACAAGTAGTACACGCGATGGAACCAATCGGCTTTTCCTTTAGCTCTTTTCTTATTTTTTTTTTTTTATTTTTAAACTTTGAAAGTGTCCGATGCTTGAAATACGTATTTTTCTTTATTACTTACGATTATTCGTGAACTCTTTTCCTTACGGTTATGGAGGCTGGTGTATAGCTTAGCGACTATAAAGTCATTTCGTGGGTCGCTCGACAATCCTCGAGATGAATTGAAGTTTCGGAGGATCCGGAAGCTATGTCAGTGAGGCTGAAGCGCTTTGTTCTGAACTTCAGCAATATAGGTAATTTGTGGACGTGTGTTTGCAGCTCGTCGTTCGATTGGAACTCGCCGCCTTACGACATTCCTGACATGTTTGCGAAACCGGGCACGCCGTGCAACGATTACAACGGCTACTGCGACGTTTTCCAAAAGTGCAGAGAAGTTGATCCCAGCGGGCCTCTGGCTACCCTCAGGAAACTTCTACTTTCCGACGAAAGTCTTGCCACCTTCCGGCGCTGGATGTCAGAGCATTGGTACGCCGCGACACTCATCGTCGTTGGAGCCGTCTCTATACTGGTAAGACTCTAATCATTTTCAACTTTATTTTTTCTTTGGTTCTTGTCGAATTTGTACGTTACTATATATGTTTGTGAAATAAAAACAATGTTTTGGCATGCGATTACAGCGGCGTAATAAGAAGGACAAGTGCGACGACACTGACCATAATAATAATAATCGCAATAGTAAGTTTATCTAGTACCATCGAGTTGGAGTATAACAAAGTTGCTTAAATAAGTATATAAGCCCTAAACTTCGTATACCTTGGTGCGCATAAATTGGTCTGTTTTTGCAGATGTAACGCAGTTCAAAATATATATCCTCTATAGTGTTTAATCACGTAGATGAGCTAGAGATAATAATGCATACGGATATTAACACAGAATTGTTAAAAAATGAATTCTAATTCACAGGTGATGAGCATGAAATTTTTGCGAAAAAGACCAGGCAAGAAACTGAAGTCCGTGACGATAATGCACAGCTCGACGACGGAAACAGTGCGATTACCGCCGGAGGGAACCGAGGGCGTGACGGTCCACCCTCCAACGAAGGCGAAACTGCCGCTCAGCAAGAAGGTGCGAGAGAAGAGGCGCAGGCCTAAGCGTAAGAAGGATGTCGCGGCACATGACAAATCTTCCAAGGTAAATTGACGGAATATTCTCTTCTATTGTCAATTATGCGTGTCTCTGACACTGATGAATTTTCTTATACTCATCAGGCAAAGAGAAAACGCGTAGCAGCAGCTACGACCACGGCAGCAGACGAGGACAGCTCACGCAAGCGGCAAAACGCAGTGTTAAACAGTAGTTCCGGCCCAGCCATTCTCGACGCAACGAAGCAGCTGCAGCAATTCATGCTACGCCCGCCTAAAGATAAGCCGGACAAGGCTGCTCTCGAGGCGGCCGTTGCTGCTGCTAGCAAGAAAAAGACGACACCGCAGCAATCTCAACCGGTACAGCAGCGGAAGAAGAAGGAGGTCATTGACTACTCAGCGACACAGGCCGATAAACAGGATGTAGCCACTGCTGCGACTGCTGCACCTGTGGCCAGTGCAACCGCGGCTCCTCTACCTGCGACTGTGGTTATAGGAACCGTCGGAGGCACTAGTGCTGCAGATCCTAAGAGCAAAGTGCGCTCTTGGTTGTTGTCCTCGCATACGCCTGCAGCCGGTAGTGCCGCCCTGCCCAAAAGCAAGTCCAGTCCGATGAATTTACAAGCTAACCCCGTTGCAGGTTTACAAGCAACTAGACCCTCCACTTCAGCGACTCGCAACACACGGTAGTGTTTCTTGGATATATTTCGATTATTAATGTAATAAAGAATTTTCTGTAATGAACTTGCTAAATTTATACGTTTTACAGACAAGTAAGCTTGAGAAGACTGACTGGCTCGAAATCGCGCAGCGCTGGGAACTTGAATCGCAACGATACCACGGCTGCTGCATCTAGCTCCAAGAATGACCGTGTGAGATTACAGGTGCTTTATAAACCGCCATTTAAATTCACAGTGCGTTTGCGTAAGACCGATAAGGTGGGTCAACTGCCAGCGGGAGCATCGCGGCAACAGCAACAAGTGACTAACCCTGCAGGACCAAGGACTGGAGTGCTTGTGCGATCGCTTGCTTCTGCTGACAAAAACAAACAAGAGCGTAAGCAGCGCAAGTCCAAACCAAGCAGGGCCTCGTCGAAACTCAGCCAAGCATCCTGCATAGCCGAGCCGGCCAACTCGGACCTTCATACTGTGCCGTCGGACCTCGAAGTGCTCCTTTCTGAGAGCGAGTTCCTTTTTAACGACGCGTGATGAAGCACTTATAGACTACTCATTACTTAGCTATCGATCAAAAATACATCTTTGCTATAGGTAAGAGAAATAATAACTGCCTGTGCACTTATGCACAAAAGGAATAGTAACGAGCTCGCACTGTTGTATATAAGGATAACTGTGATCTTTAGCAAGCCTCATGTACCTTATTGTTATCTTCGTCGATGACTTGAGGTAAAGTAATAACGTTCCTGCAGGTGACCACATAGTGCGCGTACTTGGGAATGCGGTGGCGAACATCATCTTCATTATCGTTCTATATCGCTTGCTCATTTTGGTTTTTTGTATTAAATCCAGCTGAATTTTTTGACAAAGATGCACTTAATCGACTAGTCATAGTTTCGCCTGTAAGCCTTGCCTTTCGCTCTTACGTTTTATTTTTTGGAATTGTAAATTTCCATGTCTATCATTTTTTTACCTACTCATATTTACAATCGTTTATAGGCGAATTTAGTTAAATGTTCTTATACATTTCAAACAATTCTAAAGATTGTGCGATGTATATAAATATTTAAAATTTTAGTTTCAAATATTGATTATAAAAATTAATAAAGACGTGCAAATTTCCTAGTGAGTACGCGAGAAATGCATTTAAAGTTCTATCGAAAGAAAGGGATCAAAGGTAGTTAAGAATTTGGTCGTGTTTAAACTGCTCGCGCCAATGCGAGTCATTGCGCAAATACTGCCACATTCTCCTAATAACAACTGTATCGTTGTTAACAAAACAATCAAATTCAGCTGCAGAAGGAGAATATAAAAAAAATGATGCCTTTGAATTGAAAGACTTAATTTTTTTGCGAATAATTTGAAATGATTAGAGTATATAGGGTTAGAACAAAGGCATCGTATAATTATCTAACATGGTTCCTGCAGCTAGAATATTCTATTAGTCGAACGTTCGAACTACGAAGTCGGCGTGCGGATCTAGCATGTAAATATGCGCAAACTAAACGTAATTTGAATATGAAGCAGGAAAATATGTGTGCGTATAGAATAAGAGATATAGAAAGAAAAGAAAAAAGGATCTGCCTGACTTTCACGCGAAAGCTGGTAGTCCAATATGTAAACGATAGTTTGCCAAGTTGCAGTTATACTGATATTTTTGTGATGTTGTAAATATTTGTATCAAATCTCGAGTATCAAAGTCCAAGCGTGCATTTTACCTGTTAACTAACATCAGTCGACTTATCATTCTGCAGCAATTATCTACTAATTACATATCGCCGAAGATTAATTTTTTGACTTTTCATGATATCAATTAATTTGATTTTATAATTGTTTTTAAGATTATAATACTCCATTATTTTCGCTATTATGTCACTATCTAAATATTGTTACGTTTATTATAATTATTTTTAGTTTTCTGTATCGTAGATGCTGCGAAGTACTCGAACTTGATTATTTCCTTTACCTAGATGCCGTGATTTTGTATAAAACCTTTCGACAGACTAATTGGTGCTTTGTACATAGAAAATCAATTTGTTGAACATTTATATTTAAGAATAGACACATAAAAACAAATGGATTTTTAATGAAGTCTAAAAAGAAAAATATGTAAACGTCCAAGTACTGCCCAGCTCCGATGCAACATTTCGTCACTATCGCTAAAAGTCAAATTCTGCGCTTTTTCAGTACTTAATTGTTAAATCGTTCATGAGCCCATTCATTATACTTGTGAATACTCGCATGACTGAGCCCATAACGTGTTAAATACAAAAAGCCAAGAGTTTGAAATACGAATTTAGAACTTTAGTTTAAGACTTAAGTTCTTGTATAAGAATATACTATATTGACTGGTCTTCCATAATATTGGGTTTCTGTATCTACTTTTGACAAGGATTCCATATTGTCAAATTGACTTTAGCCAAGGGCTTAATTTGCTCGAGCTTAATTTTTAGTCCATGTAATGGTCTAGCATAAATGCGAAATAGTACTGCGTAAAAGAAGAAAAAAAAATTACATGTAACTCGTATAATGTGAACTCATGTAGGCGATGGACGCAAAATAATAATTGATATGAAAATTGTAAATGCAACTAATTAACGACAGACTAATTGTTTATATTTATAAATATTTCGTTTTGTGCCCAAATGTGTTTGGATAAATTATAAAATGTAACAAAAAGAGTTTAGCAAACATCTTATTTGCCGAGAGAACAAACAAATTAATAAAAGTCGAACTATAGACTTTTTCTAAAATAGTCTGGTTGCTTAACATGTCAATATTTGATTAGAAAAAAATGGTTGCCGCTGTATTTTTACACGAAAATTGAGTGTAAATAAAGTTAACGATGGCTGTAACATTCTTGTACTATGTATATAAAATTGTACTAATAAAGTTTAGGATGGTACTTTAAACATTTCTTCTTAGCATCTTAATGAAAAATATGTCTGCACAGGGCTCTTAAAAAAAGTCATACAAGACGATTTTTAAGCAGAATCAACGCATAAAAAATGTTAATGTTTTTTTTACAGAAATTCAAATACTTTTGGTTCTTTTCTAAAATTATTTTCGAAATACTTTTTCGATAGATTAAAAATAGTTTATCTATTTTTTATTTAAAATGCTGTCACAATTATTTACCTTATTTTTATTTTGAGTATTACATCATTTTTTATCAAGGAATGTAATATAGCATTTTATCTACCCAGTGTAATATTGCTATAACGACTTTAATATTTGCATGAACTCTGCTTTTAAATTTAACTCAAAATTTCATACTTTCTGAATAGGGTTAAAAAAATTGAAAAAAAAAGGTATGCAATAGGTAAAAAATATTAACAAAACAATTACTATTGTTATTACTTGCAAATAAAAATTTGAAATAATTTTTTTTGTTATAAGATTAAGAAAAGCAGTTCATTATTTTAATTCTACAGACGAGGTGAGATCTTTGAACGAGCCAATCGTATTAAATATACTCGTGATGGATATATAGCGCTGTTTTTCGCTCTCTCTTGGCTCTTGGCTCTCCTCTTATTCTGACTCTGACCTCGTCGTCGCCAACGTACAATTCCATTCGCGAGAAATGAAGTGTAATAAGTATACACACTATGAAAATGAAGATTAAGTATAAGCAAGAATGAATTCGAACTAGCGAAATAAGTTTTACTTATACCTACACGGCTTGGATCTGATAACTCTGGCACAAAGGAAGCGAAAAAAATTCCATTCGCGCGCAACAACGTTATCCTCTCACGCGCTTGATGCAGCGAGCTGTTATATACGCACCTATATAGACGCCTGCGTTAGCGGTGCTGCAGGCTGCAGCGGGCTGGCTGCAGCAACAGTGCAGGCGAGCGGCGCGCAAGAGCAAGACAGTCTCTTGCCACTCTATACCAACCTCGGTCGCGACTCTGCAGTCCGCGGGTCGCGACTTGTCTCTTATATATACATGTGCAGTTACAAGCATACTTATCGTATATGTACGATATGTGTGCGCGAGAGTAAGTATAATTCTCGCCGCCGCGGGCTGCCGCGCGCGCAGCCGCTGTCGCCATATTCGAGTGAAATCAGTCTGAGCTAGTGTGTTGATAGCATGTGCTGTCGTGCAGACTCGTGAAGTCGTGAGTATGCTGCGCTGCTGCACCCGCTCTCTCGCGCGAGTAGGTGTGTGTATATGTTAGCATCGCGAAAACCAGTGCACGGGCCGCTCGGGGATTCGCAAGTCTTCGTTGTCTAGGTATACGACGGGGCGCACGATTAGACTAGAGCGGTCAGCAGCAGCAGCAGCGACGACGACGACGAAGAAAAGAAGAAGAGTGTGCGCGAGCTGTGCGCAGGAAGAGACGAGAGCTGCGTATATATGTTGCACTGCAGCAGCACACTGTACAGTCGAAGAAGAGAAGAGGAGAGAAGGAGGCGACATCGGGACAGTCGAGCTGAGAGCTGCCGACGAGTCGTCGACCTCGACCTCATCGTCGTCGCAGCGCAGCAGCACCAGCGATAACTATATATACACTTAAGGTACTTAACCTCCTTGAGACGCGCGCGCGGCGCGCCAACCGAAAGGGCATCTTGCCTGCGCGCTGCTCTCGCTCTCTTTGCGCTGCAGTATAGGTACCTAGTTACTCGTTAACGTGTGGCAACCCACCTCGCGGCTCGCGACTATACGCGCAGAGATCCGACTCGAAACTCCGCCGTAGCAAATCGAGTCGAGAGCAGCATCGCCGGCTCTCCTTTATCAGCGCCAAGCCTTGTCGGCCCGCGTAGAATGAGCAGTGAGCGAGAGGCTGCGGAGAGTAGGCTACTCACTGGCAGCACTCCGTCGTCGACCGAGCCTGATAGCACCTCTAACATGGGTGACGTCCTAACCAAGGAGCAGCACAAGGAAGACGAGGCTCCGCCACCGACAGCCAAAGAGCCGACTGACCAGGCACAGCCTGAGCCGCCGCCCCCGTTACCCAGCCTTGACGAACCCGAGGAACCCTGTCAGAGGGTCGAGGCTCTCCAGCTACCCGAGGAAGATGTGCGAGAAAAGCTGGAGGAGGTAAGCACTCAGCTGTCCATCCTCTTCTTTGTCTCTACCATATCATTGAATTGTTCGACTGTTGTTCACTTGGGTGAAAAGCTACGTTAACCTTGATATTTCACACAAGAACATCAATTAGAATCAACAATCAAAATGATCTTTCTTGAGAAACCGAGCAATATTGCTACAACTTGTTCACATATTACAGTTCGCAACATTGCTGATTGTATATTCAATGGATATATTCTGCTGTTGCTTTTCAGAAAAGTGAAGCAAAAGAGGATCGCTTGTCAGAAGAGGTGGTACTGAATGGGGATGGTGCCATTAAAAATGGTGAAGTCGATGTGAACCTTGAAAATATGGAGCAATGTCAGGGTGTCAGTACCACTATTGACTATGGCGATGGTGATTTATGTAATTGTGAAGACTGCAAGTGGAAGAAAAAGTACTTGCATAAATCCTACTTATTTTAATAGCATTGATCTGGTATCTTTTAACTCAAAGTACAATTGGTTTTAGGGATTTATCAGCAGAGGATCTGCAAGAAATGATAAAGTTAAGGCGCCTTGGTATGGATTTGAGGCAGTATATTCGTTATACGTTCAATTGGTTCATGGAAAGCTCTGGATTTTCTGCAAATTCAGTGAAGACACCTCTGCCTTACCCACGTAACCCTCCTCCCTTGGACTCTGAATCTTTAGAGAGTTTTACAGAGCTTCGAGATTCTGTGGCTTTGTAAGTTTTGAAATTGCTGATGTTTATTGTATAATATATTGTATACGTAGTCACTGTTATATAAAAAACATTTCATATATCTTTATATTTTCATATTTTAGATTATGTGAAAGGGTACCTTATCATTTATTTATGTGGCTGGTAGGACAGGCACAAGAGTTTGTGATAGGTGTCAAGGTTCAATTATTAACTCTTCTATATGATCGCAGTATTGAGAATTTAGCTGAGGTGTTTCTAACAAGTAAGCTTGGATATAAATATTCCATAAATATTTTTTATTTATTTTACTTATTGTCCGTTGTCTAATACATATTTTACTATATCGCTCGCAGAGTTATTAGATGGATATGAGGCATTATTAGCAACGGCTGAACATATTTCTGATTTGCTAGAGCCTTTGCAGAAGGAACTTTTTAGTAAAGTAAACTTAACGTGGAGTTATATTAATAAGAGTCTGTATCAAAACTATGTTTACAGTGATCCTTTGATACAAAATAATTTACCTCCTTTTATTGGACAGGTAATTTTTGTTGCTTGTTATCTAACCACACATTACATGATTATACATATATAAATATATATATAACATTATAACGATTTCACTTGAAAATAATGTCTATGTTTTACAGTTGAGAAAACATTTGCCACTCAAGGGTTCCGAGTACCATTATCTTGTTCATCGCTACCTTGCATTTGATGATGAGATTACAAAAATTGGAACTCTCTGTCCAGAAATCGAACGACTCATTGATAAGTATAAGTAGGTATCAGTCTTATTTCTTTGATATTTTTTTATCTTTATTAATCCAAAATTATTTTACAGTGCAGAACAAGTGACTGGTTCAGTAACTGGTTCAGTAATGAAAAAACTACGAGAAGACTTTGACCAGAAATTAAAGCTTGGTCAACCAATGTCTAGCATTGATTTAAGTAGCAAAATAAGTTTGGCAAAAGAAGTAGATGACAGGTGAGCTCATTACGATTTAAAAAAAAAATCTTTACATTCATAAAATAATTCACCCTTTACATGTTTAGTAATAGTAGCATTGTACAAACTGAAGAGATTCCAGAACAGAGTCTCGAATCAGATTCTAGATATCATGTATGTTCTATTCCTAACGCTGTTGAAATACAAAGTATGTTCAGTGATTGGAAAAAATCTCCACAACAAAGGTTAGCTGATTTAGTGGAAGCTCTTACGTTATCATCTCCTGTTGAAGAAGTTGAAAAAACTATGGAGATGAATGCAATTATTGAGAAGCAATGTTATTCCTCTTGTTTGGACAAGACAGTAAAAGAAGGTATTAATAAATCGGTTTCTTGGGAGAGGTTATCTTGCAAGTGTCACCCGAATAGCTACACTGTTAATTCAGCGTTAAATGCAAGTTTTCACATATCATTTTAGACCAAAGATTGACTCTTACATTAGCCCAAAATTTATTTATATCTTTTGAATTAGGTTACGGAAGGAAAGTCTCAGGAATCTCAAAATAAGGAAATGAATCATTGTACTTTTAAGCCTGACAATCTAAAAGGTATTAATAATTTATACTTAATTATAAATATAAGTATTAAGAAAAGGAAATTAATTATTAATTTAAATTATTATTATTTCAGTAGCACCAGCACCAGATGATGAATCTGATGAAGTACATTCTGTTGAGCAATTTGCCACCAAACACACTATAGATCCTTACAAAGAGCTGCTAAAAAAAGTTCCAAAAACTGGAGTTGCACAGACAGCTCAAACTCAAACTCGGCATTCTACTACCCAAACTACTAATACAGCGCATCCTCATCACCAAAGTCAATTACATCGTCATCACCATCCAGGTAGATGTGAGTATTAAAAAAAAACGTAGTTTTGGATTTTAATAAAACTTCAATACTCGTCTACAATTTTATCCATTCGCTATTGCTTGAATAAAATTTAGTATTTACTATTCATACTAAATTAAAAAGTACAGCAAACACAACACTAATATCAAATAAATAAAAATTAAGAAAAACATAAGTGAAACGTTATCGTGTGTCGAAATTTTTTGTCAATGTTGCACAGGTTCTTCTCATTCTCATTTGCACGGAAGCTTATCCAATGCTGTAATTAAATCCTCTGGTCCTCATCGAACGCATGTAGGTCATAACAATCATCAATCAGCAGCAGTAACATGTCATAAACCTCAGCACGTAGTCGAACATATAAAACGATTATCGGCCAGTGATTGTAAATACTTTCAAACTATTTTTTATACCTTTTTTTTAAATTTTACGCCAAATAGTACAATATGTTGAAGATAAGATGTATATGAACTATTGGGCAGTTTTTATTTCTCGTTATTATAATTTACCTAGAGTGGAATTGTTTTGTTTGAAATTTTGAGTGAACTTATAATATTTTTTAGTGAGTCCTGGTGAAAATGGCGATTGCTCAGACTCTGGAAGTAGTCACGAAGACTGCTCGGCAACAAATAGTCCAACACCTAAAGATTCAAGTCGTCATTGTGATTGTTGCTACTGTGAAGTATTCGGTCACGGTGTAGTAAGTGATAACTACTGAATTTATTTAAATTTTTCGAACATTATTTCAAATATTTATTTAAATATTTTTATATTAGCCATCTGTGGCCCCTGTAAGTCGAAATTACAATGAAATGCGCGAACGTTTGAGACAAATACTATCGAAAAAGAAAGCTAAAGTATGTAAAGCTGCCTGTAACCCTCATGCGAAAAATTCCGTCGAAGTATCATCATCGGCTTCATCATTATCATCATCTTCGTCAACATCGTCAACAATTACAAATGTAGATTCAACAACACTGCCCAATCCAGCATCAAGATCAAATACACCTGTTGTAAAAACTTTGAAAACTACACCAGTTGTGGCTTCTAAGGTTGTAAGCACATCGTCTACGGCTGTTCTGACAATGCCTCCAACAAAACCAAAGGAAGACCTTTGGAACATAGAAGCTGCTGTTGAGTTTATTGAAGGTAATCAAAGTGGTAAAAAAGACTCAAAGAAAGCTGAAAAGAAAGCAAGACAAAAGCAAAAGAAGGTAAATTATGTTTAATATTTTTAAATTGATAATTTAAATAGCAAATATAGAAGATAACGTTTTTTAATCATATTTGCAGTTAGAAGAAAAACAGAAAAAAGAGAAAGTGGAAGAAGATAAACAAAAATTGATAGAATTGCAGAAGAAAACGCCAGAAGTGACGATAACTGTAGTAAATTCACAAAAGAAAAATTGCTCTCAAAAAATATCTGCACAACAAAAGTTGCCAGAGGTATCGATTCTTCCCACATCGGCACCACCATCAACATTTACAGTAACAAAGCCAGCAAACTCGGCTTCCAAAAAGAAAAATGTCGAAACGAGTAACAATGGGAAGAATGCTAATAATAAAGCTAAAAATAATTCGTCAACATTGGTACCGCTTCCAACTTCGGAAAATGCGAAGAAAAAGACTGCTAACTTAGAAAATAATTGTTTTAATTCTGCAAAATCTAAAACTTCCGTAAAGGTAGTTGAGCCTACTTCTCCGAAAGCAGCTGTTAGTGAGTCTCCGCCATTTCTTAGTAACTTGACAAAAAAAGAGAAAAAAAAATTAAGGCGGGAAATGGAAAAACAAGAAGCACTTAAAAAAGAACTTGAAAGTAAGCAAACGAATAAAAATACACCTGCTTCTGCAGACAACCAACTCCAAATTGTCACAATCAAACGAATAATGGAGTCAAATAACGCTGAACCTACAGTCACGATAACGTTAAAAGGACAGACTCCAGCTGAAGATAGAGTGCTATTTACTTTAGTTAATGGACAAACGAAAGATTCGGATGGAGAAAAGCAACCCCCCGTAACTGGTAAAAAAAAGAAGAACAAGGGTAATAATTCTGTTAATAATCAACAGCAAGGACAAAATACACACAACAAATCTCAACAATCACAGAATAATAATCTTAACAGCGTAAAATCTGAACAATCTCAAAAACAAGATTCAAAAAATGCTAAACAACAACAACAACAGTCTGCTAAAGACAAATCCAAAAATGGAAAACAACAAGAAGAACAAAAAACACGACAACAGCCAAATGTTAGTGCTGAAATTAAAAGTACAAAGTCTAAGAAAGATAAAAAGAACAGTGATAATAAGGAAAATATTAAACAAGCTACATATGAAAGTCTACCTAAACAAGGAACTAGTACAACAAACAAAAAGGCTAACAAAGGAAACAAAGTGACTACAAGTGATTTGATTCAATCCACGACTCAAAAACCTCAACAACAGCAGCATCAACAGCAACAATCTAGTGCCAATGTAAAGAATACAAAAACTAATAAGAATCAAAATCAGAATCAGAACCAAAGCCAAAGTCAGAATCAGAAGAAAAATAGCAATACCAACCAATCTAATTCTGGTAAAGCAGGGAAAACCACACCTTATGCAAATAACGTTAATCAGATTTCTATTTCAAACAAGGTCGATAATCAAAAAGTTTCCAAAGTAGCTCAAAATACATCTGTTAAACAGAAGCAGAATGCTGAGTCTATACAAAATCAAAAGAGGGAGCAAGTTGATTCCTCTTTTGGTAATCATCACAGAGAAACGACAAACAATGTTCCATGTAGTATTAACATTGAAAATTTGAAGCTTCCACCTGGAATTACAATAACAAAAGTAAATGCTCCTGCAAAACCTTTACCATTGAAGTCGCCGACTCCTCCAAAACCAGTTAATAATGCGCCAAAACAGACTACGATTATTGCAGCTCCACTAAGCGGAGTTCAATCATCAAATTATGGTCCTCCTCAGGGTACTGGAAATGTGATTGTTGTTGATACTGGAAGGCTTAAGCAAGATTTGATTCCTAAAAATATGGAGAAAGGTTAGATCATAACATATTCTTTTTCTAATTTTATGTAACTGCGTAAAATTTGTAATGAATTTAAGAAAAAATGTATCCTTTGTAGATTCAACTAAGGACATGAACAGTCAATCATCCTCGTCTAAAAAGAAGAAGAAAAAGAAAAATAAAAACGGAGCCGGTGGTAACAACAGTGACAAATCTACTAATAGCCTTCAATCGTCTCAAGGCAATAGACAACAAGTGTCTCAACAGCAGCACGCAAACGATTACATTAACGTGGAACCGGCTCGTATTCTTCACAATCCATCGACGAATATGGTAACCATAAGAAATCCAGCTTTTGGTCCACCACCACCAAAAATGGAACCAAGTACTCAGCAGGCTGCGATTATTAGAGTTGCTGAGAATGGTATGGTTACGATACGTAGTCCAGCGCTTCAACAAGCCATCAACGCTGGTTTGCAACCACCCCCAAAGCCTGAATTCATTGTGAAAGGTACACCAGCGCCAAGTGAAAGGGTAAGCTATAATGTGATTACTTACATTTTCAAAATGCCTATTACAATATCATATTTCATGTTCAATTAAATTAGTAGGCTTAAGAACTTATTTTTTCTATTGCGTTATCATGCGATTTCATAGTTATTTTTTATATATTTTAAATTATCTGATAAAACCAATATGTTTAATTTATAGCCAAGCCACAACAATTATATTACTAGCAACAATGATTTGACAGCCACTGCTAGAGGCTCGAACGGAATGCCACTATCAGCGGATATAATTGAGCTTCGTAGAAGACTTGCTCAGCCATCCCTTCACGAGCAAGCATCAGGCTCTTCGACACTTTTCAATAATGGTCTCTCGAGCATTCAAATTAGCAAAGTTACTAATGGCCAATCACATAACATTCCAGAAAATGGTATCAACCTGAAAGGCACAAGTGTTACGTTGACAAAGATTAGGAACGCTAATCAACAACAACATAGTCAGTTACAACATCAACAGTTTGAAGAGCCAAGAGCGAATGGAAACGCCAACGCCAAAAGTCGTAATAAGAAGAAGAAAAGGGGGAATGGAGTGCGATCTGGCGGTGATGACTTGACTTTCCTTGGTGAGAAAAATAACTAATATACGATAAAAAAACCTTTCAAGCATTGTTAAAAGGTGACTTTTTGTTATTAATTTTCACACTGTGAAAAGCTTCTTTACATTTTCATTTTATAGATCGTTTTTAAAACTATGATGACAAATCGTTTACTTAAACTTTGAAAACTTAGACATTATACATAGATTATATTTAAAATCGTTTTCAACTTATTACCTCAGCAATTTTTTCTTGTAGTACATAAATTATTATACAATATTTTAAGACAAAAATGTGATACTAGGGTTTAGATAAACTCGTATTATTGAACCATTTTAGACTAACGATAATTTTATACAAGATGCACAATAAGTGCAGAGTACAAAAGGATATTTTAAATCACCGTTCTCATACAGAAAATTAAAAAAATTTTTCTCTATATTTACTCGGATATATGTAAATTACTTTGTTAATAAAGACGAAGATTTTCAAGGATTTTTGAAAATTGTTCTATAAATAAATATGCATCCTTTAGACAGACATTTATTGACAGTTTTAGAGTGAAAATACTTTAATTTTAAAAACAAAAGAAAATTAAATTGGCATTCATTTTTTTACAAAACCTGCACATTTATACCTTCCTTAATATTAAAATATCGTTTACAAATTTTTAGTTTAATCTGATAATAACAGCAAAGGATTAAAATTAAATGAAAAAAGTTTAGGGGAATTATTATTTTTGCAAATTTTAGAGTATTTTTTGCGAGTTTCAGCTCAAAGTATATTGTATGCCTACATATAACCACGCGCTTAAAATAGAAAAGGGCTTTGCTTCGTTTTATGGCGTGCACGCGACAAATGTGCGACAGATGCCTTCTTTGCTCTCTTTTCTATTTCTTCTCTGCATTTACTCTATCGCACTATATCAGTATTTTTAATGGGTTTGAATTGGTAAAAAGTTTAATTCTTGTGTGTAAAAAATTGGATGCTAAATAAAATTATTACGAATGGGAAATCTCATGAAAATGATGAATTAGTATTTTACTATTTTTATAAATAAGATAAATTATTCAAATTAAGTTAAATTTTTTATGTGTTATAAAATGAGTAATTCAAAAGCGACATGAGAATTCCCAATTCGTTTAAAATATTTAGTTTGTTGTATTATATTAATTAATTTAAATGTTTAAAAAGTATTATTAGAAGTCAACGTTGTCAAATTCCAAAGAATAATTAAGCATAATATCCACATCTTTTTTAATGATTTAGTATTTCGCGCTAGAGGGTGAGCATGAGGGAGGGTATATAGAGTCGGTGTCTTTTGCAGAGAGCGTATTCACGCCGAAAGACATAGACCTCGAGGATGGCGAGATGGACGATGCAGAGCGCGAGCTCGAGGCCTTCAAGCGCTTCTGCCTTCAGTCTGTTCCGCCGCCCCGTAAAGAAAAGGTCAACCTCAATATTAAGGATATCGTCTTGAAGAAGAAGTCTTCGTCTTCGACCTCCTCAACATCGACGACAACATCAGCCGCAGCAACGGCAGCGGCCGTCGTTGCAGCCATATAAAATTAATACCACTACTAATTTCGTTTGACGACATGCACATAGACACGCTTACATACATGTTCGACATCTTTTTTCCTTTTACTTCTTTCGTTTCCTTCGACAGTTTCGATTGGGTGCCTTGATTTTTTGAAAAAGGCTAAGAGATTTTTATCTCAGCAACATTGAAAGTTAGCAAATTTTCGGTTAAGAAGACACTTATATCATCAACTTTTTGTTGTTGCTTTCTTTCCATACTCCATTTACCCCGTTTCTCTCTCTCTCTCTTTCTCTTTCTCTTTCTCTCTCAAACTTCTTGAATGTTAACTTATAACTGCCATAAGCGATGAAAGGATATCTGTAAGTTCAAAGAAAAGATTCACTTGCGCCAAACGTTTTCCTTCTGCTTTTTGTATTCGCTGTATTACATACAGTATATGATATGTTAATTTTGGCAAAATACTATTGATGATAATGATGATAACGATGTCAACACAGACGATAATGGTGAGGTTGATGATGTTGACAACTGTACCGGTAATAATACTACTTATGTAGTTTCTGAACAATTTATATATTATGTCATGAATGAAACGAACATTTTTATTATGAAGAATAATGTAGCTATTGTAATCTTCGAAAACAGTATGCTCTTACAATATGCATAGATAATATTTAAGTGGAAAGAACAACTGTTCTTATGCTTGGGATTCTGATGCACACGTTGTGATCTATTTGATTTTACGTATCGAAAGATATACGAAAGACTCGAATATCTGGTTGTTTATATTGAATGTTTATAGTGAATTATTTTATAATCATAACACTATAAACAGAGATATATGACTTATATGAGTTTCTTGCAACACGTAAAAATCAAGAGAGAGAGAGAGAGAGAGAGAGAGAGAGAGCGAGTCACGGTGCGCTATCTGTGTATATATATTATATATGTATAATTAAAAACTTTAGTCGATCGAGAGTATCATTAGAGCTTTGTTAAAAATATTTTTTTAGGAACTCCCGATCGACATATTTCGAATAAGATATTTCAGTATAATTTATTTTCGATAAGTTTCCTGTAAACGAGTTAGCAAAAATGGCGAGTCAGTTCGTAGATAGCGCATAATGGTTCCCTCATTAAATTTTCTTGATATTGAGAGTATGTAAATACCATACATGGTCTACTTGTGATTGATACATGCATGAAACTACGAATACATTTACATATTGTTTCAAAAACATTAAACTACATTTATAATGATTAGAATATTTTTCCATCATATTTATTCAACTTGAATAGATAATAATTAACACTATTACTATAATAATAACTTATATTAGCCTTCTTGAAAATATGGTGATCTTGAAATCCTACTAGATCAGTCGATATGGCTTTAAAGATGATGAAAACAATTGATAAAGTTAAATACATTTTTGATACTTTCTTTCTATGTTGTAGCAACATGGTATATCTTACGTTTATTATAAAATAAATGAAAAATAATGTTTAGATTTAAGATTTGCGGCACATAATATTTATAATTACATTCGCTTTAAATCTGAAAGATTTGTCGATAGTAAATGCGATGTTTGAAAAAAGTTGGGAAAAGACTTGTAATAATGACGATTTGACAAAAAATACTATGTAAACTTAAGTAAGGTTAAGTTGTGTACATATATACATGACAAATTAAAAGAGAGAGAGAATACCTATATACACATGAGACATAATACATAAACACTCTTCAATTTTTTAAATAATGTACATTTTCGTTAGCGAAAAGGAGATGAATAACTTACGGACTGAAAATGATGTATTGGCTTAAAGAGCTTTACTACTAATGGAAAGATAAGATTAACTCATTATTGTTGGCATTTCATAATAGTTCTTAGTAAATAAAATTGTATTATAGCATAGCTTTTCATACAGAAAGATACATTTCGTGAAGAACATGAAATTTATTGACTCACATGTATTGATTTTACAACACTGCCTACAATCCTTTATTTTATTATTAGTTCATAAACTATAAATAAAGTTTGTATACAAAAATTACGCCTACTGCAATTAACATTAACTAATTTTCAGTTTTTTAAAATTAACTTTCTAATTTGTCATCTGAGTCATTTGAATTTCTAATATCATTGACTAATCAATAGCGACTTTAATTGTAAACTTAACTAACCCCCGTACAATAGCATGCAGTTTTTTTTACTACGTAATTGCAAAACTAAATACGGTACGCAGCTTCAACTATTTCGAAAATTTAACTCATTATTCAATGAAAGCTCGCCAGTGAAGCCAAAGACTCCTCTACTGTACACTTATATACCAACATATATATTGCGCGTAAACTTACGTTATCAACCTAAATGAATCGAATTAATTGAAGAGACGAGTTTCGTTCAGAACAATAAAATGCAACTGCAGCAGCGTCTAAAAGTAGCCCGTTTCCCCTTGGACCGCAAGGGCTAATGTTCGAGGTACTTTTGAAAGAGAGCCACTTTAATTGAGAATAGCGCTACTTAGATATGTATATATGAGCAGAGAGAAATCTCAGCTCATCGGAACAGATGCAGCGCGTTTGCAGTGTATAATACGTGCGTAGCGTGATGCCAGTGAACGATGCGCGAGTAGCTATATAAATGACGGATATCACCAGCGGGAAGCAAATGCATTCTCTACAGGCGACTCTAAAATTACGCTCTGCGGCTTTAGCATATAGGATGCACGCGACGACGACCTGGCTTTTCGAGATGCTGTTTACCCTTGCTGTCACCGTGCTCTGCTTCTAAACCTGCGCGCATGTGCTTTTAGCGACCCCTCCTACATTGCTTTTCGCTTTTGGATGGTGTATTTTGAAAACAGCGCTGCGGCTGTATCTTTTAAAATTTATTTGTATTCCGTGGAAATTTGTATTATGCGCGCGCAACGGGCGCTATACAATTTCCAACTCGCCGTTATATATATTAAGTATATTGCACGCGTACGCGCTTTATTTTTCAGTCGAATTGGCTTTATTCAGAGCTCGTTTGGAAGGCTGACAAAAGTTGTTGAGCTATTGATTTGAGGAAGTGAATAGATCGGTAGCATCAACAATCTAAACGGGATATGCGAGTCGCGACGAGACGCTGCTCGATGCGTCGCGCGCCGACAAATCAAAGCGAGCGCTTATACAATCGACATAAACTTCCGCGCGCACATATAGACTGTAATGCACTACTATGTAATTCCGACGCGGATATTGTCCGTATTCTTCTTCCCGTAGCGATGCGTCTCGTTATTTTCTTCTTCCTACTGCGCCAGCGGCTTTTTCATTTGTCCGGTCTTGTGTAATATTTTTACATGCGGTGCGTCGCGCGTATACTGTCGAGTCAGCGTTTTATTGTTGACATGACTAACATAAATTTTTGTTTGAAATAACCAATCATTGGAAACGTAAAATTCTCAGTCGAAACGCAATAAAGTCAAATACAAAGTCGATACGTATACAAACGGTGTACGTCAACATAGCAGAGGTTATTCCACACTTGGTCTCCATCAACATGCGCTCTCTCTGCCAAAAAGGTCGCAGAAGCATTTCCAGAACGCACGCGCGATATTTTGAATCTCCTCTGCGTCCGCGCGCGGTGCATATAGCGTCGCACGAGAAAAACGAGCAGAAAAAAGCGCGCGCGTTTCGAATCTCTTTGGTTCCATTCCTGCACTATACGTATATACATGTAAGTATACGGTTGTACGCACGAGATGCGAGAAAGACTGCAAGCGCGCGTGTGTCTAAATAAAGCCATGTTACACGCGTGTAAATATATACATATATTGTAGATACCTACACCCTCGTCGTGGCTCTATACACGCGCGCATACGTACATAACGGTCCCTCCATTACCGCGCATCGCACCATAATAACTATAGCCACCAAGATTAATAATAATAATAAACGCGCGTATAGAAGATCCAGCAGGTGCTTCGAGCGAGCTAAGCTTACGAGAGGAGAGAGAGAGAGAGAGCAGTGCCCTTTTACGCGCGCAGCGCGGCAGCTCAGCTATTTTCAGCTCCAAAATATTATTACCCTGGTGTGCGCAGGCCGTTAATCTGCCGTTTTTCTCCTCTTTCATTCTCTCTCTCTCTCTCTCTCGTGTCCCCCTCGTCTCGACGACTGACTGATTACCTACTACTGACTTCACGTGAAATAATAATAAGCGTCGACGAAAAGACAGCAGCGTCGCGATGACAGTCTCTCTGGGCCTTGCGGCGACCAATCCCCCCGAGCTCTAATCGCTCGATACTTTAAATCGACAAGTTCAATGCCAGCCAGCGCGACTGCCGCTTCGTAATTTGCCGATAATGTCCGAGCCGCGCTCTTGATGTCGCGGCACGAGCAGCCCCCGCGTGCCGACATCGACGGGGAAGAAATCCAGGCGATAGGTTATTACACATTATGTACACGTATACGTCGGCGAAAAAATCCTCCGAGCGCTGTACAATGTACAATTGTACATACATAACGTTTGGGCTGACGTGTATTTTTGCGTCTGCTGTATATATAGCGTACGAATCCTTTTCCGAAGTCTCGTCGACGAGCCGAGGCCACGACAGGAGGAGCGATGCAGCCGAGAGCAAAGAGAAATCGGCCAAGGGCTTCGTTAAGAAGCAGGACTTTGCCGACAAGCTCAATGGTATTTCGTATATAATAGTTAGTTCGCAGCAGTTATGCAAATTATTGCGCTGGGGTTATACGCCCAAGTGCGTTATTATTGATTTTATGCTTTTTTCCCCATATACCTGCAGACGGCATTGCTCCAGCGAGCAGTACCAACAGCATCAATGACATATGCAGAATATGTCACATGGGCAACTCGACGTCGACTCAGAACTTCATGAGCGAACAAGGAAATCGAGACGCCAACTGCAGAATCAACAATCGATCCTCCTCCTGCAACCTCAATCTTGGCTTGTTGGTTTCCGCTTGCAGGTGAGCTTTTATCCATGCGCTTGCATTTTTTTGCTTAATTAAAAGTAATGTAATAACGTTAAATTTGAATTTCGCCCGAGAATGCGCATGCCGCAATTACGCTTAAATCAATTGTTGCACACGCAGCTAGTGTACAATACTGAATTAATTCAATTCTACATTGGCGCGAAATTCGAAAGTTTGTATTTACGACTCTGGCTTCTCCCCGCAGACAACCCATAAATACAATCATCTCGATAAATATCTCGTATACACACACA
The DNA here is from genome assembly GCA_018906965.1 of Philotrypesis tridentata. NCBI lineage: Eukaryota > Metazoa > Arthropoda > Insecta > Hymenoptera > Pteromalidae > Philotrypesis > Philotrypesis tridentata. The sequence goes on from JACCIB010000048.1 coordinate 268,272, forward strand.
CACACACACACACACATTATATATTATATATATTATAAGTAGGTGTACGCGCGCCTCGAGGCATGGCTACATACAATTATACACGTATACGCATGCATAACGAGCAAGCAGGGAAAAAAGTCCGCAAAAAATGATTCTGAAATATAATGCTCGCATTATGCATATCGTTAAAGATGCCGCGGCACCGTCGGCCTGGTGCACACCAAGTGCCTCGAGCGCTGGCTGACCGAGTCCGGACACACTCGTTGCGAGTTATGCGGCTACAGATACGCGACGATCCGGGTGCCTCGCTACGGGATCCTCCGCAGCATCCTCATTTGGATAAAGACCTTCGTCGCCACCCGCCAAGTATACCCCTATCTACACAGCTTCCTTCACGCGACGCACTTTTTCTATGCCCTCACCCTCCTCTACTTAATAGCCGCCAATAACGATTAGACTCGAAATTTCCGAAAAATTGCGATTGACTGTCGAAACTTTCTCAAACCAATAAAGAGAGACTGAAAGGATGAAACAAAAAAAAAAACAAAAAAAAAACAAAAAAAAAACAGAAAAATTGAAAGATTGAATCGTTGAATCACGCTGTTTTATTATATAAACTTGCGACCGTGTGACGAGCGAACAGATGCTTCTGGACACGCTCTACCTTGTGGTCACGACGCCCTTGGCCGTATTTTCTGCCTATGTCTGCGCAATGACCTTGAAAATGGCACTGGAGAACAGGATAGGAGATATACCCTGGACGATCGTCGCTATGCTGCCGACTTGCTCCCTCACGCTCGTCGCCTACTGGGGATGGCTGCTTACGCTGCATAGGTATCCAAAATATTTTATATTATTGTACTTTTACCGTCGGATACTCATTGGGAATGTGGTAGCAAAATCAGTAAACTTTTAAGAATAATAAAAGAGCGGATAATTATGGTTATGATCAATATAAAATTATCAATCTCCAAACTTTGTGACACAAAGGAGGGTAACCATGTGTTTGTAATTTTTTTCGTTATTTATTCATTCCTATTTTTCATCGTAATCGCAGCTAATTACTTTTTCCATCTGCACACTGAGAAACCGGGAGTAGGAAAAATTGCTATAGGTGCAGGAAAAATTACTATTTAAATAGTAACGATTGGATATACTCAATTAATCGCATATTTTACTATTTTATTAAATTGCTATCTACTATTTTATACTTGCTTATAATTGCTATTTGAAAAGTAAAAATTGTTATTTGAATAGCAATTTTTACTATATAAAATAGTAAAATATGCGATTAATTGAGTATATCCAATCGTTACTATTTACATAGTAATTTTTCCTACATCCGGTTTCTCAGTGGATTTATTTAAAATGTTTTTATTATCATATTTTATAACTTTACGCAATTTAAAAGTATAGCTCTCTCGTACTAAGAGATAATGTAAGTAATTTATACATTCGTCTTTTAATTTCCCGGATGAATTTTTTTTTCGACCGGAAACACGTCACATCCACTCGAACTCGTCAATATACTTCACCAAATCAATGACAATATCCCATTCACACGTGCAGCTCGCTCTTCGAAACTTTTCCAATACACGTTAAATCTCTCTCTCTCTCTTTCTCTCCGAAAGTGCATTCATAATCTGTCCCGCGTGTCGTAAAGAACCCCCAAAATAGATTCCTAAATATACACTCGCGCGTGTGTAATGAATCTCGCGAAAATTCAGCCGAAAACATATTATATTAAATCTGCTTATAAACCTGCTCTCTCTCTCTCTCTCTCTCTCTCTCTCTCTCTCTCTCTCTCTCTCTCTCTCTCTCTCTCTCTCTCTCTCGCATCGGAACAATAAAGCTAAAATTTATTGCAGCTCCTTAATAGCGATATGCCAAAATGCATCTAAATCGCAGCCGCTAAATTTCTCCCCTCTCCGCCATCGCAGATTACACGGCAGACGCTGGCGTCAATACTGGCAAAGCAATTTCATCGTTCAACTGGTCCCCGATAGTCCAATAGTCGCTAACCAGAGCGACGACGAGATCACTTTCCACCAAGACGAGGCTTACGAGGACTTGCCCGACATTTTCAACATGATCTAAGAAGCAACAAAAAAAAAAAAAGAAACACGATTAATTCTCTCCCTCTCTCTCTCTCTCTCTCTCTCTTCCTCGCACGCACAAAAAATAAACGACAAGCACAAAGCGCGATAAAGAAAACCAAGTGAAGCGAAAAGAAAACCAAAACAGTCGAATAATTTATTCGGCGGTGCGCAAGTAATTTGCCTAATATATCCATATGCGTTTGTACTCGGGGTCTACAGCGGTGGACGGTGCTCTATGGAAAATAAATAAGCCGTTATATGTATTATATTTTAGCGTCGCGAGCGCGACGCGGGGAGAGAAGAGTATTCGTCGGAGGGAGCCCTGGAGAGATAGGAGCCCCGCGAGCGTGCTCTTGAAATTCGTATTTATAGGCGGCGTTGAAATCTCGCGCGGATACTTTTTTGACGCGCGGCTGCATCAGCAGCATCCTATAGAGATACCGAGAAGTATCGTTTCCGACGCGCAGATGTTTATCGACGACGCGGTAATAATATCTCTCATCGCTGCGTATATATAGTACCGATGCCGCGCTATTATGCACTTGTACAAACGTCGGAAGGGCAGGTTGTCTCGTGTCCGTTATGTACTATATATGTGCAAGTGGCTCGGAGCGCGGAGAGACGGGAGCATCAGACGTGCGCATAGTTTTAATGGTATTATATTCCGTGTGCAAGAGGCACGGGAGAGGATTATTTTTTTCAATGCGCTCAGGCAGGCCGCATTGTGTGTTGTCGGACGTCGACGGCGGGACGCTGCATGCCAGCGATTTAATTGCATTTCATTGGGGGATGCGTCCTTGATTGTTCGCCTCAATTAAAGCCGCTCTTTCTCTCCCTCTTGCGGCGCGGTTCAACTTAAAGAGGAGACTCATCTGCGCGTGCACAATGGGCGTAGAGATGCGTGGACGTCTGATCAGGTCGACGCTGAAAAATCCTGCTGCGCATTATTTATCAATTGCACGGTACGTGTGCTTGCGGGAGACTCGAGGGTCTCGATGCATACGGGGTGCGATTGCAAATTTGAATTTCGCGCCGTGCAGCGTATATATAAACGTGCAGCGGACGAAGAAACAATGGTGATTTGCTTATAGAATTGATTGGTCGTACAAATTGGGATAAACTTTGAGACGCTCGTCCTTCGTTGGATAGTTTATTCGTCGTTTTGCAAAGTCAACGTTTATACTTCAGAATTTGACGAATGAACAAAATTCTTATAGCCGTCAATGCATGAGCTTGAAAATTCGCGAAATAAGATATTACATTCCACAACGATCGAAGGGGAATTATTTCTTGCTTTCTGGCGATTTAACGCTTTTTTTTTATCTCGGATCATAATGATCATTATCAGCAAATTTTATACGGTTACATTATTATTTTTCCCTTCCTAAATTACGGCGCGAAATTTGAATTTTCACTCGTCGATGAATCTCGTGACAAAGTGTAAATTCAATGCCCAACGAAGAACAACAGTTTAACGCAAAAAAATCTAAATCTATTTCTGCACTAAAAAGTGGTTCCCCCTCTAAATCCCTCCTAATGCAGCCAACGAGGGCCCCATTATTCTAAGCGAAACTCGTCTCGAGATCCAGCGGAATATTTTTATCGCGCCTCATCGTACTACACGCACGCGGGTCGAGGCTCTCTTTCTCTCTCTCTCTTTCTCACTCTCTCTCCCTAGGCTGTTATTTTCATGCGAATACGGTGTCCCTAGCTCGTTTTACGCTAAAATACACCAAGGCGCGCCTTGCGGTCTGTCCCAGCTCTCTCTCTCTCTCTCTCTCTCTCTCTCTCTCTCTCTCTCTCTCTCTTGCGCGCGCTACGCGGTTTATTTCGGTCGCCGGGAACCCCTTTTCGCGACACGCAGCCATAGACGCAGAGCCATTTTACTATATATATATATATATATATATAAATATACACTATACACTTACGGCCCTGCGTGTAGACGCAAAAAATACGCGAAACTCGTCTCTCACCCTCCTCTCGTACACTCTTCTATTTCGTTTTTCTATATATATTACATAGTCAGGCTTGGATAGGGGCATTTAGAGAGTCTGCGGCTGCGAGAGAGGCATTACGATTTCACTCCATTTTTTCAAAATAATGTTATTTTAACGTTCGAAACGCGAGACTTGGCACTGCAGGGATCGCATATATGGGTAGGCGTGGGCTTTATAAGGCACCTATTCGACCGCATTAGATTTAAATTTTGGAGTACTTCCACAGTCTCCGAGGGGGGAGAGTTGCGAAATAGGCGTTATTGCATCGTTGCGCCTTCGTTGTCGTGTCGTTCGTTACGAAGTACAGCTTTTAACGATTGTCCTACGCTGTAAATTAAAACTGGCCCTGTCGTCAGGAATTCAAATTCAGAACGAGAGCTTCAAATTGAGTTGGAGAGCTGGAGCACTTGAACAGAAATTTGTGTACACGTATTTTAAACACAGATCGAGAGACTATAATATCAAGGGATTACAAAAAAATCTTGATATTCTCGAATTTATCTTTTTTTAAATGCTCGTAAATTAGGAACTGAACGATCGTTTATAACGTTTTTTTTTTAGTTTTTTAATCTTTTCTTCCACATTATTTTTATTGGAGCTAGGCATTATTTTGGTATTGCGATAATTCTATATATATCTAATCGCGCACATTAAATTGCCAATCAATTATAACGAAGCGACAAGAAAGTAAATTTATGCACAGAAGAAATCTCGGAAACAACAAGGCTTCCGATCAATATATATTTACACTTATATTTGTACATACATACATATTACATACACTTGATACATAGAATATTTAAAAAAACACAGCATAAAAAAGTTATGGCCGGTACTGGTCGAAAAAGGCAAACGTACTTCATTCCACCTCGACAGAATCAACTCCCATTCCACGAGAGCAATCGACACCATCTCTCTTCCCATGAAAAACCGGACTTGCTTTATTATTTCGGAAACGCCGACGCAAAGCGGCCGAGATTCAAGAGAAACCGACGAGCCTCGTGCAGCATCACATCCCATGGGATTATATTATTTTCGGGGTCCGCACAATACACGACCGCAGAAGACGAATCGTCGCCCGCATATGTGCGCGGACTACAATTGTCGCAGCTCTCCTCTACTCTCTCTCTCTCCGTCCCGCGCGAAATTCAACTCGCGGCCCTTTGTGCACCGCACCGCACACCATCAGAAGCGAAACGAACGATTCGCTCGTTATAATGTACTCTCGTCTCCCCGGATGATTTAACAAATGCCTCGCTGGCCTCCTCGTTATGGGATTTGCGAAAAGTACGAGCGCGTTTACGTTCATTCCGCTCGTTCGCAAAAAGCTTGGTACTATGTCCCAGTATATCGCACTCTACGCGCGCGCATCAGTTCAAACGAACATTAGCGCTCGTTTTTTCATCTCTCTCTCTCTCTCTCTCTCTCTCTCTCTCTCTCTCTCTCTCTCTCTCTCCGCCAGCATCTTCTTCGAGAGACCGCGTGCCTTTATGTCATTCCTATATTATGTAAACAGCGGGTGTCTAAGAAGCGCGCCGTATACGCAGCTCTCGAATATTTCGTACGCGGGAGAGAGAGAGAGAGAGAGAGAGAGAGAGAGAGAGAGAGACAGAGAGCTGGAGCCAGATGTCAATGATACTTTTTAGTTGGCTCGGTGGATACGTTTCCGCGAGCGCGCTAAAATAAGCGGGCTCGCGTATACGTATACACACACGTGATATAGGCACGTGGAAGTGTGTTATATATACGCATCTGCGAGAGTGGGAGAGAGAGAGAGAGAGAGAGAGAGAGAGAGAGAGAGAGAGTCGAAAATCCGGAGAAGCCGTGCGCGGCTAATACTGCAGTGCGGGCGTTCGCGGGGGATCAAAAATTATTATATTGCTCGTGTACGTATAAGGAGGTGGAGATTCGGTTAGCGCCGCGCGGGCTTCATGAATTTACGAGGATTTGCGCAGCGACGCGCAGGAAGTTGATAAGTTATTTGTTATTGGTATTGTTTTTTTTTTTTTGGATGAGTGGATGCGGGTATATTCGGAAAATATTTCTTTATTTTGCACGTTGAATTGAGATGTTGATGAATATCGGTAAACTGCTTCGTAATGTTGTTGGTGTACTTTTTGTCCCGAGGTTTGTCCACTTCATTTAGTCTGACAATAAACTTGGTCGAATACTTTCTAATTCGGTTTGAAACGAGAAATTCAATCACGCCTGCTCCAATATACCAGACTATATATTGTATATGTGCATAATTGCATATCCATCCTATTTCGGAAACAACTCACCCGAGCAAGTCGCAAAAAATTTTCTTGAAACCAGACCTGATTTTTTTCGTTCCTTACGTCATTCTAAAGGAGAAAAACCTCGCGTACATGGCCGATCGAAGGGTATACTTTTTTCCAGAGCAAAAACGACTTGAAAAAACGAGAGAAATAATCGACAAAAAAAGACTTTACAGATTTTTTTCTCGAAAACTATGGACTTTTCTAAAAATTTCATTAGAATAAATATGTCTTAAAATTAATCAAAGAATTTTCGAAAATCGTCATTTAAAAATCTGAAAAAAATTGATGAGTATTTATTGATGAATTTTAAGTCATTATTGTTCTAATGAAATATTTTGAAAAGTTCATTGTTTTCGAGAAAAAAAATCTATAAATTCTTGTTTTTTAATTAATTCTCATTTTCGAGTCGTTTTTGCTCCGGCAAAAAGTATACCCTTCCATCGGCCATGTACGCGAGCTTTTTCTCTTTCAGAAGAAAGGAACGAGAGGTCCTAAGGAACGAGTAAAATCAAGGCTGGTATAGGTGTGCCTTCAATAAAAAATTTCACGACTTGCTCGTGTGAGTTGTTTCCGAAATAGGATGGATATGCTGCACATATTATACTTATATAGTACATATCGATCGCAATATTCGACTGCCGTCGCATCGATCGCGCGAAATTCCGGAGAACAAAGACGCGAAGCTCGCGCGTTGTCGACAAAGCAAATGAAAAACTACTCGAGGCCCATCGCGAACATTATAAATTGATGGCTAAACGGTGCGTTATACCGAGAGAGAGGGAGAGAGAGAGAGAGAGAGAGCCGCGTTCAACAATGCCAAAGTGACACTGATTACCTCTAAGAGGCAATCTCGGTAACTCCGTTATCGCGAGCGGCTTAATCACGGCTGATCGAGTTCGTCGACGTAATTTCGGCCTCGCATACGTTCACAAGATCCCATCGATTACTGTGAACTGTCATAAGGGAGAAAAAAAAGAATCGGCGGTCACGCGAGAAAATTTTATCGAAAGGCATCCGCGTCGTTGTACGCATGTTGAGATGCGTGCAGCGTACGTATGTATAATGCGCGCTTTTAAGATTTGCTCTTGACGCGATTCCGTTTAAACGTATAATATTCGGAATCGCGTTAAGTGAGATCATCGTTCATTCATTAAACGGTGAATGTAATATTAGAAATGTTATGAGTATAATTTAAATTCTTCGCTGGATTATGTATTTAGAAATTCAAATTAATGTATCTAAGACTTGGGCTTTCCGGCTTGTTTCCTAGTGGCACCAATCGACAAATCGATATCCTCTGTCAAATATTAAATATAATCGGCATAATATAATACCGCCGAGGCAATATGTCGGAGAAATCGTTTGTTTCCAAATTTATTCCCACTCGAGTTGAAAAATTGAGAGCCCATCGATTTGAAATTTTGAAGGATGAGTGAATATGCATTTTTTTAAACATTCGAGTTGAAACTACAAAATTTCAATAATTTCGACATGGCAAAGAATACCCGCTGAACACGAGAAAATCGGTCGAGGGCAGTTTTTCAGGAAACGAAGCCGCACGCAAAATCAATTATCTCCGTAAGAACGGCCCGCAACAATTCAACTTTTAATTTTATTCAGAGAAATCAACTCGCACACACTCGACCGTCCAAATAAATAATTAATCCAATAACCCTTGATTAGCCGAAAGGACCCATTCGACATCTCCCTCTGGGGATCTGAAAGCTTCCCGCATCATCGCGATAAAAATCTCGCTACCGTGGACTGTGCGCGAAAACGAGAAACGCACGTCAGAGAGAGAGAGAGAGAGAGAGAGAGAGAGAGAGAGAGAGAGAGAGAGAGAGAGAGAGAGCGGCTGACTTGTGTGCCATTAAAAAGACACAGAAAGAGAAGCGCTGCAGCTATCCGGGGATGAAAAAAACGGTGGAATAAAAAAAGCGAAGGAGAAACAATCGGCGGAAGTGCGCACGAGCCTCTCTCTCTCTCTCCGCAGACGCTGCACGTGAATGGCCTTTATCTTGGCGAGCTCATCGTGAAAGTGTCCCGATGGGATGCGACTCGTCAAGCATTGTCAAACAGCACTGATGTGTCTGCCTCGTCTACTTAGACATACGCATACATACAGAGGATAGGAGGACACGTGTGCGGTACGACGGCTCCTCTTCAGGAAAACGAGGGGATAACAAAGTTATGCATGTTTGTCTCTCTTTCTCTCTCTCTCTCTGTCTGACTGTAATCGCTGTTGAAAATTTTCCGAGGGATTAGTCAGGCAAGTGCATAAGTGTAGCTGGAATAATTGCACTCATTACTCTCTCTCTCTCTCTCTTTCTCTCCTCGTCGAACGATTAATTGAGTCACCGCGGCGTTGCTTGGAAATTTTTCATCGCTCATTGCGTGTGAAATCTTGACCCCTCGTATTGAAGTAGCCGAGAGTTGTATGTACTGCAGACAAGCGTTACGCGTTGCTGCGCAGCTATGTGAACCTATTCTGATTCGGTGATCTCGAACGTAGCGGGCCGGAAAACTTCAAAAGTGCCTCTATATATATATTTCTATCTACGGCCATTATACATTTCTCTCCGTGAAAGAGATGCCTTGTGCAGTATGAAATCGATTCGAGAGTGAAATTCCTAGAACGCGCACTTTCTCGACAAGGAGATGTACTTTAACGCCGGGTTTTTTCATTTCTTTACATTTTGACGAATCGAATAAAGGATGTAATAATAGCTCGCGCGAGCGCTTGAAATGCCGGAGACGTCGGCGCGCAGGTAACCGTATGACGTAATTACCAGTTTGATTCTTTTTCTTTTTTCTTCATCGACGTCTCGAGGGTATACCCGCTTCGCCTCGTACGAGTGGTATTGAACTTGCGAGGAATAATAAGTTTGCGCGTCGAGTCTCTGTTCGAGTTGATGTGTATCCGTCAAGGAAAGAGAAAGAGAGGGAACGAGGTTTGCACTCTAATGAGGAGCTTTTTCGTCGACGATCTTTTTAATATAGCTATTACATTGTATTGTAGCAGTACGTCATTGGCTTCGTAATCGAACAACTAATACACAGCGAGCTGTATGGATTGTTCAATGCTCTTCTTCGCGGTGCTATAAGGCATTCGGTGCGTGATCCAGGATCCTAAATAATCGATTTTTTAAAAAATCTTCGGTTGATTTTTCGGAATCACAAAATCCTTATTACTAAAAATAATAATTTCATTTTCTTTTATTCTAAGAAACCATATCTGTTTCTCCACTTACCGCGAATTTCAAATGTTTAATTGACTTGCGCATGTAGTTCCCCTTGAAAACAAAGTGCATCCCAATTCCTCATTGGAAAACCGCTGCGATTCGAAGAAAAAAGCTCAATTCGCCGCAGCAACTCTCGCGGACTCCAAACGCTATATACCTGCGAGCAACTCCACTCTATAAATACCAAAGTTTATTTACCGATCTCCATCCTCCCTCAATCAAAAGCACGAGTGATTCTCTCGTGAAAACAGCGCGGATCTCGAGCCGATCGCTCAGACGTACGTCGAAGCCTCCCTCCCTCTCCCATTACAGAAACGGCAGGAAACTCGATCGTCGGGAGGGGCATATATTTCGCGTTTCCTCTCCTAATATCGGCTGCGGAGAAAAGTGTCCGAGCCTCGAGTGTGAGGCGGCGGCGGCGGCGGCGGCTGTCGGTCGGAAAAAGCGCGGAAGCGCGCGTGTAAGTGCGATGTGTTATATGCGATACGCGCGGGCGAGAAGAGGAGGTGGAGACGAGGGAGGAGCAGAGGAGAGTCGAGCGCGTGGCAGGAGAGAGAGAGAGAGAGAGAGAGAGAGAGAGAGAGAGAGAGCGGAGGAGTACAAGGAGAGGAAGCGTAGAGAGAGAGAGAGAGTCGGGGGCAGGAAACAGGAAATCACGCGCAAGATGTGACTCTTGAGCTATAATGTACACTGCACTGCCCATCGAAAGTGTGTGCGTGCGCGCGCGGAGTGTATTATATGGTAGACGGGTCCTCTGGGGATGCTTTCGAGCTTCCGAGATACGCGCGGAGTCGTTAGACTTGGCACCTTGTTTTCCTCGAGAAGCTTTCTTCCTGCGGAGGAAGTGCGAGTAGGAAGCAGTGGTTGAGGAAAAAATGAATCTTTTTCTTTTTCTTTCCGATATTCTATCCGATGTCTTGAGTGCTCGTGTATAATGCTGAGTGCAGTTATATACAGTCCGGGAGCGAGACGCGCGCGTAAAAGAAAATCATTGTATTGAACTCATTGCGCGCTATCTACACCGATGACGGTTTATCAATTTTAGCTGTTGTAACATACACGCGCGCGCAAAAGGATCACTTATAGAACTAGCTTACACGCGTGTAATCATTATCCGGATTTCAAAAGTCACGGTGACTTAACTGGTTGTACCGGTAAGCCGTGCGTGTGTAATTGTAAGTGTAATCAAGTTTCACAATCGAGGATAAAACGGACCCTTGATAAAAAAAAATCCCTTCGTTATCGCGAGTATACACGCACACGCACACTATTACAATTATGTAGAAAGTGATTGAGCGCGTACCACCTCGCCGGAAAAGTATTAATCGCCAGATGCTTGTCGAACAATATAAGGAAATCGAGCGTTTAATAATAATAATAACGCACCTCGTACTCATATACAAGAGTGAAAAAAGAGTAATAAAATCCAAAGACAGCTCCGGGAAAATAAATCTCAGCACATCGAATACAAAGGCCTTGCCTCCACCGATTCGCAGCTCCGATTGTGCAGTGCATCGCTCGATAAAAATACATTCCCCCCTCCCAATCCCTCCCCCGCGCGTGCAAGACAAATCAAATTTCGCACTACGCGCGCTCTCTCCCGCAATTCGAAATGCGAAAGTCAAAAATAACCGAGCGCGCTTGCGCTCCTCGCCCCAAGCCCACTCTCTCAACCGGTATACGCGCTTATACTGCGCGGGCCCATTAATTGGATTGGCATCGAATCGCATTTACATCGGCGTCGCTCTCGCTGCCCGAAGCTTCGAGGTACATAGAGGAAAGAGAAAAAACAGCGCGCGAGTATACATACCAAAAATACGTCGGGAGACGCAGGTCATGATCTGGCACGAAGCCGCAGAAGTTGCACTGTATAATATCTCGTACTTGCAGCGCGCCCGAGGCGTCCAAAAAGGCCCAGCGCGCGCCGAAGACGAAGGAGAAGAAGAAGAAGAAGAAGAAGAAGAGAGAAGCTTGCCCTTCCCCGCGGCGACACGTGTTCTAAACGTGCGCGCCTCGGACTTCTCTCTGAAATGTGCCAGGAGTGCCGTTCGGCCGCAAAAAAGAGAGACAGAGAGAGAGAGAGAGAGAGAGAGAGAGAGAGGAAGAAAAATGAGCTTCCAGTTCCACTTTGGGCTCTGAGCGCGCTGCCCATTTCCTTCTCAAAAATTGGGAGAGAACGAGAAAAAAACGACGACGACTCAAGTGTCTTCGCGCAGGACGACTATGGAAAAACGGAGGATCCTTGAGGTCCTCCTCACTGTGTGTATACATCTATACACAGCTGTATAGAGGCTGCGTAGCGCATGTGGCGCGGGGACAGCTGGACGCGAGGGCGTATTTAGCAAACGCCCGGCCGAGCGGACTATAAAGCGCGTGTAGGATTGCTTTATTGTCGCGTCGAGTGGACATAGCGTATGCGCACTCAAGGACCGGTTAGTTGGCTGTTTCTCTGAACGTCTTTTATTGTCAGCGCGCAGAGGTTCAATGGCTTTCCAATATGTAGGCTTGCGTTGCGCCGTATACGCATGGAGAGAGCCGATATACTATACCTATATGTATAAGTAGGTCTGGGATGCTGCGTGGCGCGTGTATTGAAGAAAGTTCTGCGAACCCACGGCCGTGCTCCGAATGTGGGCAAAAGTTTTGCTTTCCTTTTCGGAAACGTCTATTTATCGAGTGATCTCGTGTCCTCGTGTTTTCTCATCGTGTCACACGGACACGCTTCGACCTACTTTACAAATTTGAAAAATTTCAGATTACAGTTCATATAAACAATTGTAATCATCCAATAATTATTATACATATTGTTATTATTAATAATTTAAAAATTATTATACACCTTACTGTTAATAGTAATAATTTAACGATTACTGTTTAATAATTATTTGATTCTAAATTTTTTTCAACATTTCACGTATGAAAAATGAAACAGTTGAACAAAAACTACTCTTAAAATCTATACGTGATCCTCGTATAGCAACGCTAATAGCGCTCATCATCACCACCACGCGCTACACACACGTCCCATACGAAAAGTCTATAACGATCTCGTATTATTTTTCCGAAAAACCCGGCATTTTTTTCCGAGAGCCCTCCGCCTGTGCGTGTACCCCTATCATTTTTCACGCATAAACGGAAACGCGCATGTATATAAATAGTAAGCGCGCATAGGACGCGCGGTGTTCTTTTCTTCTTCTTTTTTTTTTGTTCAGCGTATAGTTGCGGAGCGTGAAAAAAAATGAGAAGGCCTGTGATGTAGAGGAGGTATTAGTGCCCCGGTGCGTCGCGCGCGACCGACTTCCGGGGGATGATGCCCCAGTGGAAAAGTCTGCGCTCGGGTGTCGGGGTGACGAAAAGCGAGCGACGGCGCGCGACTTCGTTTTTCTTCCTCACCTCTCTCTCTCTCTCTCTCTTTCTCTCGATCGGCAGCTCTCTTTGCTCCACACGGATGTGCATGAATCCGTGGCTCGATTCGTGAAAGTGAGAGGCGTCAACTTACTTCCGATCGCTGCACGTTGAATGCAATGGCGGGTTGGGTTTGATGAGTAGAGCGATCGGTGACGAGTTGGAATTAGAAAAGGGTGAAGAGCGAGGGAAATGAGATGAGTTTTTTAAGGATCGATTCTAAATGCGACAAGGCTGCACTGAAGTTCCTAAAAAAAGAATTCAATTTGTATTTTTCTTAGGTCGTATTTGTCTCGTTCAGATACAAAAAGTAAATTTTTGTTCGAGGTATACATATACAGTAATGATCAGCAACATCAAAACGATTTAGATTATTGTTTTAGTAGAATTCATTGAATCTTTAAGTTAAAGTATAATTTTGGAAGTTATAGCTGTTCATTATATATAATATAATGAACAGCTGAAAAATTGACTAATTTTGCTGCCCATTATATAAGTAAGTCTATTAATACAGAATATTGTACCTTTGAATATCAAGGCGTAATTATCTCATTTATATACTTTTTTCTGGATTTCTAAATATTTAACTCAATGAAATGGTTTTCACCGAGTTACGACTTCCAGATATCCGAAAATAGGGTCATGCTCCGAAAAATGTTTGCTTAAGATATACATCATCCCAGATGGGATTAAGCTTTTTCATTACAATATATTTTCAGTAATTATAATTTGGAAACAAATAAGTCATTTGAGATGATCTTTATTGAATTTTAAACGTTCATTTAGATTTACCGATAAATATTTATTAAAATATAAGTTTGGATTAAGAATATTAGATGAGAAATACGTGTTCTTGTAAATTAATCTTTTGAAAACAGTGCAAAAAATTATTAAGCTACGCACGCACAATATTTTTATATCTTTTCTAAAAAATACCGCCATAAAATTCATAAATATAAAGTTTTGCCTTCAGAAACAAGCCCTCGTAACCATTTATTCATATTTTGATACTTTTAAGACTACATATTATGTGCATAAAAAAATAAGATCAACATCTGTACTCCAGCAGTCGTGTAGTCCAAAAGAAAAATCATCTGCGGTCTGCCGACTGCGTAAAATCCTCTCAACCGCAACGGAACACCGTAGAAATCATCGAAAAAGGTCGCCGTCCCCAAAACCTCAGTTCTCGTCGTTTGCACAAAAAAAGGGCAGAAAGCCCTCTATGCCTGTACGGATATTCAGTGCTGTCGAGACGCACACGTGCTAAAGTTCGCGGGATGTCGCGCGCATCCTTCTCTATACTATACCGTGCTTTTCATCGCTGCGTCAATCCGAGCCATAACAAGTACAGAGACTTCGTTATACAGACCGATGATTTGATATGCACAATTTTTGCAGTAGGTATAGTACACCAGAATTTGATGCGATTTGTCGTCTTGACAGTTTAAAAATGCAAGTTATGACCGTCTTTTTTTCGTGTACAGCAATACTCTGCTATATCGTATTTCGAAAAATTGTCCATACAAATTTTAAGAATTATAGCGCACGTATGATTTTGCTTGTGATGGCTGTCGATTTGACCCACGTTCTGTTATCTGTTTGTTGCGATTTTAGTTTATTTCTATTTTATTACAAAGATCTATAGAGATATTTAAGCATTGAGTAAACGAAATTAAATATTTAATATGTCATTTTACTCCTTAAAATCTGCATTAAAACTTAATTTTTTAATAAATTTTTTTCATTTTTCGCAAGCAAGTTTATGTAGTTTTTTATTACACAATTAAAACGAATTTGAAAAAAAAACATAATAACTTGTTTAAAAAAATGAAAAGATTCGTCTCGACTTTCTCAGGTTAATACTTTCAAACCATTCTTCAAAAATATTTTCTCAGATTCTTTGATATTCTCTTTTTCTATATCAGCATCACGTATACATTAGAATGATCACGCTTAAAAATCAATGCAAAAAGAGATCATTTTGTTTTATTGCATTATATATAGGAATATGGCGCCAGTGGAGAACAGGATCGTGGCGTTTTGGTCAATGGGCGAAGGCTGGCACAACTATCCCCACGTCTTTCCCTGGGACTACAAGGCAGCTGAGCTCGGCCATTGGAACGCAACCAAGACCATAATCGACTTTTTCGCGCGTCTCGGTTGGGTCTGGGATCGGAAGCAGGCGTCGATGAATTCCATCCATGCCGTCATTAAAAATCGCGGCGACGGCTTACACCGGCGCCAGAATTGCTCGCAGAATTGCGACGATCGAGGCGACGATCATCATCATCGGCCCCATTGCGAGGAAATTCCCCCGCCAAAAGAGGACTGACATTTAATAATAATAATAATAGTAAAAATAATTATTTTTTAGTATAATAAATTATCTATTAACTGTTATCTGTCATCGTAAATGGCACGATTAATTTGATGCAAAACAAAAGAATGAATTTTCAAATGAAGTTGCAATGAATGATTCATATAAAGATGATGATTTCCCGAAGTTGATTTATACCTATAGTTACAGCAAATAAAAGTTTGAAATATAGACTTTATTGAATTGGATTGATCAACATGTTACGCGTTCGCGAATATTTTCCTTAATCGCGTAATGAAAGATTTTGTAGTAAGAGTTTAAAATAGTATAAATTCCATTTGCCATAGTGTGACAAACTTATACATGAAAGCCCAAAATTAAACTAATATGAAATGATTCGTGCGTACCCTACACACTGCTAGAAAATTAAGGAGGCAAGTCACCTTTAAAAATCAAACAAAAATTTTTCTCAAGTTGTTATTTATGATAATAAAAGAAATAAATAGGTGCAAACTGCACTCTTTTGATTTTACTGTTAGTAGAAAAAATTTCACAAATGCACGGGGAAATACCTACTTTACTTTAATTTACTCACGAAAATTTACGACTAGACAAATTGTTCAGCTTTTTATTTTATATACAACATACAAGTGCAATTCTACAACGATCTCGAAACAGCTTGAAACATTATAAATTAAAAAATGTTGTTTTAAGGCATGTAGATGTTGGACTAATTTTTCTAGTCCAACAGGTTGGCTAGAAAAGTCTTCAAAATTTTTGAAGATCATCAATAATAATAACGCTGCGGTTATAGTAATATTCGCTCGGCATTGTCAAAGATTTCGAATCCAGGAAAAGATAGATTCGATGAATTTTTCAAAATTCTCGTTATTATAGATGTACTGATGAAAAATTGTTTACGTTTTAATGATACGTGCATAAACTATCTATTTTTCTTATTTTTTTTTTTTGCAAAAAGTTCTTATAATCTTTTTTCCGAATTATCATATACTGAGTTTGATTAGTAGTAATTTATAAAAAGTGTTGTCGTCGCTAACAAAAGAAACATGTCTTCCATTTTTCAAATGTTCGCAAGGCTCGGAAAAATATTCTAAAACTATTGCATTTCTTTTTAATGAAAATTCAGAAAAGTCCGGAAAACCAACTTGGATTAGAAAACTCCCTGCCAACATCCAATTCCCTTCTGCATCCCTCGCAGCCGTGGATTTGCACAAGTTATAAGCACAGAGCCAGCTATACTCGTACACGTTTCGAGTATATCTATACATATACAGAAGAGAGCGAACGAGAGGGAGCGTAAGAGATTTACGACGGAGAGAGTGGGGAATCGTATACTAGGCGTCGTATACGTCGCTCTCGGTCCCGGGGGTGGGGCAGGAAGAGCGAGGGTTGGCGCGAGCGAGGCCGAGCGGTTATTTCAAGCTCGGCGAGTGAGCGCATCGTAGTTCGCCGGCAGTCCGGCTCTCCTCCTCTCTCGCAGCGGTACGCTCTCTCTCTCTCTCTCTCTCTCACTCCCTATACACGTACACAAGTGCACCTACACGCAGAGAGTTCGCTCGCAAAGTTCCAGCGTAATTGGAGCTTGCAGTATTACACGCACACGCACATACACACACACACAGAGAGACCCAGTGTCGTTCGAGGTGTCGAAAGGTGTCGAAAAGTGCGGGAAAATTCAAATTCCAATATACATCATACATAATATACGCAAGTGTATCGTATACGCGCGGCCTACATCGAAGAGTGCGCGAAAAAAGTCTATGAAGCGCGAGGCCTGAAACAACAAAAAGGAGAGTGAATCAGCCGGTGCCGCTGCTGCAGCATACGAGCGCGACTGACGATGCGGCCGTGGCTCGCGGCTCACCGAGCGATTTCGACAACGACGACGACGACGACGACGACGACGACGCCTAGGCATTGTTAGCGGAGAGGCCAAAGTTGGAAACGGCGAGCGTCTCTGGTTAACATAAAAACGAGTGTGCTACGCGCACCGCAAAAATATACGAGGGCCGCGAGTGCGCTCCAGATTGACCGAGACCGAGAGAGTAACCCGAGAACGAGGGACCTATAGCCGAGCTTTTTCAGGCCTGAGAGGACCTTTCGCGGAAATTGCCATCTGGTTAGTATACCAAGCCCCGTTTCAATCCTCACTTCGCTCGTGTATGCGCATATTATATAAGTATATATGATCCCCGGTCCCGATCAATCGGCTTCCGAATAACCCTCGATTGTTATTTCGCTGCTGTACTGTTTTCTCATACTCCCCCACCCCCTCTCCCTCCGACCTGCCGCATATGAGTGGAAATCAACAATCGATGCAGTACATTGCACACGCATCGCTCGCGAGTATATTGATGACGAGTCGACCAATTTTGCATCGTGCGCGTCCACGTCGTTATCGTCGCCGTTGAAAATTTTATTAAAGCCCTGACGATGACGCGCGTGCGTATTCGTGTTATATGTATGTCCCCCGAGAGAATCAACGAAATCTCTCTCGAAATAATGATGATACCGATACGACCCCCCCCCCTCTCTCTCTCTCTCTCCCTCCCCCCAATAAATGTGCGTGCGTATAGGAGGCTAACGCGCGAAAGATCAGCCAAACTCAATCCGGCCGGAAGTGCCTATACTCGTTTCCGGTATTTAACTGACAAGCGCGGCGCGAGTTTCGCTCCTCCTTCCTCGTCGTCGGATTAACGCGCCTCTCGCTCTCTCGGTGCGTTAATTTTTTATTACCCGACGTCGCTGCAGCACACGCAAAGAAGCTTTTCCCCCCCGAGACCTGTATACGCGCATTTTCGATACAGCGTGCGAATAGCACGGCGCCTCGCGCGGATTTTTAAAATTCCCGCCTCGTCGATTTCTCGGTACATACGCGCAATAGGTATATACATGTATAATACGAGCGTATGCCATTCGGATATGGGTGGAGAACACGCGTCGAAGTTGAAAAGTCCATTTGGACAGACAATGAAGCTTTGTCTTTCGCTCGCGAATACGTTATGTATATATATAATATATATATATACGTACAGTGTACACCTTATGCATTAACGAGGCGCCCATACGCGCGTCGAGTCATGCTATAATGCGAATCGCGCGCGTCAATGGCAGAGAAGGCAGAGAAACATATATATTATACGTAGTCTGAACATAATACGGTGTGTATACATCTGTACATAGTCCGAATCGCGTGCGTGTCTTTAAACGACGTATATAAATATCGATATGCGAGAAAAGCACAGACGAGCCGGAGCGTAAAAGCACATCTACGTACTTAATAGTTCCCCGGGTATATGCGTAATAGCGGAGGTTGACCGAGAAGCATCGGGAGAAAGCGAGAGAGAGAGAGAGAGAGAGAGAGAGAAACCGGCAGTCATCTGTCTTCACTTGGAACAGCGCGCTTTGCTGCAATGCTCCCCCCCGCGACTCATCAGAACAGACTCGCTGCATATATAGTGTGGAGACTCCGATCGTGATGTATAGATATAGAGGCTGGATAAAGCGATGCTGCTGCTGCGTATACGGATTATCGGCATTTTTTTTGCGTATACTTTTTTTTCCTACGCGGGCTTGCACGCGCGTAATATTGGGCGTACACTGCGTCGGACGCGCTCTAGCAGATTCTGCAGTGCGCTTTATTATTTTAATAAAGTCAGCGGCCGTGTGTATAATACGGGAGATGATTTATGGTCTGCGTTGCGCTGGAAGCATGGCAATACGAAGTGCATACACTGTATATACTGCAGTATACATGGATTAATCCCGATTTCGTAGCGTGGGCTTCGAGCGTTTGACGTAGGTTGAGAGTCAAATATTTGGTGATTTTTCCTTGAGGGAATAGTGCATAGCGTTTCCTCGATGTACGTATAAGGATCTGGATAATTGCAACGAAAATCGTAGGTGGGAAGCTTTTAAATTGGATGTATATTGCACAGCGAGATGAAACATTATTTCCGTCCAAAATAATCGATTTGACAAATATTTTTCGTGCAAAAAGAAAGTATCATATATTTGAATTACAAAAATATGGGAGAAATCGGTTTACTCTTGCATCACAAAAAAAAAACACGTCGGCTACCGCGCAGCGCCGTATAGGTATAAATCAAAGCTCTTCTTAATACATTGACTCACCCAAATTTACTCCAAGTCAATTCTCTCTCACGCTAATAATAAAAATGTCTACGAAAATCTTTCCTACACACTCACCGCGACTTCTGACAAATCAAGAAGAAACATAATATATTGCCCAGTGCGCGCGTGTGTTTCTATCACATATATTAAATTCGTAAATTTCCCCTCGCACGATACCCCATAACGAGTAGCGATAGCTAAAATATCCCAATGACTAACTCCGTCGTGCAGCACACACACACTCGATTCATAAATCATTAGCGAACAAAGTCCGAGTATATTAGCACTCAAGTTTTTCGAAATCTCTGAATTACATTCCGATCTCGAGCGACGCGATGTGTGTCAGAGCTTTCGCGAAGCTCTCGCATCGCAGCTCTCGACTTCCTGTCCCGTCTCTCTCTCTCTCTCTCTCTCTCTCTCTCTCTCTCTCTCCTCTCTGGCGAGAGAGGTATGCGTATATACCTCGATATTTTAAGCTCCCGTATAATACCCAAGCTTTACACTCGCGCGCGAAAATTGATTGTGGCAGATGCCAGATTTCGCGCGATCGGTTCTTTTTTTCTCTTTTTATTCTCGACGAGATTTTCCAAGATTCGCTTTTCGCTGGAAAAATAATCGTTCTCTCTCTCTCTCTCTCTCTCTCGCAAGCGATGAGCTGAATTCCCCGGAGATATGCACGGATAAGCGCGAGAGCAGCGAAAATTAAGCCAGAGCTATTGTCTTTGTCGCGAGAGAGAGAGAGAGAGAGAGAGAGAGAGAGAGAGTGTCTTCCAAGTTATTATTCATGGCTCGTACGACTGGACAGTAGACACGCTGCCGTTATATCCTTTAATCCTCGTGTCTCTGTCTCTGGCTCCGGATAATTTATCGCTTCGTTTTTACGATCTGTATAGAGCGCGCTTTACACGCGATGTACACGACTGCGCGCTTGTTTCTGTATATATATACGTGTGCGCGTGTAATTTGTCGTGAGCTCGGGAGACGCGCGGGGCAAACTCGATTACGAATTTGCATTATTTTTTTCGAGAGAGGGTCCCGGCGCGCATCGACGGGAGAGAAGCGCGCAGCGCCGAAGACAGGAAAGGTGAGGAGAGCGGTACATAGTAGAAGGGAGACTCGCCAATCGCTCGCTCTCGTTGTCCTCATTGCGCCAATTTGTAGAGACTTGTGCAGCTTTATAATGCTATGACCTCGGTCGCTATGATTATTATATACGTACTCTCTCTTTACTTTATGCGTGTATGCTGTATAGTGTATAGTGTATAGTATATAGTATATATAACTCTCGTGGAAATGTTAACGGTACATTAGATAATTGTTGCATCGCTTTTATGTACCTATACGTGGCATTATAAATAATTCATGCTTCATTCCTTATCTGATTTTTTTAATGACAAAAGAACTTGATTTTAAAATCAGTACGCACACTACAGGCTTGTATTATTTTTTATTTTATTAGTTTTCTATACTGTCTTATTAATATCTCAAAGTAGGACTATTTTAATTAATACTATCTCAATGCGTCTCAAGCAACAATTCAGTTATCTTACTCACCGTCGACAAAGCCAAAATCTCAATCTCTCTCAAAAGCTGTTCGCGCAAAAAAAAAACAGAGCACAAGTACTTATACATACAGGCGCGGCTCCCACGGGAAGCATCCCGCCGTCGAGCTCATCTATAATGTAGATCTATATATATACAGATGCACTCGTAACTCGCTCTAATTACAAAGGTGGAAAAAATTGATTCGACTGCACTCGAGTGCGCCGTGCCGGCCCTCTCGAGACGCGATACAAGCCAAAGGCGCAGATGCGGTATATGGTCCACAAGAGCACGTTACACACGTGATCCCTCTGATTTTTCTCTCTCTCTCTCTCTCTCTCTCACGCATCCCGAACGTGTATTACAGATAAAGCGAGCGCTATATGCTGGCTTGTACTCTCGTGGACGTCGACGTATTACGCTCAGTGTCTCCGATAATTTTCTACACCCTTTTCACATTAATTGGTCTGGACTACTCGAGAGAGAATCCGGAAAAGCATCATCAGCGCTACTCAAGAGAGAGAGAGAGAGAGAGAGAGAGAGAGAGAGAGAGAGAAGAGATAAATAGAGACAGAGGAGATTTATTTTTAAACTCGACTCGTAAAGATCGGTACGCACAGGCACGGGGTGTACTGTTCGCAACCTCGTATATATGGGTACATAGCGATCATCCCTCGAGTAGCTTCTCTTCGAATTTTCTCTATCGAGATTTGGGCTTACGTAATCGGTGGATCGGCCATGTGTATCGTCTAGCTAATCGGCCAGTGTTCCGCGTATATCGTTGAGCCAATTGAGCCAATCTTGCGCCAAAAGAACTCGCGCGCACTGCAGAGAGAAGAGACGCGGCCGAGTGGCTTGTGTACACTCGCTTTATACTCGGCTTCTTCCGAGCTCTCGCTCGAGCTCTTCTCTTCGTGCGCCCGGATTCCACATATATGAGTCACTCGGGAACTTCTGGGGCCCCGACTACCGAAAATTTTGGGTAGGGCAACTCCAGACTATTTTTTCTCTTCTGCTCCGAATAAGAACCGTGCGAGCTATCTCTTATCGGTGCGCACCCGGGTTTCCGACAAAAAACGCAAAAATGTTAATACATTTTGGCTTTGCTTTTTACTGTCGAGAGTATTATTTGTGTACTGTGAATCCTATGGGACTTGGCGCTATACTTTATATATACAGAACGAAAGTGCAGCTCAAGAGCTTTAAATCGAGCCTAAAATTTTTAAAATCGGATGTTCCGGTCACGAGTTACGCACGTTTCAATACTGCTAACTCTTTATAGGGCTCTCGCAAAACTAATCGATTTTCACTTTTTTTTTCAAATCCTCGAAACTTTTGATCCAGTGATTCGATTTCAAAGTTTAATAGCTTAAATTAAAGCTCTTTTCCTCAACTTTACGATTTTTAGGTCCAAAATTGATTTTTCTTATCTATTGAGCTATATATATGCGTTCAGAAAACCAATCCGCTTTAGAAGCATATATATAGATCAACAGATAAAAATTTTTTAATTTAGACCTAAAAACCAAAAAGTAGAGGAAAAGAGCTTTAATTTGAGCTGTCGACCGTTAAAATCGAAGCATTGGATCGGCAGTAACAGGGATTTGAAGAAAGGGAAAAATGTCTGGTTTTTGGAAAAATCGATCTATTTCGTGAACGTCAAACCAAACCACTTTTTTCAAATGGTCATAAATTTTGATGGAGTTATTCGATTTTGACGTTTAATAGCTTAAATTAAAGCTGTTTTCCTCAGCTTTTTTGTCGATACAAATATTTTTTTGTAGTGAGCTATATATATGCTTCTAAAACCGATTGGTTCTTTGAAAGCATATATATAGCTCACTATATATCAAATTTAAATTTTGACTTAAAATTCAAAAAGTAGAGGAAAATAGCTTTAATTTAAGCTATTAAACGTCAAAATCGAATAACTCCATCAAAATTTATGACCATTTGAAAAAAGTGGTTTGGTTTGACGTTCACGAAATAGATCGATTTTTCCAAAAACCAGACATTTTTCCCTTTCTTCAAATCCCTGTTACTGCCGATCCAATGCTTCGATTTTAACGGTCGACAGCTCAAATTAAAGCTCTTTTCCTCTACTTTTTGGTTTTTAGGTCTAAATTAAAAATTTTTTATCTGTTGATCTATATATATGCTTCTAAAGCGGATTGGTTTTCTGAACGCATATATATAGCTCAATAGATAAGAAAAATCAATTTTGGACCTAAAAATCGTAAAGTTGAGGAAAAGAGCTTTAATTTAAGCTATTAAACTTTAAAATCGAGTCACTGGATCAAAAGTTTCGAGGATTTGAAAAAAAAAGTGAAAATCGATTAGTTTTGCGAGAGCCCTATAAAGAGTTAGAAGTATTGAAGCGTGCGTAACTCGTGACCGGAACATCCGATTTTAAAAATTTTAGGCTCGATTTAAAGCTCTTGAGCTGCACTTTCGTTCTGTATATATAAAGTATAGCGCCAAGTCCCATAGGATTCACAGTACACAAATAATACTCTCGACAGTAAAAATGCAAAAGAAAATGTATAAAGATTTTTGCGTTTTTTCGATCGGAAACCCGGGTGGCAACCGATAATGATGCAGCTCGCACGGTTTCTTATTCGGAGGGGTCCCAGAAATCAGAAAAAATAGGTCTGGTAAGTGTGCCCTACCCAAAATTTTTCGGTAGTCGGGGCCCCCAGAAGTTTCCAGTATCCCGTGGAATGACTCATATGCGCGCGCGCCTGCGTCTCTCGCTCTTTCTCTAAATGCGTAACTATATATACATATATATAATGTACGAAGCGGCTTACATACGAGTATACGACTGCGGCGGCGAAACGTGCAAACGTATCATGCTTACGTGTGTGCGTGTGTATTATAAGCCGACACCTACTTACTCTCCCTCGCGTTTTTCCAGAAGGTCAGCCGCAGTCTCGAGGCGAATTATCCTCGTTTGGAGCGATCATTTTTCCCGCTTGCTTATGTGTATTACACTTACTCTCCGGAGAGAGAGAGAGAGAGAGAGAGAGAGAGAGAGATAGTGCGAGTAGGAGGAGGAAGGGGGAAAACCGAAGAATCGCGATTTAAATCGAATCGGCGAATCGATTCCGTTATGGTAATGGCATTAGGCCTATTGAGGAGCTTCCACAGATTGACCGATATGCTCGACGCTCTGGGACGGCACGGTTAGTTGGGTCCCATTAATCTTGACTCTATTGTGGCTGTGTGCGTGTGCGTGTAATATGTGCGTAAGGGACGACTTGTACGCTGTATACAAACGTATACGGTCTGCATCACAGCGCGTGAATATGGGGGCTCATTGAGAGGATTTTCAAAATCTCATCTCCGCTGGTTCGTTACGACACACACACACACACACACACACACACACACACACACACCGCACGCTAGAGCGTTTGTTTGGTTCACATAGTGCTGATACTGCTATACGAGTCTCGAGCGATTAATGCTTCCCTTTTGGAATCCCAGCCGCGACTCCCGCGCAATTAAGAATCAAAAGCACATTACACGTAATATACGCGCCGCAGAGATACGGCTCAATTTGTCAAGCGGCGGGAAGAGCGAGCCTCCACGACGAGGCCCTCCCTACATACATATACGTACAGTATACAGTACTACCTTCTTATTTTTCACGCGCGCGCACTTTATTTGCCCGCGCGATTTTAAAAATTTATCTCTCGAGATATACATATGTATATGTGTACTGCACTCATCCCGCGGCTAATCCGTATAAAAATGGGAGGCTCGCGGCCGTAAAGCCGGGGCTTTATCTGCTCCCGAGGAATAAAAGCTCCTGTTTATTAAGAAGACGAGGAGAGAGAGAGAGAGAGAGAGAAGGGCTCTGCTTAGTCTATCCGCTGATGCAGAGAGTCGGGGATTATGTGCAGCGCCGGACAGCTCGTGCGTCTGTATATATGTGCGCGCCCGTGTCTGTGTGCACTGTGCACTGTGCACGTATGTGTTTGCGTATACACTATACAATATACTATACATATATATAAAGCTACTCCGCAGAGAGCCGGCGGCTGCGATACACTCGACTGCTGCTGCTGCTGCTGCTGCTGCTGCTGCTGCTGCTGCTCTGTGTCTGAGTTTCATCTCGAGTCGGCCTCTTCAGGAAACTGTTCATTACGCCGATCAGACACGAAAAGCACCGACGACTTGTTTAGAGCGAGAGCGTAACGGCTCACACACACACACACACACACTCACGTTGCGGCGCGACTCGTCCGTTATTGTCTCGATTTTCGCGCGCGAAATTAGGTGCGGAACTCCGAGGAATTCCCGAGAGGCACTTCCCGATCGCGTTCACCGTTTCGCGCCTTGTTTTGTATAAAATTTATATAGAGAGAGACTCGCAAAAACACTCGCGCGCGTCTCGCCGACGCCGCCGGAATAACGACTTGATTCCCCGCTCTTACACGGTCTCTCCGCAATTGCAGGAAATTTCTTTCTTGTCCCTCCTTCCTTTTCGGCCCATCATCAAAGGGATGCGAGTGCGTACTATATAACGTGCACCGGGCGCTGCAGTCGGACACGCGCACGCGCGGCAATTGCAAGCGAGAGAGTTGTAATAAGAGGAAAAAAAAGGGCACGCGCGCTTTATTGACGGCTCTAAATGCCGCGCCGAGAAAAACAGAGCAACTGATTACTCGAAGAATTGGCTCAATCAGCTAATGCCTTTGTGACTTTTCGGTGAAATCGTCCGGGCTTTCGCGCGAAGCGGCTCCGACCCATAAAACGCGCTTTATTGCACATATTATTTATTGGCTAATTTCACGTGTACTAAGCTCTCTCTCTCTCTCTATCTCTGAAATAAACAAGCTAATCGCGAGGCTTCGCGCTCAATGGATTGCCCGGTCCGGCCGGCGAGCTCGATGTGCTACATTAAAAGGGTTCTTCCGGGCGACGCGCGGCGGGCTCGAGCGATTATTATATAGCCGAGAGCTATACTGCCGCGCGACTTCCTTCGAAAATATTTCAGCGCGACCATTTTTTTTTCTTCTTTTCTTACGTTTTCGGTATATAATGTATTCGAAATTGAATTATACGAGCGGCCGATAAAGACACTGAAGAATCAACTGTAACGCGATGTTTCGACGAAACGATTTTCCTTATCGGATATAAAGCTTTATGGGCATTCGAGCGACTGAGATAGCATTCAGTTGTGGACGGATATTCGGCTGTAATAGGGCGCCGAAAAATATTTTTTGGAAATTGATTTTCTTTGGAATGATTTTTTTTTTTAGAATTCTGTATAGTAGATGAGCGATTGCGGTAAAGTGCTATGAATAAAAATTTGAAGGCTTATATCAATCGACGATTATTCGAAAAATAAAGCGATTCAATATATAAGAGATAAGACGACGTCAAAGTCAGTTTTCCGTCTGTTAATAAGTACTTATATCGTACCCATACAAACTAAGGATAACACTAATTCTACCAGTCAAACAAATACAAGACTAAATAAATATCCCGTGGGCCAAAACATCGTTTATACAGTTACAGCGGCATCGCCCAATAACCCTTGCACCCAGTGCCCAATTGGACACACTCACAGAAACACGCAGGCGCGCGCGCGCGCATCCACACAAAAGCTGGTTTATTTACGAGCTGGCGAGTTAGCGCTCGCCCCTCCCGAAAAAACGAATGGACCCGAGAGAGAAAGAGAGACTTGCACGCTCGACAAAAGCTTGCTTGATGGCGCGCGCGCGAAGGGCAAGGTGAAATTGAAAAAAGCGCTTCGCGCGCGCATGAGCTCGCGCGCGGAAAAAGGTAGTGAAAGGAGAAAAAGGAGCGACAACGCCGAGAGTGCAACCTTTTCGGAATTGGCGACTCGCCAAAACGACTCGGGGAAAAAGAGTGCGCAGACTATGCGAGAGCGAGCGAGAGAGAGAGAGAGAGAGAGAGAGAGAGAGAGAGAGAGGAAAGAATGCTCGGGAAGCTTGTTTATTGAATTTCCGGGAGATGCGCGCGTGCGTCTGATGCGTATATAGAGTGCGTAGTGGGAAGCTTATAATTACGTGTTTTCGCTAAAAATACGCATTCCATTCTCTGATTTTTCTTCTCCTTCCAGACTACATTGATGTCGCAGTGGCAGTGAGTTACCGCCGACAGGATGCCGACGAGGTGGCCTCTGCTCCTGGGACTGCTCCTCCTCGCGGTTCTCCACGATGCGCTCGCCCGACACGTGCAGATCCGACTTGGTCAGTACATGTACAATTGTACACGTAACAGAACTATTTTTCATCCATTACCGATTATTTTATCGACATATACCGAGAAGCGGCGAGGGGCCGATTTATGTGGAGCAGGTTATTGGAGCGCGCGCTCTGTATACCTATATAAGCAAACAAAAGAGCGCGCGTATATGTCTATATTTAAAGGTATCGCGTGGAGTTTGAGGGAAAGCAAATAAGTATATTATAGGAGCGGCGGCGTGTTGGTGAAAAACAAAAAGAAGAGATAACGCGCAAGGAAAATTGAGCAGAAACTTTCGGATGGATGTATATTCTTGGGCTGTGTTTAGTGTACGGTGTGTTTTTATGCGGGGAATGTATTATATTGTATAGATGGTGGGCGAATTAATCGGTTGGTTCTGTATTTAGATGTAATTACGGATGGAAATGAAATTGAGATTTTTTGTGTAACTCGGTACGTAATGTATACCTTTGCATATCTACGTTTGGCTCGGCTTTCGGTCAAGTATTGAACTACCGATTGCATCTACAGTGATTGATTGCAAGAGATACTTTCGAGCGAAGGGTCATTACGTACAGTTGAAAAAAGTACATGAATGATTGCACATTTCCGATTTAACTGGTGATAAAAGTAGGTTATATATATACTACACTATACACCTCGGATAGACTGTTATAATTGAAAATGAGGTACGCAAGAATCCTTCAGATTTGTACGAGAAAACTCGTTTTCTTTTTTATGCCAATTTCTCGCCGAGCTGAAGCCTATATATTTTATTCCTTTGAAAATTTATTTGACAAAAATATATACTATTGAGGCTGGAACTTAATTTACGGTACACTAATAGGTTTATAATATTGAGATGCGGTGTACAAATGGTCGGTGTGACCTCGTCGGTGACGGTGAGAATCGGCGAGCGATCGGCTGCAATAAAACTTTTTAATCATCAGGTATACAGCTGTTCGGGTACCCTATATAATATTTCATTGCTCGCTAGTGTAGTGCGTCCTCGAACATTAAGCAAAATTCAGAATACTCTTGGCCGAGCTCTTGCGGCGCTACCGTAAAAGTCGACTCTCCGTCTCGCACAATATACAATGTTTCCCAGTTGCCCAAGAAATCGTTATAGGTGCACTTCGAAGGAAGGCTAGACTTCCAACAATATTTCACTCGTTTTCCCTTTCCCCGAAAGATCCACTGCAGCGGAGCAGCTTTAATGCAGAAATTCCTCGAGAAATCCAACCGCTAAACGGAAATAGTCGTTCTCGCGCTGCAGCACACGATAGCATCGCTCGAAAACGATGTCAGTGTCAGGTCTCTCTTGCGCTCGCTCGCGCGCCGAATCGCAATAACAACGCGATCCTACGCAGACTCGAAGCTGCGCAAGAAGCGCTATTACTTATAATAGGTATATGTATATAGACGTATACATAGCGCGCAGGAGGAGAGAAGAGCGAGAGAGAAGTAAGCGAGAAAGAAGGCGGCGAGATGTGCGCTCTCTCGTCTCGGGACACACATCTGGCGCGCAGATCCGAGATTTGTGGCGCGCGCGGCGTTACGGGCGGAAGGGAAAAGAGGGAGAGAGAGAGAGAGAGAGAGAGAGAGGAGGGAAGAAGCCGACGAAACTAGATAGTATATTCCCGAAATCCATGCCACTGACGGCCGCGCACACGTGCTTTTAGTAGCTATATACACTCCGCGCGCCGTAGCTTATTATTGCCGTCTCTCTCTCTCTCTCGGGAGACTCCATCAGTCGGCTTATGGGCTAAAGGGACGCACGACTCTCTGGGACGCGCATGATGGGCGCGCGCAGTTTATGCCTGCAGCCGCCTTTTTTAGAGCGCAGCTATTACAACTTTCTATTTTCGATTGATCTTTTACACGGGGCTTTATGGGGGAGGGCCCCATCAAGTTGTATATTATTTGGAGCTAATTTTGGGGGGCACTTATCCGGATAGTGCATATATAATTATATTATACGTACTATATATACCGCTTCTCGATAATTGAATCCTTATCGTTATCACGATTATTACTCCTCCGATATATTGTCGTGTAGCTCGAAATTTTTTCTTTCGATTCGCCGCTGTAATATAACGCTTGTCGTCGGAGCGACAGCTTTCCTCGCTTTTCAAAATAATTCCGCGCCTGCGCAGCGACAGAGCGCGGCGACGAGCGCGGTGGGGCCGAGAGGGAAACAGCAGTAGCGCTGGGTTTATACAAGCTCGTATACGGTATGTATACATAATACGTATAGACTACCCTGGAAAAAAAGACGGGACGTCGCGCACATAATCGCCGAGGCGGCGGCGGCGGCGGCGGCTGGTGTGTTTGATTTTTCAGCGCTGACCCCGCACCGGCGAGGGAAAACTCGTGCGGCTATATATTACGCGCTCTTGTTTGTATTTTCGGAAGCGCGAAGAGTAAAAAAAAACGTTTTAATGTCGCAGACGTGCTAATGGACGCGCGCGCGTTTTGTTTAATTGGAACTTTTACGTCGGAGACTTCTTCTGCTTCTCTCGCGTGTCACCACCGAAAGTTGGAAAATTTGACTTTCGTTGGGTTTCACGGTCTTTGTTTAGTTTTCTTTTCTTTTTTTCTTTTTTTTGGGCGGGGGGGGGGGGGTTATTCTCGGGGTTATTAGAAAAATATTTGTAGAATCCACGAAAATACGAGATTCTCGTGTAATGATCAATTAATCGTCGGATAAACGAATAAGTTGCTAAGCTAATTTCTCATGGGGAATGTATTCAGAGAAATTTTCGGACTTTCACTTATGAGACAAATTTTTAATTCTCAATATTTCTCTTTCTTAGCTAATTTCAATACTAAGAAAACTGAGCTATTTCGATTACAGATTCCCCGTTTTTTGGCGATCTGCAAGATTGACAAATATTACTCAAAATCGCGAAATTAAAAAAAAGCATATATAGTGATCAATTGATTTAATAAAGTTGTATTTGTGTGTGTGTGTATGTATGTATGTAATGTGGATGTCTGTATGGGTAAATAGGTGTGTGTATAATTGCATACGCGCGCGTGTGTGTGTGTGTGTGTATGCGTGTGTGTGTAACGGAGTAATGGGCGTATGGACTAACGAAATGCTCTCTACTGTCGCTAAAGTACAAGTATTATTATGATTGGGTTCAATTGTCCAATTGTCAGGTCATTGAATGCCCTATGGTTCGCGCGTTCGCGAGCCCGCTTTATTATTTAACAAACAGGTCGAGAGAAAGAGAGAGAGAGAGAGAGAGACAGAGAGAGAGAAAGAGAGAGAGAGACAGAGAGAGAGAAAGGGAGAGAGAGAGAGAGAGGGAGAGAGAGCGAGGTGGAGAGGACATAATATACACTAGCTTATATATAAGTTATTCATACGACTGCAGACTCTCTCGATCCCCTATTACCTATTATATTATTATACTTACACATATTACATATCTATGTATGCCACATTTCATAGCCGTATACAGCGCTTCGGACCATTTTTATTTCGAACACCAGTATATTGTACATTGTAGTTCAAACGACACCCCGAGAATTTTAGAAACGATCTCAATCGAATCTCGAAAATTCCTGCGGAGTCACGTACGCACTCTACGTGTTATATATACTATACGTATAACGTATATAGATATATACTATATACACGACCTGTCGCTCCAAAAATATATAATACGTATACGAACGTGCTTAGAAAATTGGGTCGATTTCTCTGCAAAGTCGCACGTCGGCGCCCACTTTCCGAATCTCACATGGAACAGAAACCAATATATAATACATATATACATAATATTACATATATATACAGTAATACAGTATAAACACACCGTAGGAGCAACAGAGAGAGAGGGACACAGGGGTGAAGAGGCGGGGGGGGGGGGGAGGGGACAAAGGGGGTAAACTGCAGAGACGTGGAGGCGGTGCGACAACTGCACACATGCGAGAGACACGTGCGCAGCCCTCGGCGACCGACGAGAGCTTCGAGTTATGTGTATACTGTATATGCTCAAAGGACGAGAGAGCTGTGCACTGCAGAACGGAAAGCTTGAGATTTATTTAAATGGAACTGGCCGAAGCGGCAATAAACCGTTGGCTTCAATGCGCCGTCACACACGCGCGCGCGCGCGCGCGCACCGCGGGAGAGAAAATTTATTGTTTTCTCGGTTGCCGCAGTCTGCAGTCCCGTGTGTACAATGCTCAAATTCGTTCACAGCCGGCCAAGAGAGAAAGAGAGAGAGAGAGAGACAGAGAGCTTTCGGGAAATCGTGTCGACGCATTTTTCCGCGAGGATTACGTACACACTGCACTTTATTTCCGGCGCGCAGATGTGCGCGCGGACCTGCGCTCACGGCAATAATGAAATTCTTCATTTCGAGAGAGCAGAGAGAGAGAGAGAGAGAGAGAGAGGAGCTAAATCGAGAGTGCAGATCTCGCGTGCAAGTCCTTTGACGTCTATACATGTATATGTGCAAATCCACAAAATAGTGAAAACAACTCACCCCAAACAATTGCAAAAATTTATTCTAGACCTGCTTTTTCTCGTTTCTTAGGTTATTCCGAAAGAGAACAAATTCGCGTAGATGGTCGATCGTATAGGGTACACTTTTTTCCGAAGCAAAAACGTGAAATAATTTAACAAAAAATGGAATTCAAAAGATAAATTTTCAGACATTTTTGTCGTCATGAAATTTTTATAGATGTCGATAGTTTTCGAGAAAAAAAATCTGTGAACATAAAACGAAAAAATTGTTCATACAGGCCGCCATTTTATTGAAAAACAAATTTTCGGGCATAACGCACTACGGATTCTTTGAATGTGGACCACGAGGCTATTTTGAGAATCGCTCTTTTGCGAATTCATTGGATGGTGATGGTTCAAACTGGGCGTTAATGGAAACTGCACGTAATACGTTTTTGCTCCGGAAAAAGTATGCCCTACAATTGGCCAATTCACGCGAGTTTTTTTCTCTTTGAGAACGAGCTAATAGAAACGAGAAAAAAATAGGTCTAGTAAGTGTGCCTTCAATAAAATTTTTTGCAATTTTCTGAGGTAAGCTGTTTCCACTATTTCGTGGATTTGCACATATAGTGCATACTATTGTAGCAAAGTGGAAACCGCGCGTTTCCCGCCCCGGCGGAGCGATTGCGAATCTCTGCCGAGACCTTAATATTAGACTAATTATCTCGGTTTGCGCGTAACGCAGGCTCGCTAGCGCGCAGGAAGTCTCTCTCTCTCTCTCTCTCTCTCTTGACTGCGTGTGTATGTGTGTGTGTGTGTGTGTGTGTTATAGCGTATAACTACGCTTCATTATCCGCAGTAGAGATCTATCGTAACGTTCCGGGTAAAATATCCGAAGCCGCGCGCGATCTGTTCGCTGAATCTCGCCTGTGGGAGACGCACCGCGGCGAGAGAAACTTTGGCGAGCTTTTTCGCGGGAAAAGCTCCTAGGTATTTGAAAATAAGAGGACGTGCACGCCGAGCGTACAAGTCGACGTAATTTACTTCTGGCGGGCTTCCAACTGGCGGTATCCCCGGCGCGTCGTCGTCGTCGACGTCTTCTCAGTGATTTTCTTTTTCGTTCGCGCCTGTCGCCCGCGGCAGAGGGCGTACACGTGAATGAACACAGCGCCATACGCGTGCCACACACCGCAAGCTCATTCCTTTAAATTGGACCGGTTTCCTCCATGCCTTCTCGCCGTTTATTCTTTCTTCGTCTTCTCCGCAGCTCTTTCTTTTGTGCAGCAGCTTGCATTATAAAGTTAAACTGTAGAGAGCCGACGCGGGGGAGGGGGGGGGGGGGTTCCGCGAGTGGCTAAAAATAACGTTGATTGACGAACACCTTGCTATCCGCGCGGCTATTTTTATATGTATAGAGAGCCGTTGGAGAATGATTGACTAGCGGCTATTTCTTTTTTGGAAATTTAGTTGGCAAGCGCACCTCTTGCGGTAAGCCGTTTATACGCGATAAGGAGTATCATGAAAACTGTAGGAGTTTCGTTTTTGGGGGAATGTGCGAGGGGATGCGAAAGTCAATGATAAATTCAAATTTCGCGCCATAATGCGGCGGGCTTCTAACAAAGAGATGAAAGAAATGCGTAAGAAATGTTTAAATTTGAACGTCTGTTTTCATGAAATGGATGCTTATATTGCTTATGCAACGGAAGGCGTGGCAATTAGTGTACGACTACGGCGCGAAATTTGAATTTTTGATTGGCTTTTATGTCCTCTCTTGAGTTTCTTCGTATATACGATATACAATGCGCAATGATATATGAAAATTTCTTATGCGGCAATCGCGGAGTTATTTCATTACTCTGCTTTATTTAAAAATAAAAAATAGCAATAAAGTATAACTACGTATGTGCTTTTAGAATATTTTCATTGCTATACACGCGCAAACGTTAAAGTAACTATATTATATAATATAATTATCGGGAGTAGGCCGTATGCTTACACTTAAGTTTCACACACTTTGTATGGCCCGACAGTCGACGAGATCAGCAAGAACGTAACGGTGTGGAGGGACGACCGGGTGAGCCTGCTCTGCAATCCGGACCGTCCGGCCAGTGGAGCCGGCGTCGCCTGGTACAAGGACGGCAAGCCGTTCGAGCCGGTGGCGTCGCGGGTTCGGGCGCAGCGGCAGCGCATTCGCATCAAGCTGGCCAAGCCCGAGGACGCCGGTCTCTACGGCTGCCTCGACGAGCGGCTCGGCTGGCGCAACGTCACGCTCATAGTCGAGAGCGAGCTCAACGACGGATTCCACGACGAAAATAGCGACTACGAACTGGGCAGAGTGCAGGGCGCCCTCAGGCCCGACGACGAGACCAACGAACTCGAGATCACCGATTCGAGAGGTATGATCGCACTTGTGCACGATTCACCTGTGCTCTACTCGTATATAATATACGTGTACCTTGCCATTCGTCCCAGATCACCGCGACTATTTTACTCGCTTTGTAAATATATATACAAGCGGCGACGTTTCATAATATTGTCAGTCCGAGAATACGTTTCCGTGCCGCCTTTATTTTTAAAGCCCCGCAACGCTTGCCGCACTCGCTCGGTCGGCTCGGTCCAGTTTTTCCTCAAATTTTTTCTTCTTCTTCTTCTTCTTCTTCTTCTGCTTTTTCTACACGCGAATGCACCGCCGAAAACTCGAGGCGAGCTTTTCTGGCCAAACTCCAATACTCTTCGGCTTCTCGCCTCTTTCTCCCTCGCGCTGCGAACATGGAGTACGCAACACGTATACACGCTGTACAGTATACAGGAAATGTCGATGAAAATCCACAGTAATGCCGGAAACGCGAGCGCTGCACCTCGAGCCAGTCGTGACGGAAGCCGAGATCCAAGGCAACGCGAGCCAGGCCACGACGGCGCCGAGATTCAAAGAGGAGCTTACGCCCTCGGAGCTGATACCGGCGGGCAATACGCTCAAGCTCAAGTGCCCCGCGACGGGATATCCTCAGCCGAACATCACCTGGTTCAAAGACGGCGAGCAGCAGAGCAACAACAAGAGGCTCAGCACCAACAAGTGGGCCCTCAAGCTCGAGGGCCTGATCATACAGGACGGAGGGAATTACACCTGTCTCGTGTGTAACGTTCTTGGCTGCATCAGTCACAATTTCAAAATCAACGTTGTAGGTGAGTCGCTGTCGACGTCTTTGATCGATATATATAAGTCGAGTGTATAGGGTTCGTGAACCTTCATTATATTGCTGGGAATTCATTTGTATAGGGGACAACAAAATTATGTCGGTGTGTAGAGAGATTCGGTGTATTATAGATAAATATATAGTCAATGAATTATTCAAATTTCGCACTTATACAATCGACTAAATATTGCTCGCGTCTACCTCTGAACGTACATCTACATGTACAATTATACTGCACCCGTAGAGTGTCGATTCCCACACAGCGCAAAAATAAATAAATAAATAAATAAATAAATAAATAAATAAATAAATAAATAAAAAAGAAAAGAAAGTGTGTAATGAGAAAAAGATTGAGTAATGTGAAATTTCCGAGCTCAGATGAGCGCAGGCCGCACATCCTGGCCTTCCCCCAGAACCAAACGGTTCTGGCTAACCGAACGGCCAATTTCACGTGTCACGTCGTATCCAAGCACGCGCCTAACATCACGTGGCTTCGGCTCGACCGATATCCCGAGAACAACTACTACAAGATCAAACCTTACGGCACAGAGCTTCATCAGGTAGCACGATGTGTATATCAATCAGAGATCCGCTGCGTCGCCGGCAGATTTTACTTTTCTCTCCTATCTCCGCTGAAAAGAAAGAACAAAGCTCGTCGACTATTGCTAAAGTGGTTTTTTTACTTATGTGCACGTATTTAAAAAATAACAAAATTGTTTTCTTTTAAAAAGTTTTATTACGCGTACGTTGGACGCGGTGCAGGTAAGAAAAATGAAAAATCACTGCAGATCCGGAGTTCAACTCTCTCTCTTTCTCTCTCTCTCTCTCTCTCTCTTTATTCTCTCGAGAGAAAAAATAATCTGCCGTCGATTTGCA
Organism: Philotrypesis tridentata; assembly: GCA_018906965.1. NCBI lineage: Eukaryota > Metazoa > Arthropoda > Insecta > Hymenoptera > Pteromalidae > Philotrypesis > Philotrypesis tridentata. Next base: position 304,047 of record JACCIB010000048.1, read on the forward strand.
AGCGCGTGTTGGAAGGAGGGCGCAGACGGGCGCCAAAACACCTGCGGCGACATGCGACACATATACATAAGCTGAGCTGCGTTTATACGTCGTGCACGTTTATATTTGTATTTTAACGAACGCACGCGAAACACAAACACACACATGCGCGTATACCCGTAAATCTCTCTGTGTACGTGCCGATGGCTTATATTTCGGTGCGACTGGTGCTGGGCTGGTTACGGATTCGAGCTTTTTCTGCCTGCATTCACTCCAGGACTTATTATACATACACATGGCACATGTAATTACACCAAGTTGTTGTATTATCATAAAATGTCCCGTTGGAAGAAATTTGATGCGTACGTCGATGTGTGGATAGCGAATCTTAATTTCGGTCTTTCGGTTGGAAACTGAACTATAAATGTATAAAGCTCTGATGCTGATGAAAGTGAAACGAACATACATGAGAAAACGTCTGAACGTACGCATTATGAATGTCGATGTCGATCAACTTTTTCCACCTTTTGACGCACCTTTAACGATCTCTCTCGCACTGTGAATTAATTTAGCGGAAAAATTGAAATAATTTACGAGCCTATAAAGGCGGCGACGATCCAATAAATATATTATATGTCACATTGTTGTCACCTTTTTTCACACTGCTTTAATCTTTCTCTCAGCTGTAATACACGCCGTGTACTGTCGACGAGTCGGATGGTTGCTTAAATGTATACAGCGACGTACGCGAAAAGAAATCGTACTCGCCTATAGAGCAACGATCCGACTCGCCTCTCGATGTACTATACGTCGAATCGACGATGTGGATGTCAGCAGGTTTTTTTTAACTAAATGTCGGTGTTGGGCTCTCTTTTCTCGATCTAGAAAGCGTACAAGCGAGGCCGATCCTGACGCAGGCGCCGGCGAACGTGACAGTGCCGATCGGCAGTAACGTCAATTTCACCTGCGTCGTCCTATCGGACACGCACAGGCACCTCGAGTGGTATCACGGATATCACATATTTTTCGACACCCTCAACAAGACCAATGACAGCTCGAGGGTCGAGGTCAAGGTGGGGTCACCGCTTCTATTTTACTGCGCTTTTACTCCATTACTTTATAGCTCATGCACGACTTACGTAGTGACTTTTTCTTCTTCTATCCTCCTTCCTCTACTGTGTATTTGTGTAATTAATCCTGATGCTCCGCATGATCGCATTAATCTTCCGAGCGAACTACGTTTCTGCTTTCTTTCGTTCCGCACGTATCAGATATTGTATATAGAGACGTGTGCAGCGCTCACGAACGGTGTAATGTTGTTCCGCAGGCCGAGGGCGAGTTGAATCCGGAAGTCTTGGAGATTCACAACGTGACGCAGAGGGACGAGGGCTGGTACACCTGCATCGCCCGTAACGCCATGGGCTCGACGTTCAGCAGCGCCTACCTCCGCGTCGTTGAGTGTAAGCATTGCGCTGCATATTGTAGCATTGAAATTCGTGCGTGCATTGTGCACGAATTAGGACGATTTAAAAATAATTGATCGACTCGCAACAGCCCTGGAAGAAGACCAAGGCAAGCCGCTGACGGCTCGACCCCACCCCGTCCTCATCAACGTCTTCGCCTCGGTCCTCTTCATCCTCTTCGCCGTGGGCGTGGTCGTGGTGATCTACATCTTCCACCGGCTGAAGCGCGAGAAGATGAAGAAGCTGCTGGCCATCGAGACGGCCCGGGCGGCCGTGGTGACCCAGTGGACCAAGAAGGTCATCGTCGAGAAGCAGAACCTGGTGAGCGCGCAGAACGTCCAGGAGTCCCTGCTCATGCCGGTCGTCAAGATCGAGAAGCAAAAGTCGACCGTGACCGCCGAGGAGAACAGCGGCTCCGGCAGCATATCCGAGTACGAGCTGCCGCTGGACAGCGCCTGGGAGCTGCCGAGGGAGCAGCTGGTCCTGGGGAACACCCTGGGCGAGGGCGCCTTCGGCAAGGTCGTCAAGGCCACGACGAACTCGGGGAAACTCGGGGTGTCGACCATCGTCGCCGTCAAGATGCTCAAAGGTGCAGACGATGCTCTCTCGCATAATCATCGCGCGGCGCGGGAAATTTGAATTTGCCTTGTAACCAACGATATGCTTTCACCCCTTTCGCAGAGGGCCACACGGACTCCGAGATGATGGACCTGGTCTCCGAGATGGAGATGATGAAGATAATCGGCAAGCACATGAACATCATCAACCTCCTCGGGGCCTGTACCCAGGCCGGTCCCCTCTACGTAGTCGTGGAGTTCGCGCCCCACGGCAACCTCCGCGACTTTCTGCGCGAGCACCGCAGCTCCGCGGGCTACGAGTCCGCTCTCGGCCAGCACGAGTCGGCCAAGGACAAGAAGACCCTCACGCAAAAGGACCTCGTCTCCTTCGCCTACCAGGTCGCCCGGGGCATGGAGTACCTCGCCAGTCGGCGCTGCATCCATCGGGACCTCGCCGCGCGCAACGTCCTCGTCAGCGACGAGTACGTCCTCAAGATCGCGGACTTTGGCCTCGCGAGGGACATCCACTGCCACGACTACTACAGAAAGACCACCGACGGCATACTGCCCGTCAAGTGGATGGCGCCCGAGGCTCTCTTCAAGAGAATCTACACCTCGCAGTCCGACGTGTGAGTAATGACTGCACAGTGCACATTGCATATTGCCAAGCTTCTTTCCTCGAAACTTCACTCGGTTCTTCTCTCCTCGCAGCTGGTCCTTCGGAATACTCTTGTGGGAGATCATGACTCTGGGTGGCACCCCCTATCCCTCGGTGCCGTCCGTCGAGAAACTCTTCCAGCTCCTCAAGACTGGCTTCCGCATGGAAAAGCCGCCGTGCTGTTGCGTCGAAATGTGAGTACTTTCATTTGCCAGCTTCTTCCACAATGACCTTGTACTAACGACTCTCGTCCACCGGCAGATACCTCTTGATGAGAGAGTGCTGGAGCTACCAACCGGAGGACCGACCGGTGTTTTCGGAGTTGGTCGAGTTCCTCGACAGGATACTCACGATAACCGCCAACGAAGTAAGTTCCCCGCACCCACTCGCCCACCCCCGAGCCACAATTTTCAGCTCGACACTAACGCACGATACCGACTTCCGCAGGAATATCTAGATCTCGGACTGCCGCAACTGGACACGCCGCCGTCGAGCCAGGAGTCGAGCGACGCCGAGAACGACGACGACGACGACGACGACGACGACGACGACGACGACGACGCCGAGGATCAATTTCCGTTCCAGCGGAATCTCCTGTAAGGGACGCACACCCGCCAGAAGCGAAAGCGACAGGATGAGAAAAAAATCTTTGGAATCGCCGCTGAACGGAAGATGCTGAACCTAATGCTTCGATCGCTCGATATCACGCCGCCGGTCAAAAGCATCGCTCGACCGCGCGAGAAGGAACTGCACGTGACGAGCAGCAACGACGTTATAACAGTATTGATTTTGGTGTGCCGTGCATGATACAGAGCTGCAAAGTCGAGCTGTTAAAACGCACTAACCGAGGGAACGTTGTACCATTACACAATGCTTTGTGTAAACGGGCCTTCACTTGGGTACCGATCGAGAGTACCGCTGCGAAAGCTTTATCTTATCGAATACGACAACACCGACTACCTTGCAATAATTATTATGATATTATATTCTGTATATCAAGTTCGTGGAACGCTGGAGGATAGTCGTTTGTTTGTATTTTTTTTTTTTGTTTTTTTTTATTTAGGGGATGTACTAAATAGTGGTGCGTGCGAAGAGAGAAACTATGTGTTGCGGAACTGTGTATACTCTGGAACTGCGCCTACTTCAGACACAGTATAGTTGAATTGTAAAATTTGTTGTATTCAAGAAATTATAAATATTTGCGTATTATTCCAAAACAGAAGGGAAACTTAGTTGTATGTATGTTATACTTATTAAGTAGGGTTATTTTTATGGCAAGACAATCATCGTGCAAACATGTTGACGAATTAAAAAGGCATTATAACGTTCAATTTAACAAATGTAATTCTGTGCTTCGATACATCAATCGTTTCGATACTCGGTTGACAAATATTTCTGATTTCCAAACTAGTCAATAAATTAACAAAAACACCGCTGTGTAATTGTATTACGCAAAATACAATATGTGTGCCTTCAATATCACGTGCCTATACTATTCTTTTATACACAATATACACGTAGACGAAATTTGTCTTCTCGAAACTAGTAGCGCTATATTATAGATATTAAAAACAAGTACAACAGTAAATAACTTATGGAAGTTGTTATAAAACTTCTACAAAATTTCTTTAAAAAGAAGACGAGCCATTTTGTAGAAGATTTCAAAAAATACAAATATTTTTTACATTTTATATATTCTCTGCATGTTACAAAATAAAATCATAAGGTAGAAAAAAAAATCTTGTTAACTAATTATGTGCAAGGAAAATCAATATTATCCGCGTCCTAATGATTGCCATAAATATCGAAGTTTGATATAATGTATAGTTATTGAAACCAAAATTTAGAAATAATATTTATATTGTATTATAATATATGTTACAGAATTATGAAAAAGTACTATTATCAAAGTAAATATTTTTTCTATTAGAAAATCATAACATAGAAAACGCGTGTAACAGACAATCGAAATGGTGCTGCAATGAAAATTTCATATTCGTAATCATTGCATAATGTCGCAGCAATTTGCAAGTATTATTATATATTATCGATGTAATAGACATGTTATGGTATTGAAAAATTATTCTTAACACAAATATAAATCTAAGATTCACTCATGTTTCTATGATCTAATTTCATAATTTATGCTTATCGAAAATGGAAACACAATTTACTGTATATTCAGTTATATTCAAATAAATGGATACAGTCTTGGAAAATCACGTAAATACTTGCGGATTTATTGCAACAGCATGCGACTGCGTTAACATGATAAAATCAAGTTAAGATGCGTTATTTCTCTAGACTGTACAATAATTTGTGTTTAAAGCCATATCTAAGTTAAGACATTGTAAATACTCATGAACTTTAAAGATGCATTATTTAAGTGGGTAACTTGTAAATCATCAATTCAGCATTTAAGCAATTGTTTATATGAAAAATTATTAAATTTAATTGTATAAATTGTTTAACTTACTAATTATCTTGTAATGTAATGTATTGCGAAAGTAAATTGCTCAAGCCAATAAAATTTGTAAGTGTATTTCAATACTTTTATTGGAACTTTATTTTATTAAACATAAAACTATAACACGTTGCGTGCTGATACTTTCACGTGTAAAATTATAATATTATCATCTTATTATATAAATAATTATATTAGCTAGACCTATTTGCATAAATTTGCGCCTCATTTGAATTCAAACTCATTTGATGAATACGATTGGGTACTGATAAGCACTTTATTTGAGATGTCATAATAATATTCATACATTATTCATTCTTTTATATGAATGTAATTGGGAACAGAATTTGCCATTTTACCAACAGGTATAATAGTGTAATATAGTATAGTGAACGTGGCGGTAAAGAATGTAATACAAATTTTTATAATTCTAAAACAAAAAAAGAATAATTGTTTAATTTTTTTGTGATTGGAGAGTAATTGTTTCCAAAGAAAATAATACAAAATAAAATTCGTGTTCAAATATTTAACATTCGTCGAATAATCTCGGCACCTGAGAAAATAAATTAACGAACAATGCTTGTGTCGTCAATGAAGATTTTAAGAGATATATTTAAAAGTTATCATGCTAGATGCAGCTGAACACTAACGATATGATTGGCTGTGACTTTACCCTCCTTAAAAATACGCAAACAATTATAAAAATGTTATTACATGCGATAAAGCCTTGAAGAGTTTTAAATAAAAAATATTGTGCTTGTTCCGGAGCAGAATCAACACTGAACTATAGTAGTTGAGAAAAGATAGTCATACGTGAGAAATATTTAGGTACTCGATAACTATGCAGTGTGTAAAACAAAACATATTCTTTTGCTTTTTAAATTCCACACATAAATATTTTTTTCGCCTTCTGTCTTCTAGACAAATAAATCCTGTTCTAGAGCTGCAGTACGATATTTTTTTTCTTAATTTTTGAACCAATTATCTGAATCATTTCGGCGGATTTTCCCATTACACTTTTGTTATAAATTAGTTGTAAAAAAATCTTCTTACTGCATAATCAAATGGTAACAATGATAATAACAGTACAGTCAAATTAAAATATATTTGGTGCGAAATTGTCAATATTGTTAATCTACGCATTTATAGTTTATAGTTATAACAGAATAGTGAAAAGTATTTTTTTACGAACTGATAATACATAAAAACATATAAGATGAAATGTCAAGTAAAACATAACCCATGTCAACAAACAGAAACAAGTGCGCAGATTAAAATTGGATACAACCAAACAATTATGAACATTGTATATAGTTGAAATAAAAACAACTTCTATTTAAAAAGACATTGGCGACGTTTCGTCCCTGGTAAGGACCTCTTCAAGCCAAATTTTTTGTCAAAATTCACTTAAATTAAGAGACTAGAAATAATCTGATGTCATAGTCATATTGTACATTTTGATTTTCGAATTGACATGAGGTCTGTTGGCAATAGTATTTACGAGCTTTAAACGAAATTAATAATAATTAGCTAATTCATTCGAATATATTTATTTTCAAGCAATTTGGTGCATTTATTTAAGTATTAGTAGATTGGGTTTCAATGCAATTGATACCTATATAGGTGCAGGTTTTCAATGCACTTTATAGTATAGGTATATATTGATTATACCTATACTTATTATATTATACAAACGATTATAGTACATTGATGGTATAAGTTTTCACTGCAATTGATACCTGTAGCTATGTATGTAAAGCCACGCAATTTTTTTTAACTTTCATTGACATAGTAGTACATTTAAATAACAAAGAAGATCCACTTCTCTCCAAAAGAATACAGTACAACTATTTTTCCTCCCATTGAGATATACCCATTCATTATTTACTTTTTTTTATTCAAAGTTTACGGTCTAATTTTACAAAAGTTTTAAAAAATGTATAAAAACTTTATTTTTATATGAAAAATTTTTTTTATTTCACTTATTATTAAGTTATAAAATTTATTTTTGACATGGAAAGTTTCTTAACTATTAATCAGTCATTCATCACAGATAGGATAAAGTCTTTATGAGCATAAACATTGGTATAGACTTCGGATAATCCAGTTGCACAATCTCCGTCAATGATCCAAGAAAGAATACCAACAATTTTTTTGTTTACGACTAGAGGACCACCGCTGTCGCCCTGCAAGTAAAAAAAATACATTGTCAAAATGTACACCATACGTGTATACAATACATATCGTCACCCCGTGCGAAGACTGTAATTACAACTAAAAAAAGACCTATTTTAATTTGCCATTTTTAGAGAGTTAGGATAAATCAATTCGCCGAAGACGTGATGAATTTGAAATATAATTCGTATATATTTTCAGTTTTTCAGATCGTTGACCAATTGATTTACCCGGACTATCTAATAATGGCAAAGTAAAATAGGTTTTTTTTGAGTTGTCATAGTTTTGGTACGGGCGGGTGACCGTATAATGTATAACCTTTAAGGAAAAAAAACTCTCAATTGAAAATACATTGGTGCTCTCATTCGTTATATAAGTAAAGTAATTTCAATTATGTGTTCGGAGATCTGTTGGGCATCTTTTTCTATTATTAAATGAAATTCTGATTATTATAGAGCATTGTCAGCCGCTGGGTACCATACGTTCTTTTAGACCAGTTGAGAACAATACGAAGATAAAGAGAATAAAGCGCGAGGCCAATTTATTAGCCGAAACCATGAAGAACGCGCCTATTTTCGAGTTCAAGGCTTCGATTAATGGTTTTCTTAATTCGATTCCGAGTTCGATTTTATTTAATATTATTTTGTAAGTTACCTTCGTTATTGCAAATTAATAATTGGAACAATTGAAAAGAGCTTTTAATTGAGTAACTTACACTGCAACCTCCATGTCCCTTGCTATGGTAGGCACACAGCTGGTTTTTATAGATTTTGAGAGAATGTTCCTTCTGACAGTCTTCGCTGCTGAGAACCGTCATCCTGAGCTTCTGTAGCTCAGCGGCGATATTGCGACTATCGCCTGAGGTGTATCCCCAACCGGTCAAATCGGCCTTCGTACCACTGGGGATCTCGTACTTCGGTTGCAAAGCCTTTTGCTCCTTCTCGTTAAATTGGATATCACTGTCGAGCTAATTCCGCAAACAATTCGTAATCATACGTTTGTAATATAATTCATCGAAGATTCGAGCAATTTTTCAGAAATAAAAACAATGCATAGGTATATGTAAGCATACCGTGACGACAGCGATGTCATTCTCCAAGGAGGACTCGGCAGTTCCGGTGAATCCTGGATGAATCGCGATCTTGGCGATGCGGTGCAAATGACCGAATGCCCGGGAACTGCTCGTACCGGTACTCACGATCACCTCGGAATAAGGTGGTATGAAGAGATCCCGGTGGTTGGTGATGCAGTGAGCAGCCGTTAGGACGTGATTTTTGCTAATTATGGTCGCGCCGCAAAAAATGTGACCACGACGACGAAGTGACGCCTGATACGGAAAGTCCTTGACACTCGCATTCTCGCCACCGAAGATCCTCGGTATGAGAGAGGCGTTGATGCATTCTGCAAGTCAATTCGATAAATCGACATAATTATGAATTTTATTCGGTATTATCTATTGAATATTATATTAATTTGCTAAATCAATGTAATCTGTATTTTGTATAACAGCTAGATTTTATTACGTATCTAAATACACTTACCAATAAGGAAAATAAAGCAAGAAAAGAGTATTACACACTTCATTTTTTATTTTTGTGACTGTACAGGTGTACGAGACTATGAATTAAGGCGTTGCAGAGTGCCTTATATATGAGTGAAATCCTTTATCAGTTAATTATGTAAAATATAATAGGCGTTTCCAAAAGTACACACAAGGAGTCTCGTTAACATACAATGACGAATCGATTTCTATACGCATAATTTGAATACAAAGTAGTCAATGAACCTGATAAAATTTTCCGAGCTACACTTTTTTTTGAACATGATAATAATGGCAATTATGCAAATTTATTCATTACTTTGCTGTGTGCGTATGCGCGTTGATAAAAGAAAAGTCAATGTAATAGAATCATTTTTAATTAAATATATATTATTTTGGTGTATCATTTACAATTGAAAAACTTCTGTTATATTAAAAACCTTTCATTATTGCGCGTTTTTAGAGGAAATATTGGGACGGATACCATGTAGATTCGTATATAGATATTATTGAGTTGCCAATATTAATAGAAATTCTATAACAAAATCGTTAGGTTTATATCTCAATACAATTAAAGGGCATGTATGTAGTTGTTAAAAATTGCTGACCGCAGTTTCAAGTTTGAAAAAACTACCATAGAATTTATGCAAATCGGCTTCTTAATTGAAAAACAGCTTTTACGCTCAAATTCGCATCAGTGGGTATGTACAATAACGCTAAACATACAATACAAGCGCGTGATAAAAATATAATTATACGTACACAACGTGTAACTATCATTATCGTGCTTTTTAAAAATCACGTGATTCCGCCATGTGAATGGGCATGTAAATTTGAAGATTATGATAACGCCTATTTCTGGCTTATCGCAGTAATAAAATATAGTATTTCGAAACTGCGATTTTCAGAGGCACGATCAAATCTATCTAACTTTCCCGTGTTTCTGAAAAGCAATTTTCACGTTTGCAGCAGACTAATTTAAGATCGAAACTTATATTTCTTGAGTATTTATTTTAAAATCACAAGCTCGCCTTTGTGCTAGTAAGATGATAGAATACATTTTTTAGCTTTTTTATTTAGCAGAATTAATTATTTTCTAAAATTTTGCACTTGTGTTTGATTCAAAAAATGAGAAAAATTTATAAAGTTTGAGCCAGTTTTACAGTATGTATAATAGCCGAAATATTACAGATAAATTGTTAAAAATTGTACTTTCTTGTTAAGGGAGTATACTTGAGTTAACGGCTTAAAAAAGAAGTTTTATTTATAAAGCTGTAGAAAATTTTCCATTTAAGCAATCGTAACGAACCTTGTTTCTATTTTAAAGTGCTCTATCAGACCTTTAATTGAAGCTATTGAATACTGAAAAATATTGATTCTTTACCTCATAAATCTATTATCATTAATAAATAATATTAATAGATGTGTGAACAGATTAGTTATCAATAGCTTACATTGAAGGTCTGATGGAGTTAAATGGATGAATTTTGAAGTATGTACCGTACGTACGTACATTTTTTTTTTACAATTTTTAAAAACACATTTTTGTTACTGAAAAACACGTAATCGTATGTTTACATATATTTTATTATATATGTTTGTATATGTGAGAAAAACATGTACGTATACATACATACATTTTTTAAAAACATATTTTTCTCAGTGAAAAATACATAAACCGTGTAAATTAATTGGCAATTTCAATTTCAAAATTTGCACCGTTACAAAGCTTTCTCGTTGAGAAAGCAATATTTATCCAGATTATATCTCTGGAACGAATCGATAGAATAAACTAAGTGTACAGAATGATTGAGTCCCAACTTAGATTCTATTAGAATTTGGAGACAATTAGCTACTATTTACCGCATTTTTTAAGAATTTATACGAAATTTTGATATTTTTTTCAAAAACCTACATTTTTCGTCTGTGTGTACCATAGATGTACAAAATCTAATCCCATATTCTGAAAGATCATTAAATTTCCTTCAAATATATGTCTTATACTTGTTACCGCTTTATCATTACTGTTGGTTTTTAACGGTCACGCGAAAATTTCACAGTCGATTGATACTTTGATCTGTACAAGACGTAAAATTAACTAACTATTATAAAGAGCAATATATTCTTTTGTAAAAAGACTTACTCTTTCCGAATCTGAAGTCAGATTAAATAATTTGGCACCAAAAATTAAATAAGGCCGTTTAAACATATTCAAGCATCGGCTGCGTACTATTTAATTTAATTTTGCCCGCAAAATTGAATTTTTGCTTTTTCAAAAAAGCTTTGTAACGGTGCAAATTATATATTATGTATTATATATAATCGAAGATTGTTATTTATTTCAATGTTTTAACCGGTCCTGTTAGTTTTTGTAACTCAAAATCAATTTCAAATAGTTTTAATTCACAATAATTTGCAACAGTAAACACTTAAAGGAACGCATTCTCTTTGAGAAATCATACTGCTACTCAGTTAGCAGTAGTTTTTACCATATATGAGTGCAAAGTTTCAAAACTATTATTATTTATAGAAAAAATTAGAAAAGTCAAAAGTTAGAAAATTTGGTGTAACTCCACCTTAAAAGTTATTTAGAAAAATCGCTAAATTTTACACATAATTTATTATTAGTTTTTTGAATTTCGCGTTTAAAGACACGTGACGTAAATCCGGTAAATCCGTAAATCGTTATACGTTATAAGTTATGGTTCAGTCACTTGAAATAGGCTGCGAGAGAGATCAAAGGCAGTGTCACTGCGTTTTTCCAGGGGGAACGAAATCCTACTCAAATAATGTTTTAAGGAATTTGCGAAAATATCTTGTTATTCTCAAGTTCAAATATTTGAAATTTTTGCATTACTAAAATATTTGAGAAATGTAAAAACTGTGAATCGTTGATTTACCAAGAGAGCAAAAAGAATCCAGAAATTAAAGAACAGAGAGACAAATCAATTTAAATAATATTTAAGATATCTAAAAGCAAGTATTTTTCTTAAAGTTGAGTAATTGCGCGAATGTTTCTTTTAAAATAAAACTTGTATTAATTTAAAAACATTTTGTTCTTTGTTGTATACTAAATATTAATTTATATTGAGTCTTATCGGTTTTGGGTTTTGAACTTGATGTAAAACTATTTGTCATCTTTGATATTCGTAGAAAAAAGTTGTATTTAAATGAGATCCACAACTTTTCTATTTAATTTTTTATTGTAAAACATCTTAATTTTAAGTTGTTTGTGAAAATATTCATTTAAATGTTTTTAGATGAGTGTGTATAGTACAATATACACTATCTAATATGATTTTATCCCTCGGTAGTTAGTTAATATTCTTTTATTGACTTATATCGATCTCTCCGAGGCAGTGGTTACGAAAATCCCTTTCTTTTTAACAAACGACGTTTCGGCGATCATTGTCGCCCTCATCAGGAAAATACTGGAGCAGATATGATTTGTGTACATCTTGATTGTAGTTATTTTTTTTAATCTAATTTTTTGGTAGTATAGAAATAGTTATATTGTTCCGAAGCAAAGAAAAATCTATGGAAAAAATATTTTAAAGAAATTAAAAGACTATTTTTAACTCGAATTTTGAATAATGCAAAAACGGTGATTAGTTCTCTTACAAAATAAGTGTTTAGCACCTGGTATTAATGAATTTATATTCATTAACTTACACTGCAAATAATTACACGAATACAATATATATTGTATATATTCGCATATAGTACATTTGAATTACATATTCCACAAAACGAACGCGCGTTTACAGATGGATCTTTTAAGGCATATAATTTAAAGGTAGAACTCAAATTATTGCGACGTAGAAGAAAATTGCAATCTTTTTAAAATTTTTTCTGAGGTATAATGTCTGTAAAGGTGTAAAAATATTTTAAAATTTACTTATACTTATAAGTCTATATTGTTATGTAAGAAGGTGAAATTGTAATCAGGTGACACTTTTAAGATGTATAATTTACAGGTGAAACTTTAAGTGTATAAATATTTTAAAATCTTATACAGATCTAAATTTTTATAAGTGTAGGTCAAATTGTAATATTTTTATGAACAAAAAGGGAAAATGTTGAATTAAAATCAGGAATTGAATACATCATACAGAGTATATATATATTTTGTTCAATTCATCAAATATGTTTTTATTATAATTTGTAAAATATTGAAATTACCTGTTAAGTATCACTCTATAAAAAGGAGATAGCGATTATTATGGAATAGAACCGATTCAGAGCGTTATCCTTAGTATTACTTAAAATTACATTTCATTACCATATGATGATAACGCCGCGTACGCGCGCTAATGATACCTTATTACTATATTGACAGTTTGACACCCCGCACGCCCCCCGTGAACGAGTAGCATCGTGCGTTGTTGCATGGCGTACACCGCGGTGCCGTGTTTTTTATATCATAACCTCGATATAGTTCATTTTAAGCCTATATGGATTTAAGTTTTATAATAATAAGTTAACAATAAAAAAACAAAATGAAGGTGTCACAGATTTTGTACAAACACCATATCGGTCGTATGATCAGGCGGCATTGGTATGCTCATGGAAAGCGAACACCGTGCGACATGAATACCGAAAAAGTTTTGGCATCGAAGGGCATTGAAATGATCGATGCCGAGGAATTCATAAAACCGAAAAGAAATAAATTCGAGTGAGTAATGTGATGCAATCGATCTTGAGCTTTGTATGTTCCATTGCATTCTACTTATTTGTTTTCATCAACTTTACAGCTTCACAAAACTAAACTATTTAAGCCAACGACCTGCTCCGTTGAATGACAATCATCAAGATTGGCATGACAGAGTCTGTTTTGTTTACGAGGATAATGAGCTGTTGGCTGCAGGTCTCCCACAAGCTCAAAATATTACAAAAACTATTGTTTTTAATGATGCTCTGCCTGACAGCATGGAAGCGTTAATTGAAAAATTAATTCTTCCAAAACAAACTGATGAACTAGTCAAAAGGTATGTTGAGAGGTACTAACTACTAAAGTACATATCAAAATATTTATTATTGGCATTTATATTTATAGGATAATAGAAAGTTCAGTTGTATTTGATGCCCATCAAGAGCTGTTACCAAAAAAAAAAGATCCCACCAGACCTGCTTGGGTGTTTCCAAGAGATATGGGTCTTACAGATGTTAGAAAAATGTAAAATTAATATTTTATGCACACTTTTTAACACTTTTTTGATAAATGACTGATTTTATTGTATCGTTTTGCTTATAGATCGAATTTGAGTAAGAAACTCATTCAACTTTGTGACTGTTTAAGTGGACCACAAATTGCCAATATTCGAAGCGTTATAGATGATGCATTAATTTGTTATCCTATTGGTAAAATTTAATACAACATTATGTTATAACACATATAATACATAATAATGATCATAAAATATCCGATTTTTTTTAGAAAAGGAATTTGACCAACTTATGTTTACTTTAACAATGAATGTTATGTTGATGTCACAGCAACCTTTGAAACCAGCTGCTCAAGTTAACAAAGATTACGATAGCATAACTTTGCCAAATCTTCATCCCATGAATCATATTGTTGGTTTGCGCAAAAAAAATGTTTACAAACTTGAAAATTTATACCGTAAGTGCAAATTTTACAAATTATTTAAACATTTGCAAACGCGAATAATTCTTTTTCTTCTTTTGTGGATTAGCAATGATTTCTGGATATCATCAAAAAAATATACACACAGTTTTCATATACAACGACAAAACTAAAGTTAAAAACATAACCGAGCTACCAGTACAAGATACTCAGATATATGGTAGATCAATGATGAAAGCATTTACTGCAGCAGCTAGCTCAGCTAGACAAAGGTTTGGTCCTGATGCGAAAGATCTTCCAGAACCAACAACAGTGCAATGCATTCAATCAGATGGGCAACAATTTAACTTTTCTATCTATCAACTTAACACTTTAAATATTGATGGAGAAAATGGTTTGAAAAATTATTACTGGATGTTACCAAATCTTAATCTTTATGATTTCGGTGGTTACAAAGATGGTAAACCTGTCGTGACAGGCTACAATCCAGATGTTTTCAAAAAGATATTAGCTTTTTATAAAAATAATTAAATGTTATACAAATTAACAAATTTGTGTTATTTATTTCTTAGATTTTTCAAAGTATTTTATATAAACTGTACATCCTAAAATGGCTATTTCAAGTAAAATAATTACAATTAAAACAAACTTATTTGTTAATATTCTTTTTCTCATAGTGTTTAGAATCTTCTTAGATTTATCTAATTCTTGATCAGTCTGATTAAGCCTAGATTTTGCTCGCAGCAAAGTCTCCCTTTGTTCTCCTAGCTCTCCGATTACTTCAGTTCCAATCTGTTCGGTTTCTATTGCTATTGCTTGTGACTTTGCAACAGATTGGTTGCCTCGTTCAATAGCAGCACGACTTTCCAAAAGGACACGCCGCTGATCAGCACTCATGTCATTATTTATCATTTTACTGAAATATTAACTGCTATATTAATAAATAACAATATGACTTCAAATTGTCTAGAATAAGGTTATTGTCCCTTTATATTTAAACATGTTCTTCAACAACAAAATAAATGAAGGACATTTTGATTTTTAGGATTTTCTAATCGATTATCCTGTAAAAAATATTTTTTCAAGTGAGATTATTTTAATATCTACATACAACCCATTGTCAAAAAATATACTAACCTAGAAAACAATTAATGATCAGACTTCTTGGTCGTAATTTGACCTTTGAAACATTTTAATAAGAAAAATAAAGTGCAAGTTATTTAACATTTCTTCATATTTTTAGAATTCTTTCTTTTTTGCTATTATAACCACATTAAAACGAAGAACAAGTAAAAACTCTTAACCTCCCATTTTGACAATTGAAGATTCCTGGAAACACTGATCACGGTCTGGATATTGTCACAATATACATATATATAATATGATGTCATCGCGATATTCGCCAATCGCCGTGCATGCAAGATTGAAGATGTATATGTAAGTATGTATGTAACGCATTTAGTATATTGAAGTATTGACAAAAAATTAAACTTTTTAAGTTAATATTATATTTTTATTTATTTTAAATACTTATTCTGAGCACTTATTCTATGTACAAATAAAATGTGTTATCAAACACAAAAAACTTTAGTCTAGGAGTGCAAGTTAAAAATAAAAATTTTATTTGAATCATTTAATTATCTACTTGTATCGTCTACAGAACCACTGTTAGATTTCAATAAATCATCAGTTGCTTTGGATTTTTCTGCAATAAAATCTGATGAATTTTCAGAGTCTGATTTACTGCTACTTGCTGTTGTTTGGTTCTTATCTTTCTCTTCTTCATTTGAACTCTCATCTGAAGAATCAAGATCATCAGAGTCAATATCATCATCCAGGTCCAGTATAGTTTTCTTCTTTTTTTTTGGAATTGTTTTTGAAGTTTCATCTGCAGCTCTTTTATTTGCAGATGTAGATGCAACTGCAAAGCCTACCTCTACTGCATCTTCTACTCTTTCTGTTAGAGCTGAGCGTTGCTCATCATAAGATCTGTCTTTAAACTCGTGTTTAGGCTCAGCACGAAGTTTTGCCATTTTTTTCTGTTTTCTTTCAGCAGCTTCTTCTTCTCTTTTCGATTGTTTCTCAATCCAAGCTTTTAGTCTCTTTTCTTCATTGATATCCCTCAATCTACGACCACTGAGATCCCTGCAAGCTTCTCGATTTGTGGTTTTCTCGATTTGAGCACCAATGGCACGCAACATTGACCCGAAACCTCCTTTACCTCCGCATAATTTTGGTTCAAGCGATAAATCTCCATTGTAGACAATTTTATCAAATGCAACCAAGCACCCATTGTGTTTGAAAAAATAATTGCTAGAATTGATACCCTGTAACAAAAACAAAATGAAAGAAATGTTATAACTGTGGATTTCAGATTAGTATTGGTTATATTACAAAATATTTAATATAAATTATAAAGAAGGCACGGAGTACATACGAAATAATCATATTATCTTGTTGCTAATGAAATTAAACAATAAATAATAAAATGATAATAATACTTACTAATTCATTAGTTAACTTTTCCACCAACTGTTTACAACTTGCTGATTCATAAATTTCCATAATTTTGAGCTTCCCATTGTTTCCACTTTCTAAATAAATTGTCAACATTTTGTTATTGAATCCACTAACCCACTTTTCGCGATGAACAAAATGTTTACAAGTAGAATATGCGAATCAAGTATCAATATATGCATGAAAAGCAAAACAATAAAGAATGCAATTTCTACATTAAACTGAAGTTAGTTCAATACCAAATTTCAGAGCATCCCCACTCCCACTCCTCTCCATCTTTCCATTTCCCCCACCATAACCACATGCTCACACTACATCCCTCTCATTTCTCATATTTCTTCAGGAAAATCGAACGGTTTCACCATTTGTAACTAATTTCACACAGTCGCTAGCTATATACTGCTGTAGCTGTCACTGCAGACAGCTGCAGGGCTGAGGAGCTAAGTTATAAGGTGTTTTGCTGAGTTGTAAGGTTTCTTTAAAAATAGTCGCATGAGTCCAACTGTTGAGCTTTCCAATATAATTAAAAGTCAATATAATCTAATAAAACAAGGCTTCGACGCACTACCGTCTCGGAAGTGATAGTTTTCGTACAAAAATGGAGGTGAGTACTTGCCTACAGTTCTTACAGCTTTTGCTCTCTCCTTTTTAAGAGATAAAGTCACTTTGTACTCCCAAAATAACTTTTGAGTTAGGCTATGAGTTGGACAGACGTATGCGTTTACTATATGTGGCTTTTTTATGTCCTCAGCAAGCACCACTTCCTCTTGAGCCTATCAAATCAAATAATATAGAAGAAAGGAGATTATGGGTTGGTAACTTAGACTTGAGGATCAATGAGTAAGTAGTACTAAACTAATCACATATTATTGTTTATTGTTTCTCGTATCCAACAAATCTAATAGTTTTGTTTTCCAACCGGTATCAATTCCTCAAACTTGTACAAAAACATGGAACTATTGAGAAGTTTGACCTCCTATATCATCGGTCTGGGCCACAAGCTGGTCAATCCAGAGGGTATGCTTTTGTTACTTATAAAACAGCGAAAGATGCTGAATCTGCAATGGAGACCTTACAAAATCTTAGAGTTGGATCTAAAAATATCGTAATTAGATACGCTCACAGTATAAATGAGGTATATTTTAGAATGAGATCTTGTATTATAATTTTTGTTAAACTATGTAAACATTTGTATTGACAAATCTTTTTAAATCCCCAGGCTGAATTAGATAAACCAAAGCCCAAGATTGAAATACCGGCTCTGGCAGGAGCAAAGAAGGATGACAAGAAAATAAGGTAATTTTTGTATTAGGTATATTAATTTCATTGATGCTCTTTATGAAGCAATGTAAGTAATGTTAATGACATTTATTTTAGTCGTGAAACAGCAATACAAGCTATTGAAGCCAAGTTGAAGATGATGAAAGAGTCAGAAGAAGAATTTCAATTGAACAAGCCTTTAGAAGGTGCACCTCTAATTTATCAGTATCAAAAACCAGAGAGTAGCAAACCATCTACATCTCGAAATTATGGTAGAGGAAGCTATCATAATAACAGGAAACCTTACAGTCGTACTAGACCAAGGAGATAATTGTAATTTTTTATTATGTTAAATCTTTTGTACTTGTTATTTGAGAAAGTATCAAGTCTCATATGCATTCATTTTCATTAATTTATTAAGACATTGCAAAACATTCTCATGTAGAATTACAGATACATAATTCGAAGTGCGAGTCATTCTTATTGGATAACAAATGCATTTCAACAATTCCATTCGATCAATTCCATCATTGTGTGTGCCTGAACTAAGAAATGCTTCATGACTGTATTACTATTGAATTATTCAATTCATAATAATACTTTTTCAGAGATGATTTTTAAGTGCCATAACAAAAAAACTTAACGTATTGAAAATAATTTTAGCTATTCTTGTCAAGTATTATTAATGATTAGTTTTTAACAATGACTATGAAAATGACAAGTATGATGTATTTATACATATGTATATACATATTTATTGTTTTGTGATTTCATTGTGTACAAATTCTTACTATGTAATATTTTTGTAATACTAATATTTATATGTAATCAAAATAAATACAAGTAATATCATGTATAATAAGTTCATTGTTTATTATAAGAAAAAACAATCTGATTTTTAACATACTTAAAAAAAATGTATTTACAAGAATTACTATTTGTTTATCTGATAAAATTAAATTAATAAGATAGATTTAATCGTCATCTTTGGCAAATTTGTACTTTCCTCTCATATGATTAGGAAGTGGTATTAGACCTGGACAAGGCAATTGTCCTGGAATTTCACAAATACAACTTTTCTCACAACCAAATCCAAAATTTGCAGGATTGTCCTTCTTTTCCTTTGCAATAGCTTCCTTCAACAAAACTTCTTTCGATTTCCCAATCACTTTTAACAAGTGATCTAAAATTTGATCTTTGCTCCTCATATCAACATCGATAAGCATTCTCTTACCGGTCTCTGTATACAATTAAGAAAATTAATTAATTTATCAAATTTAAAATTATGATTATGAATTGTCGCATACCGTAAAAACACCATATAAAAGGTGATGGTGTCCTGTTCTTTAAAGTGAAAATTTGAACATCTGGATTTTTGTATAGAACTTGTGGTAAATGCCAAAAAATGAAATCCCTGTAATAAAAAATTATACATTACTTGTAAAAAAGAACAATACTTACATATAACAATGAAAGTATTGGATTATGCTTTTCTAACCTTATTCCATGATGATGATCTCCGCGAGTGTTGTAATTAATTTGCATTATCTGAATGGAATTCTTTAAAACTAACTTACCAGCTTCTAAATATTGAACAGTTCGCCTTATAGGCTCTCTCCCTATCATGAAAGGCATTTTGAATTGTTAAACTTAATATGTCGGCATAAACAAAGTATGTATAAATATACTCCTAGTCCTATAAAGTAAAAAAAGTCCTATGTCCTATCCCTTATAAGAAGAGAGATGGACCCGTGGGCAGCGCCATTGGCCTAGCTGCAGTTGCCTGCTGTTGCGTATCAAAAAAAGTCCGAAGAGGTCTGTTCCGTTGTTCTATTTCGCGCGAAGACGACGTCTTAGGTTAAAGATCGACTGTGCGAACATACTGTGCCCCACCAATTATAACAATATACTGATTACCATAATGATTGAGTATTATAAAAATCAAATAATTGAGCGATATAAAAACTGTGAATCGTTGATTTAATAAAAGATCAAAAAGAATCGAGAAATTAAGTTGGATTTCCAGTGATATTTCATCAAAAATCGAAAAATTTTTGTTTGCTCTAAATGCTAAATTTATCATTAATCTAAAACATACGATAATCATTTTTCACTAAAAATGTTTGTTTACTTTAGAATTTGCCATTTTATGATAATCTATAAATGTTTTTCTTAACAAAAATGCTGTTTATGAATAAAAGTATTTATATTAGTTCAAAATCGTTCATGCGCAAGGCGTTTCAAGGAATCCTTCTGAAAATTTTTTTAGAGGTTCTTGAAAACAATTAAAATAAATGTTGGAATTTATATTTACGGCAAGAATTAAAATAAAAATTATTAAATTGTGATTAATATTTAAAATTCATGTTTTTCATGATTTTATTTGTTAATTAAATGTTTGAATTATTTCTGCTGTACATGCATAATTACTATACTAAAAAAATTCCAAGTTTTGTATAGTCTGGCTTAAAGAATATGTATGAATTCCAGTTCGCATGAAATATTTTGAAGATCTTTATATTTTAATAAAAATTCTTATATTTTGTGACATTACTTAAATATGATTGGGTAAAATAAGCTAAAAACATACACAAAATCATCTTTTTGTATCACAGTCATGATCTTTAAGTTTCATTACGTTCGGAGCCACAGGTGAAAGAAAAGTACAATCACTGAAGATCCACTTTAAAGAACAGAGAGAAAAATTAATTAAAATAATTAATTTAAATAATATTTAAGATATTTATCGAGAGGAAACATTTTTCTTAAAGTTGTGTAATTGAATGATATAGAGATTATTAATGGCTATTACCATTCCTATAGACGAAAAAAGCCTTACGCGAGCTTGTTCAAAGTTGAATTATTGAGTAGAATAAATATTTTAAAGCATTTCAAAGAATATTTTTTGAAGTAAAATTTGTATTAATTAAAAACGTGAATAATTTTCATAATTCAACTCAAAAAGCAGATGTTCTGTAAGTATTTAAAAGAGCAGAAAATCGATAAATTAAACAACACAGATACAAATCAATTTATTCTGCTATATACCTGGACAAAATTTGTATATTTGAATATTAGTCATATAATTTACAGAGAAAAAATCTATGCAAGAAGTATTTTACAGAATTTAAGAGAATATTTTTTTCTTCAGTTAAATTTTAGATAATATAAAAGTTGTTAATAATTGAATTATCAAAATACTTATTAAAGAGAGAATAAAATGAAGAAAATACAGAGTAAAGAAAAAAATTTTACTTTAATTTTTATGCGCAGTGCTTCTATACTTGCAACGTCTGATACAGTCAAATTTCTTGAATTATCAGTTTTATTTAATAATTATCAATTTAATAAAAATATATTTAGTATCTTTTATTTGTACAAAATAACTATACATTATTGAATCAATATTCATTAACTTACATTGCAAATAATTACACGAATACAATATATCTGTGGCTTGCAGGAAGAACCACTTAAGTGACATTTTGTGAAAAATTTTTTTATGTCGAATTCGAGGTGCTCTTAATACCCTTTTTCATTTTACAATAGTAGGATTTCTGAAATGCACAAATATTTTAAATGCCAGCCGATTGCATAATCACTTAACTGCATCTCTCGTAAAAATGTTACCGCAGAACCACTTAAGTGCACTTGTTTTTTTTATTTTTGTGCGAGATACACCGTGTGGAGTACATTAAAGCGGTATAATATATATCTAATTGCCTATACCGATGTATTCGTCGGTTTTTTTAAATTTAAAAAAATTTTTTTAACGTTTTTAAATTTTTCAAAAATTGTCAATTTGCAAAAACAAAAAAATTACTGGAATCGCTCTGATAAAATTCATACGTATTCCTTAGCTGATTCTAAGAACTTATTACTCTTGAAAATTTTTTCCAACAGTGCGTGGTTTGTGAATAAAAAATTCGTAAAAGTCTTCGTAAAAAATTTTCAATTATAATATGCGCCAGTTTGACCACACCGAGGTTCAAAATCAATCCCAAAATCACGTATCTTTTAGGTTTGGACATTTATCCCATTGGTTAGAGGGGTTCCAGATACATTGCAAATGAAAACGTTCTTGAAATCTCGAATTAAAACAAAAAATTATGGAAAAACCATGCTTTTTTCCTTGAAACCGTTTTTCCTCATAGTTAATAACAATTTTCGAAAATTTTAATTATATCATTGGAAAGGGCATGAGTTAAACTTTAAAAATATGCCCCGCCCGAATTTTTTTAATCGCAAATTACATTAGTTACGAGCCCTCAAAGAAAGTGACTGCATAACCACTTATCTGCAAAGTTCCCGCAGAACCACTTAACTCGAGTAATTTGTTTAGCTTGGGCGTCGAGAAAGAAACTATTTACAAATGTAATACTACGGTTGTATCCGTATCACATACCTAATCAAATGAGCCAATACTTAGATCTTTTCTCTGACATTTCGATCTTACATATTACTCCAAACATTGAAATCGCTTTTTCTCGAAAACACGAAAATGTCACTTAAGTGGTTCTTCCTGTAAGCCACAGATATATTATACACACATATAGTACTTGAATTACATATTCCACAAAACGAACGCGCGCTTACAGGTGGATTTTTTTAGGCGTATATTTTAAAGGCGAAACTCAAATTATTGCGATATAGTAGGTAAAATTGCAATCATTTTAAAATTTGTTCTGAGGTATAATGTCTAAAGGTGTAATAATATTTTAAAATCTTATACAGTTCTAAATTTTTATAAGAAGGTCAAATTGTAATATTTTTGTAAACAAAAAGGGAAAACGTTATACAATATATATGATCGGTCATTCTTCCAAAAGTGGTGTTTTTTATCTTAAAAAATGGACCACATAAAAAAGACCGATTTGATGGTAACCGATGGTGGCTTTTTGTTATTTAAGGTACAAGAAAACATAATTTATTTGGAAAATACTACAGTTGTGATTAATTTTGTCCATAAGATTGGCATAGGAGGGGTTGTTAATGACACGTTAATGACACGTTAATGACATGTTACGTTATTATTTGAAATGTATTTTTCAAAAGTGAGAGAGAAAGTGTCTGTAGAAGTTTTTGAGCCTCATGCCTCAAAAAAAAGAATAAAACAGAGGATGAGATAATAGAAGCAAAAAAAATTAAACTTCAAAGGAAAAGAATGGCTAATCATAAGTTTTATGCAAAAAAAAAGAAAAAGTTAGAAAGACGTAGTCAACTTAGTGTTGCTTCTAATTTATGTATCTAAACGAAATAATTAATCATGATCGTTCTTATCACAGAAAAGACTTTCCTATTACATGTAATCTACGCATTAATGAAATTGTTAATCTTGCGATCATATAATCATAAGAAAACCTGCCATGACAATCAAAGCGATATAAGGACTCCTGTAAAATTGCAAGATTTGAATGTCAATAGTCAAAACCACTTGAATATTCCAGAAAACTATCCAGAAATGTTATTTTACAAAATAATGATGATGTTCCAAATGAATTACAACAGCTTTTTAATTTAGAACATTGTCTATCTTCACAATTTTTCCAACATATTCGTTGGTTTAATAATTTATTTTCCTTTGCATCTTTCAATGCTAATATTGTTAATTTTGGTAATAGACGCTCTGGGGTCAAGAACTAAAAAAACAAGATCTCGATTCACCTCAAGGGTTACAATTACGTTTTTCATTAAAGCCTGGAACTGACAATTAACGACGTTATCATTTTCAATGGACAAACGAAGTTGCGCTTGTTTGAAGATCTGCCATAGCTGACTTCAACATATCATTGTGAGAATTTTTTTTTCTTCAGTGAAATTTTAAATAATGTAAAAGCTGTGAATAATTGAATTATCAAAATACTTAAAGAGAGAATAAAAGAGAAGACAGAGTAAAGAAAAAAAATTTTAGTTTTATTTTAATTGAATTTTTGAAAAATAAATAAAGAGTTAATACAAAGTTTTTAGTGATATAAGAATTGTAGAGATCAAAGGCAGTGTCACCGCGTGAACTGTGTCAGAGGAAAGTGGGTTCACTTCACTGCTTTTCCGCAAAAAGAATCGAGAAATTAAAGAACAGAGAGACAAATTAATTTAAATAATATTTAAGATATTTATTGAGAGGAAATATTTTTCTTAAAGTTGGGCAATTGAATAATATAGAGATTGTTAATGGCTATTACCTTTCCTATAGACGAAAAAGAGCCTTATACGAGCTTGTTTAAAGTTGAATTATTGAGTAGAATAAAGATTTTAAAGGATTTCAAAGAAAATGTTTTTAAGTAAAATTAGTATTAATTTGAAACCTGAATAATTTTCATAATTCAATTCAAGAAAGACAAGTATTTAAAAGAGCAGAGAATCGAGAAATTAAAGAACAGAGACAAATTAATTTATAGTATTAATTAATTTATAATATTTTAAAGAATTTGTGAGAATGTTTTTTCCTTCAGTTAAATTTTAGATAATGTTAAAGCTGTAAATAATTGAATTATCAAAATACTTAAAGAGAGAATCAAAGAGAATAAAGAGTAAAGAAAAAAAATTTAATTTTATTTTAATCGAATTTTTGAGAAATAAATAAAGAGTTAATACAAAGTTTTTAGTGATATAAGAACTGTAGAGTGATTATTGTGTCGTCGAGCATATGCGCAGTGCTTTTATACTTGCAACGTCTGATACAATAAAATTTCTTAAATTATCAGTTTTATTTAATAACCATCAATTTAATAAAAATATATTTAATATATTTAATTTGTACAAAAAAATTATTTAAAGAATAATATTAATAAATTAATATACATTAACCTACTACACATAATACATTTAAAGTTCATATACCACAAAACCAACGCGCGCGTTTACGCGCGCAAATGATCCCCTAGTGCTCGAAGATTTTTCTCGCGCGAAGTCCGAAGACTTGTGAAGTTGGCGCCCAGAAAATGTAAATATTAATATTTATAAGTTAATCACACATAAAACGATTTCTCCTTACTTGCGGAGTTAGTCTCCACTCGAATTTCCATTTGCGGATTTTCCGTTTTTGAATGAGCGCTGAAAGAAAAACACGAATTTGGGCGATGCGCTACAAATACAGATTGCTGTTAATCCATTAAAAAAGTTGTAAAGCCCAAAATTTATTACACGAATCGATTTCTCCTTATTTGCGGATTACAAAAATATCGTCCTTTATTGATGGATTATTAAAATAATTAAAAAAACAATTTCATAAGTTTTCCTTGGAAAACTAGTTACAATCCTAGTAATTTTCGTTCCGCTGTTCCTGCATTCTATAGTATTTGTATCGTTGCGCGCTACGTCCATCGGATTAATAATTATTATATTAGAGATATGCCATTAATTACATGAAATGATGATATTTTTGTAATCCGCAAATGAAGAGGAATCGATTCATGTAGTAAATGTTGGGTTTTATAGCACTTTTAAAGAATAATTACAGAAATCTCAACTCGTAGCGCTGCGCTAAAATTCACGTTTTTCTTTCAGCATTTATGAAAAAACGGAAAATCCGCAAATGAAAATTCAACTAGAGATTAATTCCGCAAGTTAAGAGAAATCATTTTATGTATGATTAAAGTAAACAACAACTATAAACACTGCGAAATTCCATTACATAAAATATATGTGTATTTGATTAAGTCAATCGTTTTTGTATAAAACATAAGTACAGTATTCATATGCAGCTTAAACCCTTGTACAGTCTAAATATGTTTTAACTTAAATAAAACATAAATAAACAAATTATCTTCTGGAGGGGGTCAATGATCATATGTAACAAACGATACTATGATGGCGATGGTGTCGCTGGGTAAGTGGTCTAGACGGATGCTCAGTAATCTTATTACCCCGGGTTCGAATGCAACCTTGGGCAAGTTTTTTTTTATGATAATTTAAAATTGAGAAGAAACCATATCTGTTTTAGTTATTTAGTAGTAGAGAAAAATTAGGATGAAATGTAAATAAAAAAAATAATGCAAAATTAATAATGTCCCAAACTCATCGGCGATGCATGATTTTAACGCACCAAACGTAATAAAAAATAATATAGGCATATAGGGTATAAGTGTACAGCCTAAACCGTTCTCTAATCTAAATACGTTTTAACTCAAATAAAATATAAATTAACAAATTATCCTGTGGAGGAGGGCAATGATCATATGTAACAAACGATACTATCACAACGATGGTGTCGTTGGGCAAGTGGTCTAGACGGATACCCAGTAATCTTATTGCCCCGAGTTCAAATGCAACCTCGAGCACATTTTTTTTTTTAATGATAATTTAAAACTAAGAAGAAACCATGAAAATGTATATTTTAGTTATTACAGTGGCGTAGTTCATCAGGTGATATTAATAAATGTTTAAGAAACCATGTAGTATTTTTAATGAGGAACTAAATTATTTAAAAATCCAAATTACTTAAAATAAAGGATTAACATAAAAAAGTAATAACATAAAACGATTTCTCCTAACTTGCGAAATTAGTCTCCACTTGAATTTTCATTTGCGGATTTTCCATTTTAGAGTTTTCTGAAAAACTAATTCGCTGATTCAGGCGCTGTGCTAAAATTTCATTTAACGGAATCAGCTACAAAAAAATTATTACAATAAATGTTAATTATCCCGGTTGATTTCTCCTTTTTTGCGGATTATGCATAAATCACGAAAGTATTGATTGGTTTAAATTTAAATAATTAATTAATTCATTTTGTACAAATATGCCCGAGAAATTTGATTACCGACCTATACAGTTCCATCTAGCGGCTTTTCTTCGGAACGTTCAAAACAACACTTTCAGAGGTTATGTGTTCAGTGCAGCATGCCAGCATTATTAAATAACAATTTCAAAAATACATTCAAATTTGGGTATACTGCGTCTTATAAAAATCCGCTTGTGAGGAGAAAACGATTGCTGTAATTTGATATACTGAAATTTAACACCAAATTTTCAAAATTAAACTTTAAGTCTTTAATACTTTAACTAGGATATCATTAGCGCGCGTAAACGCGCGCGAGGGTTATACGTAGAGGGAAATGAGATCCCTCATCACCTTCAGCAGCACCATATAGTACCATGAGTAATAAATATTTCAAATAACATGAAATAAATGGAAAAAGGAATATAGCCCCTTTAACGCTATGCACTTAGACTATAGCACAATACTTTGATACTTTTAATTTATAATAATTAGTACAAAAAACTTAGCATAAACTATTAAATAAAAAAGTTTTTCCTGATCCTCCAGGTCCATCGATGTAGAAGCAATTATTTTCAGCATTATTATCGACATTACTTTGTTCATTAAATACTACATTTAAAATTTTATCAATTATTTCTTTTTGTTTATCATTAAGTTTATTCATTTTTTCCAGTGCAATATTGAAAGAATTAGTTATATCTTCTGTATCATTTGAAGCCACATGATAGTTATTAATTATTTCTGTTAATTGGTGCAGTTGAGGAAATTCATTAATATTTTTACCTTCCATTTCAAGTATAGATTGTATATCAATAATAGTTTTACAATAACTTTCATTTTGACTGAAATGTCTAGTATAATCTTCGGACATTGAATCTTTAAAATCTTCCTAAAGCTTATCTGTATGAACAGGATTGCAATGTATCAAAATACGTACGAATAATCTTCTAAGTTGTCTTGGCATCATAAATACCTCTGCTTCTGACATTGCATTGGACCATTCATCGTCAGTTTCTATAAAACCATAAGCTAAACAGGCTTCTGTAAGTTTGTTTCAATTCACCATTGACTGTTCTCAAATGTTCAAAACTTATTGCACCTTTAATTCTGAATAATAATATTCTTAAATGAAAGAGTTCAGTCTTCTTTTACACCATTTGCTTTCTGTAATACTATTACATTTTATTGTTTTAAAAATATAGTGTTCAGGAATATCAGAATAATAACATTGGCGTGCTTCTAGATCTCGAGCATTGAGTTGAAAGTAATCTACAAGCATACATACTTTATTCAATGAATTATTAATATTGTCTGAATCAGTATGAACAGTGATATTTTGACAATCTGGAAGATGTAATGGTAATCGATCAACTGAGTGACTTTTTGCTTGTAATGCTTTGGATAAAATTCGCTTCTACTGGAACTACATAACGTGTATCGACAAATTGACTAATTTCATCGTGTTCAATGACTGAAGTATCAGTAATACTGTTAGTAATTATTACTGATGCTGCATCATTTCCTTTATATAAATATTTATGTAAATATTTAACAGATTTGATACTCGAACATATTTGAACATTTGTGACAATTAAATCTTAAAGATAACTCTGGGCAATAAGGCACAATAAAGCGATTATCTACTTTATAATTATTATGACGCATATAAGTTTTTCCAGTATTCTTTCTACGATAAATTGGATAACTATTTTCATTAATTATAGTTTCTTCTTGAAATTGTTTCTGAAACTTTTTAGAACACTTTCCATCGACTATGCACCAGTCATCACATGGTCCATGTATCATATTATTCATAACAATATTGTGTAAATTTTGATAAATGTGTGGATCAGGGATTTCTGCTGATATAAATTGGTCAATTTTGTCGACGGTATCAATTTTATTTTTTAATTTAACTAATAAATGACAGTGTGGTAAACGACGTTTTTGGAATTCAATAACATAAATATAAGCTGTAACTTTTCCAAAATATTGTTGTTTATCTATGAAATCGAGCAAAGCATTTTTTTTTAAATAAAATACTCTTGTACAGATATCAGGTCTATCCGATGGTTGTTGCCCAATTAATAAATTCTCTTGAATTTCTCTTCATTGTGGATTGCAAGTCATTGTAATAAATAAATCAAATTTTCCTTTTTTTCGTTGAATAGCCATAGAATCATGATAACACTGTAACATATATCGCGGAGATCCTATGAACGTTGATGGTAAAATTACAATTTTTCCTAATCTCATATTTTCAAAAGTATTGACTCTATTTTGTAAAAAGTTCATTAATCCTTTATAGGATGAAATTCGTAATTCCGCTTGATGTAACTTACAATAATCTATACGATCCTTTTCAATTTTTACATAAGAATCAACAACAAATTGTTGAAATAAGCGTCGACCTCTAATAATAGCATTGAATTCATCTCTAATAGCAATTTTATTTTTCATGTAAGCAGCCCTTGATATTTTGCCTCTTCCATTTTTTTTCTTCAAATCTTTATGCCATCCTTGACAACCCGTGGGATAAAACAATGGATATATCCAAGGCTCAACATTTGGATCTAAGGCATTAACTGGTTTTAATTCCTTTGCATTTTTTTCACGTATAACAACATAAGCATCAGGTATTTCACCATCAGCCGTAGTATTAAATATTGCGGCAACTTCGTTTGTTCTTTGAAAATTATATCGTCGTTTATCAGTTCCAGACTTTAATCAAAACAGTAATTGTAACTCTTGTGGTGAATTAGGATTTTGTTTTTTAAGTTCTTCACCCATCATTTCATATGACTTTGAAAATTCATTATGCTCTCGCATTAGATTTTCAATTAATTCAACGACACTTTGATTTATTTCACAGTTGTTTGCTGTACGATGTTCAATTGCTTCATTAGCATCTATTACAAAAAGTTGACCATAAGAAGGTCTTTCATTATTAACAGGATTCAAAGTTGTATTAATTTGATAGTAAATTTGACCTTGTATTTTGAAGCAATAAGGACCAGGACGTCTATTATTAAAATGAACAATATTAGCATTGAAAGATGCAAAAGAAAATAAATTATTGTACCAACGAATATGTTTAAAAAAATCTGTAGAAAGTTCATGCTCTAAATTGAAAAGCTTTTTTAATTCAATGGGAAAATCATCATTAATTTGTAATTCAACGTTTCCATGGCTACAACAATCGTTAAAAGAATTACCTTTTGAAACTCTTTCACCAGGAAAATGTTTAACATTGCAATGAATACATCTAATATTCATTTCACCAAGATAGTTTTCTTGTGTTGCTCTGCATACATTATAAATTCGTTGTTCGTAAGCATTAAATTGACTTTCATGAACAACATTATGTTTGTGTACATTGTTTTGATGAAACTCTTGTCTATTATATGAATGATCAAGATTAACAAAATATTGATTGAGTAAATTATT
This sequence comes from Philotrypesis tridentata, assembly GCA_018906965.1. Lineage (NCBI taxonomy): Eukaryota > Metazoa > Arthropoda > Insecta > Hymenoptera > Pteromalidae > Philotrypesis > Philotrypesis tridentata. The sequence continues at coordinate 334,414 of JACCIB010000048.1, forward strand.
TTGGTAAGCATTAAATTGACTTTGATGATCAAGATTCTGTTGGTGTACATCGTCGATTTGATGAAATTCTTGTCTATTATAATAATGATCATTGTGTTGGTGTACATCGTCATTTTGATGAAATTCTTGTCTAGTATATGAATGATCATGATTAACAAAACCTTTATTGAATAAATCATTTTGGTAAGCATCAAATTGACTGTCATTATCAATATTTTGTTGTTTTAAATCGTCGTTTTCATTAAACTTTTGTCTATTATAATAATGATCATTCTGCTGATGTACATCGTCATTTAGATGAAAATCTTGTCTATTATAATAATGATCATGATTAACAAAATCTTGATTGAATAAATCAGTTTGTTGTAAATTGTCATTTTTATGCTTTTTATTTTTAATTTGTCTAATATAGGAATAGTTATGTCGAATATTTTATTTTAAATATAAAAGTATTTAGTATGCAGTACGGGCGAAACTTTGTGAATTAAGATATGCCATGTATACTTTTATACATTCAAATATTGGTGCGGTTTTGAGTGAGCAACAGCAGCTCCCCTATAATATCTATCGGTCGTTGCAATAGCCCCGCGGCGCGGCGAAAAAAATAACTACGACAATCAAGACTGAGAACGATCCGTCCGTCCGTCGATACAGCAGCTTCTATTTTCAGCTTCAATTTTACCGAGATTTTACCGAGATTTACCGAGCAATAGCAGCGCACTCTGCATTAGCACGGCGCGGCGAAAAAAGTAACTACGATCAAGACCAACGACGGTCCGTCGGTGCGGCAGCTTCAATTTCAATATGGCAGCCTTCAATTTGCAATATGGCGCTTACTCCCTTTATAGATAGAGATTGTTGCAAAGTATAGTGCCTGAACGTTCCGAAGAAAAGCCGCTAGATGGAACTGTATAGGTCGGTAATCAAATTTCTCGGGCATATTTGTACAAAATGAATTAATTAATTATTTAAATTTAAACCAATCAATACTTTCGTGATTTATGCATAATCCGCAAAAAAGGAGAAATCAACCGGGATAATTAACATTTATTGTAATAATTTTTTTGTAGCTGATTCCGTTAAATGAGATTTTAGCACAGCGCCTGAATCAGCGAATTACATTTTCATGGTTTCTTCTTAGTTTTAAATTATCATTAAAAAAAAAAATGTGCTCAAGGTTGCATTTGAACTCGGGGCAATAAGATTACTGAGTATCCGTCTAGACCACTTGCCCAACGACACCATCGTTGTGATAGTAACGTTTGTTACATATGATCATTGCCCTCCTCCACAGGATAATTTGTTAATTTATATTTTATTTGAGTTAAAACGTATTTAGATTAGAGAACGGTTTAGGCTGTACACTTATACCCTATATGCCTATATTATTTTTTATTACGTTTGGTGCGTTAAAATCATGCATCGCCGATGAGTTTGGGACATTATTAATTTTGCATTATTTTTTTTATTTACATTTCATCCTAATTTGTTCATATTTTTCTCTACTACTAAATAACTAAAACAGAAATGGTTTCTTCTCAATTTTAAATTATCATAAAAAAAAACTTGCCCAAGGTTGCATTCGAACCCGGGGTAATAAGATTACTGAGCATCCGTCTAGACCACTTACCCAGCGACACCATCGCCGTCATAGTATCGTTTGTCACATATGATCATTGACCCCCTCCAGAAGATAATTTGTTTATTTATGTTTTATTTAAGTTAAAACATATTTAGACTGTACAAGGGTTTAAGCTGCATATGAATACTGTACTTATGTTTTATACAAAAACGATTGACTTAATCAAATACACATATATTTTATGTAATGGAATTTCGCAGTGTTTATAGTTGTTGTTTACTTTAATCATACATAAAATGATTTCTCTTAACTTGCGGAATTAATCTCTAGTTGAATTTTCATTTGCGGATTTTCCGTTTTTTCATAAATGCTGAAAGAAAAACGTGAATTTTAGCGCAGCGCTACGAGTTGAGATTTCTGTAATTATTCTTTAAAAGTGCTATAAAACCCAACATTTACTACATGAATCGATTCCTCTTCATTTGCGGATTACAAAAATATCATCATTTCATGTAATTAATGGCATATCTCTAATATAATAATTATTAATCCGATGGACGTAGCGCGCAACGATACAAATACTATAGAATGCAGGAACAGCGGAACGAAAATTACTAGGATTGTAACTAGTTTTCCAAGGAAAACTTATGAAATTGTTTTTTTAATTATTTTAATAATCCATCAATAAAGGACGATATTTTTGTAATCCGCAAATAAGGAGAAATCGATTCGTGTAATAAATTTTGGGCTTTACAACTTTTTTAATGGATTAACAGCAATCTGTATTTGTAGCGCATCGCCCAAATTCGTGTTTTTCTTTCAGCGCTCATTCAAAAACGGAAAATCCGCAAATGGAAATTCGAGTGGAGACTAACTCCGCAAGTAAGGAGAAATCGTTTTATGTGTGATTAACTTATAAATATTAATATTTACATTTTCTGGGCGCCAACTTCACAAGTCTGAAGTCCGAAGACGACGTCTTAGGTTAAAGATCGACTGTGCGAACATACTGTGCCCCACCAATTATAACAATATATACTGATTACCATAATGATTTAATAAAAGATCAAAAAGAATCGAGAAGATAGTTCTTGCTAAAAGTTCAAAGAAAAGGTAAAAAATGTAGTTTTTGATTCTATCCTTTGGAAGTAATATTAAGGGATAAGAAAAATTGATCCATCCATCGAAGTAAAGTTTTTTAATATTTTATTAATGCCAAGCTTTCGAAAGCATTAAAGCTTTTCTCTTCATGACTAAAGTTTACTACTACTTTGCATAGCGCTCCAAAGAAGAAATGGAGCCCATCAGAGCAAAAGAGAGGACACGTCTTCCTTCATTCTTGAGCAGACCATTTAACATCTTTTGACCCTCGAGAATGAGGGAATGTCCTCTCTTTTGCTCTAATGGGCTCTGTTTGTTCTTTAGAGCGCTATGCAAAGTTGTAGTAAACTTTAGCCATGAAGAGAAAGTCTATAATGATTTCAAAAGATCGGCATTAATAAAATATTAAAAAACTTTACTTTGGTGGATGGATAGATTTTTCATATCCAAAAGGTAAAAAACCAATGTTTATTTTTTTATTGTTTTGTTACACATTTTAATTGTGTTAAAATTGTTAGTAATTGCACAATTTTTTGTTTATCCCATAGCGCTCCTGTTTGATATCTCTGTACAATAAAACCAAACAATTTAGGTTATCATAATATAAAATACTTAGCAGTTCCAGAAGGTTCCAAGAGTGTAAATATTTACACAGGATATATATTTGGTATTGAAGACATTAGTATACTCATACAAGATATAGCATATGTCAATAAACAAACAAAACCTTATATACTTACGTAGTGACAAAAGTTTATTTACTGATAACTTAAGAACTAAATTTTCATTTGTTTCAGAATTTATAGTGCTCTAGAGAAAACAATAATTTTCAAAAGTTCAACATGACAAGAAAAGGTAAAAATAAAACAATGTTTATTAATTTTAATAATTATAAATATATTAAAATTTGAAAGGGTGCACATAGTATACATTATTTTACTTGTCAGTCTCTTTAACCTACAGGGTTTATATTTTTATTTTAAAGACTATAAACTGCATATTTCTGAGACTATTTAATCAATTTAAATTATAACTTCAATATATTCAATATCTGTGGCTTACAGGAAGAACCACTTAAGTGACTTTTTCGTGTTTTCGAGAAAAAGCGATTTCAATGTTTGGAGTAATACGTAAGATCGAAATGTTAGAGATAAGATCTAAGTATTGGCTCATTTGATTAAGTATCTAATACGAATACAACCGTAGTATTAAATTTGCAAATAGTTTATTTGTCGTCGCACAAGCTAAACAAATTACTCGAGTTAAGTGGTTCTGCGAGAACTTCGCAGATAAGTGGTTATGCTGTCACTCTCTTTGAGGGCTCGTAACTAATGCAATTTGCAATTAAAAAAATTCATGCGGGACATATTTTTAAAGTTTAACTCATGCCCTTTCCAATGGTGTAATTGAAATTTTCGAAAATTGTTATTAACAATGACGAAAAACGGTTTAAAGAAAAAAAAGCATGGTTTATCCACAATTCTTTTTTTAATTCAAGATTTCAAGAACGTTTTCATTTGCAATGTATCTAGAATACCTCTAACCAATGGAATGAACGACCAAACCTAAAAGATAGGTGATTTGGGTGTTGATTTTGAACCTTGATGTGGTCAAACTGGCGCATATAATAATTGAAAATTTTTTACGCAGACTTTTACGAATTTTTTATTCACAAACCACGCACTGTTGGAAAAAATTGTCAAGAGTAATAAGTTCTTAAAATCAGCTAAGGAATACGTACGAATTTTATCAGAGCGATCCCAGCAAATTTTTTGTTTTTGCAAATTGACAATTTTTGAAAAATTTTAAAACATTAAAAAAATTTTTTTTAATTTAAAAAAACCGACGAATATATCGATATAGGTAACTAGATATCTGTGATATTATACAGCTTTAATGTATTCCACACAGTGTATCGCGCACAAAAATAAAAAAACGAGTGCACTGAAGTGGTTCTGCGATAACATTTTTACGAGAGACGCAGTTACGTGATTATGCAATCGGCTGGCATTTAAAATATTTGTGCATTTCGGAAATCCTACTATTGTACAATGAAAAAGGGTTCTAAAAGCACTTCGAATTCTACATAAAAAATTTTTTCACAAAAAGTCACTTAAGGGGATCTTCCTGCAAGCCACAGATATATATTCAATGGGGAAATCTTTTCACCCAACTTTTGAATAAACTGCTGCACCATTGATGCTGAAAAAATGATCTAATGTCATATAATGTTCGTGAGCTCAGTGACTACAAAAGATTATTTAAAGAGTCCTTTTGGGAATTATCAGATCACTTATTATTTACATGTGCGTAAACTTAAAACATACAAAATCACAATAGTTGATCTGACAGTTTCCAAAGTGGCTCTTTAAATAATTTTCTTTCATTCACTCAGCTGAAAGAATATTATTAAAAGAGCCAGAAAGGTGCAACGGTTTGTTCATAAGTTGGAAGAAAAAGTTTCCTTTTTCACTATATATATATATATATATATATATATATATATCTATACATAATATATTACATATACTCCCAAAAGCCCTTAAACAGAATTCTTGTATCTCTTGCCTGATAGTACGACATGTATTGAATTATTATTTAATGTTAAGTCTTCATTGCATGCGTTGGTTGCTACAAATTGATTTTGATTTTGTTTACAATAGTAATTAAATAAAAACAGTTATATTATGACTAATGTGGAGACTATTCAGAAGCTATACAATAAAGTAAAAAATTTTAACTAATTCAGAAAATAATGCATAAAATGATAGATAATGCAACAAAACTGGAAATTTCACTTATATACAATTAATTTTGAGATATTAATTGATCATTGAAACTTTTATTATGTTAAAATTGTTAGTGACTACACAATTTTTCATGGTTTTCTTTTTCACTTACATATATTCACTTACATAATTAGCTATAAAAAGCATCAAGCATCTGTTTGAAACAAATCCATGTGTTTGAATTCAATGTGCTAATAATGATTTTAAGGTGGAAAAAAAAAGAAGCAATCCGAGGAGACTCCTGATGCTTCTGGAGGATCACAAGATCAAGCTGGATCGTCTCAACAATCGAGAGCTGCTCTTCCACAACAACAAGCATCATCCACTCGGCCACATACAGCTCCTGGTGCCCAGCATCAATTTCAACCACAACAACAGCAGCAAGCTCAATCAAGTCGTCCACAAACAACTTGTGCGTCTCAGCAACAATATCAACAGCAAAAACCACAGCAGCCAAGTCAACAGTCTTTGCCACCATTCGCATCTCAACCCCAGCAGCAGGCCCATCAGCAACCACTGTCAGGTCAAACAAGAGGGCAGGGAAGAGGTCGAGGTGGTGACAGAGATGGTCCTGCTGTAAAACAAATAACTCCAGGAATGAGTACAGGTGGGCCTTCAGGAAAGAACATTGCTCAACAACCCCAACGACAACAGCAGCATTCTGCTCCACAATGGCAGCAGCAGCGCTCTGCTCCACAATGGCAGCGGCAGCGCTCTGCTCCACAACAGCAGCAGCGCTCTGCTCCACAACAACAGCAGCGCTCTGCTCCACAACAACAGCAGCATTCTGCTCCACAATGGCAACAGCAGCGCTCTGTTCCACAACAGCAGCAGCGCTCTGCTCCACAAAAGCAGCAGCAGCCCTTTGCTCCACAACAACAACAGCAGCAGTCTGTTCATCAACAGCCATTAGGACCACCAGAAGTTCAAGTAATGTCATTTAAAAATATTTAATCTATAATATTAGACAATTTTTATTTTTTGTAAATCAATTAATTTTTTTTATTGATATATTATTTTTAAATTTCACAGTGTTAATATTTATAAATTCTTCATATGAAAAAGTAAAATCTAATATTCTGTATTCAATTGTGATAAAAATAGATACTAATTTTTTTTTTCATCAATTAAGTTTTTTTACAGCTATTATAATATTACATTTTATGTTGATTATTAATATTTCATGCATTTTGTATTGATTATTAACATTTATAGATCTCAGAAATAGAGCAAGAAACAAAACAACTGTCCTTAAAGGTATGCTGCAATTTGGTTATCCTCTGTTTATTACATACTTATAATTCGTAATTATAATTTGTATTCTTTTAACAAACAGCCAAAAACCAGCTCACCTGAAAAAGTACCCATTCTCACAGTACCTGCTCATATAGCTAGTATTCAAGCTGAGAAAATTCCAAAACGTAAGAATCCACAGAAGGCTGGCACTTTAGGCCGTCAGATTAAGGTCCAAACAAATATGATGAAGATTAATTTTGACCGTTTAAAGACTGACGTATTCCATTATGATGTGGATATTGTACCAAATACTCCAAAGTACTTGATGAGACAGGTATTCCGAGAAACACAACGAAAACTGTTTCCAAATAAAAATCCAGCATTTGATGGAAAAAAAAGTGCATTTAGTGCTGGAAAGTTACCTATATCAAATCCAGTAAATATTTTATATACTTGCAAATAAAAACTGAGTATTGATTTGATATTTTACATCTGATATTTTTAAAAATTCTTTTAGGCCACTGTTGAAGTAGTTGTTTATAATGAAGATGGTAGAGAAAAAAAATATGTAGTTACTATAAAAGAAGCCAACAGAATTGATCTTGATTGGTTGAAACATGTTAGACCTGGCTTAGAAGAAACAGAACGAAATCAAATTGGTTTACAAGCTGTGGATATCATACTACGTAACGCTCCAGCATTGATGGCAACTTCTGTGAGTATAGATGATTAGGTATCAATGCATATTGCATATATATGTATTAAATTTGAAATAACATTTATTCTTAATTATAGGTTGGAAGATCCTTTTTTACACCTCCGAAAGGTCAGGTCTTCTCTTTAGGTGGGGGTATGGACTTATGGGTTGGACTTTTTCAATCAGCCGTTTTAGGCTGGAAGCCCTATTTGAACGTCGATGGTGATGAAACATTCAAATTACTCGAAATGTTTAATAAAATAAATGGTTAGGTGTTGATTTAAATTTGATTTATTTTATAGTTGCACACAAAGGATTCCCGAAGCCGCAAGGTGTGTTAGATTTAATAAAAACTATCTGCGGTTGCAGTAGTGATCAAGATCAAGGTGGTCAACAACAGTATGGACGATCACAGCAGGGATATAGACGACAGCAACAAGTTTCTACAGACTTAACTTCAGATTTGATACAACGTTACAGAGACGACATAAAAAAATTTTTAAAAGGCTTGAAAGTAACCATAGAGATTCCAGGGCAACCTACATCGAGACGAACGCAAAGAGTTAACGATTTAGTGAAATGCCCAAGAGAAAATACATTTGAGCACAATGATAAAAAAATGACTGTAGAACAATATTACAGGAACGAAAAAAACTATGCTATAAAGTTTCCATTATTTCCTTGTCTATGGGTTGGTAGTCGAGATAAAAATATTCACGTTCCATTGGAAGTAAGTGAACGATGAAAAAATTGAGGAAGTTTATATTGATATATTATTTCAATTAATTTTAAATCTGGGATTTATTTCTATTAGATATGCAGTGTAGTGGCTGGGCAAGCAGTTCAAAGAAAATTAGATGAAAATCAAACAGCAACGATGATTAAATTCGCAGCTACTGGAACGGACCAAAGGAAGAAAAAAATTATGGACGCGGTGAATATTTTTTGCTTCAAAGTATACTGTTTTTTCATTTAGTTAAAAATTGTTTAATGTTTTGAATAAAATCTGTTCCAGTTTCACTCGATGCGTCACAACGAAGATCCATGCATGAGAGAATTCGGCATCTCGGTAAGTGGAGAATTCGAGACTGTGGCTGCGCGTGTGTTGGATCCGCCAACTTTGAAATATCAAAATCAAATTGCGCGCGTATCGAGAGGAGTTTGGAGAACAAATAAATTTGAAAGGCCAAGTGATCTTATAGCTCAAAGTGGTACATGGACTATTTTAAATCTAAATAATAGGACTCAAGACCGAGACCTTTACACAGTTGTTGACGCTTTAAAAAAAACAGGTTAATATATTGTTTCATCTTTTCTTTACATTATTATTACTACTAGATGAGCGAGTAATTTATTAAGTAATTGGATCGTGTTCTTTTTTTTCATGACTAGGCAGGGATGTTGGTCTGCTAGTTGGAGATCCTTTAACTCCATTTGAACACATGCAGTTAAGGGGAAATAGGGATCTCGAAAGCGTTATGTCATATTTTAATAAATTAAAAGCAAAGCAAATTAAACTTGTTATTGTAATAGTACCAGATATGAAAGGACCCTATAGTAAGAAATATTACTCAGTTACGAAAACTGTATTTTATTTTTCCGAAGCATTTTACTTTTTACATTTTTTAGGCAAAGTTAAGCAAATAAGTGAACTTCGGGTCGGTGTGTTGACGCAATGTTTGAAGAGCAAAACTCTTTTCAAACTTAATCCTGCCACTACCAGTAACATTCTGTTAAAAATTAATGCTAAATTAAACGGAGTTAATCATGTATTGGAAGAGAGAGTGAGGTACAGTTATTGATTATAAAAACTAAATGTAACAACATAATTTAACTAACTCGTGAATGTTAAGTGTTGATTAAAATTTATTTATTTCAGCCGACCCAATTGTTTACAACGTCCATGCATGATCGTGGGTGCTGATGTAACGCACCCGTCACCTGATGCTATGGATATTCCATCAATTGCTGCTGTTAGTAATTGAAAATTTTCTATTTTTCGTTACTATCCGTTTTAAAACTAAAGATATATTTATGTGTTTAGGTTGCAGCCAGTCATGATCCTAATGCATTTAAATACAATGTGGAAATCAGACTACAACCTGCAAGACAGGAAATCATTGGAGAACTTGACGAAATAATGAGAATACAATTAAAATATTTCTATAGTCAAACTCATTATAAACCAGAACGAATAATTTATTATAGGTACTTTAAAATAATTGTATTTAGTACTAACTTATAAAATAATAGTTGCATCTATTCGTCACTGTAAGTTACAAATTTAAAAGTAAAAACTTAATTTTAAAAATACAAAGTTTACAGGTCACATTGACAGTACAATGGTTTAACAGTCCGCCAGAACGTTAATGGCTACCCTAAAAAGCCTTGAATCTTAGATATCCAAAACTATTCGCAACCATTTAATAATAAATTTGTAACTTGAAACTGTGAATAGATTCTGATATTTGTCATACTTAATATAAAATTGTAAAAGAAAAACGCAATTTATCCTTGTTATTGCATTTTTTAGGGATGGAGTTTCAGAAGGTCAATTTGGACAAATCATGCATGCCGAATTATTAGCTATCAGAAGAGCGTGTGAAAAATTATGTCCTGATTATAAACCGAAAATAACGTTATTAGTTGTGCAAAAACGTCATCATATCAGACTTTTTCCGACTGATCAAAGAAATTCAGATGACAGAAATTATAATGTCCAAGCTGGCACAATAGTGGACACTGAAATAACCCACCCATCGCATATTGATTTTTACTTGGTTTCTCATGCCAGTATTCAAGTATGTATCATTGATTAATCAATTGCATCATATTCACTAATTTAATCATTCTAATCGTCTCTTTACCTGTTAGGGAACGGCTAGACCAACCAAATACAGGTGTTTATGGGATGATTCTGATATGTCAGAAGATGATATTGAAAAGCTTACATATTTTCTCTGTCACATGTTTTCACGATGCACTAGATCTGTAAGTTATCCAACACCCACGTATTATGCTCACCTTGCTGCCTTCAGGGCAAGGGCCCTTACACAAGAGTAAGTTTTATTGTCAGTTATATTTGAATGCTTCGTACAGGATTTTTAACTTTTTACATAATGTTCTATTGTATGTTTTAGTATTGACATCGATATGAAGAATTTACCAGCTGAGCAATTAAGAAAATTAACAATTAAGGACGAAGTCCTAAAAGAAAGTCCAATGTTTTTTGTATAACTTTTATTTTTAATCTGATTTTACATAATCTTTCATTGCTGAAGTTAGATAAAAATATAAACTGACTAATTATTGATAAAAAATAATGTATATATAAAAATATGAGCCAGTGAATCAACGACAAATGTTTAATTAAATTTAAAATACTTAAATAAACTTGATCAAATGAAGAAAAAGAAATTTTTCACCGTTCGGTTTGAATGTCCAAAATTTACAATTTTAGTTCTAAAACTGAAAATGGCAAAAAATGGTGCCAATATTTTCTCTTTTCATCAATTCAAGTTTAACTATTTTAATACGTAGTTAAGTATTCGTAATTGATGCACCAGCTTAAATTTCTGAAAATGGCTCTTTAAGTACCATCAGTTATTTTTGTATAACATGTATAGTATATGTATATTAAGTTTATAAAAGAATAATATTTGCAGAAAGCATAGTAGCCTACTTATAATGAATATTATTATATTTTGAAATTTAGATTTTACTGTATAAAGTTTAGAGGAAGTATCTACTTACATTGTTATTTTTAATATGTATTTTTGAGAACAATAAATGTGAAAGAAAAACCTAAGCTATGCCAGGTTTAAAATTCCTCCTATTTACATAAATTCAATATTTTAATATACATATCATAAACGATGCAATAGGTACTTTAACAATAAACAATATGGTAACCCCCTATCCCAAGAATTTATATTGAGCTGCTAATATCGTTTGTAAATCTCAAATAAATAGATGAATGTTGCATAGCTATATATAAGTATATATATAGGACATACGTATTACATATATATACAGATTGGATTGTTTGCTTTCACCGACGGACGGGCGACGCTGCGCCCATGTTCGTGTGCGCACCACAGTCGTCCGCTCGTCACGGGATAGATTCGTCATTTTACAGCATTGTAAGCTAATACACTGACATCTCGTCAAGAAAAGGAATATATTTAGTAAGTTATTGATTTATATTGACTAATTGTCATATATGCGGTTAATAGTGGAAATGTGGATCTGCAGTATATTTGAGAGACTGTTTCGCACGAATACATATAGATACGCGACTAAAATATTGTGCTGCGCGGACACGTGTGTCTAAATATGCATTGACAGTCTTTCAATTAGGCCTGTTTGTCCAAATGATCAGATTTAAGTATGCAAAGGGGCGTCTGTCGGAATCTGCATGAATCTACAAGCAGTATACGCACATGCATACTCGACTAAAATCTGCGAATACTTGTATCTTCTTACACAGAAATCGACACGTTATGACATGTCCTCCATATCTTCTGATAACTAACAGTTAACAGTGCCCACCATGTCTGCAGAACAGCAGAATCTTTCTGGTATAGGTATAGGTGCAATGTGCATACTGCATATATACTTATAGGTAGTGGTTTAGGCGACGTAAATCTCTCTTCAGAGTCTTCGCGAGAAGGTCGTTGCGCCCGTGGGCCACACGAGTCGCTGATGCGCGCGCGATATAAGTATATAATACATACAATTTTCTCTCGCTGCTCTCGGTTCGATTCACGCGCTTAGTTATATTTATATGTTAGCCGTTAGGTCTTAGGTAGTACATGTGACATGCATGTATGTACATACAAGTATACGCGCGCACACACACACACACACACACACACACACACCTTTGTGCACACTGCACACCTACATGGAGGCGCAGTATCGCTTAGGGGCGGAAGTGCAACGGAAGATTTAACATTTCGTGGAAGTGCCGCAGACGAGGTTTGTCGCGAACTATTTTGAGGACGCAAGCATACTTATAAGTCCTACCCAACCCGTAGTTGCTTTGGACGAGTTGTCTTAACAATAAATTTACTCAGTGCTTGATTTTAATTTACTTATAATAAAAGCTGCAGATTTTCGATAATCGTCGCGTCTCGCGATACCCTTCAGCAATTTTTGTAGACAATGCATACAATAGTATTTTCTTCAACATATTTAGAATATGTTGTACATCCAGCGGGTGTTACCCCTCTCGCCGAAATTCGACGATCTTTTGCATCACGATCAAGTCTTTTTATATATATATCCAGACTGGCGTAAGTAAATACATCTCAATCACCAGGCCGGCAACCGCCGTCGCTCTCCCCTTGTATATACGTAAACAAAAGAGATGGTCCGCTTTGGAAAGTGGACGCGTCGGAGTGCTTCTCGCACTGCATATATATATATATATATACTTGTTACACGCAGACGCATTGAGACTCTACCGTGTATATATCGCGAAGAAGCTCGTCGAGTTGGGTATTGATTGAGCGTCTCCAGCACTCGGTTGAGGGCTGCTCACGTGGGCCTCCACGAGCACCTATAGCGTCGGTTCCTCCTCTCGGCATGCGCGAGCGCGAGGGTCCCCGCACTTGCGCAGACACGACTCCAACGCTGCTACGGTACCTATATAGAACAAGATCTCTTTCTCTCTGAGTCTGGAACTCTGGATCATTCAGTCGAAGGGTTGCATCGCTCGCGTGCACTGTCTCTTCTCCAACGTATCCGCTTTTCTCTTGCTTCTTACACATGCCGAATTATCGAGACTGGAGGTAAGATTGCTCGTGTGCTTGATCGTTAACTTTTTTATTTTTGTCGAGGGCAAACATCGAGTTTTGCTATAGGTACTTGCGAGGAGTGTTTCTTCGCTTTCGGGCGGTATAGCACGGCTTTCGCCGGCCTTTGTCCGGACGATGCGCTGTGTGTTTATTTCCTGCGACGTACTACGCTGCGGCGAAGGGAGTGGGGGTGGAGGAAGCGACGACTCTTAGACGCGCATATTCTTCCCCAAGATCAATTGGAAGCGCCTTCTGTGACTCATTGGTTTTATTGTTTTTCATACTTTCGTTTTTCTTTGGGGGGGGGGGGGTGATGTTTAGATGATGAATCGTGGATTTTCCGTCAAATCGATGCGATTGCGTCAGAGGGTGTAAATAAGGCTGTAGAGTTCTTCCGGGTTCGAAGGAGGGTGGGAGGGCGGAATGTTTCGGCGGAATTCCTGTACAATTTTTTGCGACGAATCTCATTTTCGGGGACGAATTATATAACACGGAATTTCACAGAATGATACTATTACGGCAAATTGGTGTTACTTGCACATTCATAAACTGTTGAGTCTTATTAATACAAGTTTTTGTTATTTTATTTATTGTTTGAAACGAATAGTTTTTGCTTATATATACGAAAATTATAAATTATGACAAAAATCTAAAAATACCTATAATATAATGATTATTCAAATTTATTATCATAATAATTTTGATTGAAAAAAAAATCAATCAAAAATTCAAATTTGGTGTTAAAGTATATAAATTATCTGTTTGTAACGCAAAATAAAAGTAAAAATTATAAAGAAACTAGGAGATGCTTATCTTTTGTTATGCGTGTTCAATGCTGTTTTTTTTTTAATGCGGAATCACTCAGATTTGGTTCATGCAGATTTTAGAATATAAACTTGAAACAATAAATGCTAATTGCATAACAAGGGAAAACCATGCAAATTGGATTTATTCATACTACATATATATTTATATTTTTTTGCCTGCCCTATATTGTGGCGCTAAGTATTGGTCCTTATAATAACTACTCACTACAACTACTTTAGTGATAAAACTTGACTCCGATTGATGTTACCTACACAACGTAACGCAATATTTTTTTATAGCAAAAAGTATAGTGGTTTTTCTTTTTATTGCCATTGTCTAATTTTAGCTATCAAAACAAAGTTGCAAACTATACAAATATAATTTACTCTGCAAGAATGAGCATTGAATCGGTATAATTACCGTTCATTGTCTGTCATTCACAGGACGTAACCGATTCATTGGAATCTTATTCTTAACAGTATAAAAACTAATTTTCTTGTCTCTGTTACAACAATAAAGTTGTGATCTAGAAAAACTGAATTTTTTAAAACGGGTGTAACTTCTGCAATGATTCCCGTTTTCAATAATTATCACGTTTATAACTATTCAACTTTTTAATAAACTGTTTTCGTCAAGTGTGCTAATTGAAAATTTAGATTCAAATTTAGTTTATATTCGCGCCACAGTATATCAATTGTTTAATATGTGTCTGTAATAATCTGTCTTCTTAAACATTCTGATTAAATTTTAATAATCCGATCTTTTATAGATTGTACAAACTTCAGTGTTTGTAAAATAAATAAGTTATGTACCCTGCAGTTTGTAGAAATTTGATTTTCATACGAATTAAATGATTTTTAAAATGTTCGACTTTACCTAAACAGCATAACACAATATTTTTCAACCGCAAAAACAGCGCTCATAATTTTCCTTCCTTTTTTTTTACTGCCGTTGGCTAACTTTACTCGACAATAATGACGATCAATCGATATTATACCGTTTATCAGCTAATCGATGCAACAATAACCCACTCATTATACTAAAAAATATTTTTATCGAGATTTTTATCGTCTCTTTCTGAACCAAAAAGTAAACTAAAAAATAGAGCGTGTTGTGAGATTTTTTTTTGGTAATAATGCAGAATTTTTATTGGTAAAAAGGGTTTGTTAAAAACTAAGTGATTACACAGAGTCCTGTGGTTTCTTAGAATTTTCTTTTCGAAACGAATTGAATGACTTAAAGATTCAGACCTCTTCTGTCATTACGACTTTTACGGTAAAAATCAACTATCGTTACCTAAACAATAATATAACACAATATTTATCGACGGTAAAAAGCGGTCTTTTTTCATTTTTCTTATCGACACGTTTGCTAACTTTAACCGTCTAGACAAACTTAGCAGTTGCAGACACAATTGTTTACCCAGCAATAAAAGATCGATCTCGACAATAGCATTTTCTCGAATCTTCCGTTTACAATGCTAAAAGCATGTTTCTCTTATGTCTTCCAGAAATAACGAGTCAGCAGAGTAATATGCACGGGTTGGAGCCGCAGGAGTGGTGACCGTGAGTCTACGGTTGATCTAAGGCGCAGCCGCTCATCCACCTGTGAGAGCGGGGCCCTCGATGCTTACGCTACGACTGGTCTCGACCCACTTTCTCAAGCAGCCATAGGCAGTTTGCCTATAACGTCAGATGCCATGTGTCGCGAATGGGACATGAACCCGTGAAGCCGTGGACTCTATACACTCTGTATACATAGTACATACATATATATATATATATATATACAAACATAGACACAGAATTACACACACATACACACGCGCACTCTTTCTCTCACAGACATACGTACTACACACGCACACATACATAAATATTTTTTAACCGCGCGACAAATCGAGCTACTTTTCGATTTTACCTATACAAGAACGTATAGATAAAAGATAAGCGAAAAACTGATCGACGAAGCGAGCTGACTCTTTCCTTTGTGAACACGACTGATTTTTATTATTTTCGCGCTTTTCTCCGCGGATCGGAGACACTATACAGATATTTATGTACGTTGTAAATGAGCACCGATCGAGTAATCGGTGAACGATTAGCGCGCGCGGGCGTGCGCACGTTGTAACTGCGCTCACCTGGTCTGCAGTGCGTCGAACAGTCGAGTTTTTTTTCTTATTTTCGTTGTTGTTAAGATTAAACGCGAGTTAGTACAATTATATACGAGGCCGACACGGCAACAACATTACCCGCCGTTAACATAGTCAAGATTCAACCTGTGGAGAGTTGCGAAAGAGTGTATTGTGAGTATATGCGACTTTTCTGATATGATAAATGTGTAGTGTTAGAATTAATTTAATTTCCGGGGAAGCGGATTGCAATAATCGATACCAGTATCTTTGGATACATCTGCATTCTTATCGATTATTAATAACAGTTGTTTTTATGATACAATCGCTATACATACGAACTAAGTTATAAGATTCACAATTTTTAATGTTCTTTTCAGAAGCTCGATTATCATCGTTGCCAATAACAATAATAATAGTAATAATAATACTTAATAATAATAATAATAATAATAATAGTAATAGTAATCTTTCAAGTATATCGGATAAACAGCGGATATAATTGGTTTATATTTTTATTTTGTCAATGCAAAATTTACTAAACTTTTTAATAATTCATGTTTTGATGATGTCGGGTTGAACATGTTAAAAATATTTGGATAAAGCGTCTTTTTTTATTGTTCAACAATGTAATCTTCTGTTATTTGACAAAGAAAATTTTTGTTTCCTCAGTGCGGCAGTGGGTCGCGGTGCAGGCGGAGTGGAATGAGAGGCCCCCAACAGGAATCTTGTGATCAGCAGCAAAAGGACGAGTCGCGCCTGGCGAAGGTGAAGCGAGCAATCAGCTGCTCTCTCCTAGGTCGTGGCTCGTCCAGCAATAGCAGCAGCGATTTGCCGCCATCCAACGAGATCATCAGTTCTGTCTTTGGTCGTCAACTACAGCATGTCGAGATTCACAACGAGACCGGCGTACCCTACATCGTCTATCGGCTTTGCAGTTATCTTGAGGCCTATGGTTTCAGTAACCCGGACCTTTTCCGACTATCCAACGGTAGTTCCAAAGTCGCCGAAAGGCTCAGGCTCGCTTTCGACCGCTCGGGTAGTGCTGATCTCGAGGCGCACAACTGTCCAGCAACTGCAGTTCTATTGCTCAAACGCTACCTCAAGGAACTACCCAGACCCATCGTCTGGCCTGTCTGTGTCTCGAAGCTTTTGCATCTGCACTTCCGTTAGTAGATTATTGTTTCTGTATACAATGTAGGTTTATTTTCAGAGATGTCCAAATATTTATTTCGGACGATGTTACGTCAACGTGAGTGCTCTTATCCGCGCTGCGGTATTTTTAGAAAGGAAAACTTGGAACGGTAAACGGTTAAAAAACACCGAGAGATGTATATGTTATACGTCGCGCAGTTGACGCAAGAGTAAGGCTTCACCAATGCATTTTCTGGATAAATCCTGCGTCACTTTGACTTTTCTAATTGGGTTAAAATGACTAGTTTGTTCATTATGTTATACTTTTCTCATAAATAAGCAGCACGGATTTTCTATTATTAGCCTTTTTTAACTATAAAAGCAAAAACTGAAAAGTAATGCTAATACCAATGGCTTACAAAGTCGAATTCTCGTATATCAAACAAACCTCAGTTGCATTTAATACTTCAAGTTTGTTTTCCTCGATGCAGGTGAACGAACTCTTGCGCAAACACATGACTCGCGCGGCAATCAATTGTATATTTTCCCACTCGTTTCTGAGGAATCCTAGACTCGCGCGTGATTATCTTAGAACAATGGTTTACTGTGAATATATCGTTTAAATTACAATACATACTATTATTGTTCTGTTACAGAATTGTGCAGAAAAAACCGCGAGCTTTGGATAGCCAAAACGAGGGATTTATTGGAGAACGAGCTGACCAGTCATAATCATCGACTCTTCAGCTATTTAATCCTGTTCCTTGGCAAATTTGAGGCTCAGCACGGTTATACCGCTGGTGCATGCAGTGTCTTTGTACCCATTCTTTTACCCCAGTTTTCATCATCTCCTCAACCAGATGTTACTGATCTTATGTGCGACCTGCTTCACGACGCCGAACTCATCTTTCCCGATTGCTTCAAGTAAGTATTTTTATACTGTTTATTGAAGGAAACTAAAACTTTTCAAGTCATTGTTTTGCCACAAGTTGCGAAGGTGCAAAAAGTCTGATTAGGAAGTGGCAGCTGAATCGTAGATCACGTTTTTCGAAATTACGCATTTAAATGCGGTTTCCAACAAACTTTTTGTCCTAGATACCAGCAAAAATCAGTTACGTCGTCGTTACACGAATCCAAAAAGTTCTATCGCCTATTATTGTAAATTCCATTTATGAAAGAAGATCGAACAAACCAGCGTGTCACATGATTCGTAATTAGAATAAATATCGGCGCCACTCTGATGTATCCAGTGTCCCAAACAATCATCGAAGGCATACGTTACATAACACCAGTATATAGTATCTGCTTTCCTTCCATTGTCCTCAAGATAAGGAAGCGTCGTATATAAAATATCGCTATTTTAAAAAAAAGTTTTCGCACTCACTGTGTTTTGTAATGCTAATCCGCAAGAGAGATAAAAAACGTTTAGCCGTTTAAAAGCCTCTGGTCCGAATCTCGGAATCGCAGTCGCGTTGCAGAAGCCGCAGCAAGACGGTTGGCAGTGTTCAAATGCCGACGGTGAGTGCCTGCAGGTAAAGCTATATATATGTGTATAATATACTCAGGGTCAGAATATCGCTGCTAATACCGCCCGAGAGTTAAGGAGCTTCCCCAAGTGCAGATGAGAGGTTTCGTGCACGACGTGATGCGTCTCACACGCGAGCTTGATCCCACTTAATCCGGCTTCGTAATGAAGTCTCGTAACGCTTTCTCCGCATCTCCCGCGGCGACTATCATCTGGGAGCAGTCATTTTCATTCGATTCACGCCGATTTGAAGAGAGAGAGAGAGAGAGAGAGAGAGAGAGAGAGAGAGGGGGGGAGGAAGATATGATTAAGTTGTTTATCGTCTTGCGGAAGGTGAATCAGACCTTATGACTTTTATTGTGCCACTAAAGATCTCGGATCAATGTTGAACTTGTGGTGTGATGTTAACTGTTCTCAATCGATGCGCCGGGAAATTTATACAAATTCAAATGTTATTCTTCGCGCGCCATTTGCCGCGAATACAGCCTGAATGAGTAAGTTCCGATATTTCTATGCATCGGGGCGTATTTAATTATTCAACGCGTCGAGAGCCGTTGCAGCTAATAAAAATATCTGGAAAAAAACCGAAGGTCCTTTTTGTTTAAAAATATGTATGTATTTCCTGCGACCTCGTCCTTCGCTCGAATCGTCTTCACTTCCTCGTGTGTCCCAAGGGACGTAAACACGAACTTGCGTCGGGTCGGTCGCAAACAACCGCGTAAATCATATCGGCCCCAAGGATCCTCGTAGATCAGCATCTTCGTGTATTGCATGTTCCTACATCTTTTCTATCGTACGCGTACGCGTCTACAAGCGTACACATGTATTTATTTATTTGCATAAGCTCACATCTCCAGTGTTTACGGCTGTTTCTCCGCGAGCCGGCGCGATATACTATGACAAGCCGTTAATCGCTCGCAATTGCCGCTTGTACAACGCGAAAGTGAATCCTCGTGACTGCGCGTCGCCTTGCGTAATTGAGCGTCGTTGATGGAAAAGAGCACGTGACGTATGCGGCTTGTGACTCCCAATCCCATTCCCTCGATAATATTCGGAACGGGTATGTATACACGAGGAAAATAACGTTGGGCCGGTTCTCGCTTTATTGGCTATTTTCGAGCTGATTTTGTTTTCGCAGATCCGCCCAATTCCACGAGTGACTCAGTCGGGCGAACTTGAGGGAACGACGCGATGCTCGCGCGGATGCAATGAACGCCGTTGAATCGTTTCGATTCCGTTCGTCGCGCGCGCGCGTCTCTTTCGAGATCAATAGGCTCGCGTTGATGGATGAGAACCGCGAGAGCTCGATGTAAAGCTTCCTCAATTAAGACGTGGCATATTTTTTTTTCTTTCGACGGAAGAATTATTTCAAGCCCGACGAGTCTATTTTTATCGACAATATTTCATTAACGAGTCGCTCGTTACACGACAGATGCTCTGGTTCGCTCGCGAAGCGAGCTTTTTCCGCTGATGCGGCACGATTTCCAAAGAGGGAGAGAGAGAGAGAGATCGCTGTTGATTTCTCATTATTGCCTCGATTTAATTGCGAAGAAGAGCGGATGTTTTCGGCCTTTGCGAAATCTTCTGCGTATATGTATATAGAGGCGCTAAGTGTTTTACCGATACTACAAGCGCGCGAATGCGTTTACAACTTTGTGCAAACATGCGTAAAGGCTGCATTCAGCGATCCGTTTGTTTTTTCACGCGCAGAGCATACAATGGGGGATACTGAATTAGAATGGTATTTTTGTTTTCTCGATACGTAAGCTCTATCTACGTCTTCGCGTCTCAAGAGTGAATCCCGCCAGCAGCATTATGTTTTTTCTTCGAGAGCTTTAGTCTCTTCTCGCCACTCGCGTCATTCGCAGTCGTTTGCATTAACCGCGGTATACGAGCTATCGAATTTGTGAGAGAAAAAAAAATAATTCGGACGAGGTGCGAAAGGCTGTCTCTCTGGACGTCGTCAGGCTTATAGCGGCAGTCCTGCGCCTGCTATATGTGTAATGTACCCTATATTCGCATCTAAGAACCCATCATTTGTCCCGTGACTCCCGTAAACTTTCGCTTCGGGGACACTTGGTAACTCTACAAGTCCTGCCGCTTGACCTTCTCCGCGGTTTATGGTTGGCTTTCTTCCGCTGGTCCTATTATGCCTAACACCTTATACTGATGCGTGATTCTATCCAGCTCTCGCTTTCTCAGCAATTCTGAAGGACTTAATTCTGCAACTGATGTGCAAAATGCAAGGCTGTACAAGGATGCTCTCGCGTACGAGAGTATTTGCTTTTCTTTAATTAAATTTTACCTTGACGTTTACATGCATAAAATTACGTGACGTTACAATTTAATTACTTATAGCGCATCACGATTGTAAAATCCCTGCTGCATCTTCAATCGACAGGTCTACAACCTTCTTTTTATTGCTTGTTATTACGGTAGAATTTTGATATTAATAAACTGTTATTATACCAACAGCGAGCTACAGGATTTCTTGTATCAAAGCGACATTTTAACAATCCTTAAAGAAGAACTGTTATCTCTTCGATGATTCAACCCCGAAGTTTAATACGCGCATATACGCATGTGGAAAATTGCGTAATGCCATCACTGTTATATCAGCGGGTGATGTTATCGCATGCATCCCCGCAGCGTGTTGCAACTCAACTCTTTAATCCTCCAACTCGATATCGCGTCACAGTCTACGCGCAAAGCTCTCTCTTTCTCTCTCTGTTCCTCTTTCTCCGTCTCTCTCTCTCTCTCTCTTTCTCTCTCAGCTATGCGTACGTATAGATCCGAAAGGAACTCCAGAACAGCTTCTAGGTATGCGACTGCGCGTGCCTGCATAGCCATGACGGAGAAACCCGTTCTAGCAGGAGACCGGTTCTCTTCTCGCTCCTTTTTGTTCACTCTCGGGGAGAGCGCGGTAGCACGTGGCCGGCGGATAGTCGCTTATACACATACTGCAGCGTAAACTTGCTCGCAGTGTGTGTGTGTGTGTGTGTGTGTGTGTGTGTGTGCGTGTATACCTGCGTATCCTATATATAACGCAGAGAAGTTCAGAAGCATGGCTGTTTGCTCCATTTTCTCTTTCCCTTTTCGACTCCCCTTTGCTTACGCTTCGAGAAAGATATGTAGGTCTCGCCGTGCTGCTGTTGTTTTCGCGTCCGGAAATTTCGAAATCAGAGAGGCCTCCTGTATAGGGTAAACAGCCCAATAGATGGACACTTAAGGAAATATTCGTACATAAACTCGTCCACTGAATGTAAATTTTGTTTTTTTCTGTACAAGTAAAGTTTTAATCTACTTCAAAAACTATCGAGGATTGTATTACGAAAAGAATGAAGTCGTTAATAATAATTTTAATCACTTTAAATTAGAAAAAACTATAAAAAACGTAATATACCCAGTAGATGGATGCGTAGACTTCTTATGGAGCACGCGAACGAAGCGTCGACTTCGAAAGGTGACTTTCGCTACTTTTCTGCGCCCGAAATTCAAATGTTCAAAAAATTATTGTTACTGAAAATAAATGTCGTAAAATAATTGATTAACCGTAAAAGTGTCCATCTACTGGGCTGTTAGATTGCTTACCCTACATAAGTAGGCATGCGTTGAGGACTTGGGATGCGTCAAGTGCACTTCAAGAGTCGATTACACACTGCAGGCTACGTAGAGTTTGGCATTGCTGGGAGTGATATTTCAGACGAACGACTGACTCTAGCATTATTTTTCTTTCTGCGAGTTAGGCATAGCGGATGATGTTGTTTGCGAGACGTCGGTCTTTCGTAGTTATAAAAATGTCACTGCGCGGGCTGCATGCAATAATGGAATTTTGTAGAATGAATTTTTGACGCGTTTTAAATTCATTAAAAGATTATTGTTTACCTTTGTGGAGTTGATTTTTATGAAGATACTTGTTCAGAAACCGATGATTTTTTTTTCTTTTAGCGTTTTCACCCACTATAGTCATAACATTAATTCTTCGTTGCTTTATTTGAATAACGATGCTTAAGAGTATATTTTTACATCAAAGGCGCATAATTAGCTTAATGTGATACTATGCATGTATTTTTAGCGCTATTTGTGAAGCATAAAAAAGTTCTAACATTGTTTATACCGCTAATGTATAATGTAGGAGATTTTTCACGTAAAATGAATGTCTAAAAAAAAACGTTTGGAAAATGTTTTAATTAAATTAAATAAGTTTTCGGTCGTAATTTAAACCAATTGTTTTGACAATTTTCATTCTACAAAATGTAGAAAAGGAATGCTTGCATCCAATCTAATTAATATTAAATTCGTTGCAATAAATCGCGTCGTTGATGAAAGCAACAATGACTCATCCGCTCAGCGAACAATTCATTCTCCCAGTAGGCCAAATATGTGCACATCACAAAGGCAATTCAACAAAAAGCAATTTTCAGAAAGTCATCCCGGCAAATCGCATATCCATACGTATAGTACCTATATGCATGCACGAATAGACTTTGGCACGGGTCTTCGCCCTCCCCGCATTTCGAACTTTCCGTTCAATCGCCTGATATTGCTAAACGCTCAGCGTGAATCGCACGTGCAAAATTCTGATGTGCGATACGAGGCACTCGCAGATGCATATCAAACGTGATGCCGTGTCAAATACAATATGTAACGCACAGCGGTGCCCGCTATGCCTGTTGCATAACGACGACGAAATTCGATCGGTAAATTACTTATTGTCGTGTACTTATATCTCGCTCAAAATAATCGTCCGAATCGTCGACAAAAAAAAAAACAAAAAAACGCTAGTCCACGAGCTTTTACAACCGAGATTAAAAAATTTTAAGTACACTTATATTGTACACTATATGACACGTTGCGCCAATAGGACGATTCCTTCCCTCGATGACGGCGTCTCTCTACGTCGTCGAGAAAAAAAAGGTGAAAGTAATTCTTGTATTTATACGTAAAATCGATTTGCAAGGCTACACAAAGTGTCGCTCGACCGAACACACGCACTTGAGAAAAATAAAAGGTAAAAATTGAATGGCGTTGTAATTATACGTATGTCGTTGCCGAATGTGGACATACACACACACGGTGCTCACTCGCAATCGTTCATATATACATGTGGGTGATTCTCTGTTAAATCGACTGATCAAAGTTAAATTTTTTTTCCAATCATATTAAATCACTTGAACTTGATGAAATACCCTTCCCTGAATTATTTCAGATTTTGTGCATCGATTATTTCTGAGCTACAGGAGGTCAAAGTTGGTAAAATCAGATTTTTTTGTATTTCTTCCTGATTTTCAAAAATTCATAGCTTCTCAGGGAAGCATTCTTCACTATAGACATAGATGGGAGTTTTTAAAGAAAATTTTGTCTACTTTAAAAAAAAAATTACTTTAATATACTTATTTATTATGTGTGTGTGTGTGTGTGTGTGTGTGTGTGTGTGTGTGTGTTGCAACTATGTTAAAATACATTTGTGCCTTAATAGTAGCAAAAGTGAAAGTTCGCTCCGAACTACGACTACCAAAAAATTCCTAAAGATACCTTTTTTCAGTGCAAAAGTGCCTGCGAAACTCCTAGAACAAGCCCCTAGATGAAGCTACTCTGATAAGCTAAAAGTAAAAAAAATCACTTGTCGAAACCTAAAAATTGGATTTCCTATCTGAAAAAAATAAATTTAAATAGTAAAAAAAATTCTAAGGCAAAACGTATTCTTGAGATTTTTCTTAATTTCGCTTCGTTTCCAAGCTAAAAATAAAGATAAACACGCAGAATTTTAGCATAAAAAATTTATTATAAAAATTCGACATGTTCATCGATTTTTAACTTGGAAACAAAGCGAAATTAAGAAAAATCTCAAGAATACGTTTTGCCTTAGAATTTTTTTTACTATTTAAATTTATTTTTTTCAGATAGGAAATCCAATTTTTAGGTTTCGACAAGTGATTATTTTTACTTTTAGCTTATCAGAGTAGCTTGTTCTAGGAGTTTCGCAGGCACTTTTGTACTGAAAAAAGGTACCTTCGCAGGAATTTTTTGGTAGTCGTAGTCCGGAGCGAACTTTCACTTTGGCTACTATTAAGCCACAAATGTATTATAACATAGTTGCAACATATATATATGACTTTTAATTAAAGTATTTTTTTTAAAACTAGTAAAATTTTCTTAAAAAACTCCCATTCCCTGAGAAGCTATGATTTTTTGGAAATCAGGAAAAAATGCAGGAAAACCTGATTTTACCAACTTTGACCTCCCGTAGCTCAGAGATAATCGATGCGAAAAATCTGGAAAAATTCAGGGAAGTGTATTGCCTCAAGTTGAAGCGATTTAATATGGTTGGAAAAAAATTAAAATTTTGATCGGTCGATTTCACAGAGAATCACCCATATGTATATATACAGAGCGATAAAAATTAAACCGGCCTGTCGGTCTGCTCTCCCTACTCCCCTGCGCGTGTGTTTCGATATATATATAGGTTATACATGTATATTCGGCGTGAAGGCGCGCGCGACTCGTGGCTCGTCTCGCGCGTCGCGTTGCACCGCTGCTGCAGTCGCTTCTCCGACTCCAAGCTGTACAGACGTTTCGTCGACTCGCGCGGACTCGGCATACGTATATATATCTCGTGTGCATACATAGCGTATATAGCATATATACAGCGACGCGGGGGCCAAGGAAGACTTTGGGGATCGCGGGAGAGAGCTGCAGGGAGCGAGAAAGCAAAAAGAGAGCCGCGCACAGGGGTATATTCTCCTCGAGTCGTTGTCGGATTTCATTTCCTATTATACAAGCTCCGGCCGACCGACGACCATAAATGTTTCATCGGATCATCGAGAGGATCGTGTTCGCGCCGACGAGTCCGAGGCACTTCCTCAGGAAGCTTGTGTTCGTCATCACATGAGCTGCGGCGCCTCTCGCGCTGCGGCTCTCATTTAAAAGGACTCGCGTGTGTACCTAATAAACTACCTACCTGGCCAAGCTGTATTTATACGAGCGAATGCGGTGAGTCATCCGGCGGCTGTACAGTTTCTTACTTTGCGTTGCGGGGGGACAGGATACTCGTATACTTACTTGCGCTTCGGGTGCAGTATATCGCTCTGATCGGCGGAGTAACGTCCTGGGTGGATCGGCTGCGCGCACGTAATATATGTATATTGTGTATGCCAAAGGTATACGTGTATACTGTATAATGTATATCTACGTGCGTTCTCCGTGCAGTGCCACAGTGGAAAATTTTCGTTCGCAACCGGATCGCCGGCGCGCGTACACCGATACATAACGAGTTTGCCGGCAACTTTCCTGCAGGATCTGTATACGTACTTACTGTGGAAGTTCAGTCGCATTTATGTCGCGGTGTATACGCAGCGCGGCGGTCAGTCGATTATGAAGTGCAATGCTGATGCAACGATAACGAGCAAGTATATATAAGCTCTGCGCCGTTTCCGTTTTGCGGCTCGCGGAATATAAATTAGCAGTTCCTCGCATTGTTTGCGCACGCAGCTATCGACGCTGCAGCCTTTCCAGATGCGGGCGCACGAAATGTTTGCCTTTCTAAATGCTGAGCCACTTACTTTTCTTTTTCTTTTTTCGTTTCGATGCTGCATACGCACGCATCAGCAGCGCGAAACGGGAGCGGAAATTTCAAAAAACCCATCCATCGTCGCTCCAGCATCGAAACTATCGCGCGCGCCGCGATAATGATAATATTATATTTTTGCGCGCATGCATTGTTATTCATTTGCAACAAAAAATCCGCTTATTCCGAGGTATTATTTAAAAAAAAGTCGGCCTCTCGAAAGCACCGTTCGCTGCGGCACATAAACAAGACTTCAATGACACTGTTTGGAAAAAGGTGAATGATTGGGGTCAATAAAGTGCGTGTGTACGTGTAATATACGTATTTATAGGCATAGCGCCGCGCTTACTTTTTTTAAGAGCCGTAATAATGCAAACATTTCATTCGCCCATGTATCATTATGTATACGAACAGATGGACGCAACAGTTTGATTGTGGCTCGTAAACACTTTCATTAGCGTTTGCGAACGTGTTTATTAATTCCATTGCAGGCCGCGGACCGACGACGCCACTTCGCGGAAAGAAATTTCGTTAATCGCAGCCCCGAACATTCTCATTCGTCACGATGTCGCAGGGGTACGCTACGTGCAATTACGAGGTACACTGTACGTGCCGTTGTTTTTTCGTCATTGCACAGCATTCTATATTTGTTGTTTGTTCATGTCATTGGACTAAAAAATTTTGGTAAAAAATAATCTAAAGTCAAGTCACGCCAGTTTATTAATTTTCATACCGTATCGTAAATATAAAAAGTATACTCAATCCAAAGCCGTAAATGATGGACTGTCACTGGTTCAGAGCTTTTTTTTTTGTACATCACTTAGAAATCTTTATAAAAACATTGAATGACTGGTTTAAAAATAATACTTTAAGCGGCTTTTCTTTGCAGCCGCGCGGTTGTATACGAATTTACTCGGTTTTAGAAACTTCAAGTCCGGTTATATGATTAACAATTATATTATCGCACTAAGTATTTCTTTTGTAATTTTAGGAGACCATACGAAAGTGTATATATAACAAAAAATTGTGAATGTGTATGAAATTCGAGAAATCGCAAACGAACATTTTATACGGAAACAATGAAGATGAGGTATGCGATGTACAACAGAGTAAGCCTCGAAATGTAAATATATGATAAAAGTTCTTAAAATCTTGTATGAATTGTTCTGTATATTACTTACTTGCTTGGAAAAAGCATCTGGCGTGAACTTTCTGCGTTAAAATAAATATCTAGATTATCAGGACACGTGAATCATCGAGCAGTGAGCACGACAACAAGAAATTAAAAAAAAAATATGTTCTCCACGGTGTAAAAACATTCGTGCAATAACGACGAAAAGAAAATCAGATTTGCTAAAAGCTGCTCGACCATGAAAATCAGCTCAACTATCCTCCGCTTCCAGGTTATGCCTATCTTCCGCTGTTCGAAATTTATGAGAGAAAAAAAATCGCAGTAAAGTCGTAAACGGACATTTCAGTGAAACTTGCGCCGTGCATAAAAATGACAACGAATATGTGCACTACGTTATAATTCCGCGAAAATACTAATTGCGCTCGCAAACGCTTATAAGTACAATCGAACGCCTCGTATATACAATAGCCTCTCGCTCGGTTGGACATCGCGCGACGTCCTTGAGATCGTATTACCTGTACCTGCATTTCCAATGCTGCATATCCATATTATCCATATCAAGAACATCGCATGCATATCATGTACAGTATGTATAATGTATATACGTATGTACACGGCGTCATGAGCCGCAGCGGTCCTTTTTCTCATTCGAGAATGACGCGCGCGCTACAGACGCATTATAATAAGACGTCGGGGGAAAGTTTTCGCGCACGTGTCTCCCGAGACGTCTGTGCCCGCTGTATATACTTGCATGTGTGTGTAGTGAGTGACGCACATACATAGATGCAGGCTCTGCGTGCAATCTCGAGACAAAAATCCATCGGCGGACGAGCGCGTCGAACCGGTTCCCTGACACTTTTGGCACTTGATCTCCAAGTTGGCAAACACCGCGACTCTGCTGTGCTTCGGTATTTTGCATCGCGAGACCGGTTCGTTTCCAAATCCTGTACACGCATATCGCTCGCGCGATTGAAGATGTGTAGTGATATACTGTGAGACTTGAACGCTGTGCACTTACGTGATGCACACATCTCGTCTCTCCTTGGGGGCCCAATGATGCGAAAGGATCGGTTTGCGCTCCGAGAACGATTGTAAGCGTATACAGACGTATGCCCGTATATTATTTTATAGGTGTAATAGATTAATGACTGCATCGTTGCGTAAGAAGGCAGTGATGGATGAGCGACGATATTCCTCGTTATCCACAGTGTGAAATGCAAAAAAAGAAAGAGAAGGCAGAAGAGTAGACGTGCGCGTGTGTGTGTGTGCGCGCGAAAGCAGTCGACCTTGACCATGATTTCATGCTTTCTGCTTGCAGTGTCAAAGAGCCGGCAGTGAACGGCGGCGTCATTCTCAACGTCGACTGCAAGGTCTGCATCGAGCCGAAGGACAATTTTGGCCATCCTTCCGACGCTAATCCCCTCATCGTTCAGCCGACCAAACGGAAGGACAGAAGAGATTCCTGTGGGCAGGAGAGAAAGCTCATAAGGTGAGCGCGCTCGTATCATTGCAGTCATTGTTCCGTTCAATATCTATTGACTGATGTAAATATAACTGTAGTGCACCGCTTCTGTTTTAATATACTTTCGTTAACGCTGATATATCTGCAGTGATAAGATACTGCCGGCGTTTTTTCTCTCGGCAAAATGAATATTCTTTTCTTTTATTCCGAGCTGACGGCTATATACATAAATGCTGCTTGAGCGATTGGAAGGATGATAGCGAAAAACGAATAATTTCTGTTTCCGCCCCGTCATATAGGTGCAAGATTTATTATCGGCCCGTTATCCGAAATTTTAAGCCCTTCGCAAGAAGCAACGTTAGAAGGTATACCTACTCTGTGTATCAGTGTAGAGCAAGGATATATTATATGACTTAGTCAGACGCACACAACGTCAATGCATATCATTATCTCTTTTTTTTATGTGAATGAATTTTTTTTTTTACCACATCGATACGAAATACGGTATGCTTCTCGACCTAGACTCTCGTCACCATATACGAACTCGTTGGTCTGCTTCACTTTAATGAATTTTCTCTTTTATAGGAGCAACAGCGAGGAGAAGATCTGGGAGAACAGCAAACGCGTAGTTGGGGATAACACGAGCAGCAACACTGCGGACGCTATTAGACGAGTGAGCAGTCACGAGGACTTCAACAGCGCTAAACATTTTCACATTCTGTTGAAGCTGCAAAGAGATATGGGTCACGGAACGGTATGTTTCTTGAGTAAAAAAAAAAAAAAATTATAGCCAAGTTTTCTTGGATAATAAATTAATAATGAGGGATCGATTAATCCACAGAGGCACGGCAGTTTGCCACTACAAGAGAAGACTAACATGTCTCCGGTGTCCTCGAAAGCGTCGCTCATACACTCTCCAAGTGACGTGGTGCTCGCCACTGAGAAATACGATTGCGATGCTGAGAAACTTAGGAACAGCGAGAGATTCAGTAGGAGCATAAATCCAAGAGGTTGCAGACAAGTGAGGCGGAGAAAACTGCATAGAAATTCGTTCGATCATAATGCCAGCAAGGTGAGATTTTCCTTTAAATTAAAGGAGACCGCGAAATAATATCGAATTGAAGCTTGGAGTCAATTTTAGCGCGTTATCAATTCCAAGAGGAAGGGCCAGTAGGTCTTGATTTCGCGTAATTTGTTATATTAATAGAGATCGAAATAATTTCTGTACTTCTTCGTTACTGACCGCTCACTATTGAATTCAAACCCCTTTAAAATCGAAACTGCAAAGGCTCGACGCACGCAGCGCGCTTGGTGAATTTCTAGTTTTAATATAGAAAAACAGATAGCGCTATAATTCATAGAATAAAAATTCATAAAATGGAAGTTATTTATATTACGCTAGAAGTGCCGAGTAGACGTATCATACTAATTTATCTGTAAAAACGTAGAAATTTTTAATTTCGAAAGTAAATGAACTCTGTCGATGAAAATGCATTTTATTATTTTATTTTGTAGGAGAATGAGCTCGAGAACTCCGAAGTTATTTTCACCATCGGTTCAGATTCCAATAAATCGCAGGGTCAGAGCTTTCTTGAAATGCTAAGTAGTGGACCCAGCAGATCACCATCTCCAGTTAGACCAACGCCATCGGAACAAGAGGAAGTAAACAATCCAACTCTGGCTAATTGGAGTTTCCAAATGCGACAGAGCAATGCAAGTGTTTTTTTAATTTATTTGACAAATTTTGATTTTGCTTAAACTAAACTATAATCCTAAATTTAATTAACAGGATGAAGAAATGGGTGAGCGCGTTGAAGCGATGGTGTCTCCCCGAAACTCGGTACTGATTCCCCGTAGATTTTATCTGGAGGATAAATTAGAGGAACAGGAAAACGTGCCTAACATCAAAGAAAGCGGCTTGAAAAACTTGGCAAAACAGATCAACAGTTTGAAGAAAAAGATCAAGCGCTATGAAGGTGAGTTTGAGGAAAACTTTGGCTATCGACCCAGTCACTCTGATAAGATGAGTAACCGCGATATCAAGAGAATCGTCTCCGAGCTAAATAAGGTACGGAAGGAACATAAAATTTTGAAAGAGGGTTTTGTTGGTACACTCTTGGGGGCGCCGAAACTGCTACGCGACGAAGCTGTCGGTGCGAACAATAACAACAATGGAGAAGACAAGTTAAGAGCGACTTCGATGTCGGAGATGGTGATGGAGGTAGAACGAAAGCTTGCGGATAAACGGTTTAAATACAATAGACCGGAGAATTTGGAGGATCTGACTTACGAACAACTTTTGGATGAGAAAACTGCTGTACAGAAGGCGCTACTACACATTGAAAACACCTTTGGAAGGCTAGTGTCGAAGGAGGACAGGTCGATTGTACGGCCCTTGTACGATAAATATCGAACGCTGAAGCGACAGCTGATAAGAGCAGGCGCGGTAAGCAATTTTTTACCTTACTTACTTATTATACACTAGTTACTTATTATTTCCTTGTGTGTTATTGTAGAATCGATACACTGACAGTATGTCGGAACTTGCTACTATTTTGGAGCATGAAGCCATGGACTTTACATCAGCTGTGGGAAATCCAATAGATTGTGACCGCAGAGCCAGTGAACCCGATATGTCTCATCGGGGAATTCTAGACTGCATCGACTCAACGGAGGAGATACCAACCGACAGTGATAGTCAACACAGTAGCAGCGATGGCAGTCGCGGAGTAGTTGAGAGCTTACACTCCCTCCCAAAGTATGATTAAACAATTTCTTAACGAATTTGAAAATTTTATATATTAAAATTAAATAAAATATTAAATCTTAAAGGGAAGAATTATTGCAACAACAACAAATAGCTAAAGAAGAGAAGAAACGACTTCGAAGATCGCTTAAAGAACTGGAGATGCAGTTTGAGGCTCGTGCTGGTAGGCGGATGCAACGCTCTGATCGCGGCCCGCGAGTCAACATGATTTATGACTCTTACAAGCAAACAAAAGCTAAACTTAGGTTGATTAGCGCCTTGCTAGCAAAGAGTGCTTGAAAAAGTATATAAATTTCTAATCGATCAAGAAAATACGTACCTTAAAACATTGATCCGCGGTATGGTTATAAAACTATTCATAACTTTTCGTTAATTAGACTGTTAATATAAGAATGTTCTTATGTCATTTTTATAATTTTTTCATTTTTTATTATGTTTTGAGCTTGTTGATGATTAAGTATCTGTAGCTGTTTAAATTAAAGTGGGTTGCTATTTTCATAGAGTATTGTGTAATACGCTTTAAATCTATATATAAACTATTGCGCACAGTCATTTCAACATTTTTAGAGGACCTAATTACTTAGAAAATACTTATTACTACTTTACCTGTAACACCCATGTTGTTCAAGAAAATGAGAGTAGTCTGAAAGTTATACTTTTGCAACTAACGTATTGACAGAGCTATACAATGTTATATCTAATGAATCAAAAAGTCGTAATGCCACATCTGCTAAACCGATATGAAATTTTAAACATTTTTTTAAAAAATTATTACTGTTAGCAGTAATTTTATAAGGAGATATTTACAGGAATTCTTTTTACTACAGTCGAAATTTGAAACCATATTTTTATTTTGACGAGGAAACCTTTTTGAAACTTTTATTTTTTTAGTCCAGGAAT
Source organism: Philotrypesis tridentata (assembly GCA_018906965.1). Taxonomy (NCBI): domain Eukaryota; kingdom Metazoa; phylum Arthropoda; class Insecta; order Hymenoptera; family Pteromalidae; genus Philotrypesis; species Philotrypesis tridentata. The sequence continues at coordinate 367,045 of JACCIB010000048.1, forward strand.
CGTTTATTGTTGAATTGCCTTTTTAATAATTTCTGCGATTGTAAATATACTCGCGCATCTCGCATATTACAAAGCCAAAAAATATTGCGTGTTACAGATATCTGAGAGTATTATTGACTGTTATAAGATTCTAAAAATTTGTCAATGAGCAATGCTAACCGAGTGTTTGAGTTTTTCCTTCAATAACACATAATTTTATACATAAATACTGACAAATACTACGTATGTAGTATTGTTAAAGAGCAGTTACAGAAATTTGATTTGTGAGTTAACGTACTCAATATTGCGAATGCGCCGAGAGAGTTACGGTTTGATACCCATTGATATCTTTGAGAATAATGGTTGTTTTTTCAATTTTTTTTTTAACGACACGTCTCCTGCATTTTTTAACTGAAGCTAACTCTTAACTGCGATTAAAAAGAGACAAAAAAATTTTTAATGTGCGCATACCAAATGTGTTTAGCAATAATGATTCATCTGAAAGCGCTTCACTACGATTTTCTTTATGAATGACAAAACAAAATTGCGGTATAAAATGATTTTTGTAGACCAAAGCATTTTTAGTCTGTGATATAATAAGAGAATACTGAATTAAAAGAAAAAAAGAGAGAGAAAGAATGTTTGTCTGTGAGTGGCTGAATATAATGAAGGATTATCGGAAAGATAGCTTTAAATGTAGGAATCGCATTATTGCAAAGATTAAACCTTGTATTTCCGTTACAAAAACGTCTTTACGATTTGCTGAAAATACAGTTGTAATCCTTTCTTGTAGTGTAAAAATAGTATATTACGTGCCTAGGGAGGAAAAAACTTGGAGAGTCCATATCTCGTGTATATTGATACCCGAGCCGAAGGCAAGGGTGGCAAACACGAGATATGGATTGTCCGAATTTACTCCCGTGGTGCGTATACTATTTTTTTTCACACCCAACCATAAAGTGCCAACTTTATTCCCTGGAATGGAATAGACAGTTGGCGTTTTAAGGTTGTGCGTGAAAAAAAATCGTATATGCACCATGGGAGTAAATAAAGAATGCATCAAATCGCATATTTATCACCCTCGCCTTCGGCTCGGGCGATAATTACATGCGATTTGAGACATTCTTTATTTTTACTCCCTAGGTGCATAATATACTATTTCTTCACACTAGCGCCGAAATTACCAATTTCGCTCCTGGCGTCCGGGAGCGAAAGTGGTACTTTCGGCGTAGTGGTGAACTTCTTTTAAAAATGTCGTCTGTAGTTGTAAATTCATATATTTTGTTAAACTTACTTGAGATAGTTTTATAGATGTTTTGCCAAAAGTATAATGAACTTTGCAATTGTCCAAGGTTATTAAAAGGGAGACAAACGTGTTTTTTCTTTCTTTTTTGCAAAAGTTTAACAAAGCTGATTACAAAAATAATAAAAGACATTTCTGAGCTGAAAAATGATCGCGATAGAGAAAATTAAGAATTAATGCAACTGAACCATGGTATTATTACAACGACATATCTAGGCGTTACATATACAATATACAGTATACACTTTCAATAAACGTTCTAAGCGATCAGTGTCTTCAGGCACAATTAAAGTGCCACGATTAGAGTTTTCTTTAGTGTCAAACAAAATTCAGATTGCTTACATTATTAGACAGATAACAACAACCGGCGGTATTATAGTTACAGCGCTGGTCTCTGTTTAAGTATAAGGATATATGTTGCGGGAAAATGACTGTATTAAAAAAGATCTAAATGCGTTTGAATAACTCTTACACCTACCAATAAAAAAAAGAGAATACAACATACACAAACTTGACGTTTTATGCTCTTTTTTGATCAATTATGTATGCGTAAGAGCGAGAATTTGCAACACCTATAAAAAGAGACAAGAGCATATAGCGACGAGAAAAAATAGTTGCGTATTTGCATTATACCAAGTAGCACGTCGGAACTAATATAAATATATAAATATAAATAAAGTTATTATTGATGAACAGACATAGAAGAGCAATTTTTAAATAACTAACCCTCTCTAAAAACAGGCATTAACAGTACACTTCTGATTTATTGAGTCTTCTCAAACATCAAAACAAGGCACGAATATAAACGAAACCACCGTTACGAAATAAATGTTACAATCAACAATATGAAAACCCGTTACGGTCACGTATATTTCAGTTGTCTCTGAAAAGCTTGCATCTGTCTGAGCAAACCAGTGAGTCGCAGAGCATTGGGCGTCGGGCTGATTTGCCACCTAGAACCAAAAGAAGCAGCCGTTCGAGACTGCGATCCTTGAACTTGGAATCCTGGCTCATCTGAAGAGATGCAGACAAAGCTGTTCCGCTCGTGAATCTGTTTCATCTGTTGCTTCAGAGACATGACCTACATTTCAACCATAATATTAATGTCTCCTCGAATTCTGTAAAAGATATACACGTATACCTCTTTGTACAGATTCACAACAGCTGCGATCTCCTTCTGCTTCGCTTTGATTGACGCCTCCATCTCGGCCACTTCAGCAGCTAACGCTTTGTTGTCCTTGCGCCTCTCCAGCTGATCTTTCAGTCTATCCTGCTGCCTGAAAATTGAAACATTTAATACGTAATTTCGCTAATTAGCAACGTAATATCGTTAATCAGAGCAACGCCCTACGCGATCATCTTTTCGAATTGCTTATAGAGCCTTGTGAAAACTTCTGTCATTTCCTTACTGTTACTTGCGTAATTGAACTTAGTGAACCCGGTAGGCGAACCAGTAGTCGTATCTTCGGCCAGAACCATCCGGTGGCTTTGCTGCAACGAATTATCATACATACAAGTACCGGACAAGACCGGATCTAAATTGGCTTTATTGAGGCGGCCGACAATTTCTGGCAGACGCTCAACTTACTTTTCTCGACAGCGTTAGTCGCTTATCGCTGTGACGACGCAAGATTTGATTTTTTTCGGGGGAATCCGAGGAAGTCGACTGAGATTCCTGAAAATTACGTCGGCTCTGTTTACTTTGACTACTTGCAGAGAGTGAGAGAGAGAGAGAGAGAGAGAGAGAGAGAGAGAGAGAGAGAGAGAGAGAGACCAGATTAGATACACATGATTTTGTGCAGATTTGTTATTAAGCGTGTATCTTCGATATCGTTACTTTGTATCAGCTCGAAATGCTGTAAATCATTTTTCTCGCGGCAGTTTTATCATTTTGCGTTCTTACTTTGAACTGTTACGTCGTTATAGATAACGCCTCAATTTATATACCTCGTCCTCCTCGTAAAGAGGCTCACAAAGCAGGCTCGGCTTAGTGAAATGCGCTTGACCCATTGAATTGTTGGGCTTGAGTTGTTCGTAGGAAAAAGATTTGATGCTCTGATGAGATTCCAATCGGTTCTTTAGGTTCGGATTGCCACCAGCTTGAATTGACAGATTGCGACAGGAGCGCGCAAACTCGTTGTTTATCTGCTCGAACAGCGTGGAAACGGGCCTGGATCCTGTTCTGACTTTTTGAATGAGCAAGGAACTTATTCCCGGTACAGTCGGCTGTTTCACTTTAATGATTCCCAAAACCTAGGAAGATCCAGAAAAAGACCGCGCTAAACATTTCAAACACGGCGCTTATGCGTGAATATACATCAAAAAATAAAAATAAAAACCTGTTGAATATTCAGTCCCAGGTTGTGACTCGGCGAGATGGACGTCCCAACGACGAAGGGAATGTTGCGAATGTGAAAGCGGTGATAGAGAGAGCGATGCACTCGTTTATTCTTCGACGACATCGTCGGCATCTCGTAGTTTCTCTGGCTGAACGGCTCGTAAAGCTCTGCGATTGGTTCCTTATTGATGACCCTTATCGGGCTATCGCTTTGCTTATTATTCAGCACTTGCTTTCTGATGTCCTCGACTTTTTCCTCCGCGTCGTACTGCCTGCAAATCGATCGTTCAATTCGACGCTCGCTATCATAATCGACGAAAAATTCAATCGCTGTGATTTTACTCCGCAACGGTGCTCTGCTCGATCGTATTGCTCGCGTCGCCTTGGTCGCCGACGATTTTCACGGTGTCGTCGTGATAGAAGGGATTGACGAGAGGACTGGCCACAGGCCTGGACTTGGGCTGTCTACTGGACACGAGAGACATGCTTTCCAGGTTTTTCGAATGCCGCGTCTTCAGAGCCTTTGGCTTCGGTTCAGCCCGAGCTTTCACGGTACTGGCGCGCCTTTTCAGCTGCGGCGCCTGGAACACGTCGAAGCCTGAAACGTATAGTCGCGTAAAAATAAGAACTGCAATCGGCTCGTGCGCGGCTCGCTCGTGCAAAAAAGTATGCAGCGGCTAGAAGACGAAATTTCCATAACGGAATGACTGAAATTCGTGGAGCGTGTAGTAGCAAACATTTTTTAACGCTATAAAATTAAAGAATCCGCACAGCTACGGAAATTTCGGTTTTCCGTTTTGGAAAGCCACTGACGGAAAACAAAAGAAAAGGTGTACTTTTCTTGATGAACCTCTTCTTATCCGAGAAGATGGTCTCTCTCGTGGCTATAGTGCTCTTGGAATTGGAATTTTTCAACCTCCCCGTCATCTTCTTCTTCCTCGGCGGCACGGTGTACAGCTTGGTCTTGATCGCGTCGTCGCTCGTCTGCGGCTTTTTCTTCAGTTTCAGCGAGCGCTTCGACCTCTTTACATTGGTCTTGATGCTGTCGAGGCTGATGGCGTTATGCATGTCGAGACTCGGTACGACCTTCACGTTGTGAACAATCTGCTCCGACCTTGGGGTCAGGGCGATCTGCACTTGGCTCGACTCGTCCTTCTCCTCCACAAACACCTGCTGCTTCGACTCGACGGCGTCCATCAGCAGGCTACAGCTGCTCACGCCGAGCGTCGATTGCGACTTGTTCAGCATAACCGCCGAATTATTGCCTTCGGCCGACATGTGCATCGACTTCATCCTGTCCCACTGCTGCTTGATGGCATCGTAGTTGCTTTCGGCGGCCTCGATGTTTTCCGTCAGCTCTGCGAAGCAGACGACAGGGGGTTCTTACACAAGAATACAAGATATATCTGGCCGATGTGCTACGCTCGATTTTTCGCTTTTTTTCTCAATGTCCGCACCTATCAGCTCAATCTTCTGTTTGCTCAAATTGCAATTGACCGACTCTCTGCAAGACAGTAGTTGATGATTCTCGATCTCTATGCCGTCCGACAACTCGTTGATGGCTTCGATCGTGCATCATATGGAAATTCATTAGTACAGAATTATACATGCGCGCGATAGAGAAATGCATGATTTGCTTTTGCTGCGCGCGATTTTAAGAGCATTAGTCTCGCTGTTGCGATTTTTTACCTGACGCAAGCCTTGTTTTGATGGACTCACTGCTCAATTCCATGATTACGACGAAAAAGCACACACACACACATACACAGTAATTTATCGTCTGCAGAAGTTCATATTAATTAGGGTTGATTCGCGAGTGTGCGAACGGAACAATGAGGAATTTTGTAATGAGGGGAAAAAAATTATCGAGCCAACGATATGCGAGCCGAAGTCAACTGCTTCTCTGCATACGCCAATTCTCTTTTTTGTTTTGACGGCGGCCGACTCCGACTGCCGGGAGGAATTCCATAAGTTTACTTTTAAAAAACAAGCGAGTACAATATATATCTGCATGTGGCTTGCAGGAAGAACCACTTAAGTGACATTTTGTGAAAAATTTTTTTATTTCGAATTCGAGGTGCTCTTAGTACCCTTTTTCATTGTACAATAGTATAGGATTTCCGAAATGCACAAATATTTTAAATGCCAGTCGATTGCATAATCACTTAACTATGCGTCTCTCGTAAAAATGTTACCGCAGAACCACTTAAGTGCACTCGCTTTTTTTATTTTTGTGCGAGATACACCGTGTGGAGTACATTAAAGCTGTATAATATATATCTAATTACCTATACCGATATATTCGTTGTTTTTTTTTAAATTTTTTAAATTTTCTAATTTTTTTTTAATTTTTCAAAAATTGTCAACTTACAAAAACAAAAAATTTGCTGGGATCGCTCTGATGAAATTCGTACGTATTCCTTAGCTGATTCTAAGAACTTATTACTCTTGACAATTTTTTCCAACAGTGCGTGGTTTGTGAAAAAAAATTCGTAAAAGTCTGCGTAAAACATTTTCAATTATTATATGCGCCAGTTTGACCATATCAAGGTTCAAAATCAATCCCCCCAAATCACGTATCTTTTAGGTTTGGACGTTTATTCCATTGGTTAGAGGGGTTCCAGATACATTGCAAATGAAAACGTTCTTGAAATCTCGAATTAAAAAAAAAAATTGTGGAAAAACCATGCTTTTTTCCTTTAAACCGTTTTTTCTCATTGTTAATAAAAATTTTCGAAAATTTCAATTACACCATTAAAAAGGACATGAGTTAAACTTTAAAAATATGCCCTGCCCGAATTTTTTTAATCACAAATTGCATTAGTTACGAGCCCTGAAAGAGAGTGACTGCATAACCACTTATCTGCAGCTTGCGCATCGAGAAAGAAACTATTTACAAATGTAATATTACGGTTGTATTCGTATTAGATACCTAATCAAATGAGCCAATACTTAGATCTTTTCTCTGACATTTCGATCTTACGTATATTACTCCCAAACATTGAAATCGCTTTTTTCAATGTTTGGAGTAATACGTATAACATCGAAATGTCAGAAAAGATCTAAGTATTGGCTTATTTGAATAGGTATCTAATACGAATACAACCGTAGTATTAAATTTGCAAATAGTTTCTTTTTCGTCGCACAAGCTAAACAAATCATTAAGTTAACTCTCGAGTTAAGTGGTTCTGCGGGAACTTTGCAGATAAGTGGTTATGCGGTCACTCTCTTTGAAAGCTCGTAACTGATGCAATTTGCAATCAAAAAATTCGAGCGGTATATATTTTTATTGTTTAACTCATGCCCTTTCCGATGGTGTAATCGAAATTTTCGATAATTGTTATTAACAGAAAACGGTTTAAAGGAAAAAAAGCGTGGTTTTTTTTTTTACAAGATTTCAAGAACGTTTTCATTTGCAGTGTACATACCTGGAAGCCCCCTAACCGGTGGAATAATTGTCCAAATATAAAAGAAATATAAAAGATTTGGGATTTGGGAGTTAATTTTGAACCTCGGTGTTGTCAAGCTGGCGCATTATAAATTGAAAATTTATTACAAAAATTTTGACGAATTTTTTATTCAGTAACCACGAACTTTTGGAAAAATTTGTCAAAAGTAATAAGTTCTTAGAATAGCTAAACAATGCATACGAATTTTATCAGAGCGATCCCAGCAATTATTTTGTTTTTATAAATTGACAATTTTTTAAAAATTTAAAAAATATTAAAAAAATTTTTTTTAATTTTTTAAATCCGACGAATGTATCGGTAATTGGATATACATCATACAGCTTTAATGAACTTCACACGGAGCACAAAAATAAAAAAAAACAAGTGTACTTAAGTGGTTCTGCAGTAACATTTTTATTATAGAGGAGCAGTTAAGTGATTATACAACATTTAAAATATATGTGTATATCGGAAATGTGATAAAGGGTACTAAGCGCACCTCGAATTCGACATAAAAAAATTTTCACAAAAAGTCACATATATAATTATATAAGTATATACAGACATACCTATATATTTATTATAAGTGTTGTCTTATCTTACATCCGGGTCCGGGTATTGCGTAGAGGTGTGTGACCGTCCATTTTCCTGAGATGTTTATTTACGCATTATCATGTAAGTAGTATGTGTATATTCGTTGTTATATATACTCATAGATATATACATACTGGCAAAATAGTACAATACAGAGACGGCAAGTACTCTAGTACTCAACACACGACACCTGTCCTAACATCATACGCACACAATTATGCGAGTGCAAGAAGGTGCAGTATGTGTATGTACTTATATATATAAATATAGTTCTGTACATAAAACGAACGCGAATACGCGATTCGAATAATGAAACACGAGCGACGCCCACCAGATGTCGGGAGGATCTCGTTCCCTGCCTTTCCCGCGACCGTTTCTAGCTCGGTCTGTCTCCGCATCGTCGCCGGGATCTCCGCTGCCGCCGGAGTCGTCACCTGCGTGCTGCAAATGGTGGACGGCCTGTCATCGTCGTTTCGGTAACATCAGCAGGTAGGCATCATCATCATCATCATCATCATCATCCCGGTCGCTAAGCATACATCCCGCAACCAAAGTGTCGATCGCTGTCGCCCAATCCCTCGACTCTTTGCGTGCTAATCTGACCTAGATCCTCGCGAGAACCTATGCCCCGAGAAGGCAGGATTCGAATGGCAGTCCCTTCACCGCTCGCAGCTTTCAAAGTTACGTAAAAAAGCACTGGCTGTTCGCGTGTGGGCGTGCAAGCTGCCGCGTTAACATTCCGTCGACGAGTGCGTGCGTGCCGAGTTACAGAATATGCTCGCGTGGGCGGGGAAGGATTACTTAGCGCGCGAGCAGACGGACACGATGTACCTATAGCGCTGGTATGGGCCCCCCCTCGACCCCGCACGCGCGCGACATTGACACCGTACGCGGCATAACCTATTTTTCGCCTATACATATCTTGCGGGCTCTCGCAGCCGGTCGTTTTGCGCCCTCGCGCTTTTTAAGCTCACCTATATAAAGAACGCTCGCCCCTCTCGTCTCTTGTTGTGTAATCGCGCTTAAGGTATTTCAGCTGTTAGCCATATAGATATGCACGTTATAAGCAAGTAAGTATTCCGACGTCTGCGCGCTACGCGCGCGAACTCGCTCTCGCTCGGGGAAAATACTTATAGGGCTCCGAGTGCTCCAATATTACTCTTAATGCCTGCGCGATCAGCCCGCGTATACCCCTCATGCGATGTTCTCCCGCGCCGCGTGCGTGTCACATAGAGCACAAAGTGTAAATACTTATACTCATGCGTGTACGCTTTGGCAATATAGAAGATCGAGAGAAGATAGAGCGCGCAGACGAACTGCTTGCGTAAGTGTGCGTGCGCGGATGCGTCAGCGCGGAGGGGCTCGATCGTCGACGAATTTTTGCTTTTTCTTCTTTCGTATAATTATATGTAAGAACTGCAATCCGTCACGCTCTCGCGCTGCGTGTGCTGCTGCTGCTGCTGCTGCTACAGCAGTCGTCGACTTTCGCTCCGGTTCCTATACGCTCTCGCGCTGCCGTCACATGACATTGACATTTAACTAGAACTTTTATCTCCGGCTAGAGGAGCCTCAACTCGTGAGTAAGTATGTCATCATCGCGGCACTTTTTGCGTGCGCTGTGCGGTTTGCTCTTGCGCGTATTAGAAGCAGGCATATGGCTCTCTTTATTCATTAGTATAGGTATACATCATACATATAGTGTGCCGCACGCGCTTTCCGCGAACGGCCTCGGGGTTTTTTCCCCGTGAGTTTACTTGCATACGTACTTACATATATATAGGCATTGCGACAGACTTCGCGCTCACAATTACTTATATACTTGCCGTTATTAGGTGTACCTACACGTTGCCTGTAATACCGAATGCGTGAATCTTTTTATTTTCCTGCGTTTGCGATAAGCGATTTTGTCGCGGTGTTTGCAGTTTGCGTTGGAGTCAACTCACTATTTATTGCAGATAATGGATTATAACGTGTTGCTAAATGGATCAGCTGAAATAGCTACTGTTTTACGCTTGATTAGTCAGTCTTGTCTCTTTCGACATGTTTATTTTAAAAATTGGCACATTGCATAACTGCATGATATTACCAGTGGACTTAAGGCAATTTGCGCAACACCTGGATCTCTTTGAGAAATTTTTGTGCAATTGAATTGGTGATTAATAGTGTTGTTACTCTATTAAGCTCGTAAATACCTTCTTAAACTTTTGTTTTGAAAGTGCTCTTGATGTACGCAATTTTTTGTTAATGTCAAGGGTGGATTTAATCCGACATGTTGATAAATTGTCTCTAATCATTTAAAGACGTGATTGGCAATTCTTATAAAAGTGGCTTGTGTAACTTTTACATTCTTTATTGGAATATCTTCGACGTCATTAAAATAAAGTCTGACATTTAATTGGTTGAACGAGGACATTGATAAAATATTGTCTACTGGAGATAAGACTGACTCATTAAATAGACTTATACATTTGCTGCTTTACCTTCGTAAAGCAAACTGTTATTATTATATTTTAACTTTCTAACTTAATGTTACTTCAAGCATAAAGTTATTATCTGTAATTAAGTTTTTTTTCCTCTTTCAGCATCAATCCAGCTACAGAAATAACTATGTAAAATAGAGTTTTTTTAACATTACTTCAATACTTGTAGGTCAAAATGTATAAGGCTCGGGCAATGTTCAATTCCCTGACCCCTCTGGCTCCAAGGGTGTGTGGTGCCCGGAAGTTTGCATCATGGTTGGTAAGGGGGGATCCTCTGACAAGATCAAGTCAAGTGATGGTCTCAGAGCCTCTTCGCCGACACAACAGTCGTGCTGCTTCGGAACCTTTCCTCAATGGAAGCAGCAGCAGCTATGTTGAGGATATGTACAATGCATGGCTCCGAGATCCAACCAGTGTGCACATTGTATGTATTCGTTTTGGTATTTATTTTCGTTTAAAAATATTGGAATTAATACTTTTTTAACTTTTATTTTTTGCAAGTCATGGGATGCCTACTTCCGCAACAGTTCAGCTGGCGGTCCACCAGGTACAGCGTATCAGGCTCCTCCATCGCTTGCTCCTAGTTACAATCAGGTACCTCTTGGTGCTTTGATGCCACTGGGTGGTGGATCGCAAGTTGGTGCACCTATAAATGAAAAGATCATTGATGATCATCTGGCTGTGCAAGCTATTATTAGATCTTATCAGGTAAGAGAGCTTTAAGAAAAATTCTACAAGCAAAAACTAATAAAATATGGATTTCTTTACCATGGCTATTAGCAAAAACTTTGAATGCTTACTGGAAAGTTACATTTGAATATAAACAAGGTTACCTGTTGCTGGTCACTTAATCTGAAACCTCAATCATTTCACAGGCAGACAACAATAATCAATTAGCAATTGTAATTTAACAAACACCAAAGCAATTTCTAGACTTAACTGGAACAAGAGTGAAACGTGAATAGTTCAACCACACTCAGCACCTCCCAATTAATTAATTTATTTTTTCTTCATTTTTTTAAATGTATTCTGAGTTTTAGCATTTTTTTGAATTTATTTAAATAATAGCACTCAACTACCCAAATTTGTTCTATATTTTTTTTTTACAATTGAGGTGAAAGATTAGTTCCACAATTTCTTAATGTTAATGGCACGTTAAAAAATATGCTTTATTTGAAATAAGCCTAAATGCTCATTGACATTATACCTTCTGCCGTATAAGCAGCATGAGTTCAATAATGCAAACATACATGTGTTTTACTGTCTAGGGAAATTTGAAAATCAGCTGATTTGCATGGAATTATAATTCAAACATGTTTATGCATCATACATTGTTCAAGGGTTTTTTATCATTCGATTCAAATATATTTGTGAATAAAAATTAGTGAGTAATTCTATTAATAAAAACAAAACATAACGTTAAAATGATTTTATAGAAAGTACAATGATCTTGAACTAAACTATTTATTACTCACACATCACAATTATAGAGCCACTAAATGTGTAGTTTACAAATGTACTTAGCAATGGTGAAAGTAACCCCTTTACTTTTTTTAGATGTAACATTAAATTTCCTTGAATAGCTGTTCCATCGAAGATATAATCAATTTGGATTGTTGTTAGTTTTTTATAATAAATTAGATCCTTTCATGGAACATAGTACATTCAATTATCAAAGAAAAAAATTTATTGATTTGTGGGAATCCTTGTGGGGATTATTCGTTCACCCTTAGGCTCGAGGTCACTTAGTTGCCGAATTGGATCCATTGGGTATCATGCGAACTGACTTGGTACACACACATTACGCGGCTCGCAAAGGGTCTCCAGAGCAAGTTCTACGACAGTATATGCTTGGTAAGGCTTGGATCGTGTTCATTGCCACAAACAGACAACATTGATCAAAAAAATCTAAGCAGTGAAGGTGCTGAAGTTGCTCAATCCTCAATTATGATCATCGAATTACTCATTGTCATTCTCATCGCATTAGGGTTCCTCCTACTATCCAATATCTCTATAATTTTTCTGTGTTAAACCTTACAATAGTTTCACACCTTCACTTGCGTTACTATTTATACATACACAAAAATTTGAATGTTGGTTTGAAAAACAAATATTTAATTTATTTTAATTGTTGTACTTAAATGTTTCATTGCTTAGTACATCACAATGCAAATTAAAATTGTTGTTTTCCAATCAATATAGCTGATACTGAAAATATATTTTTTCCTCTCAAGTGTTAGTCGATGTTTTTTAGACAATACATATGTATCATAAATCTATTTATAGAAGTGATTAGACAATCTGATTGAAATTAGAGTTCTAATAATAGTATAATTCCAGTTAAGAATAAATTCTTCACTTCTATAATCAAACAATATCTATGACTCTAAATTTAAGCATGAAGGTAAGACACATTTGGAATGTTTCTGATGACGCTTTTTTGCTCTAATTCTTCTCACTTTTCCCTACCTATACTAACTCTGCACGACTTGGCCGTTCGCATGAAAATCAACAGCACACGTTTATTTTTAGTTTGACTTTGCTTTCTCATTTTGACTTATTATTTACAATTGGTTTGTTTATTTCCTCGTTATAAACCCGTATGGGAGGTGTTAGGTGGTTAATGAATCTGACTAGATTAAAGAACAAAACTCAATGTGCCAATAATGATGAGAACCACTGAATTATGTTAATAATTTTATATTTTGATCAGCGAACATTTGACGGTGTATCTCCACAACTAGAGGCAAAGATATTAGATATCTCTATATTACAAAGATATGTCGTCGCTGCTGCTGCCGCCACCGCCGCCGCTGTTTCAAGAAGCCCCCTTCACGTTCTACTCACTTTCTCTCTTTTCTTTCTCACCTCCTTTTCACTTCCCCTCACTTTTTGGACTGGTTGATTTTTAAATTTATTTGATGTTTTTTTCATGGCTGTATTGCTCTATTTGCTCTAGAATGTTTAATTTATAGTTACATATAGAAAAGATACATAAGCAATATTTTTTTCATTTAAATTAAAAAAACTATCAAAAGCAAACAAAAAAATTTGGAACTCAAACGACTATGTGAGGTTTATATCCTTAAAATTCGTTTCTCCATAAAATTATCAAAATTTTCGATATGAAAATTTTCACGGTTGTGAAATTTTTTCTTCGAAAAAGCAAAATTACAATTCTAGAACTGTTTAAAAAATATGAATCCAATGTCAAAATGAAATGGTGCGGTTGGCGAGCGAAGCGGGTATGGTACGATTGAAAAAATAACTATATGTATCTTGGTGATGGACACACCGCTCAAAGTATCGCTGAGCACAATTTGTTAAATTATCTATTATTCAAAGTATCTCTGAGAGCTAAGCAATGTTTGTAACCGGTTTGAAAATCCCGGCCTTCCAATTGACAGATTCGTGGTCATCATATTGCTAAATTGGACCCACTGGGCATCAACAGCGCTGATCTCGATGACCGGCATCCACAAGAGTTGCTCTATAATTATTACTCATTTGGTAAGCTGAACAATAGAGCGTAATTAAGTTTACACATGATCTACCGGGCAATCGTTCTATTTCTACTTATCGGATAAAGGGAGTAGATAATACATTATTACTAATGTTTATTATATCTATTACGATCTCTGTTATTCGTTGATTAAGAACAAGCTCTTTTTATTCGATTATTTGCTCTATCTGACGTAGTTATACTTGTATAGTTAAACAAAGTTTTTGAGTAGATTGCAGCAAATTGATCAAAACCTTGTTCATAATTAATCGAGAATACAGTATTATTATTTCGTTTTATTAATTAGCTAATCGACACTTCATCATCTCCTCCTTTCTTCAACTGCACTAGTTTTATTCTATTATATATTTTTTTTACATTTTTAGCAGCTACATTTCACCTAATTTAATTTTAATTTTCACTTATGATTTTGCGCTGAAAATTTACTTGCTCATTATTAAATAATTTAAAAGTCGACTTCTCAAAGTTTATAAGATTCTATGCAAAACAAGACCAAGTAAAAAATTTGATATCGGGGATATAAAAGTGTCTTTTTAGCTTTGAGTTTGATTAATGTCCACAGGCAAGAATCCTCGTACGACTTACGCTCAAGACCTTCGAAATCGAGTAGCTGCTCTTACACAAAGTATGTAGCACATAATCAAGTGCATCAAAGTTTAAACAAAAAATTATTATTGTCTTCGGTTGACGATGAAGCGGTGGTGCGCCTCTATTAATAAACTTGCGAAAATTTTGTGCTTCGTATTTTGGGCTCTTGAGGACTATATATACATATAACATATATTATACACACATGTGTCTATAACGTTACAAAAAATTATTTTTCAAGATGGTTATAGCGGGTGCTTAGGTAATGGGTAATCGTTTGTATTTATGGGTAAGAGATTTTCTTGTCGACCAGAAGCTTTCGTGATACTCACACGATATATACGTATGTACCTTGAAATAAGAGGCTCGGTTTTATATTCGTTATTTTTGTGCTAACATATGCTTGGAGGTGTTTGTGCAGCTTTTATTAATCGGCGAGTGAAACGCGTTATTATTTTGTTTATAAGTTTGAGTTTTATTTGATGCTTTGATTTTATGAGAGTTACTTTTGTTCTTATGTATGTATTTTTTTCTTTTCACAAAGTGAATGGTGCTCTCTTAGATATTTTGACATCTTTTCCATAAACAGTTACGAATGCATGTGGTTTTGAGTATAGTAATAATGAAAAAGGGTCACAGAAATATCACGAGTCTATTGAAAAAATAGGTATTTATAACATTATCAAACCTACAATAAGTTCAAAATACTATTAACTTTGTACAATTTGTTAATTTATATCAGAACGATTATATAAAAATGAAACAAATACAACATTTCTTTATCTTGTCATCAAGTCTCTTTCCGCATTCGAGTACCATTTTCAGTATCAGTTCGTAAAGACAAACTAGCTGATCGAATCAATACACAAAACACGTAACGATTACACTTATCAATAAAAACACGGCACTCATTTTTTCCGAACGTTCTAATAATACTTTTCCTGTAATGATCACAACAGAGGAGTCTGATATGGAGAGGGTGTTCAAGTTACCATCTACCACCTTCATTGGCGGCAAAGAGAAGTCTTTGCCTCTAAGAGATATTCTGAAGAGGCTAGAGTCAACTTATTGCCAGCACATCGGCGTGGAGTTCATGTTTATCAACTCTCTGGAACAGTGCAACTGGATCAGGCAGAAGATGGAAACACCTGGAGTCATGGAGATGAACAACGATGAAAAACGTCTGATTCTGGCTCGTTTGTCACGTGCTACTATGTAATTATTATTCTTTTTTTTTTAATAATAAAAAATAGTATAAGTGTACACTTACACTGCATGTTTTTTTACTGTAGGTTCGAGGCTTTCTTGGCGCGTAAGTGGTCGTCTGAGAAGAGATTCGGTTTGGAGGGTTGTGAAATTTTGATCCCGGCGATGAAGCAGATCATCGATAAATCAACAGAATTGGGTGTTGAATCCATCGTTATGGGAATGCCGCACAGAGGTCGTCTTAATGTTTTGGCTAACGTCTGTCGCAAACCTTTGAACCAGATATTCACGCAGTTTGCCGCTCTTGAGGCTGCCGATGACGTTAGTTTCTGGATATTCTTACTCTAATTTAATTTCCCAATGTATTTTTTTTATTAAGAAATTTCGTATTGATTTTCAGGGATCCGGTGATGTCAAATATCATCTGGGTACATACATTGAGCGTCTGAACCGTGTGACGAATAAGAACATCCGTTTAGCCGTTGTCGCTAACCCATCTCACTTGGAAGCTGTTGATCCTATAGTCCAGGGCAAAACCCGTGCGGAGCAATTCTACCGTGGAGACGGAGAAGGCAAGAAGGTAAATCACGTTTTCTTTTATTCAACAGCTCTTAATTTTTCAACTGACGATTGCTAACTATTTTGCCGTAGGTCATGTCTATGCTTCTGCACGGTGATGCTGCTTTCAGTGGCCAAGGCGTCGTTTTTGAAACGATGCATTTGTCTGATTTGCCGGACTATACGACTCACGGCACTATTCACATCGTCGTCAACAATCAGATCGGTTTCACGACCGATCCAAGACACTCGCGTTCGTCACCTTACTGTACAGGTAATTCACGATGCTTTTTAAGTCAATCAATTAATTTTAACATCAAGCATTGATTTAACGTTTTGGAATTTCGAATTACGTAGATGTTGCTCGTGTCGTAAATGCTCCTATTTTCCACGTGAACTCTGATGATCCGGAAGCCGTGATGCACGTGTGTAAGATTGCTGCCGAATGGCGAGCAACTTTCCACAAAGATGTTGTCATCGATATCGTGTCGTACAGGCGGAATGGTCACAACGAGATCGACGAGCCTATGTTTACGCAGCCTCTTATGTACCGTAAAATCAAAAAGACCCCACCTGCAATTGATCTATACTCGAAAAAACTTGTGGCGGAAGGTGTTGTTACGGAAGAGGAAGTCAAGGTCAGTTATAATTTACAGACTACACTCGATAGAGATATTTGATAATGATCAAAGAAAAAAAATTCAATGTAAATTTATTGTTTTAAACGATAGAAAGTCCATGAGAAATACGACAAGATTTGCGAGGAAGCTTACAGCAATGCCAAACAAGAAACTCACATTAAGTACAAAGATTGGCTAGACTCTCCATGGTCTGGCTTCTTTGAAGGCAAGGATCCACTCAAATCTTTACCCACCGGTATAAAGGAAGATACGCTCGTACATATTGGAAAGAAATTCTCATCTCCTCCTCCAAATGCAGCCGAGTTTGTCATCCATAAAGGTATTGAACGTATTCTGAAATCTCGCATGGAAATGGTCGAATCGAGACAAATCGATTGGGCTCTTGGAGAAGCTATGGCATTCGGATCGTTACTCAAGGAAGGTATTCATGTGAGGCTGTCTGGTCAGGATGTTGAGAGAGGAACTTTCTCGCATAGACATCATGTTTTGCACCATCAGACTGTTGACAAGGCAACGTATAGACCGCTCAGCTATCTCTACCCTGATCAGGCCCCCTACACGGTTTGCAACAGTTCCTTATCAGAATATGGTGTTCTTGGTAATTATTGCAAATTGATATTTTTTATTTATATTTTATAAGAAAGATTTGTCTTTAATCAGTACACTTTCTAGGTTTCGAATTGGGATATTCTATGACGAACCCGAATGCCCTAGTCATTTGGGAAGCTCAGTTCGGAGATTTCAACAACACTGCGCAGTGTATCATCGATCAGTTCATTAGTAGCGGTCAAGCCAAATGGGTGCGACAATCTGGTCTCGTTATGTTGCAGCCTCATGGTCTTGAGGGAATGGGTCCTGAGCATTCTAGCGCTCGTCTCGAAAGATTCCTGCAGATGTCGGCCGATGATCCAGACTACTTCCCACCTGAAAGCGAAGAATTTGCTGTTCGACAGCTCCACGATACAAACTGGATTGTTGCTAACTGCAGTACACCCGCAAATCTTTTCCACATCCTCCGCCGACAGATCGCCTTGCCGTTCCGCAAACCCTTGATTCTAATGACACCAAAATCGTTGCTTCGTCATCCTGAGGCACGCTCGAGTTTTGATTTAATGACGGAAGGCACCGAATTCCTCAGAATTATTCCTGAAGAAGGCGCTGCTGCACAGAATCCTGATAAAGTTAAGAAAGTTCTATTCTGTTCAGGAAAAGTTTACTACGATCTTAAGAAAGCTCGAGCAGATAAACAACTGGATGACAGCATTGCGATCACTAGGCTCGAACAGGTACATTCTAAAAATAAAATTGGATAAGTTGTTTTTCTATTTGAACAGATAAAACACTATTAATAATTATTTTTCACAGATAACTCCGTTCCCCTACGATCTTATTAAGAAAGAAGTAGCTAAATACCCGAATGCAGATCTGGTTTGGGCTCAGGAAGAACATAAAAACCAGGGAGCCTGGAATTATGTTCAGCCTAGATTCCATACAGCTCTGAATGGAAGTCGACCTATTTCGTAAGTAACAAATTTTTTCTTTACAACTCATTTCAAAGCATGCACGTATTAAGTATTGATTTACTTTTTCTTCAAAATTTTGCCTTAATACCAAACTAACAATCTTAAAATTTTGAAATAAAATGTTTTCCTGAACAAAAACTACATTGCTTACACTCGTACTAAAATTAAATCCTTACTTTATATTTCTCATAAAAAGTATGGCTAGATGAGAATGATTATTATTGATATATAATAACTATTTCAACATTGCAACTGTCTATATGGCCCCTATTTTTTTACGTTACGAATCGGAAACAAAATTTGTGGTATATGAGAAATATTGTAATTCAGCTTATTTCTGCACATTTAATTTATAAATTAAAAATATGTTATTTGTTTTGTAAATATGTCAGTAGTCATAAATTTTTGTTTTGAGAAAAAAATTTGGGCCGTGTTACAGTGCGAGTGCAAGCGATAGTAGTGAAGGATGGTTAAGTAGCTGGTTCTCTTCATCGAAACCTGCAAAAACCACTACTGCTTCTGAATCCCATGATACAGAACCATCAAAACCAAAGACAAGAACTATTGGGTAACTGAATGATAATTTAAAAGATCTGACCTCCAAAGAAATTTTGTAATTTTGCTATATTATAATTAACTAATTAATTGAACAGTTAATTATAACATAACGAATATTAATAATACATTATAATATAAATGTTATATTAAAGTATAAGTATAGATCTAGGATGTGAGATTAATGTTATAATACTTTATTCACAGTTACACGGGCCGCCCCACGGCAGCGTCACCAGCCACCGGTAGCAAAATGCAGCATCTCAAAGAATTGAAACAACTCCTGGATGACTCTTTAAGCGTTTAAATCTTCGTAGATTTGTATAAAATAGAACTTATTTATTTTCCTTCTTCGCCCTAATCACGGTGACTGCCCGCGCTATAAAATATTTAAATGATTTCAAGCAACACTTTTGTTTAAATAATTTCCATAGCGCTTTGCTATTAGCATTACAAGAGGTATCATAGTAATATTCAAGCCAGCGCGGAGCTCAAAATAAGAGCAATGAAAACCAAAATTTTAAAAGTTTCTTTAGGTTTGTAACTAAGTAGTTGGCTAATCAGCAATATTTGTGAAATTACTTATTTAAGTTTTGAGCTTCACGCTGATGATCTTAAATAGTCAAGTACTAAAAGTAATTGTATTTTTCTGTTTATGTGTCCTTAAAAAATTTTCGTGACATGTAATAAAATTACATACTAAAGTATTATTTTAAACTTAAACGCTGAGCTTGTAAGATGAATGCGCTCGAGCGTGCTCACGATTCCGTTACACTAGGAGATTCTCCACATGACGTTGAACGCGATGTTGAAGAGATAATTTTCTATATAATAGAAAAAAGGACCGCCAATCGCTGTAATTTTTTATAGTTGCTGTGTTTTGTAAAAAGTTGAGCGATTGGTCAATCGTTGAGTGCTATAATGGCATTACGCCTAAAAAATGGTGGCTCGTTTGTATGCATAATGTGACGGATGAGGTGATCATATTTGCAATGTACGTTTTAATATTTATTTACATTGAGAAAAGGCTACTTCATATTGGACACTGCATAGTCTGCAAAGACAGTATTTCACTCACGAGTTCCTTGTTGTCATAAGGTACTGCGTATAAGAGTTCAAATCATACTTCAGAAACCAATTGCACCGAATAAATGAAAAGTAACTTAATAACAAAAATAATAAAAGAGAAACCTAAAAATAAGTTGTACAACAAGAAAAAATACCATCAACAGCGCTACGACGGAGCCGTTAGTCATTTCTGGCGGGACCTAGACGTGACGTAACGAAGGAAGTCGCACTTATTTTAAAAGTGAATTCTCAGTGATACTTAATAGAGATTTTATGTTCAATTTATCATGTGCTAACGATCCGATAGGCACGGTTTTAAGTGACTAACCGTGTGCAACACATACTTAAGCAAACTAGTGTCAAAAGAGTAGCCGAAGATCCGGTGGTGAACGTTAAATTTAGTAATAAATTATATTTTATTGGTTAAGAAAATGAACAAATTTACATTGCACTTCATTGTAGAAAATTCAGTACGTAATTAAATTATCTTCCACCAGACATAAGCTTTGAAATACTGCTACCTCTCAAATCCTTGTCATTATCCGTACAGCTATAATTCAGTGATACCAAACAATATTCAAATTTCATGTTAATTTATTTAATTTCATATTATCTTCTTACAATAGATTGATTCGAAATAAACTTATAACATATATACATAAGCACGCGCGCGCACGAGTATTGTTATTATTGACTTGGTATTCATAGTCGCTTGTTTTACTCGTTTTAAAAGCATTTTCATATCGTCGCCTTAAAAATGTTGACGTTCAATCGTTAAGTGTATAAGTACAAGTGAGCTAGCGCAGAGTAAAACCGTTTGTGAAAAAAGAGATTAAAAATTGGGCTTTAATGGGAATAAAAAAATAAGTTTGACTTAGAGCATTTTTGCGTGTAAAAATAAAATCTTTGATCTGCATTCGTTAAAATTTTTTTCAAATCATTTTTTGGACTCGAATTGCACCCGCTATATCTGTTTATAACTTAATAATTTTTTACAGCGAATGTCAGATGCGTGTTTTTAAAATTAATACATGGTTTTTTGTTCGAAATTCTCTGCATCTAATACTCGGTCTGTCCAAGGACACTGTACATGATCCTTTTGAAGCTGTTGCTTTGGTGAATAGTTTCGCCATCGCCATCGACAATATTGATCTGCACATAAATTTAGAAAATAGTCAAAATACGCCTGTCAATTGATCTCGTAACTTTTGTAGAAAAATGAAATGTAATACTTACACCAGGACTTTTCGGCCGGAACGGAGCGGGCTGTGAATATTTGTATTTTATGAAAAAAAGTTTTATATAATCAATTTTATTTTTAGAATAAGGTTGAAGGTACTATCATACAGTTACGAGAATAACGAGTAAAAATCATAATTTAATCGGATCAGACGATCAGTTATATCTTACTCTGATTTGCTGATTTGGCCTGGCTTTTTGAGGTGAGAAGACACCCTGGCGCGTCGGCTGGCTAACTTGCTGGACGTGGCCATCGTAGCCCTCCTCCTGCAGTGCCTTGTAAGCCTCACTTTGGCTTGGATCATATTTGACTGGCTTCCTACTGCATAGATCGTTCGTGCAACAATTATGTACACCGTTTTTAGTTTGTTTTTTCATGAGACACATTGTTCAAATTGTGGAAAGCCATATTAAAGCATGAAGTAAATGAAAGTGTAGTCTGCATATTTTGGATGGATTATATATATGCAGAAAATCTCTCGAAGAGGTGTTATTAAATTGCTGCTATTATTATATACTTGCATCTTGAACGTTATACATACGCTTTTTAGGATGCTCAACAAGTTTTGTGAGAAGATGTAGTAGTAAGCGAGATAAAGAGACTTTAGTTTGCCATTTTTCGGTTATTTCCATTCACTGATGTTTTCGAAGAGCGATGGCTTATTATTTACAAAGATAAATAGTATTAGGTACATTTTTTGTTAGTATTTTATGCTTACACTTTATACATGAAAACCTATGCAATCGTCACGACTGATGCGCGTCGCATGCAAATTTATTATTTTGATTTTTAAAAAGCGCAACGCCTGCATTTTTGAATTGTTCAAAAGTTTACTACTTTAAAATCTACATGTATGTATATATCTTTCTTTCAGATATATATGCTTTCGTTTTTCGTTCTATAAGTAATTTCGATCGTTTGCAAGATTTTCGACGACAATTGGATTTGCAAATTTCGAATGCGCGGTTGCGCCTGTGATGTGTTCGACACAACGGAAGGTATAAGATAAAGAAATAAAATAGAATTGATTGAGAGCGCGAGAGCAGATTAATAAAATTTAATTAGGCCTATTGAATTGTGGCCATACATTCTTCGCAGCAGCCTCTCGTGCCTGCTCTTTCATGCGTCTCGCTTGCTCTTCGATTTCCTGTTTCTGTTTCAGGAAGGAAAAGTCTATGAAAATGCTGGAAATATAAAGAAACAGAGAATTTAAGTTAATCTTCGGTATAGTCTCAGTCTCGGCTTGTGCCCCATCTAAAGTTTGTGTGATAAACTGTGTTCTCATTTCAAGCATACATATGTAAGAAAATGTACATTTATGTATCTAAAATGCGAAATTATGTTTTATTTTATTTTTCCAGTTTCTTAGCGTTCCGATCGCGACGTGTAATTTAAATTTTAATGTAAGTATTTTCCTTGCTAAACTAAAGTATATACTTTGATTAATATCAACAATCACAAAAGCAATAAGTACAAAATATGGTAAAAATGTAGAATGAATAGTAGTAGCGAGACAAGATTAAAAAGCAAATCGTACTAGTTATAATGATCATGATTTATAGCAATGGTAGTCTTTTTACGTCGATTATGAAAAAAAGTGTGATAAGCTCATGAAATTATTTTAATGAAATTAATTTAAGCATATAGAATAAAAATGAAAAAAAACCGCGAAAATAGTTGATTTACTTACGGAATGGCCGAGGCCTGGCATTTAATAGTGTCTGCGATATTTTGTTCGGAGTAGAGGCCGATTGGTGAATTGAATTGCTTGTGCACAACCTGCCGAAAAAAGAATATGACGAAAGAGGTGGAGAAAACATATTTGTTACAGTAGTAGTTTAGGTAATTATGTATGTACAAGCTAATAGCGATAATTGAAAAAAAGGTCAGTTCACTCTTTCAGTTTTTTCTTTGATTCTTTTTTATTTGGCAAAATTACTTTTATATATTATTATTATTTTTATTATTATTAATACGAGACAAAACAAAATATATTTATATCACTCGGCATTATAGCTATTATATAGTAAGATGATGATTAAAATTCTGTGTGATGACATTGATTAGGTGTGTATGGTTTATCGTATTATAAGCGATGAGGCGTCAGCATCGGTCCCACCAGTGCCGCAGGAGAATCTCTGGAACGTACGACAACTAAGTGAATTTTTTGCTTTCGTATCATTCGCCGTACAACTTGTCGTAAGTTTCATTCCAAAGTTCCTACATAAAAGTAATTATTAGAATATCGGTGATGGGGATCGACATTTTCACGCATAATAAGTGATGTTTTCTTTCCTCCTTCTTGTAACAGCAATCCTTTCAAAATGTTTAATTCGTAGTGCGCGAGTGTGTACACTGTACAGTGATAATGAAAATGCAGCTGGCCAAGGCGAGCTCGAAAGATCCAATTTCGAATGTAAAGCAAAATAAAGAAATATAATTAGAGAGCCTGCGCGCGAGCGATGTCGGCAGTTTGCCACCTTATAGCTTGTCATTAATAGCCGAGCGAACGAGCGAGCGAGCGAGCGGACTCGCAACGATATGTATATGCGCTGCACATCGCTTGAAATTTATTACGGAAATGCGCTGGACAGCAAGCGATCCGCTGCACGTTTGTATAACACGCGCAAAAAAAATACGTGAGAAGCGAAAATAAACTGCAAATTGCGATGTTTATACAAGTATATCTGTGTTGTGTATTGAGTTGCAAACCTTGGGCAGCTCGCTAGGGCTCAAAACTCGCTGCAGTACAGACTCCGCCACCTATATGCGGTCGTTGTTTCGCGCGTGAAACAACGACGACAACAACAACAACAACAAATGATAATAGTAATAATCGTATAATAGCAGTGATATAACAATGTCGATAAACAGGATGAAACGCGTTACATAATCGCTACAGCCGATTTAAAAGACAGCGAATAATTGTCGATATATATAGAGAAACGTGTGGGCTGGCGGTTCAACGAGCAAGAGTATATAGAGGAGGAGGAGGAGGAGGAGGAACGCGAATCGAGCGTAAAAGAAAAAGGAATAAGTAAGGCGACGTCGCGAATAAAGAAAGTATAATAGGACGCGAGATACTTATACACGCGGAATTCACTTGTCCAGCCGCTCGATTATTCGCAACTCCCTCACGACCGGCGTGATCTGATATTTGAATGTACGTACTTTCTGCTTCATCGCGACCTCGGGGTTAGCGATCTCGTAGTGGTGCGGCGGAGCCCTGACCATAGGGTTCGGATGGTGGCGCAGATAGCACTCGCCGAGCGACGCATCCTTCTTGATCTTGGCGCCGGGTAGGACGAGGGGTGTCGTACGGTATGGCTGGAAAACAAAAAATACACTCGCATCTTCATTTCGGATTCTTCCTGCGTGCGCGTTACCCGCCGCGCGTTTCTGCATGGATATATAATATGTAGTACGACAGCGTATTTTTCGTTGGCTCTCTGTGTGTTCGTCCAAATTTTCGCCTAGTGCTTCGCACATATACCTATAGCTTATATAAAACAGCTCGTTTACATTGGCGTTGCGCGAGAGCTTGCGAATGATCTTCTTTTTTTAGAAGAAAGTATATATGCCTCGAGATTTGAGGCGTGTCGTTAATAGTTTGCGATTAATTGTATTAAGCGAGGCTCGGGGAAAAATTGATCTGTTACTTGTTCAATTGTAACGGCGTGTCTTGGGCGCGCACGCGCACACTGCACACGACAGTTTCTTATAGATCATCGACGCGAGCGGGGCGCGAAAAATCTATCATATATATTTTTGTATCGCGACGAGAATCAGGCAAAGTTCCCGGAGATAGTCCCGGAGAGGCGTCGTCGTTAGCGAATTTATTTGCCGGCTCAGCAGCAGCAGCAGCAGCAGCAGCAGCAGCAGCGGCAGCGGCAACAGCAGCTCTCGAGAGCGTATTAGAGCACTTTGAACGTCGGCCAAGAAAAAGCTGCGATATTCTGTAATAATATCGCGCGCGAACGAGCTTCGACAGCCTCAGCGTTATATTATACATGTATTTATAAATTGTCCATACACCCATCCCTCCGCGCAGCCCCTATAACCGAGAGAAAGCTCATCAAACATGCGCTTGTAGTATACCGCGCGGTTGTTCCAATTAATTTTTCGTTCATTCGCCAAGAATAAAAAATTGTTTATACACATGCGAAGTG
The DNA here is from genome assembly GCA_018906965.1 of Philotrypesis tridentata. Lineage (NCBI taxonomy): Eukaryota > Metazoa > Arthropoda > Insecta > Hymenoptera > Pteromalidae > Philotrypesis > Philotrypesis tridentata. The sequence continues at coordinate 392,259 of JACCIB010000048.1, forward strand.
AAGAAGCTGCGCGTGTGTATGTGATGTGTGCGTGTGCGTGTGCGCCGGATACGTCGACGTCACTTTTTTGGCTTCGCGTGTGCGTCTGTGCGTGCGGCCTAAAAATTTTCGAAAGCTTTCGATTTTTGGCGCATTTGCGCGCATTCCCGACAAGCGAGAGAAGCAGCGCTCGAGAAAGCGATACTTCTAGGCATGTGCGTGCATAGCGCTGGATCCGCCAGAACTAATAATTTTCCTCGAGTTCTACGACTACATTATTTATTTATTATTATTATGTTACTATTATTACTATTACTATTATTATTACTATTTTTATTATTACTACATTTTATTATTTTTTATTTTTTTTACGAACAGCGTTTTTCACTTTGATGAATTATGCGCGTCGCGCGCGCGCTTTATTGAGTTATGTGTTGTCGCGCTGTCCTTTATTGCTCCATAAATTCACGGAATTAATCGTTTGTGAAAAATCTTTGGACTCAAACTGTCTGGCACACTCCTTTTTTTCTACCGACACCGCAACTATACAGATGCTCGATTATGCCTTGAAAGCTCTCGATACCGAGAAAGCACTTGAAATCTGTTCCGCGATACTTCCGCTTCCGCTTTCGAGGCTGCGCATGTATGCGCATAAAAGCTCGTATACTCCTTAGACGCATCGAGAAATGAAGTAGAAGACCAGTGCGAAGGGCAGAACCGACATGTGCACTCGTGCAATATAATATACGCAGACGCAGATCTCGTCGTTCAACGAGATCCCACGTATAGAGCATAATATATATGCACGACTGAGGGAAAGATATGTGTAAAAGCTTCATACTCAGAGGTGCGGAATGATATTTAGGGACATTCCACGTTGCATAAATGGGTCAGGAACATTGCGCGTTTGCATCAAACAGAGAGAGAGAGAGAGAGAGAGCGAGAGAGAGAGAGAGAGAGTGCGAGAGAGAGAGAGAGAGAGAGAGAGAGAGAGAGAGAGAGAGAGCGGAGCAGAGCTGCGACGCGCCCAGACGCGAATTTTCTCGAAATAGATCAAGGCCCCGAGCAGCCCGTTGTAAAAATAAAACGTCCGCTGATATATACGCGCACTTTGTCGTGCGTCGGTTCGACTATATCATATAGGCATTCCTCGGCGTATACAAAGCTTTTCTAGTTTCCCTATGCGTATATCTGCGGCGCCGAGAGCTTTCAAGGTCGACTCCCGCAATATTCACGGTGCTCACACACAGACGTATATACCAGAAAGCTTTATGGCGACGGCGGCGAAATTTGAATGCAGCGCGCGTCAAGCGATTCGCCCTATATGCACAATATATGTAAAACGTCGAGAGCTTACGCGCGCTTGTATACTGCACGTATACGTATTGGCGAACGATATGACGAGACACGAGAGAGAAAGAGAGAGAGAGAGAGAGAGAGAGAGAGAGAGAGAGAGAGTGAGCGGCCTGTGTTTTAGTAACCCAGATTTCCCGGCAAACGAAAATAGCGATGTGTATCGGGGAAGTGCGCGAATCGGCCAGCGCGTGCGTGCTTTTTGCATCGATAATACGTGAAAGCTCGCCGCAAGCTCAAAGGGTGCGCGTACGTGTATTATCAGCCGAGTGGCATTACGCCTGCACGTACAACAAAGAAGGCTTAAGGCAATGAGCGCCGGTAAAAGCTCGTACGGCTTTGGCAAAGCGAGCTTTCGCCGGATGCCAATTGCTCGCCGCGTATTCGCGCGTTGCATATATAGCTGCGCGCGATGTATACATACATAAAATTATACCGCTGCGCATTGCATTCGTTCGCGCGTCAAGTTCATTGATTTCCCCCCCGCGAAAATGAAGCTCGATTGTAAGCCTTGCGTTTATACCCAGTAGACGGCTGCCTCTTTCTCACTGGTCGGCCGGTTGTCGTAGGGCGTGCTGTAGCTCGTCGTGAGGGAACGGCGATACGACGGCATCTCCGTGATCGGCGCTTAAGTGTACTATGTATCGGCTGCAGCTCTCGGTCGCACAACTTCGCGGAGCTTTCGCTGCGAAAGCTCGGAAATGTCTCGGCGGGTTACGCGCGTGTAGGAGAGAGCGAAATGGAGAAAGAGGAAAAAAAATAGGGGCGAGAAAATCGGGGTCTATCCGTGTGTATGTTCGCACTACTCGCGCGGATAGCCAGAAATTAAATCTGCTCGCGTATCTCTCACGGTGCTACTGCGGCTCGATCGATGCGCGGGCGGCCACTAAACTCCGCGCGCGTTCTCCAAGCGCGCGGCCCGCCGCCGTCGTCGTCCCTCTCGCGCGCGCGTGCGATAGTATATAGGTATACATATACGTGTGTGTGTGTGTGTGTGTGTGTGTGTGTGTGTATGCACGACGATGCCACTCCTACGTTTTCGCGCGCGCGGAGAACGAGGCTTGTAATATGTACGTGTAGGTGTATAGCCGAGCTTGCGGCCGTATATTTTTATATGCGCGCGCGAGCTTTTACGCGCGATGCGCGCCCCGAGGACTCGACCTCGACCTTTGGCCTGCTCTCGCGCTCTTTCGGCGATGCTCCGGTTTAACAGCGCCCGAATTCGCTGCTCTGCGCGATGCGCGCGGTGCGACCGACGCGTGTACCAGATATATCACATACGTTTCATGGTTTAGAAAAAAAAAAATAAAATCCTAAAACTCGGAAGATTGAGTTATATTCGAAGCCGGAGCGGCTGTGTACGCAGTCGCCTCGGAATCGGGACTGTCCCGCTCGAATTTTCGCGAAAGCCGCGAACTTGCAGGGAAATATTTACCTGTATGCGCAAGATGTGCATCTGAGGTGTCGCTTCGCGGACGCGAGCGCGCGACAATGTCGAGAATCACATGCAAAAGTTGGATATTTTTAGACGACTTGGACGCACACCTCCGACTTTCCAGCGTCGTCAACTTGTGTATCGCACACGCAGCGACACTGTTACATAGCGCGGCGAACGAAAATATACGCGTTACCCCTTCCAACGGCGTAGTGCGTTTCCGCGTCATTTATACTGGCCGATCTTTCTCTCTCGATGGAAGTCCATTGCTTCGTGCCGGTTTTGTTTACCTATACTTCTGTATTACACAGGCGAGAGTCAGAAATTGACTGCTGTACGTAATACACTCGACGCAATTTGGTATAATGAAGTAATTTGTTAGCTTGTCTCGAGTTTGCTTTATTTGTTGTTTGATGAACAGTAATTAGAGTATCACGTCGCAGATTTAATTTCGTAGTCTAAATATCGTTTAATTTTATTGCTCAACAGCTGAAAAATTACTTCGAAGCCTATTGGGAAAATTTTTATTTCATGCGCATTTATAGTTGCATCGCAATTACTATTGTTACTCGATAATTTTTTAGACTTTGCTCTTTTCTTTATAACACTTTAAAGCATTTTAACAGTAAAAGTCGAAGTTAGCTCGAACGTAGAAGAATAAATTTATCATCTAACACCAAACCAGAAAAGACACTAAACTTCGTGCTATATAGTCCGCGAAAACGAAACTGCGCTTCTAAAACTTCAAAATAATCATCGCTCTCGTTCGACGAAACTACAGACGCTTCGAAATAGGCACTTTCTACTTTATTTGTGTACTTTCATGCACGTCGAAAACTCAAACTGTGAAAATACATTCTAAAATGAGGGGGAAAAAATGAAATTTTTCAAACATTATACAAAAACAAGAACAAACGCACAATTTCAATAATAAAAAAGAATGTTAATCCAACCTGGGACAGGTAGAATCTCTCCTCGCGCACCTCGTCGATGTGCTCGTGCGCCGGCGTGAATCTGTCCGGCGTGAGCGAGCACCTCGTGAACTCCGGAATCTCGATCTCTCGAGTAGGTGGAATCGGGCTCTTGGGCAGTATGGGCGGCACCTGCGTGCTAATCGGCCTGAATCGCGGAGATGCGCAAACATTAATTTCACGTTCATTCCCACTGCAACAGTAGCTGATGCAGCGGTCTGATGCGCGAATTTCCATGCATGTATGTATAATGTATATATATACACGAGATCTCAGGTGGCTGAGATTTCGCATGGAAATTCGCGAGAATTCGTGGACGTGTAGTTTTCTGTACTAAAATTTTTACACGAGAAAATATCGAAGAAATAGTTGAATACCGCCTGCGGCGCATTCTCGCGTGTCATCCTGCATTGACAAGATCCCTGATAAGATCGCGCGTTGGATATTGGCCAGCGAACAAGAATTTCACAACGTTTCGCGGTAATATAGAAATATTGACATGTATATAAGATCGAAGGTTTTTCAAATTTTGTCAATTTGTATTTGAAAATTCCGTCTCGCGCGTGTTCTCGTGAAAAACTTTCAGTGATCTTGCAAGTATCTTCGCTTATATCGTAATAACACAGGCAGAGTTGGTGAATTTCGCGCTTGATATTGTGAGCTTGACAAATATATGTTATATATGCATGGGTGCGCAAAGCAGCAAGTCCAGTTACGTATAAATTCGTATGCCAATTACTTAATTAAGGAAGTGAATAACGAAAAGAGATGAGATGCTTTTTCAAGTAAATGCTTTTTATTGCTGTCGTTTTTTCATCCGTTCACAAAACAAAGAGTTGAGGAGAAATGCGCGCGCGCACGAGCTGCATAGGTATATATAACTATAGATATATGTATGCTGCGCGCGGGCGGCCCCGCGGTCAAAGTTGGCTCGGATCGTTAAAACGGTTAAATTTATCGATGCACATAGCGTCTCTCTGGGGCGGCGTTAGCTTTCACTATTGCACTAACAAACAATTTCCTCGGGTCCAACTATACGCGCATTTCCGCGAAAATCGCTCGAACGATCTGGACTGGCTGTTTCGCTGCGCGAGGCGCGAATGAGAGAGTGTGAGAGAGGCAGAGTGGAGGATGAGGCTAATGTTCTTTGTCACTATAATAATGCAATGCGTATGTGCGTATATGCGGCTTTGGTTTTCAGAAAAGCTGAAGAATAAGCTGCTCGAGCAAGTGCTTGGCGGCAATGCGAAAGCTTCGCGTGAGGGCGAGGCGAGCTGCTCGGGAGGAAATGAGACGATCGCCGAGGCAGCTCTCGTCTACTACTGACTGACTGTGAATGCCTGATGATGATACGTCTGTGCTCGGGGTGTAAGACTCGGACCTTTCGATGGCTAGCTTTACGGACTCGGAATTTTGCAGGAGGTTCTGGGCGTCTACATGCCTCAAGTCGCGCACGTCGTACTCGTCGATTTTCTTGATCACGTCGCCCTTCTGGAGATCCTCGTTCTCAGACTGCAAGCAGAAACACGGGCGATTTATCAGTTTCGTATGGTTCATTTATGCATTTATTTGTTTATTAATTTTTTTTTTAAGAAATTTTCTAAAAACGCAACCTCGTTGGCTAAAGAGAATTCTAAATTTGTTGCATCGTTCGTTAATTTCAACTAATATAGAGTCGTTTGTTCCTAATTCATTATTTCTTGGAACTGATACATACATTATATTTGCGTCTCATTTACGACGTGAGGAATAGCGACTGTCGTATATACATGGACAAAGTCGAATATGAAGCGTAATGTAAAAAAAATTCAAATTTATCTGAGGGGATATACGCGAAAATGGGCCAAGACAACATTTATTCATTAAAGACAAAATTGAACAAGTGCAGTATATATACGAATGAAACTTTATCAAATGATAGACAATTATGCAACAAAGAGTACCTAAGCGTGTGTGCGTGTGCGCTGTATTCTCTGTAGCTCATTGTAATTTGATATGCATTTTTTTGTTACAAAAACGAATCTGGCAACTCTCTGAGCAAATTGAACTTTCGCTTTCTCGCTACAACAACGTTTGAAAAACTGCCTAACTTTCGGACGATACATTCAAGCTATTGCAACAGGATTCGTCGGAATATTTTTCACGACGGTGTAGACAAGAAAACGATAGCATATTACACGCATCTCAAGACGCAGAACTCACACGAGTGACGACCAAGGGCGTGCCGAGATCAGTTCCACCGGCAATGCTGATACCCCAGGGTACGCTCTTGCTCCGCCTTCGCAATTTTATGGTCAGCGTCTGCCGCCTCGTCATAATCCACGCGTGCGTCTATATGCGCGCAATGCGAAAAACCTGTCCACTATAGTATATAGCGGAGATTGAAAAAAAAACCAGCTGAATAACAACAATAAAAAAATACAAAAGAAATGATGAGAAGGAGACACTCGCGCCCGAGAGAGAGTTCGATATCTAATGGGACGTGTGCGTGCGCTCAGTGCGAGCAATGCGACGGTCCAGGAGCCACTGTGCGCGCGCTTCGCGATCGGCTCGATGTAGGGCTAAGTTGACTTTGACACAAGCCTTAAAGGCGGCAATTGCCCCGAGCCAAAACTCTCTCGGCTCTCTATAGACTGTAAGCTTCGCTCCAAAGCTCGACGAGAGACAGATATATAGATATGCATGTCCTCATTCGCTATTGGCTTGGTGCGCTCGCATTGTCTTCTGCTCGCTTTTCCCTCTCTTTCCTCCTCTCCTATATATGTATTCACTTACATCTGCATGTGTATATGGTATGTACGAATGTGTGTGTGCGCGCGGGTTACTGCCGTTCTCTCGGCGAAGCTCTCTTTGCGCGAATATTGCCAAAAAACGCGAATAATTTTGAAGGGAACCCAATGGAAGAATCGCAGCGAAGCTGCGCTTTACTTGCGCCACTTTATGACGAATGAAGGTCAAGCTTCACACCAGCGGTATATAAGTAATTGTCAGAAATCGGTGAAGGAACTGCATAAAGTAGTCCAAAGTCGCGTTGCCTCGATGAGCAAACACGGAAATTAAAATATATATAACGATCACCAATATCTAATGACGTTACAAAGAAATTAATGCATTTAACTCGATACATTTGGACAGTGTAATTATAGTGTATACTTATATATATATAGCGGCGCCGATATAAACCGGCGACGTTTCATTTTGCAGTCGCGCGCGTCGATCGAGATGATCTCTCTCTTTCTCCCTTTCTGTCGTGCGTATAAATATAGAGAAGAGCGCGAGAGGCGTCGAGAAAAAAAGTCAATTGGAGACTACGGCTCTCCGCACCATCGGACGTGTAAATGCGTCGGATCCTGTCGCACACACTACTAGCACGTATAATTAATGCATATACGCATATACTCACGTAGGTCTCGAAGTAGTTTCCAATCGAGAATCTCAGCGACTTTCTAGCCATTTTTTTTTTGTTTCTCTCTCTCTCTCTCTCGAGAAAAAAAAGAAAAACAAACGTCGAGTTACTCTGAGAACGGTAATTTCCTCGCGAGCAGCAGTAGCAGCAGCAGCAGCAGCAGCAGGTGTCGGCCGGGGGAGTTGTGCGGGGTCAGGGCTCCTCACACACGGGGATGTGGACTAGGTGCACGTAGCGTCGCTCGTGACTACCAGGAGCGAGAGATCCGATCCGATCGATCCGAAGACTTTTCCTCGTCTCTCGATCGGATTACCCGCTCCCGGCTCGTAAGCAGCGGGCCGCAAGTGCATAGCCGTCTCCATTAACGCCCGATGCGCGGGCTCCATGCTGCATGTATGCGTACGTGTCGAGACGCACAGTCGCACAGAGCGAAAGAGAGACGAGGCAAGAGAGATCGATCGCTGGCATTGTGTTGGTGCAAGACTCGAATTAGCAGCTGCTGTAGTCCATGTCGTTGGCCTGGGTACGCCACCGGGGCTCTTTTTTTCTTTTCTATTCTTTTTTCGCGCCTGTCCCTTACGCTGCAGCGCCAGAGAAAGAGAAAGAGGAGAAAGAATTCTCGCTACGGCATTCCGAGGGGACGGAGGGGTGACTCTGATTTTTTTTCTTGTAAAAAAGTTTGATCATTGCCTCTGGGATGAAGTTTAGCTTCGAGCATATGCATATTTAAAAAATGAATGTGGCGCACGATACAGTTTAGAAAAATTTTAAGGCGTATATCGCTGGATAGTTATTATAGTTCGATGCGATAACGGATATCTTGCAGTGCGCGCATTGTATCGATAACGAACGTCGTAATGTATGTAAGAGCGTTGGTAAATAAATATAAGCAAACAACACGTCAATGACCTAGAAAATCGGTATGCCAAGCTCATCAAGCATTTGTAATGTAATGTATATCGCAATAGACATTCAGCGCGTGCTTTCGATTATAGCTTATAATATATATGTATATTTATAAATTTGTTTTTCTGTACATCGGAGAACGTATTCAAAAAGTATGCATAAGAAAAGTAGAAAAGATTAACGGAATGTGTGCTTAGAAAATAAATATATACATAAGCGACAAAAATGACACGTGCAATCACAGCGATCGCAGATCTGTTCACGAGTACTCGGCGCTAATCGCCCGGCCGATGACCATCCTTCGTATTTCGCTTGTGCCAGCGCCAATTTCGTAGAGTTTCGCGTCTCGCAACATACGACCGGTTGGATAATCGTTGATGTAGCCGTTACCACCTGCAAAAATCAACGAAACTTACCTTTCATCGCTAATACACATATATGCGCGTGATAATTATTGGCGGAAGACACGCGCGAGTATAACAAGCTTACCGAGTAATTGGATGGCGTCGAGCGCGACTTTCGTGCCGTTCTCGGCGCAGTACAGGATCACAGCTGCGCAATCCTTGCGATTGACGTGACCGTTATCGCAGGCTCGTGCCACCGAGTAGACGTAGCTTCGACTGGTGCACAGCCTCGTGTACATGTCTGCCATTATTCCCTAGTTTTCGTCAGTTCAGCGTTTCATTTTCAACGTTTATTAATTTTAACATTATATTGATCGGGATCGATATAATAGGTTTTTGTCCGTATACCTGAACGAATTGGAACTCGGCGATGTTTTTGCCGAACTGCTTTCTCGAATGGGCGTATTCGAATGCGACGTCACAAGCGGATTGCATAATTCTGTTCGAAAGATTGTAGAGTTCGATTTAGGCGTTGCTATGGCGTACATAAATTTTTAGAAGCAATTTTTACTCACCCTAAAGGTCCACCAGCTAGTACGAGCCTCTCGAGGTCGAGGCCGCTCAGTAGTACATAAACACCTTTATTCTCTTGTCCTAATACATTGGCCACTGCGGAAACAAGCGAATGTTGTATGTATTATAATGTATAAAGTATCGAATTTGTCGATAAATTCTAATTTTGCAGCTAGAACCGCTTATACAACTATGTAAGTGAACAGGTGAATGGAAGTAAAGAGCTTTCGTTTGAAAAAAAAAACTCGCGGCAAACGCGGCAAGAGCAATAAAAAATTAAAAACATTTAGAAAAATGCAAAATGTCGGTCACATATAGCAAATGTTTATTATACCCGCCGTTCATAATATTTTGCTGTTTTTGAACGTTTATAACTTTTGACCGCAGTGTATTCAATCTACACCAATTATGTTTCAATACTGTGAAGATAAATAGCTTTTAAATCAATTTTAAAACTCCAAAATTTTATCGAATCTTTTGGGCTGCTTTCTATTTCTCTTTCTCGAAATCGACCATTTCCTGAGCCACGGGCTACATACTAACTCGTCGTTTTAAAAATATTTCGCCACGTACCTGGGACCTTGCAATTTTCAAAAATAAGCTCGCACGTGTTCGAGCCTCTCATTCCAAGCTTGTCGAGCTTTTGCGCCGTGCTGAAGCCCTCCATCCCCTTTTCCACGATGAAGGCGGTGATGCCGTGCTGCTTTTTGGTGGCATTGAGATCTGTTCTGGCGTAGACGACAAGAACGTCAGCGTCTGGACCATTGGTGATCCAGAACTTGTTGCCGTTGAGAAGGTAGTGGTCGCCTTTCTTCTCGGCTTTCAGCTTCATCGAGACCACGTCCGAACCGGCGCCCGACTCCGACATTGCCAGTGCACCGACGTGCTCGCCGCTGCATAGCTGCATTTTAGATCGTATACTTACTTTTTAGTAGTGCAATAGTGAATCGTATAGGCTGAATTTGTGTGTGTTTATTTATTTATTTATTTATTTTTTTTTTTGCTAAGGCACACCGTATCGATTTTACGCATAAATTGTACTATAATATTGTAATTATATTTAAAATGGAAAGAATAAAGATGAGAGAACAATTTTTTTACGGTAATTAGCAAAAGTATGGGTGCGTAAATTAAGATTTTACTCACTTTAAAGAACCACGGCGCGTATGCACGTTAAAACTGAAAGTCGACGACTCGCACTATTTAAAAGAATAGTCAATGAAATGCTTGCGGTGTTGCGGTGTTAATGTAACAATTAAAAACACCCCTATTGAAAAGAATTACGTATTAATTTCAATACGTATTTGTCATGACGTATACTTTTAGTACGATAAGAACGTAGTACGAAATTCAAGACGAAATGAATTTGAACTTTTAAGCTAAGTAATATGCGTATATAATTGAAATACATAATTGCATCGCGTTATTTTATATTTTTATAATGCGTGCATTGCAAATTTAATCTATGCACACAATTGAAGTACGTATTTGCGTTACATAATTTTATATTTTTATGATCTATCCATCGCAAACGTAAAGAATACGCATAATAAAAAACGTATTTGTTTAACATAACTTTATATATTGGAAAACCCATCCAGTTCAAACGTAATGAATAAATGCAATAGAAATACATATTACGATCTATCCATCGCCAACGTAAAGAATACGCGTAAAATAAGTATTTGTGCTGCATAATTATATATTTTTATAATCCTTCTATTTCATTGAAATTCTTATTTGCAGTGTTATCTGCATAAATACGTATCATAACTATTATCATAATGCTATAAGAAAATCATTAAAAATTATGTACTAATTTGTTTTTTTTTAAATATAATTATTATTTATGATATCTTAATTTTTGTTTGATAAATATGAGCGTAATAATGTTTTACAGTATTATACGCCTAAGAAAAAATAGTTTTGTTTACAATTCCTTTATAATTTTAGAATTTGCTTAATAAAAATATCTTTATATAAGTACCAGCACCTATTATGCGATCGCGTATTTTATTACATTTACAATAGACGAATTATACAAGTATAAACTTTTACTTGGTACAATTCTGTATAATCAATTTTGTATATTAATAAACTTTGCAATGAACGGATTATTAAAATATGAAATTGCATGATTCAATATTACATTTATATTAATTCAGGTATGTAATGGACAGATTATGAAAATATAAAATAATGCAATATATAAATGCGTATTGTAATTACGCATGATATTCATAATACGCTTGTAATTCTCTGAGATTTTGAGATTGTTAAAACATAAAATTGTGTATAGTACTTCGAAATACATTTGCAAATTGTAAAAATATGAAATATAAAATTACTTGATACAATCACGTATCTGAATTATACGCTTATCATGACGTAATCCGTAACGTAATAAACCGTTGAAAAATGAATTTTATAGTGAACTACGCGCATTCTTGACGCACTAGAACTATGTCACAAATGCAAATATGTATGAAAAATACATCTGTGGCTTGCAGGAATAACCACTTAAGTGACATTTTGTGAAAAATTTTTTTATGTCAAATTCGAGGTGCTCTTAGTACCCTTTCTCACAGTACAATTGTAGGATTTCCGAAATGCACAAATATTTTAATTGCCAGCCGATTGCATAATCACTTAACTGCGTCTCTCGTAAAAATGTTACCATAGAACCACTTAAGTGCACTCGGTTTTTTATTTTTGTGCGCGATAGACTGTGTGGAATACATTAAAGCGGTATAATATCACAGATATCTAATTACCTATATCGATATATTCGTCGGTTTTTTTAAATTTAAAAAATTTTTTTAATATTTTAAAATTTTTCACAAATTGTCAATTTGCAAAAACAAAAAAATTACTGGAATCGCTCTGATAAAATTCGTACGTATTCCTTTCAATTTCAATTACACCAAAAATTTCAATTACACCATTAGAAAGGGCATGAGTTAAACTTTAAAAATATGCCCCGCCCGATTTTTTTTTAATTGTAAATTGCAATAGTTACGAGCCCTGAAAGAGAGTGACTGCATAACCACTTATCTGCAAAGTTCCCGCGGAAGCACTTAACTCGAGTAATTTGTTTAGCTTGCGCGTCGAGAAAGAAACTATTTACAAACGTAATACTACGGTTGTATTCGTATTAGATACCTAATGAAATGAGCCAATACTCAGATCTTTTCTCTGGCATTTCGATCTTACGTATTACTCCAAACATTGAAATCGCTTTTTCTCGAAAACACGAAAAAGTCACTTAAGTTGTTCTTCCTGTAAGCCATAGACATAGATTCAACAGGGATCACGTGTAGTATTATATAAGACTTACTTTCGGTAAATACTTGTGCTTCTGGTCTTCGCTGCCGTTTCTGTGTATCTGATTGACGCAGAGATTCGAGTGAGCCCCGTAACTCAATGCCACCGCCGGCGATGCTCTACTGAGCTCTTCGACAAGGAGTACATGATCGAGGTAACCACCGCCTGTTCCGCCGTATTCCTCTTTAACGGTTATCCCAAGTAGTCCGAGTTTTCCGAGCTCTTTCCAGAAAGGCTGCGCCGGACAGAAGATGTCGCGTTACGCGTAAGTCACTTTCACTCGGTTTAATATATGATTCTTCGAAGAATCTATATAATTACCCTCAGCTCGTCGAAGTAATTTTTCTTGTCGATCTCGGCGGCTTTCGGTGCGAGTTCCTTCTGAGCGAAGTTGAACACCAACTGCCTCAACTGTAAATATACGGATAAGTAAAGAAAACGTAATAAGATTCGCTCGATGATATATAATAATACCTATAGACGATGTGATAGCTCACCTCTTTCTGCTGCTCCGACAATCCGAAGACGTTCTCGTCGATCGCGTAGTACTGCGACGACAAAGCCTTGCTGCAGTGCTGCAGCAGAGGCGAGGAGCTCCGCAAAATCGGTTGGAGGCCACGGCGAAGCGTGTGACTACTCATGTCGACGATAGATTCACATTTACTGGCATACTACACAGGGAAGCTCGATTGTCTCGACGACTGCGCTGTCTGCGCACGATCGCATGGCGTTATATGATAGGACTGTGTGCGATGTTTACTACGATACTATTGGCTCGACGTCGTATCAGTAAGCATATTGCTCGCTTTGATTCGCGCATGTATTTTAGAAACGAAATTAGTTCGTGAATACATTATGTGCTTATCATCTTTCCGGATTACATAATGCGGTATTGCTTTGCAATGTTCGTTTTGGAGTAGAATCGTGTAACGTAAGTTGACTTGAGATTTGAGGTCAAGTCAAACTTTTTAATACATATAGGTTATTACTCGTTGTAAATATAGGCACCAGTAGTCGGTCACCCCCCAGTAGTCGACCATTTCTTTCTTATAACATATTAACATATTTAACGTAACAAAGTAATTTATGATTGTTATATTATATATTATTTAAATATTATAATTCCTCAACATTTAAGCTTCTAAAATTGTATAAAACGTGGAATTAATAATGGAAAGGTTGTATTTCATTTTGGATATGAAGTGATAGGTATTTTGCTTCTGGTGGCCGACCACTGGGTATTCAGATCTGGATCGCAGTTCTATTAGTCGGGCAGTAATAAAAATGAGTGTAAGAATTTAGAACAAAGAAAATCAGTATAAAATAAAATATGAATTAAAGCATCATTCTTTCAGTAGTAACTTAATTACAGAATCCAAATGACTAATTTCATCTCGAATAGGAGTAATAAACTATTAGCACGTAAAAAGAAATCTTTTTTTTTTAGTTAAAAATTAGTGGCCGATAATTAGAGCCTCGTGTGGTCGACTACTAGAATAAGTGGTCGACTACTGGCGAAATGTAGATTTTTTTTAAACATTTATTATATTTTTTTATAGCAAGTACAGCTTCAAATTCAAATGCAATTAGAGACAAATACTTTTTCTATGAGTTTCCGTATTTCCTTTTTCTTGTAATCAATTTAAACCATATTTTATACTAATTCAAACTCGAAATCACTCTTAAGTGGCCGACTACTAGCGCCTCTATACCTTATGAAATATTTTAAGAATCCTGAATAGTACCCGATCACCAAAAGCATTGTTACACAATTGAAAAAGTGCAGAATGTAGATGTTAAAATATCATATATTGATTGTAATTTGGACTTTAAGTGTAGGTGTTATAGATACTTTTTTTTATGCAGGGATAAAAAAATTTATAAACAATACGTAATTTTTCATGAAAATCTTAAGATAATCACAAAAAAATATTGATGTGGGATTCGTGGTGTATCTGATGATCATAGTGATGAAAATGTCGTTAACAAGTAACGATATAACAACCACAAATAAATGTAACAATGCACTCGACGTTTATACTCTTATTACTAACTTTGCTACGTCCCAAATCACACTCTCTCATCTTCAACCCTAACCCTGATACAGACAGCCTAAGATAGAGTTTTTTTTTCTTCTTCCTTGATGAGTTATCGACAACAAGCCATGTACTCAATGCTTATTCCAAATCTTTAAAAAATGGCAGATCTAACAGAGGATATAAATGGATTCCGTTTAGACTTCGAGTCGAGCGGGAAAGGAAAAATGAAAGGAAAGGTCGGCAAACACGTACGAGAGACCGTGTCCACGGAGCCTTCCTGTAATAATTAGGATAGGAAAGATAGAAAAGAAAGAAATATAAATAGGACTTCTATAACGTAGAAGCTCCGCCAGAAAGAAGATAAGGGAAAGCTCCGAAAATTTCACGCACAGACTGAAGATAGAACAACCGCTCGGCTCGAGACCCGGAAGCGGAATCCGTAAGATAGAGTTAAAGTCAGGCATAGTATCTCACTCTCTCTCTCTCTCTCTCTCTTACTCACTTGTACACCCACACTCCCACAATTATAAAAAAAAAGTAATAAAAATTTTATTTATCATATGTTTCAAATTATTTTTATTTCAAAGACCTAAATAGATTGAAATAGATTGAACGAATTCGTAATAAATATGAAATTCTATATTTTTTATTACTTACTTTATTTGGAGCAAAATAACAAAATGAAGCGCTTTGAACGCCGCAAACGCAATCTCAAGCTCTCTCATGATGAATGCAAAATAAGATTTACTGCGGCTGCACAACACTTGACGTTCGCACGTCTTTGTTATATGGACCGTAATATTTAATATATATAACGACGATGGTTAAATCGTTATACGCGTTCAATAATAGCAGTTATTGCGGCGGGTATAGAGCTCTTGGGTGTCATCCTTATATAGTTCTACAACACAAACAACAGCAAAGTTCAGGCATTGTTTGTGTGCAGTCGACCATTTTACATTAATTTTTTACACACGATATCAGTACTTAATATATTTATTAATCTTATCAGCATATAATATAACTTGATCGATTTTACCGGCTATACAAGCTTGCAAATAATTATTTATCACTAGGATAATGCCATCTCTTTAATACTTTAGAACTGCATTAACTATTTACTTTCATAAGTTTATAAGCTATAGTATGTAAACATGCGCTATATAAGTTTCAAATTCTATAAAGCAACACGTGCGGAACTAATCCGGGGTCATGGATAAATTATGTATTTATTTTTTAATCTGATGTCTTCAAACTCGTCGCGGTAATATCAACGAAGATAGAATGTTCGTTGGTAATATTACTGCATTTACTGCATTTACTGCATTATATTATATTATATATACTGCAATTACAATATACAGACAAACACACACACACACACACACACACACAATATATACAATATATATACAATATATATATATATATATAAAGAGAGCTATATATAGATATATTGTATATATATACGCACATGACACGCGGGACGCGGCCAACACGAAGGCTTCGTTGACGCGGCCAACGCGGCAACGCGGCACATGTGTTTACATTGATCCTTTTTACTCGAACTCGATGCTTCTCGCACATCGAAGATGAATTTTAGCGACTTCTCAAGATAGCTTAACGAACATCACGTCTCAATATGGGATCACGTAAAAATTACGATTCTTTGCCCACTTATAAGTTGAATGAGAAAAAATACAATAATGTTGTTCAACATATTGAGGTTAGTAAGGTTATGATTTACCCGAAATACATTTGCCTTCATGTAAATTGTGCATAAAAAATGAAATTATTTTGATCGTAGAACAAATGGAAACTCGTTCCGGCATTTTTGAAAGGCAAAGGACTTGTAAAGCAGCACATTGATTCGTTTAATTATTTTATCAATGTCGAAATCAAGAAGATTGTTAAGGCCAACGAAAAGGTCCTCAGCGACGCCGATCCTCTCTTTTATGTCAAGTAAGGCATATTTTAATGCTCATAGAAAAAAGTTTATTCTTCATAATTAACTGTTTACTTTCTGTGTATAATTCAGATACTTAAATGTTTCCATTGGCATACCCGATGTCGAAGAAGGATTCAGTGTATCACGTCCAACTACTCCACATGAGTGTCGATTGAGAGATTTGAATTATTCAGCTCCAATTACAGTTGATATTGAATACATGAGAGGCCATCAACCAATAATTCGAAATAATTTATTGATTGGCAGGTGCGTAAGAGATTGGTGTATTATTTAAAAAATTAAATAACATGTGTATTTTCAGGATGCCAATTATGCTGCGAAGTTCTAATTGTGTATTATCTGAAAAATCAAATTTTGAACTGGCAAAGATGAACGAATGTCCTCATGATCCTGGTGGCTATTTTATTATTAATGGACAAGAGAAAGTTATTTTAATTCAAGAGCAGATGCTCAGGAACAGAATTATCTTGGAGGAAGATAGTAAAAACTGCATAGTTGCATCATGTAACAGTGCAACACAAGAAAGGAAAACTAAGACCAATGTAATTGGTAGGGCAGGCAAATATTATTTACGACACAACATTTTTCAAGATGTAAGCATTCGAATTTTATTGACTTAGTTTTAAGCAGTAACATTAATTTATTTTGTGTTGATACATCTTGCAGGACATACCAGTTGTCGTTATATTCAAAGCTATGGGTATTGTGTGCGATCAAGAAATAGTACAACTTGTTGGAACAGAAGAGAATTTTATGAAGAAAATCGGATCGAGTTTGGAGGAATGTCATGCACTCAACATATTTGCTCAAAATCAAGCTCTTAAGTATTTAGGAAACAAGAGAAAACAAAAGCGCTTTACAGTAGTCAAATCAAGTATCACCGATGAAATGAAAGATGTTTTAGCTTCAAATATTCTGAGTCATGTTCCTGTAAGTTTCATTTTTTGACGCAATCTATAAATTATTAAAACATTGTAAACATGCGTAATTTTTGTATAGGTTGTAGATTTTAATTTTAAACTAAAAGCCACTTATCTCGCATTGATGGTACGAAAAGTTATGATTGCACAAACAGATGGAAAACTGGTTGATGATCGCGATTACTATGGTAATAAAAGGCTGGAATTAGCAGGCTCATTACTATCTCTTATGTTTGAAGATCTCTTTAAGCGTTTTAACTGGGAGGTGAGTGGAGAAATCTCTATAATATCCAAAGTTTATTGCATAATTTTTCAAAATGGATTTTCTGTTCTGTCAGCTAAAACAAATAGCGGATAAGAATATACCGAAGATTAAAGCGGCTCAGTTTGATATTGTCAAACACATGAGGCATGATTTAATTACAAATGGATTAGCATGTGCAATATCTTCTGTAAGTCTCTGGAAATTGAAATAATGTTTCTATGTTGTAAAATCTCTATTTACATTTGTATTTTTTTTTTTGCATAAATATAGGGAAATTGGACAATCAAGAGATTTAAAATGGAAAGGCATGGTGTAACGCAGGTACTCTCTCGGCTATCGTATATTTCTGCCCTTGGTATGATGACCAGAGTGAATTCACAATTTGAAAAGACTAGAAAAGTATCTGGGCCACGTTCATTGCAACCTTCTCAATGGGGAATGCTGTGTCCCAGTGATACACCTGAGGGAGAGGTAGAGAATATTTTAATTTAATTGGTATTTTTCATTAGTATCACTACATTTATTTGTCTATAACATTTTTCAGGGTTGCGGTTTGGTAAAAAATTTAGCTCTCATGACACACATTACAACGGAGATAGAAGAAGAGCCTATTATGAGGCTAGCTTTCAACCTTGGGGTTGAGAATGTAAATATTTTAGGAGGAGAAGAGATAAATAACAAAGATGTATACATGGTTTTTTTGAATGGAAACATTTTGGGCATAGTTAAAAATTACTATCGATTAGTAACAGTTTTTCGTTTACTGAGAAGGAAAGGTCTAGTCAACCAATTTGTATCTATTTATCCTCAACATCAACACAGGTATATTTACTGCATAATGTAGACTACATAGTGTAGTAAACATTTTCACACTAACGAAAGATTATTTTAGATGTGTGCAGATCAGTTCTGATGGAGGAAGATTATGCAGGCCATACATCATTGTTGAACACGCTCAATCCTTAGTCAAACCAGAACACATTAAACTTCTCGAACAGGGGGTAAGAAGTTTCGAAGATTTTTTACATGATGGAATGATAGAATATCTGGATGTGAATGAAGAAAATGATAGTTTCATCGCCTTTAACGAATCAAACATAAACGAGGAAATAACACATTTAGAAATCGAACCATTCACACTTCTCGGCGTTTGCGCAGGTCTCGTACCCTATCCTCATCATAATCAAAGTCCGAGAAATACCTATCAATGCGCTATGGGTAAACAAGCGATGGGCACAATAGCTTACAATCAGCGGAATCGAATCGATACTCTAATGTACAACTTGGTGTATCCTCACGCTCCGATGGTTAAAACTAGAACAATCGAACTAATTAACTTCGATAAGCTTCCTGCTGGTCAGAATGCAATTGTAGCTGTTATGTCTTACAGCGGCTACGATATCGAAGACGCTCTGATTTTAAATAAAGCCTCGATTGATAGAGGATACGGTCGATGTTTAGTTTACAAAAATACCAAGTGCATATTGAAAAAATATGCGAATCAGACAAGCGACAAGATTATGGGTCCTTTGATAGATGCGACAACGAAAAAGGCAACTTGGAAACATGATATCATCGACAACGATGGTATTGCAGCTCCTGGTGAGATGGTTGAAAATAGGAAAGTTATGGTTAATAAATCTACGCCGTCAGCGAATAACGGTCCTGTAAGCACAGGTAGTCAAGCTCAAACGGAGTACAGAGAGGTGCCTGTGATGTATAAAAATCCTGTGCCAGCTTACATTGAGAAAGTAATGATTTCTAGTAATGCAGAGGATGCATATCTGATCAAACTTCTTTTGCGACAAACCCGAAGACCGGAGATTGGCGATAAGTTCAGTAGTCGTCACGGGCAAAAGGGAGTAACAGGTAAGATTTATTCCCTTCACACTTTGCATCGATGCTGTGAAGTTTTTCAGATAAACATTTTTCTATTCATTGTTAGGATTAATCGTCGAACAGGAAGACATGCCATTCAATGATTCTGGAATTTGTCCCGATATGATTATGAACCCTCATGGATTTCCATCTCGTATGACAGTTGGCAAGCTGATCGAGTTACTCGCAGGAAAAGCTGGAGTACTCAAAGGCAAATTTCACTATGGAACCGGTACGTATCGTTTTCTGTTCGTGTAAATTCTTGGAGATCTAAAAAATTTTAATTTCCGATGTACAGCTTTTGGAGGATCGAAAGTGGAAGATGTGTGCGAGGAGCTGGTAAGTCAAGGTTACAACTACCTGGGTAAAGATATCTTTTATTCTGGTTTAACCGGAGAACCGCTTCAAGCTTACATCTACTCTGGACCTGTAAGAGAAAAATCCATATTAATCCTTTTAATAAACCATAATAGAACGCGCATAACGGTAAATAACGATTTCTGTTGACGTTTACCAGGTGTATTATCAGAAACTGAAGCACATGGTTCAAGATAAAATGCACGCTCGTGCTCGTGGTCCCAGGGCTGTGCTAACGAGACAACCGACTGAGGGTCGTTCAAAGGACGGTGGTCTAAGATTGGGCGAGATGGAACGTGATTGCCTAATCGGCTATGGTGCCAGTATGATGCTGATCGAAAGACTGATGTTGTCAAGTGACGCTTTTGACGTTGACGTGTGTAACAAGTGTGGCTTGATGGCTTACAGCGGTTATTGTCACAGTTGTCGATCAAGTGCGTGCGTTTCCACCATCACCATGCCGTATGCTTGTAAATTACTTTTTCAAGAACTACAGTCCATGAACATCGTCCCTAGGCTCACTCTTAAAAATTACTGTGACTGAGTAATAAATAATTTCTTTTATTCTTTTTATACATTAAATCTCATGAAGTAGATGGCCAATCTTACAACAGTTGTGTACATATGAATAAGTAAGAACAATATTGTGAATAATAACGTCTGGTTTTTAAGGGGATATCAAAGTCGAATCGTATTTTGCTAAGCTTTTTGAAAAAATTTCTATTCATATCAATAACAAATAAAGTGAAAAGTATTGTATAACCACTTTATACATAAAAATGGCAGAATTTTTTATTTACAAATACAGAATCAATGTGACTTTGACATCGCCTTAAAATGCTACCCATGAATTTTCTATTTTAACAAATAAACGACAAATTAAAAAAAAATAATTCTTGAATGCTTCTATCGCACGACGATTGAAAATATTTAAAAAATAAATTTAAACATTTCTAATAATAAAGTAACTAAGATGGCTCGCAGAGATGTTTAAATTCATTTTTTTAATAAGAAAAAAAAAACTTCAAATTACATATGACATTGTTTGAAATCGTTCGATTTCGATACTTACTTACCTCGAATGATTTCGTGCATTTCGAGTTTTCTAATTCGAATAAGATGTACGGAACACGGGATTGAAACGATGCCAGCTCAGCCTAGTGCCTATAGTCGCCTAGTGTTGCATATGTACACATATATATATATCAGGGGATCGACGTCTTGCCGCCGAGATTCCGGGAAAGCTGCGGAACGATGAAACAGTTGTACTCTCGAGTGGCACGGGAGTCGACAAACATACAAAATATCGCGTCTTTTCGTCCTCCGGCTACGGTATATCAACTCGCGCGCGTTAATTTTAGTGAACAATGTAAAAAGTTTAAATAATCTCGGGTTCTCGGTGTGCGCAAAAAACTCGTCGACCCGCCGTTCGGGCCGAGTATCAACCAAAGAGACAGGAAAAGGCGAAAGTATATAATAATTTCGGAATCACTGTGCGAAGCCTCTTGCGTCGGTCGATTCCAAATTCGTTAAAACCGCAGCCGAGGTCTTGGGGCTTTGTTTTTTTTTTGGAAAATTTCGAAGAACGCGAGTGAGAACTAAGCGGGAGCCATGAGCTCCAACAATTCCCAGCCGCTTTTCGCCTGTTCCAGGTGCTTCTCGAGGCATCCCTTCGAGGAGCTGTCGCCCGGCCAACAATTGTGCAAGGTTAGAAAATCAGCAAGTTTCACTTTCAGCCGAAGCTTTAACCTATTTTCAAGGTTACAACAATTGCGAATGCGTATTTACTTCGTTTAAGCTGACCGGGGGTAGAAAGCACTGGTAATCGGCTCTGGGGGGATGGTTTAGAAGTTATATTGGACAATGCAATCGTTTCATTAGACTTTTATAATTATTTTACTCGATTAGTTGACAAAATTCGATGGGCCTACATCTATATACCTAACTATTTTGATGCATATATGCTGTGCAGAAGTCTGCTATTTTTGTACCGTTTGTCGAAGGAATCTTTTAATTTATAATATAAGGCAAATGGTTGTATAATTGTATTGTCGTTGATCTGTTATGGACTGTTACAAGCAAAACTGCAACGATACATTGTATGCCATATTTAATACTTTCCTCAAAAAGTTAAATTATTTATTCAGGAATGCAGAGGAACGTTTCCCGTGGTCAAATGTACATACTGTAGGTCAGAATTCCAACAGACTATGTAAGTATCGCTCGTTCAAAAGAATACTCATTAGATGAGTATTAGAGTCAAAAATGATTGCCCTATCTTCTCTTGCAGGAAGGGAAACACAAGTACAATATGCAAAAAGTGTGAACAAAATGTCAAGTCTTATGGAAAACCTTCAGCTTGTGAGTACTGCAATACCATAGCTGCATTCATTGGAAGCAAATGCCAGAGATGCACGAATTCGGAAAAGCGCTATGGCCCACCGGTTACTTGCGAGCAGTGCAAGCAAAAATGTGCCTTTGACAGACATGATGAAGACAAAAAAGTAATTTTTATTCCAAATGGAAAAAACTTGTAATGTTAAATATTATTAAAGTAATAACTTTCAACAACTTGTTTTTAAGGTTGATGGCAAATTGTTATGTTGGCTGTGTACATTATCATACAAGCGAGCTCTGGCTAGAACAAAACAGTCAGATGCAGACAGAAAAGCCCATTTGAAAATGGTTCAGCAACAAGCTGCAAAGCACAAAGAGCAAAAGTAAGGA
This sequence comes from Philotrypesis tridentata, assembly GCA_018906965.1. Taxonomy (NCBI): domain Eukaryota; kingdom Metazoa; phylum Arthropoda; class Insecta; order Hymenoptera; family Pteromalidae; genus Philotrypesis; species Philotrypesis tridentata. Next base: position 414,705 of record JACCIB010000048.1, read on the forward strand.
ACTAACTATAAAATAATTTAATCGCTTAATACAGTTGGTTCAAAAAGTTGAGATCGCGTTTGGTACATTGTAGGCTGAAGGGTCACAATAAGAGGCCACATAGAGTAGATGTCACAAAGCTTCCACCACAGTCTGATTCAGGGGATAGTAATGGTCCAACACCAGTCAAGGCAGCCAGAATGGCTGGGGTTCATGATCCTCATGATCCTAACATCTCTGATCACGTAGTCGCTGTTACATCTCTTAAAGAAAAGATAGCGAATCTGCAAAAACAGATTTCTGTGAAAGACGGACAGCTTCTTGCTAAAGAAAAGCAGGTAACATATTTAAAAAATTGGGTGGTCAAAAAGATTTGACAAATGAAATTGTATCTTTGAAACTACAGTTGAATTTTTTTTGTAGATAACAGAACTCAAGGCAAAAAATTTCACGTCCGAGTCAGAGCTACGTAATAAAATGAAAACTTCAGAGAAAGAGTATGAAAACAAAATATCAAATATGCAACACAAAATTTCAAATTTGTTAAAAGAAGTAGCATCCTTGTCAAAGAGTACAAAACGTGATAGATTGTCTATCACGAAGAGTGAAGCAGGGACCAACAGTGGAAGTGGAACTGATAGTCCTGTACCTTGATGAGGTAAGTAGCGTGCACTTGTTTCATGAACGTGAAAAAATGTTTTAAGTCTTATACATCATCATAATTTTCAATGATTTCAGGGTTAGCTGCATCAATATTACATACTCTATGTCCAGATCCACTAGGCATATGTGGTCATGAAATAGCAAATTATTTTCAATCAGGAAAAGAAAAAAATGTATTATTTTTCTAATTATATTATACATATGAACTATCAATTGTGCTATATTAGTTGTGCAAATTATTTTTCGCCCTCCTAGTATGGGCGGTAAATAGATTGCACCGATGAATTTGCTAAACTCATTAGCATTTTGTTTTTACGACGATTTTTTTTTCTACGTGTACACTACGTTTACGTTGTCGAAAACTTAATATACAGTAACTACGCTAGGACAATATTCAATTCTTTTATTTTTTTTTCTTTTTTATTTGTAAAGAAAACTGTAAACTGTTATAATTCCATTAAGAAACTTATCAAGTCTTTCCATAAAGAAAAACAAATTTTACGGACATAGCCGACGCTCCAAATGAAACCGGAATTCAATTAAATTTAGAACATCAATGTAGTGACGATTGATGCCGAGACACGTGTTGTAATAATAAAAAAATGAGGAGCGGCAGCTATGATATTTTATTATTTATAATTGTAAACGACGATACACCAAGCCCATGGTGATTGTAGAAAAATTTGCAATAAAAATATAAAAAAAAAATGTGACCATTGAATCAGTGAATGGCCCCTGTGTAGACGTACAAAAAAGCAGACTCAGTCTTTTGAAACGATTGCTACAGGAAACGATTGATATAGGATTGACAGGGTACTTAGTTCGCGAACAGGGAATCAAAATAAAGCGTATAGGCACTCGCATTAAATATCCAACAGCCATATATTTATTCTGTATTTTTAAGAAACAAATGCTAAATTGAGCATTACCTATTTCATAATTATAATGATAATAAATGCGTAACAATTCATTATTTACGAAGTATAAGGATAATTAACATTTAATTTATAGTCGTTTAAATACGAAACGTGCGCGTGCACGCGATGTAAAGTACAGCGGTAGTTTGTTTTTTTTTCTCTTATCATCATCCTCCTTTGATCAATGCGTGTGTGTCACTGCTTTTCCACTTTATTGTTTTCACGTATCATCGACTCGAGAGACAATAAAAACTAAATATTGCTTGTCCGTTGCCGAGGGCTTCCTAATGTATACAATAGTGTCATTAAATTCGTTTCCACATTCTCGCAAATTCTCTCTCTCTCTCTCTCTCTCTCTCTCTCTCTCTCTCTCTCGCTCGCTCGCTTTCTCACGCTCTTTCGGTCGATGACTACTTTCAGTATTATAATTAAGTATCTTAATTTATTTACAATGAAAATCACCCGTCGCTTGCTCTCATTTTTCGTGCACCCGAATTTTTTTATCCTCCTCGCGAATTGTTCCCTCCCCTGCTATACGCGGTAGTCGTTTTTTTCCCTCCCCTTACGTAACCCTCACGTAACTTTAAAATTAAATTTCGTTTTCATTATATATCGATTACAGTGGCTCATCCATGTATTATATGCGTGTGTGTGATTGCAGTGGTGCGTTGGCAAGGCCGGATTTCGTCTGTCAAATGTAGAGAAAAATGACGATAATCAAAGTGTCGCCGAGGGCGCAAACATCACCTTTCATTTTTCATCATTACAATTGTATTATATTCAGCAGTCTTTTGATTGTTCACACATAATATATTGCCGATGTGCATGTTTAATAAATGAGACGTCTAATCTCGAAGCGCAGTCTTTTCATCGCATATTCGAGAGAGTATAATTTGCTTCGAGAGTAGACACAGGATATACATTATGCATGTATATATACATATAATATATATATAAATATAGAGCGACTTTCAAAAAATCAGTACTTGCTCGCTTCCGGGGTGAGGATTCTCGAGCAGATTTGAAATTCGCCCATTGTATCGTACGAGGTGTATACGCGTGTGTATGTGTGTGGTTCACCCTCAGCGACACGCAAATTATAATCCGATGAAATTACACAAGCACCTATAGTACCGTTCTATTTTTTTCTTCTCATCTGTGTGTGTATGTGTGTGTGTGTGTGCGTGTGTGTATGGTTTTTGATTGATCGCACGTGGCCGCACGCACTCGTTTTTTCATTCTCGTCACGTCGCCTTCTTTTTTAAGTCGCTCGCACGCTTCAAGTAAAATCTCTCTCTCTCTCTCTCTCTCTCTCTCTCTCTCTCTCTATAAAATATGTGAAAAGAAAAGAAACCGAAGAACGAAAAGAGTCCTCGCTATTCTGTATTATACTGCGTTATTACATCATATTAAATAGGTATATTGCTTGGAATGCTCTCGATTATAGAATCTTCTCTTCCTTATCGTACTATTATGTCTATAATTATGTATAGTCTTTTTGTTGCCCCGTTCATTTTTTTCATTATTCGAGTGTATAGTTATGTTATGATGTTCTTGAGAAAATTATATTATCGTTACAAAGGGCTCTTTCGCACATCTCTCTCTCTCTCTCTCTCTCTCTCTCTCTCTCTCTCACTCTCGTTTGGGTCGCGAGCGATGTAGCGCAAAAAACAAAAAGAATATATATTTTGTTTATTGTATACTTTCTTTTCTGAAAAAACGATGATCAGTATGTATTATAATATACGTATCGGTAATGAGAAGCTATGAGATAAAAATTGTGTTTGTGTAAGTGTCGCGCGCATTTTGCTTTTCGATATCAATCGATGTATGGAATATCGTCCCCCAAAGAGTCTCGTTTGTGTGTATTAATTAATGTACTCTATATGCACTTATGTAGCTTGAAATACTGCATCGAAGTTCGAGTATACAATATAGTGTATATGATTCTCTTAAAAAAGAAATAACAAAACTTGTCGGCCTGTGTATTACATACTAATTACTCCTCTACACGTAATAATATCGATCAGACTCTCTCTTTCATTTACGTTTACTTTGTTTCGTTTTTTTCTTGTTTCACCAAGAAACTAAATATATTCTCTTGAGTATTGAATGCTCGTTTATATAGAAAGAGGAAAAACTAAAAATTTCTCTCTCTGTCTCTCTCTCTCTCTCTCTCTCTCTCTCTCTCTCTCTCTCTGCGTCCCTGGCTTTTATAAATATATCCGCGTACAAACTGGAAAAGTAATATCAAGTTCCTTTCGATGACGAGCGTCTCCGTGTATATGTAAGTGAGCGCGTGAGTCTGTCTCTTATACAAAAATATATATATACGCAACCGGTTTCTTCGGACAAAAACAAAATCGCAGCCGCTACATACATATCGTGTACATATATATATTCCCTGCCTCTCCTCTCCGTCTCTCCTCACTTTTTTTCGCGCGCGACTTTACGCGCAGCCGCTATTTCTATTACAAATATCCTTCGCGGTGGGCTACGTTCGATTCCTATATACAGTCTTTATACGACACCTTCTACACACGATAGTCTAATGGAAGTACCATAGATTTTTTTTCTTTTCTCGCGACGCTTCGGAGCAAGTCTTGTGTTTCATTTTTTTTTTTTTTTTTCGTAAGTCGTACACCGGACAGATTTTACGCAAAAATAATTCTGTGCGTGTGTGCTGAGAAAACAATTAGTGCGTATCGCTCCAATAGAAGTTTTTTCACAGTGCATTTTGTGATTCGATTTTGCCCTGCCAAGGGCTACGAAAGTAGAATAATAAACGAAATGTGTATAAATGCACTTCACATGGATAGCGTTATTTCTGGATAGAATCTCTCCTTTATACGGTTAATTTGTCATCGAAGCGGGCTCTCGAGCGTACGTCGCTCCGAAGCGCGACGCGACGAGAAAGGACAACATTATATGTATGCGAATTCGATTTATCGAAACTTAGAGAATAAAATTTTTGTGCGACAGTCCGCGTCTTTAAGAGCGACACAGCGCTCTTTTAACAATTTATACATCACAATATAGAAGCCGATTGAACGAATAGCGTGTCTTTCATTTATTTATTTTATTTTATTTTTTTCGTAATTGACTCGAATCCAGGTTGAAAGTAGTCCTTGCTTTATATCAGATCGATATCGTTGGATTTCTTTTCTTTTTGTTCTTATTGTGACCTTTATTCGTAGACGTGCCGGAAAATGGAAAATTTGATGAATAATACATCCAATCGAAAACAATAGTTAAGTATACACATAATAACGCTCTTTTGACTAGCTTCGCCGCGCAAGGACTACCCTAACCGTTTCGCTTGTAAATATATCTCCGCATTTTCACGCACACACATACGCGTATGACGAACGCAGCCTACCGATAATTTATTAATTTTTTTTCTCCCGTCAATTTTCTCATCGTTTTTCCTACAATTTACCATCGCTCTCTCGCTCTCTTTCTCGCACTCTCCTTCTTTCGCAGTCGACGAAGTATACTTATGCGCTTCATCACCTCGTGTGTATCTCGCTCGATTTCCTTTTTTTTTAACTGTTCATAAATTAGAGCATTAAGTTACGCTTTGAGTTATCGATTAATTAATAGTAATGTTAGTATTTACAGGTACAGGTCTCGCATAGTTGCAGTCGTGTCGTCACTGGTTTCATCGATTCCCCCTCTCTTTGCTTCGTTTTTTTCGCTCTCACCAGTCTCTTCCGCGCACGGAGAACAATCGCGGAATTATACACAAGCCAACACCCGCGGCGGACGCCGACAAAATCCGCCCTCTCTCCCCCTCCCTCCCTCCCTCCCTCCCGCTCTCTCCTATGTATGTATGTACTTTTGCTTCCGCACGAGTCTTATTATAATTTCACATCCTCGTTTCGTCGGAGGAGCGACAGACGAGCGCCGATTTCGCGCGATCAACGTCACATTTGCGCGCGTGAATTCTATCTATATATAGTTTATTCGGTATACATAGCTATAGGTAGGCGAGGTCGTTTCCGCAGCGAGAAGCAAGGCCGCCTCGCCCGAGCGAGATGTTTTATGCGGAAGCGGCGAAAAATATAGGTGATGAGAAATAACTTATCGAGTATGTATCGTATGTATTGTATATATATATATACGGATAATGCATTGTAATGATACAAGTTTGCGTTCGTTCGAGAGGATCGATTACTTTCTGACTCGAAGGAGGCGATTGTCCTTCCCGCTGCGTTTATTAATGCAAATGTGCGAACGAGGGCGTCGACGTCGCTCCTCTCGATATAATTGTATATTGTGCGACTTGGCGGCTGGCTATACGTAAATATGATGCGTTTGCGTTGAATGAAATTTCGTCCTCATCGTGTAATGGTTATCTTTTTCTTTCTGTCTCTCTCTCTCTCTCTCTCGGTTTCAGACTCGATCGGGATGTTTCATCGCGTGTCTCGTAGGAAGAAGTTGCCTTACTTTTCTCGCGAATTTCTCTCTCGCTGTGTGTCTTGGCCTCGGTTCCTCGAGGCCGCGGGCGAGCGGCAAGAGGCGCGGCGACTTAAGTGCACTCGATAATGTGCGGCTGCGAAGTCTCTATGACGCTCGGCCTGCCGACCGAGTTCTCGAGGTTGTGCAGGGAGGTGGGCATGTTTCCTGCAACAGAGTCGCAAGTTGGCCGTGAAGCTCAGCGTGGCTTTGGAGAGAAAAGGGAAAGGTGCAGCGAGGGTGAGCGCAGGACACGACTTACCGACGTTCATGTCGGGCGCGTACTCGTAGTAGGTGGGCGAGCCGACGGCGGTCGCCAGAGCGAGCTCGTCCTCGATGTTGTTGGGCCGGCAGCTCGTCGTCTTCCAGTGCGTCCTCAGTCCCGAGGCGCTGATGTACTTCTTGTCGCAGACCTGGCAGGTGTAGGGCCGCTCGTTCGTGTGCAGCCGCTTGTGGAGCTTCAGGTGGACGAACTGGGTGAACTTGGCCGTGCAGAGGTCGCAGGCATAGGGCTTCTGGCCCGAGTGCAGCCGCAGGTGCGTCTTGAGGTTGGACGTCGAGCTGAACCTCTTCTTGCAGATCTCGCACTGGTGCGGCTTCTCGCCTGCGTGCAGGGGATTCGTCGAGTTTTCAGTTTTCATTCGTTATTCATCGTTAAACTACAAAAGCGCAGAAAAGCTGCAACAGCGGACTTACCCGTGTGGACGAGGTGGTGCTTCTGAAGATGCGCCAGCTGGGTGAAGCTCTTGGTGCAGACGTTGCACTTGAAGGGCCTCTCGCCGGAATGCGTTCTCAGGTGGACCTTGAGGTTGGAGAGCTGGCCGAAGGTCTTCCAGCAGACGTTGCACTGGTAGTGCATCTTGCCGTCCTTCTTCTTCAGGGGGTAGGGCAGCGACCTGTAGCCCCGCGAGCTGGCCTGGGAGTTGGGGCTGAGGGAGCCGCTCTGGGAGCAGGCGTGCTCGTCGGGGGACATGGAGCCGACGGGGGAGTAGCGGTGCTGCTGGTGGCCGCCAAGGTGGAGATTGTGGGTGCCGGCGATGAGCTCGCGATTGCTGTCGACCAGCTGGAGGCTCGACGAGCTGCTAGGCATCTGATTGCTGTTGCTGCTGCTGGCCTCGAGCCGGCTGTTGCTGCGCTCCGGTTGGTTACTGTACAGGATGCTCTCGGGCGGCGGCGGCGAGTAGCCCGAGCAGTTGATGGACAGCGGGGAGACGACGCTGTGCTGCGGCTGTTGCTGCTGCTGGGGCTGGGGCTGCTGATGGCTGTAGAGGTTGCCGTAGGGATAGGGCGAATGGATGGGCGAGAGCTGCTGCTGGTGCTGCTGCTGGTGCTGGTGCTGCTGCTGCTGCTGCTGCTGCTGCTGCTGCTGCTGGGCGAGGTACTCGCTGCTGCCGGAGTAGAGGATCGTGCTGGTCGGCTGGGCTGCGCTGGAGCTCGAAGGCAGCCTCGAGGGCGAGGGACTCTTGGTCTTCCGTTTGTTGACGTTGTTGGTGCTGCTGGTGGGCGAGGAGCAGGTCGACGAGTGCAGACCCGGACTGCAGGCCTGCTGGGGCTGCTGCAGCTGGGGGACAGCGCCGCCGCCGTGGCCGTGGCCGCTGCTGCTCGTGGGCAGGAGGACCGAGCTCGAGGTAGCGTGACAACTGCTCGGGGAATGAAGACTCGTGCCACTGCTCGCCACCTCCGTCTGCATCGGGAGATTCGAGCTCGAGTCCGGGCTGCAGGGAAGGATGTTGCTGTAGCGGTGGGACTTTTTGTACGAGTAGGCCATCTCCGTGGGGCTGGACGGCGAGGGTGTGACCGAGTCGGCGACGGGCTGTTGCTGTTGGGAATTACTGCTGCTGCTGGCGCTACTACTGTTGTTGTTGTTGTTGTTGTTGTTGTTGTCGGTGTTGCGCAGGAGGATGTTCTCGAGGATGGAGGAGCTGGGGTTGCCAACGGTACCGTAGGGCCTTGGGCTGTGACTGCCGAGAGCCTTGGCTTCGGACTCGTAGTACGGCTTTGCGGTGGGCTTCTCCGGGCCGATTATCTCCTCGGGCGTCGAGCTCGTCGATGTCGTCGTCGTCGTCGTCGTCGACGGCGTCGACGAGGTGAGCAGCAGCACCGTCTTCTGGGGCTCGGGACTGAGCGGCCGCTCGGCAATCTCGGCCTCGGAAGTCTTGTAGGTCCTCAGCATCTTGATTTTGACCTTGCGGTAGTCGTTGCGAGCCAGAGCGCTCTCGTGCTTGAGGACGGGGGTCGGGGCGGGCTGCTGGGGTCCGAGTTTCGAGTTCTTGTTCGAGAAGTCGAGAACGTAGTTGCTCTCCGAGTCGGACTCGCTGCTCTCCTCGGGAGGCGTCAGGATCTCGTCGTGGTAGCCATTCGAGTGGTAACCCTCGTCGGACCTCACCGACGCGTCGGTCGGTGTCAGCTGGGAACGCCTCTCATATATCACAGACTCCTTCGAGGCAACCTCGATTGCCGGGGGTATGTCGACTGGGTGAGCTGACTGCTGGACTTGTTGCCCTGTTTTTTATTATTATTTTCATTTTTAACACATTTCTATCTTTTCCGGATAACGCTTTTTGAGGGTTGGGAAATTCAAATTTCGCGTCGTAATACTACTATAGCTAATCCTCATACATTATTCAATCTTTATTCTGATTTCGACAGTATATAAGTTCGGCTACTCATTTTAATCTAAATTTTATTATGATTTTTAAATCCAATGTGTACCTTATACGCTGTGAAATTTGAATTTGTAATGAACTCAATCACAAATTATTTATAGCTGTGCACAACAATAGAAATTGAAAAAAAGATTTATACAAAAACAAGCAATTGATGTGTAACCTTGAATAATATCGGGCAGAATATATGATACAAAAAAATAGATAAGTAAAAATCTATATAAAACTAAATCATCTCATTTTATTTATTTTTCAGAACAAGAACTTACGGATCTTCTGAAGCATCTGCTCTCCCGTCACCGGATGGTTTAGCCTCTCAGCGAATTCCCGGCAGTACCAGACCAGCAGCTCCTGATTCGCGTCGATCTCCTTAACGGTGTAAAAATAAATATTCATCTGCGAGACAGACAGAATAAACGTTATTTTCCTATCTGCACAAGATTGATCGCTGAAAAAAAAGTATTGTTCCTCATCCTCTCTCTCCCCCATTCTCACCTCATACTGGCAAGCAATCAAGTTCTGCGACTCGGACGAATACGCCGGATTGACGTAGCGCATCCAGTTGGCTTTCTGAACGTCGAAGCCGTCGATGTAGTAGAACAGTTCGTTGTCCTTGTATACCTTCGCAAAATTTCCTCGCGTCAGGTTTTTCGCCCCTCCAGAAATAAAGAAAAAAGAAAATTCTCCGGCCCGGTACTCACCCTCCAGAAGTACTTTCTGTCGGTGTCCGGCGGCACCGAGTCCTTCGTGTAAATCTGGCCGACGAGCGGCCCGAACCTCGTCCCCTTGGGTATGCGGTCGGTGCTCCAGACGCCGAAGACATTGTTGCACTCCTGCGAGGGTTTGAGCACGAGGTTCCGCGGGAGGGAGGCTTCCGCTCGATTCGGCTCGTTCGCCGCAGTCGGTGTGTCCGGAGCTATGTAGTTCACTTTCTGCTGGAACTCCTCCTCCCTCAGCGTCATGTAGTCCCAATCGCCGGTCTTCATTTTTCACTGCAAGCACACAAGTCGAATATCCTCTTTAATCTTACTCTGCGCTAGGCGTAGATTTTTTAAGAGGCCGAGGTAATAAAACATTATAGGCAATAATAAATTCGTTGAAAAACTAATAAGCAATTTTGATGTCTGTCAGCTTGATGTACGAAACATTTTGAAAATAATATAAAAAGTAATTATTATACTGTTTCCAATAACAATTTCTTTTCGTCATTACGACTACTTGAATGTAGTATTTCTGAATTTTGTTTTATTCAATAAGCTTCATATTGTTCGATCTCATTTTTGCGCAGAAAAGTCTGGGAATGCGGACAAATGCAGAAAAGTATTACGAATACATTTTTTTTTTAATAACTAATATTTGCAAAATTACTTCAATTTCTAATGAAATCGCTTTAAAAAGTTGCGTAAATGAACTGTCAGTGGCAAAAATGTTTGCCGAAGTATAGACTCCAAGTATCAGAGTAGTATCCGTGAAGAACGAATATAAAAAGCAAGACAAAAAAAGAAGCAAAAGGATCTACGTATACCACGTAAATAAAAAGCGTCGCCCAACACTTACAATACGCATATCACTCTAGATTCGCTCTCTCTCTCTCTCTCCCGATTCGCCGTGCAGAGCTTAACAAAGCTATTAAAACGCGCTTAACCAAATAAAGATTGCGTAGAGAGTCGAAGCCCCCTCGAACATCGACGTGGAATCCTGACCCTCGACAACGTCTGCCCACGCTTTTCCCCTCTCAGACTCTCACCCTTTACTTGCACGCAGGGCTCTCTCTCTCTCTCTCTCTCTCTCTCTCGGTGTACATGCAGGCGCGCGAGGGGACGCCCAACTACCGAAAAGTATATGCGAGAGGGTTCATCGCACCCGCGGCTCGAAAGAGAGAGGGAGAGAGAGAGGAAAAAGGAAAGTAGAGGGAGCAGCTATAGGCCAATCGGTATATACCCAAGCGAGAGGGAAAGAGTCTGTGTAGGTGGCGAGCAGGCGGGGGGCTGCTGATGGTGTACAGTGAGAGAGAGAGTAAAAGCGCTCGCGGGGGAGGGAGTGTGCACCGCTTGCGCTGCACACGCGAAAGTGAAACCCGTCCGTGCATTGATCGACTGCTGCAAGGGGCGGCGGTACTGGGAGGGCTGCGACGATCTATACGTGTCTGCAGCGTCCGTATACACACGCGCACAGACGGTCGGACGGCCAGACAGATTCACTGCACTTGGTCCGTCTTCTCCTATACTAGAGGCGAGACTGCAGTAACTTATTTCGTGGGGGCTTATTTCGCGTAGAGCAGGCTGCAGGCGCGACTTTGTTTACCTATTCACTTTGCCGCACTCTCTCTCTCTCAGTCTCTGCGCGCTTGATTCGCGCTCAACTCAACTCTGCGGCTGCAGTACACGAGCGTGCACGAAATTACGTGATCCTGTGGTTCTTCAGCGAGACCGGAACCAGCGTCGACATCGTCCCGGGAAGGCTTCCGGCTTGCATCACCGGGTAATAACCGGCGCTCATCTCGGATCTCAGCATCTCGAGGACATTGCGGCCCCCTCCCCGAGCGAGCTGCAGGCTGCTTTCCGTCGGCCGCGTCGCGAGTCGCGCCCGCTTACCGAAGCTATCCGTTCAGCGCGACGCGCCAAGTCGCGGAGCCAGTGCTGTACGAGAGAGCGCGAGCGACTGCGGTCCGCAGGCGAATTCAGTAGAAAAAGGAGCGTCCGGCCCGGCGGATGGCATACTGTGCAACAACGGCAACGGCGACTATCGGGGTAGACCTGACCTAGCTCAACTCCGCGCTCGCGCATGCGCCGCCGTAGCTTCGCTCCAACTCCCCACTCTCTTTGGCGCGCTGCATCGCGCGTGTATAAGCTGCGCTTTCGATCGACCCGCTATACCCGCTCTCGTCGTCGCTCTCGTTTTCCGCCGCCGCCGCCGACGACGCCGACGTCTGCGGACTCATCCCCTCCTGTCCTCTCGGCGCGCAGTCTTTCACCCCACACACACGTTGCACACGCTCTCTCTGCTCCGTCGCCCCTACCCGGCCCTCCGACTCTTCGCGCAGCCAGCTACTGCTCTGACTCTCGCCTGCAGTACACGCGGCGATCCGGCGTCTGACTCGACTCGGCTCGTACTACTTGCGGCATTCGATCATCCCTCGTCGCGCCAAAGTCCGCGGATACAGTGCACGCGAGGCCTGCGTGCGCCTCCGTACTGCAGTGCACACGCGTGTGTACGAGTGGCGAAGATCGCTCACCTCGATTTCACATAGTCACGGCCGCCGCCGAGGACACACACACACACACGCGAGCGCTCGGCAGAGAAAGAGACGCCGCGGCGGGAAGGAGAAACACGCTCGCGGAAAAGGGAAAGAGAGGAGGCTCTCCGTTAGAGAAGAATTTCCGCGAGCGCGAATCGCCGCGCGGCGCGACTACTAACCCAGATACGCGCGGCCCGGGGTCGTTGATCTCTTCTGTGCCCTCTCCCCCCACCCCGCCTCCCGACTCCTCCCTACTTCTTTCTTAGACGAAAAGTGTGCGCGAACGACGCGTACCGGTTTTTCTTACGCGAGAGCGCGCGCGGCTGGGAAAGAGATCGGTGTCGTTGAACTGTGTGGGCCGATATTTTCGGCGGCGGACGCGACGACCGGTGAAATGAAGAGTGATTTTTTTTTCACGGCGCGGGACACGGCGCGATGATGTTAGCTTGTTTTTGACGGAGGATCTCGGTACTGTTAAGATTTTTCGGAACGATGCGGAGACCGTTGTTGAGGTGCTTTTCCAGGAGGCCTCGGGGCGAGAGGGGGATCGGTACTGTTAGGATGGAAAGTGTGGAGGATTTATTTCACGTTGTTCTATAGGTATAAGTGTGCTGTATACTTTTTTCGAGGTGCTATCGTTGGAAGATCGATACTGTTACGATGGAAAGTGTGAAGGATTTTGGGATTAGCTAAGAGATCGGTATACTGTTAGGATGGAAAGTGTTGATTATTTCGAGATGTTATTTGTCGACGCTGATGAACTTTGAGTTGTCATCATTTTTTTTCTGTTTTTTTTTTTTTTAGGAAGATCGGTAACTTTCGATGCTTTTGTTTAATAATGGGTATATAACTGTTGCTTAAGAGAATCGTTAACGATGAGTAGTCACATGAATCTTTCTTCACCGATACTTTTACTAGAAGAATGTTTATAACCGGCGCAAAATCGTTAACGAAAGTTACCGATTTTGCTGCTAAAAACGTAAACGATCCTAACCGATCTTACTTTAAAACTGTCTCTTCCCCCCTCGAGTTCCACTTTTGAGAGCTCAACGGAAAGGAGCCAACTGGTCTATCTAAAAAAAATGTTTGCAACTATACAGCTTCGCGAACACACGCTACTTCGAGGTCGAGCTATGCGTCCTTTCTCTCTCTCTCTCTCTCTCTCTCTCTCTCTCTCTCTCTCTTCAGTAATCCGTCATAGCGCCGCTGCTGCAGCTGCCCCCGTTTTTCGCTTGCGAACTAACGGCTCGTCGTATAATGCATTTCTAGCACGCAAAGGAAAAGTCGCGAAGATACACTAGAGGTGGGAGAGTCGAATGCAAGTGATTCGAGCGAGGACCGCTTAGAAGAGGAAAAAGAAGAAAGCCACCGGTGGAGAGAGAGAGAGAGAGAGAGAGAGAGAGAGAGAGAGAGAGAGAGAGAGAGATTGAAAGAAGGTCTCCCGCGGTCATTGTCCTACTTGGTGCTACATCTGACGACTTGTTCTTCGCACTTTGCGCGGCGACGATCGAGGTTATTGCCACGTGTGTGCGAAAAGAAGACACCGACGCTTCCTTTCGGAAGATATATAGACCGGGGTTCATCGAACCCAAAAGATGATCCTTGAGAGTCCGAATTATTCGTTCTGTTTTTTCTTCGTTCTTTTTGCACGAGGCTGACGTAAGATTTGGAAAAGAACTAACGATCGCTCGTATTTACGTTAGGCAATTTCGACGCCTCCGCCACGTATATATTTTTGTGTATATAACGATAAGCTGAATTAGCATAACCAAGGTGTACGCCATTCGAATTCAAATGACTATTTTTAAGTGCAGCCGAACTATTAATAACAGCTCGAGGTTCTATAATGACACTCAAGGGCAGACGATGATCGGCAAAAAGAAACAGGTCTAACGTAACCTTGAGGCCGATGAACTCGCCTCGTGCTGTACACACACACACACACATATAGGTAACACGCGCCTATACACTTTGCGGAGAAAAAACCGTCGCTCGATCTTCTCCGCAATAAATCACCCAGAAGCTCGAGCGCGCGTGTATGTGACCCGATTTTCTCTCTCTCTCTCTCTCTCTCTCTCTCTCTCTCTCTCTCTGTCTCTCTGTCTCTCTCGCGAGGCAACAACGAAAGTATCCCGAAGAAAGGTCTCGACGTCATCCTCTAGGGGGTCGTCGACCCCGACGCGCTGCGCAACCTATTTTGTAACAGCACACTTTTCGTGCCCGCACGGTAATTTTTCTGTTCTCTCTACTTCCTATACATACTCGGTCCTCTCGCATCGCATCGCAGGTGCGCGCGCTCGCGCGACTTTCAATGCGCGAGGAGAAAATCGAGTATGTAGAGCGCGAGAACTATTTTCTGCGAGTTGAAGAATCGATGAGAAAACTCTTTCCGATGCGTAAGCGATACAAGCTTCACTGGGCTTGCACGCACACGCACACACACATACATATATATATATCGCGCGGAACACACCGAGATATCGCGCTGCGCTTGCATTATTATTGCGAAAGAGATGAAATAACCCGAGGTGTACGCGCGGAAAAGATCGCTTCCGCATTGAGAGCTCTTACTCGTACAGCGTATACAGACACTGGCTCCCAATGTCAATGCCAACGAGTCAGCCTTTCACCTTATATAACGCGAGTGTATATACAGAGTGTATTTACGTGTAGACGTCGTTCAACTCCATTGTCCCGATTACGATAGGACAATTTTCGAGCATAGCTTCGTACTAACTTCATCATGTTTCGTTGATCCTTGAATAGCGAGTGTCATGCGCTGATAAGGTATAGGAATGTAAGCTTACTGGGTATAACATATATATAAGTATATAACAAACCGCGTTGAACTCCATTGTCGCGATTGTGAAGCTACACTTGTAATTTCGATGATAGCTTCACTGTAATACTTTCTTATATTTCGAGTGACCTCGGAATCGTATAATTTTACACGTGAGAATGTAGATATTTAGGCTCAGTCATGTATAAATATATATACTTATGTGCACATCGTTAAACACAATCGTTCCGGTTACGAAGCTAAACTCAAAATTTTCAGCACAGCTCTACCGTCGTTTTGAAGTTTACATACCCCTAGAATCACAAGTGCACACATAAGGATACGTATGTAGGGGCAGTGTGATTGTGTGTGTGTACGTATATATATATATATATGTACACAAGAGGGGAAGGGAATCTCACGGCTATGGCCGTGACTTTAGCCGCTGCAGTGAGAGGCCGCCGGCGCGTCAATGTAGAACGGTCATTGACTCTTCTCTCTCTCTCTCTCTCTCTCTCTCTCTCTCTCTCTCTCTCTCTCTCTCGTTCTCTCCCATTGTCGGATTCGCCATTTTTCTTTCCTTCTCTCTCTCTGGCCGTTCGCTTCCTTATTATATTCCCTAGAGTCTAGAGGCGAAAATGAAATTGCTTTTGTTCGCGAACTGTCATTATTACGGTATATCGGTATAACTATGCTCGCTCGATCGCGAAATTGTTATATAACAATGGCGTCGTAAAAAAAATAAAATACGAAGTTTCAACTGAAGTTTACAGTATTGTACATGTATACGAAGGGGGGGGGGCAGAGTTGCGCTCGGCGAAAATAGAGTCAAGTTCACGCGCGGCGCGCGGGGAAAAGCGCGAGTCGAGTTTTGTAGCTCAGTCTCTTCGCAAAAGTGCAACGACCGCTCCAATAAATCGGCTCTCTCTCTCTCCCCCTTATGTGTGTGCTATACCCACTCGAAGAGTCTCCCACTCCAAAAGTCACGACATGTACGCGCCGAGAGTGCCGCGATACCGTTATGTCACATTTGTACACACCTGTGCGCTCTCACTCTGTCCGTGTGTGTGTGTGTGTGTGTGTGTGTGCGTGTGCGCGCGTATACGAGTGTGTAAATGTGGCGCTATCGTCGCTGGAATTTAAATGTCCGATCTCTTCTTCGCGTCTTCTTCTTCGTCTCTTCTTTTTTCGTTGACTCGCGCGTGTGTAAGTAGGTATGCGCGAATAGCCGAGAGCTTCCAGGATATATGCGCGAGCAATGTAATGATGCGAGAAGGGCGGGTGTGCAGCGACGAGCGCGCGGAAGAAAGGGAGAAAAACGGTGGAGCACCCCGAAAGGATTCTAAGAGTTGCGCGTGGCACGCGTGAAGAACGAGAGAGAGAGAGAGGGAGAGAGAGAGAGAGAGAGAGATGAATGGAGCGTGAAGGAGTGTAGAGAGGGAGAAAGAGAGAATAACCGGAAGCCTGGGGCATAGCGCTCGCCAATGTAACGGCATTTTTCGCCTCTCTTTCGTTGTATCCCTCGAGCTTCGCTTTCCTTAAACTCCCTTTTCACGCGCGTGCATTGCGTCCGCGTGTGCGTGTGCGCGCGTTTGTGCACGAATCCGTGTAATATGCCTCTGACAAAAAAGCGCGGCAAATTCAAAAAGAGGCATACGCGTCTCTATGCGTATGTGTACAGACAAAGACCGCACAGTATGCGTACACCTAGGTGTATATAGAGGAACGGAAGCACCGTTATGTCATATTAGGATAGGAATATACGTATACGTGTGCGTTTTAACGGTGATCTATAGACGCGAATGAAAGAACGGGAAGTGTAAAAAAAAAACGAAATTTGCTTTAGCTATCGTTTCGGCGGTTTACATATCGGTGCACATAGCTTCACTATGGACTCTGAAGTGTCTCGATAATATAGTCGTGGAAGGACCGATTCGATCGTTACGAAACACCCGCACTTGAATTTCACGCAACGCCAGAGAGACATGTACACTCCCAAGGTCAATGTCCTTTTTCGACCTTACCGCTCGCGCGCGCTCCTCTCTCTCTCTCTCTCTTACTCCTGCGCTCGTGTACACGTATATATACATACACACACACATACGTATGCACATGTGTGGGTACAGCTTTTGGATTAAATCAGCATTACGTCAGTGCACAAAAATCAAGGTCACCGCACGTGTCCTGGAAAAGTCGAGAATCTTCGAGGAGGGAAAGCCCTGGCTTGGATGTGGAGCGCGCAAACGATTGGATTTTCGTGATGGAAGTGTATATACTTTTTTTCGACACGCATTCGTATTGTTATCATTAAAGTTATCAAAAGTTATGTCACACTCACCTTACTCGCGGCAGGATCGCTTCCGCGACTGGTCTAGTGTACTACCCAGATTGCTCAGTCTTCTTTTATCTCTTCTTTTCTTCTTCTTCAGTCTCGCAGGTGATCCATCGCTTCTCTTTGACACCCCACACGACGTCCTCTTAATCGTCGTGTCTCCAGTGTACTCGTACGTATATATCTACAATCTTGATCTCACACACACAGAATCGGCTTGGTCTACATGAAGGTTTGAGAAAAAAAAAGCAATGAAAATGAAGAGGAGGGCGAATACGAAGAAACTGCACAACGAAGAGCTGCAGCGCACTGAGAGCGTGGCAAGAGGTCAACACACTCGAAGGGTCGCACTTGTCTCGTTATATATATATATACATATATAATATATACAGTGTAATCTTTGTCCCACGAGGAGCGTCGATATGGTCACACACCGATAAATAGGTAAATAAATTAAATGTAGCTAACGGAAGTAGAAGAAGAAGAAGTGTCCCGGGTGGCAAGTGTATATCTTCAGTATTATATCTTGGAAGGAAACGCTCTCCTCTCGACGCCGGTTGTTTTCGTGGGGACCGCGTGCTTCGTACTGAGGAGAGTGAGGTATACACACAGGTAAAGCTGCGCTCGCGAGCATCAGCAGCGCCTCACTGTAGAGTCCCAGGTAAAGCGAGAGAGAGAGAGAGAGAGAGAAAGAGCAATGGCCACACGCTCCTTCGTGCTCCTCCGTTTCCCTTCGTTCGTCGCTATGGTTGCTTCGCTTCAGCTCTCGCGCTCGCTCTCTCGCGCACACCAGCGGAGTGGCGCGCGCGCGCGCACACACACACACAGACACACACACACCGACACACACACACACATGCGCACGCACAGAAGGGAAGGAGAGCGACTGCGCGGAGGCCAGTTCAACATTCCCCGCTCGCTCGCAGAGTACACACAACGGTACTTCTGCCTCTCTTTCTAGCTGCTGGTTACTGACCTCCGAAAAATCACCGGCACTGCAGCATAGAGATGAGAAGAAGAGAAGGTGAAGAAATGAAGCTTAGGCGAGCGTCTCTCGCGCAGTGAAGATATGCTGATGAGGGGAAGCTCCGCGGCGGGGTCGACGATCTTCTCTCTCTCGATTTAGCTCTCTTTCGGTTTCTCTCGGAGAGTGAGAGAGAGAGAGAGAGAGAGAGAGAGAGAGAGAGAGAGAGAGAGAGAGAGAGACGGGATCGAGTTCGCTCGTTCGTTGCTCCTTCTTCTTCCTCCTCCTCCTCCTCCTCTTCTTCTTCTTCTTCTTCTTCTGTGCTCGTCCTCGCGAGAGAGTATGTATAGGTGATTGCCCGCTCTTCTCTTTCCGTTTTCCTTTCCCTTTCTCTCTCTCTCTCTCTCTCTCTCTCTCTCTCTCTCTCTCTCTTTCTCTCTTCTATTCTGTTTTCGGATTTTCGTTTGTGCTCTCTACTCCGTTTGCGACTTTTAAAGTTCTTTTTGCGTAACGGTTTTTACCGTCGATGTTGGGATCGGTCGAAGCGATGGATGAGGTGTCATATAAGAATCGGTCCTAAAGAAAGTACACTTCCTGCAAGTTCGCCGGCACTGATTTGTTTAAGCGGGATTTTAGCAAGTTCAGGGATTTTGCGATTCATCGCGAGACAACGGTATGTCTGCGTCCGAATCTGTCGGCGGACGAAGATTCGGCTTGATTCATCGGGGAATTCTTCGTAAGCTTTCACTTGAAATGTGTTTTCCTACGACGTGGATGGCCTAGATCGGCAAAATTCGGTAATGTGTTATGACGCTGTAGTTGTGTGGTTTCGTGGGTTACGTATGTGATGGAGTACGTTTGGTCGATGCCTCTTTTGCATGTTGATTACTCCCACGGAACGGTTTAGATAATTACTTGTTAATAAACAAAACCATAAACTCTACAAACATCTACATTACCATTAACGAAGATATTAAACATTTAACGCATTTTTATCGTATAAAAATACACTCTCTCGAATCCAATATATAACTTCTAATCTAAAATGCTCGATCGAGATTTCTCGATAAGCTTCGCGAAATCCATTGATCCGCATCGTTTCAAAATTTTTGCGAAAAGTCCCTGCCAAAGATCAAGCAACCGACCGCACGCTTCCCGGTCGACTCTGAGAACAAAAACCTTCGGAAATCAGCACGTCTGCACGACACGTGCAGACTCAACCGCGATCCTTTCGATCCGACGCGGCAATGACCCCGTCGAAGAAAACTTCACTTCGCACAATACCTGTGCAGCGTTGTTAACGTTACGACGACGTTCTCTTCGGTCGCACACGTGTAACGACCCATACCTGACAGTACATACATGTGTGTATAACGAAAACCTCATCGTCGTTCGGAGCAACAGACGTCAGCAGGAGGCGCGCGCATAATGCAACAATCTCGGCGAAATGGATTTAAGGTCACACACACGCGCGCTCGTGCACGAAAGCGGGTCAGTGATAGAGCTGCCGCTGCCGCTGCTGCTGCCGCTGTTGCTGCTGCTGCTGCTGCTGCTGCTGCTGAGTCGAAAGAACACGAGGCGAAAGAACGCTATCGCTGTGTGTGATGCCGCGCGCGCCGAGCAAAAAGACTCGTCGGCGAAGCCTAATTCGCAAGAGAACGTGTGCTTGTGGTGACCTGGACACCCGTTTGACGGTCTGCTTGGGGTTTCGCGAACGCTTGTGTGTATATAGGAGCTTGTTGCTGGAGTGCATACAGAATACATTGCGCTGAGTAATAATGATCGCGTGCGAATCATTGTAAGATTTCGAGATTTGTGCGCGAGAGAGATATTATTGTAATATCGCTTTATTTTGAGCGGGCAATTATTTACCGTTTGATAACGCTGCGTGTTTAAAGGGGGTAATTTTGAGAGTTAAACGTTAAAAATAACGGATAATGATTTGTTCGACTGAGAAATGACTAATTGACTTACGTGTAGATATAACGTTTTTTATTAAAAATATGAGTATCCGATTCCATTCTGGCACACTACCCCTTGCAAGAATTGCCAACACTAACGGTACGGCCCAATGCTGACCCTGTACTGTCGGTCAGTATATTGTCTACCCGCGCAGTACTGGCAGACTAATGTTCCGCTACTGATTTGATAAAAACGGGCCATTACTGTAAAAATGTACTGGCCCAATAAATTTAGTCAGACTTTAGACGAAGCTAAAGTATTTGTATAAATAATACCTGCGCGAAAGTACTGGCTCAGTATTGTGCTGAAGTATTGGCTCAGTATTTAACAGAAAATAAAATTTTTTGTATATAATATAATAAATATAATAATAATATAATAAATAATAAATAATTAAAATAAAAATGATTCATATGTTATTATGATACTCGCATTCAATTAAGTCAGTTAAATTAAAAAAAAATTTTTTTAAATTGCAGTGCGTCTTTGTTGTCTCGCGCAGGTATTATTTATACGAATATTTGAGCTCCGTCTAAAGTCTGGCTAAATATATACAAACACACTCACACACACCCCCCACGCACACACATATATAATTTTGCATATACTTCATTTTCCTTATTCTGTATTAACGGCACAGTACTGGTCTCCAGTAATTTGCCAGTAAATTACTACAGTATTGGGCCGTTCTTATCATTTCGATACTGGTCCAATAATGAGGAAGTACTGGCTGGCAGTACTGCTATAGAGTCTGCCATTATTGGGCCAGTATACTGGGCCGTAGATGCAATCTTACATGAGACAGTTGTTTACGTAGAGCTTATGGGCTCAAAAATTACCTACTGTCGTAATCACCTTATTCCAGCCTATTAAGTCACTTACCACGACTTTTTGAGCCAAGCAGCGGAACCAATTTTGAACCAATTTTGTGGATTACTTTTACAGTAACCTTTAAAGTCTATATATCGTTATTCATAAAGAAAATTTTAACCTGAATCTCTATGAAATCGAATAGCTGGTTTTGCTCAAAAACTCGTGGTTAAGTGACTTAAAAAATTGCAATAAGATGATCACAACAGTGAGCAATAACGGAGCCCAGAAGCACTATTTAGATAACTTCAGCTCGTGCCAAAATGAAGTATATGATGTATATATTTTTAACTTCGAGTATCAAAAGTCATATAATTACGTAGGTCAGAAACGTATTCAACGTTAAAACGTGCCAATGAGCCAACTTATTTTCTCTCGCGAAATTAAAAAAAAATGGCATCGTAGCGAACTAGACTCTCTCTCTCTCTCTCTCTCTCTCTCTCTCTCTCTCTCTCGAAACCATACTCGAAATTCTCGCGCGCGGGCACGTAGATATATATAATATATATATATAGTGTCGCAACATAACGTTCATGTCCTCCGCATTGAAATTCAGATCCGCCGATGACGTGAACTCGAAAGATCGCAAGCGAAGATATACACGAGCGTCGCAGGAGCCTGATATGTGGCGAACACACGGGCGCGTCGCTCATACGCGCATGTATATACAGGCGTTAAAGTCTCCACGGTCGCGGCGCGCATCGATTGTAATACCCTTTCCTCGCAGTATGACCGCGACGCTTTTCTCTCTCTCTCTCTCTTACTCCTCATCTCTATTGTCTCGCTGGCGTTACGTCATTATACATCGTCGAGGAGAGAATATTGTTATACGCGTCGTCGCGCTCTTTTACTCTTATTGTTAGCCCAGCGTTTTTTTTTGCTTCGGCCCGGAGGGAAGTACATATAAGCTTCAAACACGTTTCTGTAACCTCTGGAGAGAGAGAGAGAGAGAGAGAGAGAGAGAGAGAGAGAGAGAGAGAGAGAGAAAGAGAAAAGAGATTCATTTTCGAAACCTCCGGCTATATATATTCTACAGACCCGCATAACTTTTCGATATGCTGTGCGCGAGAACGTGTGTTCCGAGAACTTTGACATCATACCGGTCAATGCACTCGCTTCGAAAATTCTCAGGGACTGTATTCTTCTTCGTCCTTTTTTCGTTCTTTCTTCTTTTTTTTGCAGCTATCTATCCTCCGCCAGGCTATTGCGCGATCTATATATATCTATAGATTAAACGCAGCCAGATCGGAAGGTATAGCTTCTTGGAATAGAAGTTGCTTTTTTGCCCCATCCTCATCGTCTATTCTCTCGGCGGCGGCGGCGGCGGCGGCGGCAGCGCAGATGTTATCTTTCTGCAAGAAAGAGCATCAACTGCGGCGAGTCGTAGAGAGAGATAGAGAGAGAAACATCATTAGAGGAGAAGCGGCGCGCTGGAGTCCATGAAGCGCGTATTATGAGAAAAGCACCCGGAACCTTTGGCGAACGCGCGTGCGTGCGATATTGTAAAAGGGGAGAAGTGTATAGAGAGGTTGCGATGTCTAAGTGGAAGTGGCCGAGGGGATAATCAGGGAGCGAGCTCGAGCATACGGCTCGGTCTGCAGAACAAAACACGAGAGAGAGAGAGAGAGAGAGAGAGAGAGAGGTGCGCAGGAGGGAATTAAAAGGCGCAAGAGCTCAACTTTTCAAGCGAACCTTATTCTCGTTGGAGGTGGCAAACTGTCAAGATGTGTATTTAAGATGCTTTTATTTGATTGCTGCCTTGCTTCACAATTAAATCGTTCCATCTTTATCTCTGAATTACAAACTGTATGTGAGAGTTAATGGGAAACAAGATCTGGCAGGACTGTCGTACCACGTACAGATATATTTTAATAAAAAGCTTTGCGCTGGAAAACAGTGTGCTTAAATGCACTTGAGTTTATTCCAAACTGTTATAACGATGTATTGTTTAATTATTATTTAATTTTTTGTTTGCAGCAATTGCCTCTGTAGATCACAAGCAAGTCACGTACAAGGTATAACGAATATTGTGAATTTTGAGCTTCGAAGACGAGAAAAATTCTTCAGCGTTATTTACAGCTTTCTCGCTCAAACAGTCTCGTTTTTAAACCATTGTACGTTACATTTTATTCTCCATCTTATACGCGAATCATCGAAGGTGATTACTCCTCGCATCCAGTTCGCGTATCCCATGAATTTTCCCTTCGCAGAAAAAAAAGTCTTCCGCACGCTTCCCCATCAAACGACCATCTTACATGCGCCTTGGTCACACCCATAAACTTCAAAGCGGAATCGCTGACAAGCGCAGCGCGTAACAGGGCAGCATATATGTCGAATTTCAATGAAAAAAATGCACTTTTCCTTAATCTAGAAATCGAAAAAAATTTTTTAAAGCTAGAGGTTTCGGACCGATCAGACTTTCTTTTTACGTTTCTTTTACAGAAAATTAATGCGTCAAAACACTGGAATAATAACAATTACGAATGTTCCCGAGGCACCAATAAAATTTGGAATAACACTATAATAAAGTATTACAAAAGAGCTTTAATTTAAAAAAAAAGCCAAGTTTCGATGCTCTGATCAAAAGTTGTGCCCATTAAAAAAAATAATAATAATAAAAATCCGAATAGCCAATTTTTTCTTTTTCCTCCATATGCCTCCCCATGTTAAATTTTCATATTCTATATTTCGCATTATGTTCCTCGGCATTTTTCATCATCTTTTGGCTTACAGAAGAAAGTCGCATTGGTCCGAAAGCTCTAGCTTAAAAATTTTTTTTGACCAAAGAGAAGTGCATTTATTTTTTGAAATTCGACATACATATATAGCTCATATACTTGCGCGACTCATCGGTCGCGCACTTGAAAATAAGCAGCGAAGCTCTATCCGTGAACCGATCGCAGCTAACAACCCGCGACCAATCATCCTTTCGCACAATATAAGCCAAATCGTCTCGGTCCGGGCACGTTATACCTATATATATATACGACGACAGTGGCGCAGAGAGGCCGACGTGCCGCATAACCGATATAATAGACGAAACGCGCGCGCGGGGGCAGCGAACAACCTCGCGCAGATAGGAGAGAAATGTCCCGAGCGCTAACCGGAACGGAACGAAGTGCGCCGCTGGTTACTGACCTTTCAAAGCACTCTCTTACGCTTGCACTACTTACTAACTCGCTCGGCAGAAGGTGGGAGAGAAATGCGCGATTCTCCTTACCTTTACCTTCACCTTGCCGCCACCGCTGCCGTCGCCGCCGCCGCTGCTGCTGCGGCAGCGAGAGAGTCTCAGCAGCCGCAACTGCATAATCCAGAAAATAAGTGCATTGCCCTTTGGCGCTGAATGAGGACTGCCGTAGCCGCGCGAAATGCGGCTTGTATAGGAAGACACTGTTTTTCAGAAGCTCGTACAAGAGAGAGAGAGAGAGAGAGAGAGTGACTTTTTTCTAGATGTAACACCTATTTAAGGCGAGCCGATACCCTGAAGTATAATGTATACCGAGATATGGGACGTGATTTCTGTCTGATCTGTTATATATGACGCAAACGAGATCGCGCACGTAGACGCATACGCTCGATATCGATCTTCGTTATCCGAAGGAAAAAACATGATAATCCTCCTTGCAATTATACAACAGTCCTGAGAGCCCGCAACCTTACGGTTAAGTCCGGTCAATGACACACATTTTCCCGTTCTCTCCTCTCTCTCTCTCTCTCTCTCTCTCTCTCTCTCTCTCTCTCTTTCTCTTTCTCTCTATACTCTTTCTCGCACGCGCTCGCGCTCGCGCGCAAAAAGTGACTTTGGCAAAATCAGTCTCTCCGCTGCATATAGAAACTTCAGGCGCGATACATCGGGAAGAGAGAGAGAGAGAGAGAGAGTCGAAGTAAGACACACACACACATACACACGACGAGGAGGAGGAGGAGGTGAAACGAAGATGGGGAGCTGCGCGAGGAGCGGGTTCGTTAACCTCCTGAAAATACTCTCCTCGCATCGAGGACTCGTGCGCGTGAATGTACATACATACATATAAATATATATGTACGTGCGCGTGCAGTGCGTATGTGCATTGCGTGCGCGCTATACGCTGCACTAGTTCTCGCTCTCGCGAAAACTGCCTCTACACTGCGCGCGCGCGCGCGTCTATAGGTATAGATAGGTATATATGTAGCCATAGAGAGGCTCTCGAGACAACCGTTACACACAGACACTTTGTGTCGCCGCCTACGATTTCTATACCGCACACGCGAGCGAGAGAGAGAGAGAGAGAGAGAGAGAGAGAGAGAGAGAGAGAGAAGTGAAGTGGCACATACAATGCGTAAGAGAGGATACACGTATATATATGTGTGTATATATCAGGCTTTTTCTGAAGGTGTGTGTGACCAGGAGGTCGCTGACCGGCCAACCTAACCGATCGCTCTTTCGCGGATTCTCGAATCCTTTCTTCTTCAGTCGCGGACGTGTATATCTTCTTTTGAAGCGCATCGCCGCACGGCCGCCGAGCGGTTCCTCGAACTCGAGTTTAAAAATTGCCGAGTGGACGCTCGCCGCGAGAGAGGAGCATAAAAATCTGAGCAACATTATTCGTCTCGTATATAGGAAGACAGAAAGAGAGAGAAAAGTAAGCTTATCGCCTGTGGAAAGGGAAATCCCGAGGAGGGAAGAAGAAGCATTGTGTTAACGGTATATATATAAAGTCTTTTGAACCGTCGCCCCTACTCCCAAACGTTAGACACTCTTACTTTTTCGGCGGCTCTTTGCTCTGCTCGGATATATATCTATATGTACAGGACACACGAGCTGGAAGTCTACAGATATATACGGCCTGTGTACCGTAGGGCAGATTGCGCGACATGAGCATGTGCCCTAAGAGCGCCGCGAGAGAAAGAGGCTAACGGGAGATCGCTTCCTTTTCTTTCAGGCTCTAAGAGACGCGCGGCGGAGTGCGTTTAGGTCGCCGAACACGTATTCCACGCTCGGACGAGGTGTATATTATACACGCGTCCTACCAATGGAATATATATTTATGGAAGAGATAAGGCATACATCTCGCCTTCTCTTGTTTTTTTCCTCTCTTTTGGTTCTGTATATATTTTTCGAGCAGAGTTCTTCGTCCACGAAGTGGTACGTGGTGCAGGAGAGGGGGGAGGGGGAGATAACTGTTCTGGGAATGGTAATTTTGCAGAGTGGGATATTTCAGAAGTAAAAAACGTATTTTCGAATTCTGCTCTTCTTAGAATCTCATCTTTTATTGCTCCGCGCCTGATGGGAGTAATTTTGCAGGATGATTTTTCGTCCTAGACCAATTACAATTCTTGCTTCGATGTCGAGGAGCCACAAGTTCGGAACAGTCGAACTATATAGAAAACCGAAACAGCACTTTACCATCGTAAATAGAAGTAAGTACAACTTAACAATGTCGATACGAATTTTTATATTTGATTACTCTAACTAGATGACATTGAAGTGTATGAAACGAAGTGGAGATTACTAACAAGCGCTTAATATTTTTAATTCTATGTTATAGTGAAAACTAAATTTTTTCTCATTTCCTAGATACCGCAAATGAAACGAACCTTCGATCGCCGAGCAAACATTTGTTCACAAAATCATGAAATAGCAATTGTCGATAAAATAAAATCCAACATAAATTTTGAAATCTCCTTCTTCCTCCCGACATCGGGAATCAAGAAAAGCAGTTACGAAACCAATCAACGCAATCGTCAGTCTCGAACTTGTGAATGAGTACTAATTAGCCACAGCCTATAGCAGCTAGCCATTCATCTATGCAGAGAACGGAGAAAAAGAATAACGTAAAAAATCTGTCGGAAACAGTGGAGAAATCATCCGAAAAATAATGGCATTCGTTCGAGAAAAGGAGAAAGAGAGAGCTATAAGAGAGGAAGAGGCCACTTGAAAAGGAAACCTCACGTGACGCATTCGTTTTTATCCGTACATACGCGCGCGCGAGTTTTTATATATATACGTACACACACTGCTGCGAGGCCAGCTCGAGCTCGATGTTCCGCATAGGAGACATTGACCCTCCGCACTTACATTCGCGTAAACAAATCCGCTTCTAACGGTGCGCGTATACGCGTGTATATAAATACACACGCACCGGCGCAATTGACGAATCTGGGCCGAGACGGGATTTTATGTAACTCACTTGCGCGTCTCCGAGAGGGCAAAAATTATTCTTTTTTCATTTTTTCTCCCTCCCCCCCGCCTCTCGCTCTCTTCCGCTTTTACGATAATGCATTGTGCCTTGTATATATATGCATAGACGCGCGTACATGCATGCAGAGGCTATGCGCGCGGTTTGAGGAAAAAAAGAAGCGCGTCTGCTGAAAAGTTCGTCGACTCTTATAGAAAGGATGATCCTACTTCGCGTGGAGAATCTGATGCAGAGGAGAGATCGAGAGAGGGAGAGAGAGAGAGAGAGAGAAAGATAATGGATGACTGACTATGTATATTTCTCATCGAGCGCATAGTCTGCATAATGTGCGAGGCGATGATGCTTTGTAGAGCGAAAAAATTGCGATGAGCTTGTTTGTTTATTGCTTCGCTCGCGGCCCCGATTTTTCGCGGGAAAATTAATCGCCCCGCGAGAGTATACATACATATATACATATATGTATAGATGCGCACACGAAGCACCGATGATTTATCGTCCAGCTCTATATACTGCATATCGCGCGTCACTTTTACCCGTCGTTAATAAAATAGAAAAAAGAGAAGTATACAAGAACGACGAATGACGATCGATGATTTTAGCGCTGCGCGACGCGGCGGGCGATGAGCCTCGGAAATGCGCGTAATGCGATTCGCATTGGATGTTTAAACTTGACGTAGAAATTTCAGGATATTTTCAAATGGGGGCACTCTAGTTGTTTTTCTAACGATATCGAAGATTTATTAGAGTGTCGGCTCCTCCGTGTAAATGAATAATAATTATATATATTTGTAATCAATCAAATTGAGAACAAATATATAATTCGTGAAAATTCTTGAATATTTTACAATTTAGCGCGAATCAAAAATTTTAGTACGAGTGGAAATAATATTTGATTAATTTAAATAAATAACTAGTGTTATAAATTAATCTATGATCAAAATATCGATTTTCTGCGGAAGTAAAAAATGAAATTTATCATTGCTTCCTAGCGCAAAAGCATAGCGTATTCCAGAATTATTATAAAGCATTACGAATCAATAATATAATGACATACGAGGTTATTGTATAATATCGACAGAAAAGCAACAGTTTAATCTTTTGCTTTTCAGTGCATATTATGCGAACCAGTGAAATTACGAAACCCAAAATGTCCAAATACAAAATGTACACAGGAAGTAAAGATTCCTGATCGATTTCCCCACAATCCCGCAGCGAATTACTTACAACAGCCGCAACAATATCCAAAAGTTGGCAAAATTTTTCGCGAGTCGGCTATAAGCGAAGAGCAAAAAAAAAAAGAAAAATCGCCGCAGGACGATTAAGCCTTCTGTCTCTTTCTCTCTCTCCCTCTCCCCGTTAAGTCCCGTCTACGTACACGACTTTACTATATCCAGCCGTGAGGGAAAGACCTAGTTTGCAGGTAGAACGCGTTGCAGGCAACGGCACTAGGTCACGCATTGCAGTTCCTCGACGCGCCGCCACACGCATACGGAAACGGCGATCCCTCCCTCGCCGCTTCTGCGCTGCTGCTGCTACTTCTTCTTCTTTTTCTTCGTCTCTTCTTCTCCTCTTCTTCATTTTTTTAACGCACCTTCGCGGAAGCCTCGAATGGCTTTTCTCGCTGTAAGGAAAACGGTGCGCGAGAGAGAGAGAGAGAGAGAGAGAGAAAATTGCGCGCACTTGCATCGGAGCTTCTCCACTTTCGTTTGGCGGGCGTTGAACCCCGCGCGCGTGCGCGCGCTGCAGAGCGGACGCACGGCGCTGCGTATAGAGAGAGAGGATTGAGAGTGATTTTCGGGGAAAGACACTTGCTCGCCGCGTGTCTGACCTCGTTCTTTTTTCTTTTGCAACTTTGATCCTGCAGCCGCGACGCGAGGCGACGCGTCGGGCTCGCATTATGTATATAGAACATATATATATATACACGCGTGCGAGGAGAGCGATATATATGTGCAGCGCGCGCGCGCACATATATATCGCGAGCCTATGTGTGTGCGTGTACGGTATTATAGAGCCAAGAGTGCGCGAGAGGCCATTGGCCGAGACCTTGATACTCGTCGCTTCGTTCCGGGAGAAACTAAGCGCGTCTATGCGCGAGCAGCGGGAGAACGCGAGTAAGAGTGCAAAAATACACGGTCCCTGCTCTATTGTGTCGCGACGAGTTTGTATAACGTCGATATTAGGCGCGCGTCTGCTGCTGTAATTCCTTTCACGCGCGAATCTGCGCGAGGGATGTTTCGATGATTTTGTATAACGAACGTGGAAACGTAGCGCGGTCTCGAGCTTCCAGTTCGAATTTCGCGCCCTTTCGACGAGAGCGCTTTTCAGGTTATATTTATTCGAAAACAGACACAATGGTAAAAAGCACTGGCACGTAACTTCGCTCTCAAATTATTTCGATAAGTAATAATCAATTCATGAAATCTGCTTGACAAAATGAATTGAAACTTGCGGAGGAAACAGTTCTAACAGCCGCAATATTACCATGATAATCGAGTCTCAAACGTCTCCAAAACCAACGAACCTATATATATACTCAAGTGGGCCAAGGGCATGCTGTTACCGTAAAAATTGCGATGGGACGTTCGAGAAAAACAATTTTATTTTTTTCACGTTTGAATTTCCTTTTGTTTTTTTTTTTCTCGAAATCCACTTCGCGAAACGAAGTTGCAGTGCAGAAAAGACCAAACGCCGGAGCGACGGGAGAGAATTTGCGTCGCGCGCACGGCGCAGCTCGAAAATTTCCTCCGGAGCGCAACTTATCCCCGGCAAGCGCGCGCGCGGCAACGAAAGCGTCCAATTGTAATAAAAGCACTTTCGGCGAAGTTGTGTACGCGCGAGCTCGAGCTATATATACACATCTACGTGGCCACAAGTGCAAAACGCCGTTCTCTTAAGGCCTGTAACGGGCCGATACATAAGTTCTGCGCTCGCGTTCCTCTCGCGGGAGTGAGCGCACGAAAACGAGCACTCGAGACTCTCGGGGGCAAACCTCCGAGCTCGTGATAACGGTACCGCGTATATATGTATACAGAAACGACGAGAGGACTGTACAGCGCGCGAGTCCATTTGCTCGTCATCGGCGCCGTTGCTTCCTTCTCCTTCTGCTCTCTGCGCAGTGTATTCTTCGTGTGCATACACACACACACACACGCGCGCGCGCGCGCGCACGCCACACTGCTCCTTTGCATATTATACGTGTCGTCGGCCTCTTCTTATCCCTTTCGACGGACTCGCCGCGGCCTTTGTGCGCGGTCTGCGCCTGCCCAGAAGCAGGTTATAGTATCGGTGAATTTTTGCTTTTTCTTTTGTTTGTTTGTTTCGTTTTTTGAGAGAGAGAGAGAGAGAGAGAGAGAGAGAGAATGAGAAAAAGAGAGAGGAGAAGCGAGGTTATTGGACGAGAGAGACGAAAGTTGAGTAGCGAGTATACTTTGTTCCGAGGACCGTTTTTGCTGATAAGGAGGGGAGAGATCTTTTGCGTTGTTCTGTTTTCTGATGAGCTTTGGACTTGGAACGAGGAATCATTTTGCCAAGCTTCGAGAGCATTCGAAAGTCGGTGGAAAATTCAAATTTCGCGCTAGAATGTGGCGGAAGATGAAAAATAATTATAATTTGCTTACGAGAGAATTAATGTGAAAACACGCGGAATTGCTGTAAATCACGCTGCTTATATATGCATTATTTCGTTAAGTTTCGAGTTTTCATTGGAATGCGTGGAAGGGATAAAAGTTCGATCAATTTGATTTTTTTTCGCGAAAGTACTCTAACGTATACCTGCACTTGAAACTTTTTGTATTGTTCTAACATGTATTTCTGTCCTTGCGGCGGGATATTTGAATTCTCCTTAACTATATACAATAGGTGCGTGTTATCTAATTTGTTTATCGATTTTCAGGTGTAAAGTCGGACAAAACGTTTCGCAAATTCCATTACAGAACTCTCGAAAATCCCGTCTCCGACGCCAAAAAGATGAAGAGAAGGCCCCGTAAACAAGTCAGCCGCAGAAGAAACCTTAGAGCCCATAAGACACAGATCCGCAATAATGAAGCCATAAGGATGTAAGCGAGGCTCACGATCCCTTGAGATATCACAGAGCAACGGCAAAAGCGTTTACATAATTCTCCAAACTGGGTTAGATCCCGACCAATCAAAAGGCATATTTCTCTCTCTTTCTCTCTCTCTCTCTCTCTCTCTCTCTCTGTCTCACTCCCTCGGGCTCGCAATAAAACATGACAAAACACATAGACTGCAGAGACGAGAGAGCGAGGGACACATGCACACATAACGGCAAAGTCGCAAAGCCGGCGGCGCACGTCTGCGGAATCGTCGATAGAAAAAGTTCCCTCCTCGTGAATCGAGGCGATATTTACGAGGAGCAGGATCTAGCCTGACGACTCGCGGCAATTGGGCCACTCGCGAGCGCGGCGTCGTTATAATACCGTAGAGACTCGAGAGCGACGAGTGCAAGTGCACGTCATGGGGTCGACGTCCTCCCCGCAGACCTAGACCCATAAAGCTTCTTCAGTTTCACGAACGAGAGGCGGACGTCTCTCTTCTTCGCGGCTGCAGCGCGACCCTCTCTCTCTCTCTCTCTCTCGCTCTATGCATCTCTGCATGCACGCGTGTATATTACAGCGCGTGTAAGACACGCGGAAGCGACATTTGGCGGGGGAGAGAGAGAGAGAGAGAGAGAGAGAGAGAGAGAGAGAGGACGGCGCGCGCTTGTGTGGATGGATAAGGTCAAGTGCAGGAATGAGGAACAAAAGTTCAAGTAACCGCGTACAGCACGCGCGCTTTTTTTCATCCTGCTCTGATTGTGCCTTAGAATGCGCAATGTGCGGGGCTACTGCTCCCGCTCCTCTCGCGCGCGGCAAAGCCGCGTTATACATTGTGTCTTCTGGATTATGCGCATGGTGATTTTTCTTTTTTTTTTTTGAGCCGATGACGCGCGCGCGCCTTTTGTGTGCGTCTATAGATTATGTAGATACCGCAGGACATGCGTGATTTTTGAGAGGATTAGCAATTCTACAGACGTAATAGCGAATCGATGGATAGTCACGAATTTCTCGACTCCTCTTCTGTATACACTTGTACGCCTGTATATATATGTATATAATGTAATAACTCTCGATTGCTCGCGCGCTCGCTCGGCTCGCGCGTGATTCACGTCTTTCTCCGATTTTGTTTTCGGCTGGCCCGCTTGCTTTCGTTGACTCGCCCGGGAGAGTCCGCGTCACTTTCTTTCTCGGGCTCTCGAGCGTAATGGCCCGGGCCCCGGGAATTTCGGCGAAAGGTCGATGCCTCGTCAGTGTCATTGTACTTTTGGGACTCGCGGCGTCACGCGCGCGCACGAGTCCTCTCATACTTATGTATACACTTACGTCTCCGTAGTACCTACTTGCGTATGCAAACTGAAGGTGGCTCAGGAATTTCGCTTGTTCTGGATCTTTTGTTATTTAAGGGGCTGTCGCAGCTGAGTGCTCAACTGTTTTACCGACTGCGCGAGTCAGCGTTTTCGGCCGCGGCTCATCGGTTGCGATCTGCTGTCTGATATATTATCGAGCTTTTATACTATCGTGGTACATACTCAGCTTTGAAGGGGATGTCTTTATGATTAAAGCGACATTTCAGATTGTTTTACCGACCACTCAAAGTTGATAAAATATATTCTTTTTAAGATAAAGTACGAAGTGACTAATATTTTCTTTTTCTGAGGGGGTAATCTCCATTTTAATGAACAGTTTTTTTAATGCTGATCAAACTGTTTTACCGACTACATAGAAAACGGCAATGCCGTATCTTTTTTATATTTTTATTTATTGGTTCACAAACCTCAATCCTTCGGTCAAAAATTATTTACGTAACGATATAGGGTAAAGAGAGTTCATAAAGTAATTGCGAAGAATAATAGTGACTTGAAAATTATAGTTTCCTAATTAAAAAATACTGCTCTTAAATTGCGGTCGATAAAACAGTTTTTGAGGTAATATAAGGGCCATGGAGAGTCTCTTAATATATTATTGCGAAAAGAATAATTAGGTAGAAATGTATACATTTAAAGTATCAAATTTTGTTTGCTTTCAAGAGCGCAATCTCATCAACTGCACAGTTAAGCTCGTTAACCTAACGGAGTTTCTTAAAGAAAAATTATGACGAATCATGTTACATTTGACTTATTAATATTTATATTCTTAAATGAAGAAAGTTTAATCTAATTTTTTTTATTTATATCAGGATATGTGCAGTTAATCAATTGCTACTATTTTCTGACAAACCATTGCGGTAAATCACCGTAATCGCATTATCCTAATAAAAACCATCTTCATGTAATTATTATGCAAGCATGATTCTAATTTTTATTAACTTTTCATCATGAATTGTTATTAAAGTATGGTTCTTAATTTCGTTAAGAAACGAACCCTACGACTGGTTCAATGAAACAGATTTTTGAATGACAAAGGTACTATTCCCAAACTTTCCACCGAAAGCTTCAATATCACGGCCAAACACTTGGCACAACAGTTATTCCGCAACAAATTTCTTCTCATCCCATATACTTAGCAGCGACGAAGCCCAGCACAGCCTTCTCAACAATTTTCATCAAGTATCACAGAGACCCTCGGATTTTTTGCACGACGCGAGTCTGTTTCTCGTTTTCTGCCTCGCAACACTGTATGGTCGACGAAAAGTTTCACTTTGAGTGAGACTTTGAGAGTGCTACTCGTGGATGTTGGTTTGCGTGCTCTGCTTTAGCGTCTAATAGTAAAAGGTTATACTTTCCTGAAGGATTCGCTGTAGCCGCAATTTTCACGGAAGAAAATGCTGCTTCGTTAAACGAGCTTTTCTCCCTTGTTAGTTCAATTTATTTTTGCATGAAAACTATTGGTGCGGCATTATATATTAAAATTTTCGTTGTATATATACAGAAGGGAGGCGAGCACCTCGCTTGCTGTTCCAACGAAACGTTATTTATATCTTTTCACGATAAGTACTTTGAATTTTTTTAAACTATCTGCATAGCGATTCTTAGTTTAACTTGTCTGTTATACTTAATACATAAACGTTATGAAATTTTAGGAAATTCGTGGCAACAAATAGAATAATTATAATTGAAAAATAAGAGTTCATCTAAGTTGGACTTGATCAAACTTGGTATTTCTTGTAAAAAAAATCATTAAATAAAAAAGCAAAAATAATTCAAATTCTGATAGCTTCATTTACCGAGTTTTTGTAAAGCGTAGCAGAATTAAGGAATCATATTTTCTACTGAATTTTAATTTTAATTTCAACTTTTTGGTTGCAAAAACACCCGCGAGAATCTTTCGAAATAGGTATGAAGCTCTTGTTGAAGTATTTTTCGACTCTTTGTATTACACGCGACACGTGATTGTTAATTAAAGATTCAAATTTCGCATCTAAGCGCCGTGTAGTTCATTCGTATTATTGTTCATATTCTAATTGAGCATCCAACGCCGCGAAATTCGAACGTTCGACCGCGTGTCGCGCCCGCGAGTCTCTGAAAAACCAGCTGCCGCGAAAAAGAAGAAAAGCCGTTAGCCAGCGAATCGCACCCTTTCGCTTATCTGGAATTCTCCATCCGAGTGAAAAATGCACCCCGGCAACAATGTCTCCGCACGAACTCTCTCTCTCTCTCTCTCTCTCTCTCTCTCTCTCTGTCCATCGATAAAGCTGACGTATGCGGAACACATAGACGCATATCTCCCCTCGTGTATGTATATTGTATATACATATCTCCAAGGCGTGATGCTTATGTAGGTTCATCCACCTTTAGCGAACTCTCTTACAGCCACACGCACACGTGCGCGGAGGTGCACACTTACGCGCGGCCGTATCCACATTTCGCAACGCACAGACGACTATTCGCTCTTACCTTGGGCTCCCGACCTTGAAATCCGCGCCGCGGCGAGCGCGAGATTCTCCTGGGCAACGACCCCTTCGTGGCGCTCGAGAAGAAGAAGAAGAACAAGAAGAAGAAGCAGAAGCCGAAGCAGCAGCAGCAGCAACAGCAGCCTATATACCGCTCCGGCTCTTTATATCTCGCTTCGTTTTCGCCTGCGCACTTATACCGTCTCCTCGAAACTTAAACGTAAGATACATACAATATAGGTACCTATATACCTACAATACAGGTATATACGCGTATATGCATTTGCATTATCTCCTTCGCTCTGGCGAGCAGCAGTATGCGCAGCTACACTAAGTATATCTTACGCAGTGTGCGGGCGTTAACGCAGCGAAAAAGAAAAATCAATCAAAGAAATCGGCGCATTCATTCCTGTATTACGTGCGACTATATAATTTCTCTTCCGCGAGAGAGCGAGAGAGAGAGAGAGAGAGAGCTCGCGTGTGCTATAGCTAGGTACAATGCAGCAGCAGCAGCAGCAGCAGCAGCAGCAGCAGCCGGAGCACGTAAGAGTTCCATGATCGCTTGCGTCGTCGCGCCCGATGGAGGTTACTCGCGGGCATCGTTCCACATCCTCTCCCTGCGCGCATTCGCTTCTCTCTCTCTCTCTCTCGCTCTCTCGCTCTTTCTCCGACTCTTCGCGGCTCTCTTTCCCTCTCTCTTTCGCTTGTGCAGCTCGCGTATAGCTCCTACTTCACGGTCACCGCAACGGAAAGTCAACGAGCAAGGTATGCGCATGCGGCGAGTCTCTCGACGTCCCTATCCTCGCTCTCTGTGCTCATTACCAGACGTCTCTCTCTCTCTCTCTCTCTATATATATATATATATATATATACGTGTGCGTGAGCGCGTGCTGCTACCGTGTATGTATACCTGTATACGTGTAGTTGTGGAGGCTTGGACGATCATTTTTTTCTGGCTTTTTTCTTCTCCACAGCGCGCACGTGTGCGTGTCTCGAAATTTCCGTCTTCAGGAGTCTGCAGGATTTTCAGATTGTGTCTGCGACGATGCTGTGAGCGTTGCGTCTCTCGTGGAGGGGGAGGGCGGAGAATTGCGGCCTCTTAGGTTTCTTAGGAGAAGAATAAGTTTTACAATTGCAGGTTGCGAGTAATTAACAATAGTCTATACAGCCACGGTTTAATACTTTTATACTTTATTTCGCTGGATGATCAAACCAAAAATCCTTAATTTCAAATAATGCATGTTTCAAGTGGTTTTAACATACTTTTAAACAATTGCAACTTATAAGCCTATTATTTATTCGCACAGAGCTGGTTTTACGAGCGATACAAAGGTGTTCAAATCGCTTCGAAAATGAATGTACACCGATGAGAGTGGGAAAGATGTTGTGATTTAGAGGAGCGCGTTTTGTACGGGTGACTAAAATACAACAATTATTATAGTGACAGAAAAAAATCACTCGTCTCGTTGTCCGCTCCATTACTGCGCGCGAAATTTGAATTCTACAGTCGGTGCCCCCGAGGCTCACATCGGCACGTGACGGACTGAATATTGAGCATCGTCGTCGTTGCAGTTGGAGCTTTCTAAGTTTTGGCGGGAAAATATCGATTTTCGAATTAACACGCGACATATATGCAGCGCTCGGTTCAACAACCGCTCTCAGCGAGGTCAAAGCACTCACTCTCTCTCTCTCTCTCTCTCTCTCTCTCTCTTGCTTTTGCGGCGTCCTCCCTCTCTTCTTTTTTCGCACTCGCACCTCTCTCGTATATACAGAGGTATATTATACCCAGCGAATTTTCGAGGGACACATGTATATACAGGCCTCATGGCTGTTACGTGTTTCGAGGGGAGCAGCCGAGCATTGTCATGCACGCACCTCTATACCTATATACATGCTTACAGACAGACGGCTGCGAACGAAGAAAGATATAGGATAGGCTACGGGTTGAACGAACGTTAATTCCCTTAGCTAGTCGCTCCTTCTACCTGTTGCTGAGTGTATATATATGTGTGTGTGTGTGTGTGTATATATACACACCTACATCTATATACATATATCCACACACGGCGCGTGTATATAGATGTAGGTGTATACGCTGTACACCTTGCGCCCGAAGGCCGAGTCCTGTGAGTTCCCATCGAGTCTTTGATTTTCGGCCTTTTTTTACTGGCTAAGCCCGAGGTCCTTTTTTTCTCTCCTTCGCCACTATTATATACGGATAGATGGATAGAAAGAGAGAGGGAGAGAGAGAGAGAGAGAGAGAGAGAGAGATTTCTTAAAGCCATAGCGCAAGGTGGATGATCGGATTCACGACCCGTAAACCGGTCTCGCTTGTTAGGCGCTCTATGCTGTATAGGACGTTGGCTAGAAGAGGAAAAAAACAGGGGGAATGAGTTGTGCTGCTACAATGCGTTGGGGGAGCGCTGCTAATTAAGTCGGGTGAATGAGAAAGAGAGAGGTGTATAGGTCTATGTATAGCTGGCGAGTTGAAAATTGAATGGGTCTAGCGTTGGAAATTGAAATTTTTATAGAGGACTTTTTTTCTTACGTACGAACCATTTTCTGCTTCCTTTCTTTTTCCGAGCGAGAAAAGTGAAAATGTCCGCAGGGATCCAATTTCAGGGATTGCGTGGATGATTCAGCGGATGTCAAAGGACGTGCGTGGAGAGGAAAAAAACTTTGGGTACAAGAGAGTGGCCGCAGCGAGAATGTACGGAATGAAATGAATCGACCTGGAAGCTCGCCTAAAAGTAAAGGTAGAAAGGGACAGTGTGTACAGGGAACGCTAAGAATCGAGAGAATCTCTTTTACAGTATATAAAGTGTGTTTGTATACGACATAGGCTTACCGAGTTATATTTGCTAAGTTGATGTACAAGTGTACATCAATTCAGAAACACAGTTAATTTTCTTATTTTTTTTCAGATACGTCCATAAAATTTTACTATTACGATTATTGCAAACCGATACTGTAACGACCTTTAGATACATATTTCTAATATTTGGTTGTTTTTATGTTTTTGAGAACAATCAATCTTACAAATTTATCAAAATAAGCATTATTATTTCAACATTATCATACATAATTTCGAAAGTTAATGATTTTAAGTATTTGTTGACTAGATAACAAGGAATCGATATAAGTCGCATCGTTACGTAAGAAAGGCAAAGGTAAAGGATCTCTTGAGATATAAATGCTCTCTTTGAGCGATCCACATCCGCGATTATGCCACTTTCCATCGAGCTCACTTCTACACTTGCTCCTTCTCTTTCCGCCTCGAGGCCCCTCTCCCCCTCTTCCACTTCCAAGCCAGAGTCGTTAGAAAATCCATCGCAAATGGTCTTATCTGTATCTATTTCAAGAGCGATGCTATCCACAACTATATTTTTTCGTGACTCGTCACTGTATGGGGTCCAGTATGTTACGAAATTTGACGATTTTACATGTAGGCATACTACAGATTTTTTTTATTTTTCTGTTTTTTTGCACAGATTTATTAATCATTTAACGATTAATATAAAATTATTTTTAATATATTTATATTTTTTTTATTTATGTATATATGTGTGTGTGTGTGTATGTGTGTATGTGTGTGTATGTGTGTGTGTATGTGTGTATGTGTGTGCGTGTGTGTATGTGTGTATGTGTGTGTATGTGTGTGTGTGTGCTTATACTATTTAAAGTGTATAATTTTCATTTACATAAAGTTGGAAGACGCTTTTTGGTCTCGATAGCTCAACGTTTGTTCTCTTATGGAAGAGACTTTGGCAGACTTTAAATTTTAAAAGTTTTAAGTCTTAAAGGCGAGTTTATAAAGTATAGTTCTCAAAAGTTTTGTATATATTTTGACGTAAAGTGCAGGAGAGAGTCAACAAATAATGTCACATCTTCAATTTCGTCAAACTATACTCTACGCATGAATTTTTTTACTAAGCACTTAATTATAACATAAATCTGGCATTTGATTTTATTACACCTTATCATTTTGCTAAATCATTATAATCAATAAGTACTATTTTTAACACAACAATCTGCTGTGTCAAAGTCAGATAACGATATGATAAAATTCCATTCATACGTACTACTGCGACGTCGGAGACAGAAACTTTGTTACTATTCTCGAGGTACAGCACTCTTTTCCTTATAATCAGGTTTTTAGACAAAATCTGTTAATGTACTCTAATCTAATCCTATCCTTCTCTAGGCCTTGCGCCCCTCCTAGGGAGAGAGAAGAGCAAGAGAGAGGGTATTAGTCCGGGCGTCCTAGGATTTCACCAGGAAGTT
This sequence comes from Philotrypesis tridentata, assembly GCA_018906965.1. Classification (NCBI taxonomy): domain Eukaryota; kingdom Metazoa; phylum Arthropoda; class Insecta; order Hymenoptera; family Pteromalidae; genus Philotrypesis; species Philotrypesis tridentata. Next base: position 453,883 of record JACCIB010000048.1, read on the forward strand.
CGTGCAAGAGTTTATTTTATCGCTGAAATATGTTGGTAGCCACTCACTGAAAATAGCCCTAAAGTCTCGACTTCGGACCCGATCGGAAACATTGTTATTATTGCAAAATAAGTTACCAAAATGCATTTTTTTTTTCAGTTTTTCTTGATTAACTTTTTTGTTACTCAATTTACGCAAAAACAGGTAGAGGCTAAAGTTGATCAACATTGAATTTTCTATAAGATACATATATTCCGAAATGCAAAATTAATGTTTTTCCCGGCTAAATTGTTAAATAAAAAAAATTTTTTTTTCAATTTTCACATTGCCATGGTTTTTGTAAAATATGATCTTTATTTATCGGATTAGCCCTCAAAGATGACTTTTCGTATAGACTTAATATTAATATTTAATATTAATATTTAGCAACATTTCTAATAAGAAATTTTTTTTATTTCGGTCAATTTTGGAGTTAGAGAATCGCGGAAAAATGCATCTTGAAGTACATAAAAAACCATGAATTTTCATATAAATTTTAAGATCGGACCAATAGGAGCCGAGATACAAAAATTTTTTCAACCGACGATTACGCCGAAACTACTTGATATTTCTAGTTGAAATTTGGCACAGAGCTTGCTGAAATCATACTCTAAATGATTACATTTTACCCGATAGCTCTACATGCTTTAGTTCGTCTAAAACGACCGACGAAAAATGCGAATTCAGCGCGCGCGGCTGCTCCGGCCGAGCGGCGCGGTGGTGGGGGGAGCGCCGCTCGGCGCTTAGAGGCCAATTTATTTTTACGGCAACCAAAGGTCCTACGGTAATGCTTTTTTTTGAATTTACGTGTTTTTTTCTCAGCTTTTACGTCATGTAAACGAAATTATCGTAGGTGCAATACAAGCACCTGAAATTTACATTTTTTCCCCAAAAAAATCTTTTTTTGCTGTACGCGCTATCCTTATATACATACATCGCGCTATTAAATATATTTATGATTACGTACATATTTATTTATTCAATATTGCAAGGCTCAGTACAAGGATAATTTTTGCTTGTAATATCGGTATTACACTACATTCAGCGATTAATCTCGATAAACTCTATTTCTTTCAATTTGAAGTTATCGCTTCGATAATATGATTATATTAATGTGTATGTATACACACATCAGTGTGCGTATGTATGCGTATAGATATATAAAGAATATGCAATACGCGCGTAATATAACTAAAAATATAACATTCCATGAACTCTATAATATGCATAAGATGAATCAACGGTTTTATGAGTTGTTTTCTACATACGATGTTGGTATAATCGTAAATTAAAAGAAACTTCATTGATCCTGTTTTTTGCACTGCCTTTTATTCTAAATTTTGATTAAAACTTTTGCATAATGCAAGTATGATAATCTGTGATAAATATTAGTCAGATCATTCAATTATTTCTATGAATAAAGCTAGGCTCTAGTATATAAGCAGCAGGATGACGAGAGTGGCAAAACAGTTTAGTTTAAACTTTCAAAGCGTGTAAAGCGAAAGAGCTGAGGAATATAAGTACAGTATTTCTTGTAATAACGAAGTATTGTTTAAGTAAGTGTACATGTAACTGTGATCAGTGAATTTCAAAACCATAAATATCGGACATATTTTCAAGTAAGTGTCATTTAAAACAGTTTTTTACTTTGTTATATACACTACGAAACAATATTTTGATTTTATACTTCTTTTCAATTTTTGATATAAATAAATCAATCTAACAATACTTTAATGTCTTTACGTTTATTTTTATATTTTAAGATTATTCTTTTATATTAATTCACGTGGAATAGTTAGGAAATGTTTACTAAGCTGTTTAATAACGTAGAATAACTTTATAGATAAATATTTTTCTTATGCTTCTTATAAACTCTATGCAGTATACTGAATTTGGTATAAATAATAGCAACTTTTCATATAGAGTATAACAAAAATATATATCCGCCGAGTCTATTCTCATGTTACTAGATTGCTTAATGAAATAAACTTAATGAAAGAAAACATGAAATTTTAAAGCAATATACATTAAATTAAACATTATGTATATGATGCAATATACGTATTAACATGATTTTGTGCATATCTTTTTCAGGCATTTCACTGTCTAAAAATGGACCCAAATACAAAATTGTGTGTTATCTATGACACTGCATTGTCTTCTGAGAAATATATTGCAATGTCGAACAGAATACTTGAAACATTACAAAATTCAAACATTCAAAGAAGAGATAATAATTTAATGCTTAAAATAAGTAAAGCAAAGGTATCTTATATCCATGAAAGTTGTTATAAATCATATACTCATGCACATAATATTACGGCCGCTGCTAAAATATCCAGCGCAACTACATCGCTCGCATCAACTACTACACGATCTGCAGATTTATTTGACTTCGCTAAATACTGCATTTTTTGCCGGCGTGATGCATCGGATGATTTTACAAAGAAAGAAAAAAGAAAACAGTAGAATCGAAGAGGAAATGTTTATAAAATTTCATTTCAAAAAACTTTTGACAAAATAATTGAAATTGCCCAAGCAAGAGATGATAAGGAAGGAATTGATGTAATTAATTTGATTTCAAGTATTAATTATCGTAGTATTGAGCTGCAGTACCATAATTCATGCTTCGTTGCATTTTATAGTAAACGTGATTTAACCCCTCGTCAAGTTAAAACTATACCCGCGGTAGAACACATCATTAATTATTTGAACAGTCATAAAGATGAATGTCAATTCTCTTTGAAGAATATTTTAAGTACGTATGAAGAAGAGTTGCCTACGGATTGATTTTTAAAAAGTAAACTGAAAGAGCGTTTGGGAGATGATATTATTATAGGAGATAAAATTAAAAACGATTACGTTCTAACCTTCAAGAGTATTGGAGGTAATATTATTTCCGATTTTTGGTATAAAAATCGTAGTGAAGATTCAAACACAGAGAGAGAACGTATAGTTAATGCAGCGGCTGATATTATTTTGGAAGATATTCGCGAGAAACAGTACGAGCTTGATAGTTATCCTATTCCTCACAAATTCACAGATTTTGCTGAAAAAGATATACCAGAAACATTAAAATTGCTACTAAATAAGATTATTTTACAAACTAAAAAGAAAACGGAGAAATGGTCGATAAAATGTACGGCTATAGCGCACGCAATTATTGCGGCAACCAGACCGCGATCATTTCTGTCATCTTTACAAATCGGTCTTGATGTCTTCTTACATATAGTAAAACAGGTTCTAAAGATATTGTAAGATTATTATCATCAATGGGATTTTGTGCAACGTATGAAGAATGCATGCAATTTCAAGTTTCGAGTATTATATATGATGGTAAGCCTGATTTGAGTCAATGTTACTGCCAATTCGTGTTTGACAATGCAGATCACAACGTTAATACTAAGGATGGGTTCAAACGTTCCATTCAATGGGAGGCATAATGTGTGTAACACCTGCAACTTTAATTTCATCAGAAGATAAAATTCCCCGAATCAAGCAGCAAATTTCATCCGAATCAATCGGACATCGACAGCTTACGACTTAATTAACAAACGGTAAAAATAAATTTTCTTAATATTAATATTTAGCAACATTTCTAATAAGAAATTTTTTTATTTCGGTCAATTTTGGAGTTAGAGAATCGCGGAAAAATGCATCTTGAAGTACATAAAAAACCATGAATTTTCATATAAATTTTGTTAAGATCGGACCAATAGGAGCCGAGATACAAAAATTTTTTCAACCGACGATTACGCCAAAACTACTTGATATTTCTAATTAAAATTTGGCACAGAGCTTGCTGAAATCATACTCTAAATGATTACATTTTACCCGATAGCTCTACATGCTTTAGTTCGTCTAAAACGACCGACGAAAAATGCGAATTCAGCGCGCGCGGCTGCTCCGGCCGAGCGGCGCGGTGGTGGGGGGAGCGCCGCTCGGCGCTTAGATGCCAATTTATTTTTACGGCAACCAAAGGTCCTACGGTAATGCTTTTTTTTTAATTTACGTGTTTTTTTCTCAGCTTTTACGTCATGTAAACGAAATTATCGTAGGTGCAATACAAACACCTGAATTTACATTTTTTCCCAAAAAAAATCTGTTTTTGCTGTACGCGCTATCCTTTACATATATCGGATAGTTTTTGCTTGTAATATCGGTATTACACTACATTCAGTGATTAATCTAGATAAACTCTATTTCTTTCAATTTGAAGTTATCGCTTCGCGTTTTATGATTTAATCTATATATGTATAAAGGCGATCGCAACTATGAATATATATGTATGTATTTGAATATATATGTATGTACTGTGCTACATGTTCATGATTATATAAATGTGTATATACACATCAGTGTGCGTATGTATGCGTATAGATATATAAAGGACATGCAATACGCGTGTTTTATAATTTGTGTGTGTGTGTGTGTGTGAGTGAGTGATATATGTATATATATATATGTGTATGTATGTATATATGTATACAGTAAGACCTACGAGGAAACGGGACATAGGAAAACCCGTGAGTGCGAGAGAGAAGCATAGGAAAACGCATAAGTGCGACAGAGACAGACTTTCCCTCCCTGTGTGTGTAGATTTTCTGCTTGGATTGTTTTGCTTTAACAAAATCATGTTTGCATGTATATACGTGCATACATACGTACTATGAATAATACAATGATTTTTATCGTATCTTTAGATAATAGTAAGTAAACTTTTTTACATGTGCTTTATGAATATAACATTTTATTTACATAATTCGTATTAATATAATTGTTTGGGTGTCTTAATTGAATATTAATATCCACGAAAAATGTGTATGTAAAAGCATTGAATAACGTGCGGGAAATTTAAAAACAGTTGAACACGTGCAAGTTTTATAACTATATATTTTAATTAATTCTGAAAAAAAACTTATAGGTACATTTTATTTTTTTGAATAATATTGATGTATTTATTTGATTTATGCTTTTTCACTGGAGGAGGGCTTAAGCTTTCGTCATTGCCTATACAGACAACATTAACGTCTTCATTATCATCATCCTCTGATAATTCTTCGCTTTCCTTATTTTCAACCTCATTTATTATTGGTAGATTTTTTAATATGTCATCGACTTCTTCTTCAGCATCTTCATCACTAACATCTATTTCAGCTATATTAGCGCAATTCTTGCCTTCACAATTTTTACACATAATTGTACAAAAAATTCTTAATTTTTTACAACCACATTGATTAGTATTGCATCTTTGTAAACAACTGCAAGAAACCATTTTTAAGTACTTGTCTGGTACCGTTTCTGCAATCGTAGTTATTGGAAGTAAGCCATTTTTCGCTTCTTTCCAGCCCCAATCTACTGCCTTCTTTGATGTATCCATTTCCCATTGTCGCAATTGATAGTATACTCTTAAACAATGAAAAGCAGTTGCTTCATTTGTGGGAGGAAGCATGGATAAATTAAACTTTTTGTGCATAGATAGCCTTTTAAACATTTTAAATCTCCATACGTTTAAAGATTCTTCAATATCTTTATATGGTTGCCCATAAAGTAATTTAACTAGTTGAGTACCAGCTTTAACAATATCTGTTGCATCAGCGTTTTGCTCATTAAAATATCGTATTTCATTTAATAATTTTAAATTGCGTTGCAATGTATTTACAAATTTAGTTTTTCCTTGATTAAAAAAAGCGGATGTTGTGTCACAACCCGAAATCGCGTGCAAAAAAGCAACATAATCTTTTAATTCTGCATAGTTAAAACTATTACTAGTATACACTTTCGTTATTGTTTTTCCCATACCAGGTTTTAAAAAGTAAATATTTTTTTTATCCCTTGCCAATTGGGATAAAATTACTAATAAATCTACATCTTCTCCGATAATAACAACGGATTCATAACTAAACGATTAATGTATAGTAGTCTGAATAATTAAGGCATCGGCATCTTCAACTGCTTGTTTATAAAGAATTTCAGTTTCATTATATGTTGACATAGTAAATCAATGATTCTTTTTTTATTTTTTTCATTTGATAAAAACTTTGATTGCGATATGAATTTCATATTTCCTTCTAAATTTATTTCCGGTGCATTACATTTTTGTAAACGCCGTAATCGTTCTGAAATTTTAGTGCTGTTAGCATAGTTTTTATCGGGGTAACCATCAAAAACAACGATACATTGACGGTTTTTATTAATAGTACGATCTTTTATATATGTGATATATTGTTGACAAATATTATTGTAGGTTGTATTTGTATCCCACTCTACTCTATGCAAAAGAAATCCTCCATCCATAACAGTCGTTGCATTATTGAATTTCGGAATCTCGTTTAAGCTAGTAAATAAATCATAAAATTTAGATTTGGTGGTTTTCCTCATACCATTTTCATTAAATAAAGTGACAGGAAATGGAGCTAATTCACAATCAAAACAATTCTGTAAGTCTGTATCAGTCTTACTAAATAAACAGATTCGTTGATTGTAGAATCTATTTTATATCAATAATTGCGTGCGCTATAGCCGTACATTTTATCGACCATTTCTCCGTTTTCTTTTTAGTTTGTAAAATAATCTTATTTAGTAGCAATTTTAATGTTTCTGGTATATCTTTTTCAGCAAAATCTGTGAATTTGTGAGGAATAGGATAACTATCAAGCTCGTACTGTTTCCCGCGAATATCTTCCAAAATAATATCAGCCGCTGCATTAACTATACGTTCTCTCTCTGTGTTTGAATCTTCACTACGATTTTTATACCAAAAATCGGAAATAATATTACCTCCAATACTCTTGAAGGTTAGAACGTAATCGTTTTTAATTTTATCTCCTATAATAATATCATCTCCCAAACGCTCTTTCAGTTTACTTTTTAAAAATCAATCCGTAGGCAACTCTTCTTCATACGTACTTAAAATATTCTTCAAAGAGAATTGACATTCATCTTTATGACTGTTCAAATAATTAATGATGTGTTCTACCGCGGGTATAGTTTTAACTTGACGAGGGGTTAAATCACGTTTACTATAAAATGCAACGAAGCATGAATTATGGTACTGCAGCTCAATACTACGATAATTAATACTTGAAATCAAATTAATTACATCAATTCCTTCCTTATCATCTCTTGCTTGGGCAATTTCAATTATTTTGTCAAAAGTTTTTTGAAATGAAATTTTATAAACATTTCCTCTTCGATTCTACTGTTTTCTTTTTTCTTTCTTTGTAAAATCATCCGATGCATCACGCCGGCAAAAAATGCAGTATTTAGCGAAGTCAAATAAATCTGCAGATCGTGTAGTAGTTGATGCGAGCGATGTAGTTGCGCTGGATATTTTAGCAGCGGCCGTAATATTATGTGCATGAGTATATGATTTATAACAACTTTCATGGATATAAGATACCTTTGCTTTACTTATTTTAAGCATTAAATTATTATCTCTTCTTTGAATGTTTGAATTTTGTAATGTTTCAAGTATTCTGTTCGACATTGCAATATATTTCTCAGAAGACAATGCAGTGTCATAGATAACACACAATTTTGTATTTGGGTCCATTTTTAGACAGTGAAATGCCTGAAAAAGATATGCACAAAATCATGTTAATACGTATATTGCATCATATACATAATGTTTAATTTAATGTATATTGCTTTAAAATTTCATGTTTTCTTTCATTAAGTTTATTTCATTAAGCAATCTAGTAACATGAGAATAGACTCGGCGGATATATATTTTTGTTATACTCTATATGAAAAGTTGCTATTATTTATACCAAATTCAGTATACTGCATAGAGTTTATAAGAAGCATAAGAAAAATATTTATCTATAAAGTTATTCTACGTTATTAAACAGCTTAGTAAACATTTCCTAACTATTCCACGTGAATTAATATAAAAGAATAATCTTAAAATATAAAAATAAACGTAAAGACATTAAAGTATTGTTAGATTGATTTATTTATATCAAAAATTGAAAAGAAGTATAAAATCAAAATATTGTTTCGTAGTGTATATAACAAAGTAAAAAACTGTTTTAAATGACACTTACTTGAAAATATGTCCGATATTTATGGTTTTGAAATTCACTGATCACAGTTACATGTACACTTACTTAAACAATACTTCGTTATTACAAGAAATACTGTACTTATATTCCTCAGCTCTTTCGCTTTACACGCTTTGAAAGTTTAAACTAAACTGTTTTGCCACTCTCGTCATCCTGCTGCTTATATACTAGAGCCTAGCTTTATTCATAGAAATAATTGAATGATCTGACTAATATTTATCACAGTTTATCATACTTGCATTATGCAAAAGTTTTAATCAAAATTTAGAATAAAAGGCAGTGCAAAAAACAGGATCAATGAAGTTTCTTTTAATTTACGATTATACCAACATCGTATGTAGAAAACAACTCATAAAACCGTTGATTCATCTTATGCATATTATAGAGTTCATGGAATGTTATATTTTTAGTTATATTACGCGCGTATTGCATATTCTTTATATATCTATACGCATACATACGCACACTGATGTGTGTATACATACACATTAATATAATCATATTATCGAAGCGATAACTTCAAATTGAAAGAAATAGAGTTTATCGAGATTAATCGCTGAATGTAGTGTAATACCGATATTACAAGCAAAAATTATCCTTGTACTGAGCCTTGCAATATTGAATAAATAAATATGTACGTAATCATAAATATATTTAATAGCGCGATGTATGTATATAAGGATAGCGCGTACAGCAAAAAAAGATTTTTTTGGGGAAAAAATGTAAATTTCAGGTGCTTGTATTGCACCTACGATAATTTCGTTTACATGACGTAAAAGCTGAGAAAAAAACACGTAAATTCAAAAAAAAGCATTACCGTAGGACCTTTGGTTGCCGTAAAAATAAATTGGCCTCTAAGCGCCGAGCGGCGCTCCCCCCACCACCGCGCCGCTCGGCCGGAGCAGCCGCGCGCGCTGAATTCGCATTTTTCGTCGGTCGTTTTAGACGAACTAAAGCATGTAGAGCTATCGGGTAAAATGTAATCATTTAGAGTATGATTTCAGCAAGCTCTGTGCCAAATTTCAACTAGAAATATCAAGTAGTTTCGGCGTAATCGTCGGTTGAAAAAATTTTTGTATCTCGGCTCCTATTGGTCCGATCTTAAAATTTATATGAAAATTCATGGTTTTTTATGTACTTCAAGATGCATTTTTCCGCGATTCTCTAACTCCAAAATTGACCGAAATAAAAAAAATTTCTTATTAGAAATGTTGCTAAATATTAATATTAAATATTAATATTAAGTCTGTACGAAAAGTCATCTTTGAGGGCTAATCCGATAAATAAAGATCATATTTTACAAAAACCATGGCAATGTGAAAATTGAAAAAAAAATTTTTTTTATTTAACAATTTAGCCGGGAAAAACATTAATTTTGCATTTCGGAATATATGTATCTTATAGAAAATTCAATGTTGATCAACTTTAGCCTCTACCTGTTTTTGCGTAAATTGAGTAACAAAAAAGTTAATCAAGAAAAACTGAAAAAAAATGCATTTTGGTAACTTATTTTTCTTCACACTGCGCCGAAAGTACCACTTTCGCTCCCGGGCGCCAGGAGCGAAATTGGTAATTTTGGCGCTAGTGTAAAGAAAAATAGTATACGCACCACGGGAGTAAATTCGGACAGCCCATATCTCGTGTTTGCCCCCCTCGCCTTCGGCTCGGGTGTCAATATACACGAGATATGGACTCTCCAAGTTTTTTCCTCCCTAGGCACGTAATATACTATTGCAATAATAACAATGTTCCCGATCGGGTCCGAAGTCGAGACTTTAGGGCTATTTTCAGTGAGTGGCTACCAACATATTTCAGCGATAAAATAAACTCTTACACGAACTTCCTGGTGAAATCCTAGGACTCCCGGACTATAACGTGAAATTGAATTTCGGGCATCGAGTAATGAATATACTACACTAATAGTAGAGCATAATACCAATTTTTCACACTTTTCAGTAAGGCACAAAACTATTATTACTTCACAAATGAATTAAGGGGATATTGAAACCACGCTAATGTAATGAAGTTTTACATAACTTCAAAAATTGTATTCGATCATAATATCGAGTAATTACTCTTGTTTACTACATGGAAGCGTTCCAAAGTAGCTGTTATAACTATTTATATTTAGTAAGTCTCGTGTTTATATAATTTTGTGTTATATTTTTATAAACAATGAAAAATACGTTGCGAGGTGAAAGAGTAAGCTGACTGTCACTTTCAATTGCTGTATTTAATAATATTAAATTTTTCACAAACTGAATCAACAAAAACTCTTTGTTCCAAGGTAGCCTATACAATAATGAATAGTTACTAATTTCATTATTGATGGTATTAATAAATGAATATTAAGCAAATAATGAAATCTAAAGCCCGAGGTAGGTCACAATCGCTCATTTTGGCTAGAACATCCCCTTAAATCATTTTTACGCACTAGAAAATAGTAAAGCGTTTTACTTACACTTTTTAAAATTTTACACTTTTAAGGTGGTTCATCAGTGATAAGGCTTGGCAAAAACATGGTAATATAAATTATAAATTTTTGTGATATTTATAGTCATTTTTTATGAATAATTAATGCTGAAATATAATACACATAACATTAATTAATAAAAATTCTAAGTTTTTCCTTCAAACGGAAATATATGATATAACTTAATATTTATAACAATGACCCTTTGACGCGGCAGGATAAATTGTAACATTTGTATATCAAAGTTGCAGGTTTATTATTTGTCTGTTTGATTATTATAATTTTGAAACCTTTTTGATTAAACTTCTCTTAAAAATTCATGTCATGTCTTATTTTTTTTATCAATGAAAAGTTCATGAATTTCTTGTGTAATATAATATATTTTCTTATTCACTAATATTGCATTGGGCTTCTATAAAAACCATGTAAAAAAGTAATTTTTCAAGAAGCACGTTAACAAAATTTTGCGTGGTAAGCGCAAAACTCAAAATTTCATCATTGAGTCCAGTCTTTTTATTCACTGATGATCCACTGTAACATTCATAAATGTAGAAGCTATCATGTGGCCAAAATTATACTAAAATATACTCACATAAACACTTATGTGCTACTTGGTTATTGTCAACATCCACTTATTTATACAGTTTATTTATAATAGTCTATTCCAATATGCTTTTAAAAATTTTCAGCGAGCAATTTTTTTGACGGATTTTCTATAAGCTTTTTACTTTGAATCAGTTGAAGTTCAATTTTCCTCGCTTTTTGTAAATTCTCATCTTTCAATCCTGCAATAACAGTGCACGAAAATTTCGATATAAAACATTAATACATTAGTAATTATGTACATTAATTAAATTATATTATTAATTGAATCAGTCAGTTATAGCCATACCTAAAGAATGCTCATAAGTTTTAAGAAGAACATCATGCAATGTATTTATTGTGTTTTCAAAAGCTGCTTGCAAGTCATTTTCCAAGCAAGAGTGAGCAAGGAATAAAGCTGCAAATAAATCTCCTGAGCCTGTATAAGCAGCTGGGATGACTGGCACTTCAATTTTTAGCATTTTGTTATCTAAGAAAACCAAATTATTGATATGTACTTTACTGCGTATTCTAGATATTACAAGAACAATATTTTTTGTCTAGCTTAAATTACCTTTTGCTGTGCTAACGATCGACGTTAATTTTCCATCGATATCTGTGGATGATACAGCTACAATTTGGGGGCCGACTTTATGAAGTTCTTGAATACAATCTTTTAGTTCAGACATTGTTTTGACTGTTTTACCTAGCAAAAGCCTACGATAATAGATCCATCATTTTCAAGGAATAAAAATTCAAACTAAATTCTTAAAAATATGTATTATAGATATGGTAAATGCTTACTCTAATTCGAAATGATTAGGAGTTAAAATATCTGCTAGAGGAATAATTTCATTTTTATAAATTTCTTTCAGTTCTGCAGGAACATACATTTGTCCATTATCTCCCATGACTGGATCACAAACTATTAAATTAGATCAATAAATTATTAGAAAATCTTAAAATTTTAAAATTAAATTTTCCACTGACCATATATCAATTTTGGATTCTTCTTCTTTAAATTTTTGACTGCTTGAGCTATCCTTCTCAGAAACGAAGCAGAACCTACATACCCAGTCAACAAGTGGGTATAGATATCTAAATCATTTTCAGCTAATCCATTGATCAGTTGACCTGAAAAGTAAATTGCAAAAAAAAATATAAACACATGTAAATCTTTTCACAAAAAAAAAGGAGTCATAAAATTAAAGTAAATCTCACATAAAATATCATTCCCACACTTACTCAGATCTTCATCGTTCAAGACTTGTCCTTTGAAAACCTTGTAGCCTGTGTGATTGGACAATTGAACTGAGTTAATAACGTCGACTTCGAATCCCAGTATCTGTAAAACAATAAAATCTATCTAAATTAATTAATCTAAAAACTGGAACAGCCTACTGAACTCAGCGGTATTTCATTATTTTGCAAAAAGATTCATCGAACAAGCAATTTGTAATAAAAAACATAGTAGTCATCTACATTTCATTACCGAAAAATCTTCAGTGATGATGGTAAATAAACTAATGAATATTGATGAACTATAGTTACCTGCAACGGAAAAGTCGCACTCTTGTTTCCAACGTATCCCGAGACGACATGGCTCTGGATGGAGAGAACGCGAGGCGAGCTGAGACCGTTCATCTTTCTTCTATCCGGCCGAGAATGAGTGTCAGCGAATGGCAAGATATCAACTTCTCTTACGTACAATGTCTCCGAACACTCACGCTTCCCGAACTATTGAACAATAAATCCTTCTGCTTGTGATTATGGAAAAGTCGGTCGTCGAGCTGCGACGACGGCGCAGAAGGCTCGACACTGCACTGTTGACCAACTGCATGACGACGAGACCGGAGCACAAAATACGGATACTCCCTTCCACTCGCCGATGAGAATTCCATTAGACACGCGTCACACAGAGCTGTGAAAATTCCACACGAGGAAAATTCGAGAAATGGCGATTCGTAAGATAAAGCTGTGGTTGCTGTAAGTGCTGCGCTTAACGCTTTTTTTTACTTCAAGGTTATGTCTATCATGATTACGTGCCGTCTGCAGTCTGCAGTCTGCAGTCTATATACATAGGATAGAGTGAGTGAAAGATAGAGCGAGAAGGAGAACCTGACCATCTGCAGATAGCATATTTCTGATTTCAAGTACTAAGTAGCGCCATTATTTAAAATTTGTTGTAAATGGCATCAGATGATGCTTTTGTTTAAGAGGGATTCATAATTTATTTCGGAAAATTGCGATATACTAAGTGGCTCTAATAATTATTTGTGTCCATTATATACTCACTCATATGCTGAGCGTTCTACGAAAACAAAGCAAATAAATAGGAAACTGTACACTATATCTTGTTTTGTTAAATATTCGAACTGAAACAATAAATAAATGTCATCCGCACAATTGTTTATAAATGATGGACGTTACGTCAGTATCGTCTGCTGTGGCTGCCTGATGCATCGCGTGTACAAATTGAATTATAGTGTTTCAAAAGTTTCCGCGCAAAAGATGGTCGCCGCCTGGCCGGTATGGCAGTATCTCTGATATATATATACGAATTAATATGTCTATGCATGAGAGAGAATTAATTGAGATTGAGAACATAATTATAATTAAGTATATAAAATTACAACCATTTTTATTTAACTGACGAATTATTTGAATTTAAATTAATTCATTTAACAAACACGTTTAGAAATCTGTGGAAAATTAATTGGAAAATAATTTTATTTATCAAAATAAGTTGGAACTATCATTTACTGCCACGTAATTAAGTAAAGCAATTTCATTATTTGAAATAAAAATAATTTGAAGTATATAATAACATTTTTAGAATTATTCTGATATAATAAATTTACAACATTGTAATTATACACGTATATAACATTATCACAAAAATTGTAAATGAAAATACAATAATACAGTAATACAATATGCAGACACGTGAAAAAAACGCGTTGGAAGTTCTTATTCTATACCATGAGACGGCGCGCCGAACTTCGCAAGAAGCCGAATTAACTGTATCTATAGATATCTATACTCTCTCTCTTTATTGCAGTGGTGGTCCGCACCAAAGGGCACTCCGCACTTTGCAAGTCCGCAGTGTGTCAGAATCAGAATCAGAAAGCGGCGGCCCGCGGCCGTATGGAGTGGAGTAACGGCGGCACGACTTCGCTTCAAGCCGAAAAATGGCGGACGAAAACGAGGATCAATGGTTGTACGGCGATTCTACGGACGCCAAAGACGGTTTTCCGGAGAATTCGGATAGCCAGCAGCCCGAAAACGACGCCCACTACGATAACCAGGATGAGTCCTATCAGCGGAACGAAAACACCCAGGAGGAAGCGGAGAACGAGCCCACCGGAATGCGGGAGGTAACCTAACCTAAGTAACTCTGTTTATACTACTGTGTATTCCTGTTTTTTCGCGGAAAATTCGCTTTGTCTCTGCTCAAATGGGATGGGAATATGCGATTGCCGATGCGGTTCGTTGGGCTTTCCTGGAGATTTCGTTTTTACGGATTTTCATTGATGCTTTGGTCTTGCAGCAACTGGATGATAATGGGGACACCGTACCTGGAGAGCGTTTTGATGGAGATAACGAGCAAATCCAGTCGAATGATCAGGCAGATGAGGACGACTCTATGACGAATCAGATGAAGGAAAATGGCACAAACGACAGTCAGAATCAGGATGATGGGGATGCTGCCTCCGACTCTGAATCTGATGACGATGTGCATGTAGTTATTGGAGATATCAAGTCCACTCCAGCACAGTACAGTAATTTAAATATCAAGCGCAGTGGCTTGCTCACTGCAGCCAGTGGTGCACAGGAAAAACTGAAACAGCAGACAGGAAAGTTTAGCATTGATGAGTTTGAAACCATTGGAGTCATCAATGGAATTCCTGCACACGAATATAATTTAGATCAATTAGAAGATAAACCATGGAGACAACCAGGAGCTGATATTACCGATTACTTTAATTATGGCTTTAATGAAGATACTTGGAGAGCCTACTGCGAGAGGCAGAAGCGTATGAGAAGCGAATCTGGTGTGGGATTGATTTTGAATGCTGGTGGACCAAGTGGTCCAGGAAACGTAGCCAACCCAGGATCTAGAGTACCTCAGGTCACAATCACTAACTACAACAGCAAGTATTCGGGTATTGTTGGACCAAAAAGAGCAGGGCCTCCACCTGGGCGTAAAATGGCTGGAACTATAGATGTTATTGGCAGCACAGGACTAGGCTCCAGGAGGAACCTAGAAAAGTCACCACCCAAAGAAAATGTGATCCAAGTCATGACCGCTGACAGGCGAGAGTATTCGCGTAAACCACCTGGACCTTCTTTTCCAGATATGTCTGTACCACCACCAGGACCAGTGGTTCCCCCTTCTTTCGATATGCCACCTCCTGGATATCAAGAACAACCAGCTCCATACTTTATGCCGGAGCCTGATCCTTATTATCACAGTTATGAACCTACACAGGACAGGCAATGGGGAGGGGATCCTGTAAGAAAATTTTAAATCAATTGTTTGTCGAAATTAACTTTTGAAATTAATTAACTATATCAACACCTTTTTTTAATTTCAGACATGGCAGTCTACAAACGTGAACATCTCCTTGACAGGAGATGATGTAAAAGATGGACCCAAATCCATTCCTACAATGGTTCCTCCGTCAATGCCACAAATGCGAGATAATCGAGATAGGGACAGGGACAGGGACAGAGACCGGGACCGAGGTCGAGATCGCGATCGTGAAAAAGAATCTCGAAGGGGAGACGAAAGAGAAGCAGAATTTTCTGTGAGAGATGAAGATCGTGATCGAGAGAGGTCGCGCTCACAGTATAAACACAAGGAAAGGTAAAGATTATACTTTTTTGTTGTTAATTTTGTAAAATTAAATACAACATGAAAATAATACTTAAATTATTCATTTCAGTCGGCATCGCCATCGTTCTAGATCGCGATCACGGCGACATAAATCGCGATCGAGAAGTCCCAGCCGACGCAAAAAGAAATCTCGAAGGTCTGAACGAGAACGTTCCAAAGAGGACAGTGAATAAAGTTATTAATTATGTCTTTGCATCTACCTATTAGAAGCGAATGAAAATAAATGAAGTCGTCAACGGAGGATTTTAATTTTAATTAATTGATAAATGTCGAATGATAGTAAAGTACTTTATACTGATGATTCCATTAAATTTCATATGTTTATACAATTTTTTTTTTATAAATTCATGAATAAAGATTTGATTTGCATAAATGTTGCGCAGATGATCATCACGTCCTGTAAATACACAGAAATTGTAAAATGTACAATCTAAATTTTTGTCCAATAAAGCCAGTTGGACTCGAATGTTTTTGTTACTTTTTTTTTGTTTTTTTAATCTTTAGCACAAGGAAATAAAGGACATTTATCATAAGGTAATAAACAAAACAAGTTTGCCATTCAATGTATGGTTTTATATCATGTTATTACAGAAATGGTATTTTATAATAATGAAAAGTAAGAGTAGTTTGGTAAATCACTCTTGTGTGTTACGATGAATTGATGATGCGTTATACTAGTGCACAGACTCGTAGCAAGGCCTCATCGATTCTCGCGCACGTGAACTTTTTATTTCATTTTAGTTCTATTATCCCTTCATATTTTTGCATACCAAATTCCTCTCTTGTTATTTTTTCTCTTTTTTCATAATTGTCTTCATCCATACATAATGGAAAAAAATGTTACATTTGTACAACCATCATATACATGTTACATTTAGATTATCATTAATTCATTACCAATTGTTTATAAGTGTTGTGTCTCTGTGTGCGTGTCTGATGTAAATATGTGTACGTGTTCGTGTAAGTGTATAGGTAAGTATAGGATGTCTGCTTTGAGTACGTCTATATCTGAATGAAAAATGCCGTTAGAACTAAAAAAAAAAAAACAATGTATACTAGCTCGGCTATCTGCGTGAAATCTTCATTCCCGAGGCGCTTCTCTTCGATACATTTTGAAATTCAGTTGTAACGAATTATTTAAAAGAAAAAATTCAGTGCGATTCAGAGAGCGTATTTCGAAAAATATTCGTTTTAAAAACTTTATCCGATGAGTCGAATTCGCCTGGAGATATTTTTCGACGTAGATCGCCCCGTTGAAAGCGTAAACTGACACATAAATGACACAATAAATAACAGTTACATATTATGGGAGCGTTGAAGCTGAGACATGTGTATGTAACTTGAATGACAACAATATAAAGAAAAATTACGAAAACTATGAGACAAGCGAGTAAAGCGAATTATACATAGGTGTACATACATGTAATTAATTATGTTATAACCGATTAATTTTTTCTTTCGATCTACGCCGTGTTATACAATAACAATGCCGCTTTTCTTACGGACGACAGGAACAAATCTTACGTTTTCATATAACTATACTGAAATATGTATAACTCGATAAATTGATTATTTATAACGTTTATTTAGTTAATTAGTCACGTGACGGCTTTTCAGACGGCTCGGGCTAAACTGAGCCTCATCACTAATATACTTGCATAATAACGATTCTATACTCTTCATACAACGTTTTTGTTTATACGTATCGTCTCGTGTTTTTATACTAACAAAGTCAATGGTGAATCGCTACAATTATTTTCTCATCGAGGCACACCCGTAATACGTCTAAAAGCCTGATTAAAAAGATTGACTTCCAGCTCAAAATACACAAATGAAAGAAGTCTCAGTATAACAAAAAATGCAAGTGACAAGTGAACCGGAAGTACTTAATTTTTTTTTGCGACGAAAGCATTTTGATTAAAATCGATAAAAACGTACTCTGCTGGCCGTAATCATGTCCGTTTGAATGGCAAACGCGATAGAATTGATTAAAAAATGCGCGATAATGAGTTTCTTAAAGATCTATCAATAGGAATCTGAATATAGAAAGATTGAGTGAAAAGTTTAATGGATCACAAGTACTTTTGTTATTTTTTTAAAAAGTTCCTTCGTTTTCTTTCTTTTTTTTTGTAACAAGCCGCTCGAAGCCTTCTCTAACGGACGAGATATAGTATTGTGAAAAAATGAAATTATTACAATAAAAAACTTTACAAGAATATACAAAGTTTTGTCGGCATCAGAACGAAAACTAGAATTAGAAGCGTCAATCGCAAAAGTAAGCTATCCTTAATTAGATTTATTATTTTTCCTCGTGATGATTAAAATGTGACTTAATTAGTTAAATGTATTACAGAGAAAAATCAGTCGTCTTTAAGCTATGTAAAAGGATGAAAATGGCGTGTCTCTGAGCTCAAAAAAGTGTGTTTTGTTCGCTATGTTATTTTTTTCTTTTTTTGCTTCATCTAGCTTGTGTGAAAACTTATCTCGGGAATATACGCTTCTCGCAAAATTTGTTTCTTTTTTTTAATCTCAGGTTGTTTATATTCTTTTGGTATGTATCGTCAATTTGTTTTTCCTTTGTATCTGTATTACACTCATGACGTCACGTTGACATTATGCTAATGGCTCAGTACTGCCCGTTGTAAAAAACATTGTCGAAAATGATCCTTTTTGTGACTATTTCATCGTTTCTACATTCTATACACTAATATACAAATTACGTAATTTATATTTTCATCGCTCGTCCATCCCACTTATCTAGAGATTTACCTGCTTATAGTATGGAGTACAATTGTTAATTTTTTAAATCTTTGCATTTGTCTTTTCACGCCACTCCTTGTTTTCGCGCCGGCTCGCACGACGCTGTACATTAGGATTCGTATTCAAATTTTTGTTTGCCTTGTTTCATTTTCAAATTGAAGCAATAAAGTAAGCCATTGAGTGATGTTTTTTTAAATGAAAAGCTATATTTATTAAATATATATTTATGTTCTTTCACGCTAATAATAATTCTGCCACAAACTTACAGTACACAATTGGAATCCATGAGTTTGCTTCTTCTGTGTAACATAGTACGTGTTCAAAACAAAGACAATATATAGACTGTCGAATCAAAGATTTGGGATATATGTTGTCATACATAAAACTGCACGGTATAATTATATTTTTGTAGCTTTATTATTTTTCTCGGAAATTTTTTTTTCGTGAAATGACATACAGTGAAAAAAACGCAGCTCACGCTCGCGCTACGTGGCGGAGTCTTTTATATAGTTTTATGCATATATACACACGTTTATTAAGAACGATCTTACGAGCAAAGGTATTTTCATTATACGGAAAAAATAAACTTGAAACATCTTTTTCACAATCAATTTTTTCGGCTTGACAATGTTATTTTTTAGCAAATCCATTCAAATGCTATTCGTGTGATCGATGGCGCACAGCAAAATGCGAGCCGACGTTTTACATACAAAAAACATCACCATATGCATGATCAAGTTTTACTTTGACTTTGTGATTACACTTTACATATTTGCCAATGGCATTGCAGTATATAGTATATAATCGAAGTCGACGAAATCGCTCGAATTTTTATTCAATGTTTTCCTATCTTGGAAGTTGATCAGTGAAAAACTTGAAAATTGTGGTTATAGATATTTATAAAAATCGAGATTTCGTCGAATTTCTGATCTTTTATCATTGTCTAGTGATGCAGCACATGCATTTGCGCTTACCATCTGCCCGTTAAATCGGTATCAAGATAAAAAGAGTTTCAATGTTGTTTTTATAAGTGTGTTACTTGCGTATCATTGTTTGTGTGGGTGCATGTGTATCTTGTAAGTGTTGCCTCTCCAGGCGTATTCACGCGTGGAAACCGACTTTTGTATATGTAGGTGTACATGTGTGTGTGCTTAGGAAGATGTGACTTAAAAGGGGAGAATAGCGCGCTACTGTACATCAGTCTTTAATAGCAGGGCGCACCATTCCCAAATGGATGTTAGTTTGTTTTCTGATTTACAACATGCTCGATTAGATTACACAAAGTTCCACTTCGCTTTTTGTTCTACTTTATTCTCATGCTTGCCCGTACATCAGAACGATTGACGAATCGCTCATTATTTCATTATATTTATTTTTTACTTTAATGCATATAATTTTTTCCCCATTTTGTTTCCATTAACGCCATGGCAGTTGAAATCCGGTGGGTCTATAGGTGTATATGCCGTGTACATTATATTTTGCATGTGCATATGAAAATCAGTGTTTGTGTAAATGTATAAGTGTACAATGTTTTTCTGAATTTGTGTATAGGTATGTGAGTGGGTGCGTGCGTGTGTGTGTGTGTGTTACAAATGTATGTTATCTGTGTATTTTTGTTAATTACTTAGTACGTTCTACAAGTGGGATGTCGCAGATCTTTCAAATATATAATACAATCAGCGTGTAGTAATAAAATCATATACAATTGTTACAATATTTAAATATTACTTATTACATACATATCGTCATACCGATTAGGTGTAAGATTTAGGTATACATATACAGGTATATATATATTTATATATATTTATATATATATAATCAATATTTATAGGGTTACTTATTCATTTCTTTCATTATGTTGTAAGAGCCTTTTCTCACCACAACCTCTTTAAGACTCGCAAGATCGATGCGCCTAATGCAGATTTAGAGAGATTAAAAACGCTATCGCTACTCTTTTTCTGTATGAAAACGGAATTTTAGGAAAGTGCATCGAATTTTCGCTTATCATCATTATCGATTGGCAAAATTCGTAAATATTATTGATCATACTGCAAAATTACAGTAGTAAAAAAAGAAAGGAATTTTTAAACTCCAACGACGTTATGAATTTCGTACCGTTTATTAATCAAAGGAGCAACGTCCTAAAGTGGTTTATCATTTTAACGCCATAACAAGATGACTCACTTTATACAAATCAACGTTGCTATATTCAAGGCGTTAAATTATCAACCATTCCTTCGTATCGTCACAGCGTACTTTTATTCTCAATATTTTTTTTTGTTTGAAATCAAAATAAAAAATTAAAAAGATTAAAAGTATCAATCGACAATCTGTATTAGTAAAATGAAATAATTAAACGAAACTGTGTTCAGGAACATCAAACAAGGATTAAAAGAAATGATAGTTTAAGTATGAACTATAAACAAGAGTAAAAAAGTACGAGGTAACGAGACAAACATGTTTGGATGAAAAAATTTCGTGGCACATTCAAACTCGCAGCTTTTCGAATTATCG
This sequence comes from Philotrypesis tridentata, assembly GCA_018906965.1. Lineage (NCBI taxonomy): Eukaryota > Metazoa > Arthropoda > Insecta > Hymenoptera > Pteromalidae > Philotrypesis > Philotrypesis tridentata. The sequence goes on from JACCIB010000048.1 coordinate 475,199, forward strand.
AAATTCCCTAACGCGCAACCAGGCCAGTAAAATAATGGAATCCATAAATAAATCAGATTTTTTCTCACAGAATCATCTAGAAAGACAACGAATTGAAAGTGTTATTTAAACTTCTTTTTCTTTTTTTACATACTCAGCTACGTGCTACGTCGTTTGCACAGCGCGACGCGCTGTTAATAATTTAATCTCACGTGCTATATAAAAAATGTACACTATGTATAATTAAAAATGGACAAGAATTTCATCGTGAATTTTTTTAAATATTTGACGTAGACATAGCATAATTGTACTAAAGCTTGAATATTTAGATTTTTAAAAGAGATAAAGAAGTTCTGATCATTATACTTGCGTTCCTGTTAAAGAGTCTTCTATACCATATTTATAAAGTTTTTCCCTTTCATATACTGGCTTGCTTACGTGTATATATATTTTGTATATATATATGTATAATATAGTATGCTTAGCGATTAGTATTAGCGATAATCAATAATAAAGAGGGAGGCATTAATCAAACAATATGTATAAGTAATTATAGTATATAGCGATAATAATAAAAATAATATTAATAATAATAGTAATATAATGTAGTAATAATAATGATAATGATAGTAATAAATTTATAAATTCTAGTAGATAAGACATGAGAGAGATTTTGCATTCGATTAATCTTCGTACAGCTTTTCTTCTCTGATTTAAATAACGCTCCTTTCGCTTTGCTTGTTTAAACTCGCTTAGTTTCGCTTTTTCGCAAATCCGTCGACGAGTATGAGATGATTTTCTATTACAAATGATGCGTGGTTACTCTGCTCTTTAATTTACAAATGACGCGCGATTTACACAGATGAAGGAACTATTATCGTCATTCCTTAAACATTATTCGTAATATGTTCACAAAGCCGTTGTTTATAGAAATAAATTGCCTTCCTCTATTAAATACCCTGACAACTGAAAATGATTCTTTAATTCATTTTTTTTATTTTATGTATTCTCTTCAGAGTTGGAATGTCTGTCTGTTCGGCAGTCGGTGCAATGTTAATTAGGTTGTTATTCTTTTCCCCTTGTAAGCGCTTAGGCGCTTTTTGTAATTTCGAAAAGTGCAGTCTCCAATGAAAGTTTCCATTGATACTTAGATACAAGCTTTGTCTTACAAAAAACTTAGTCTAAAAAATCCACGAAGATGCCGTCGGAAGACTATACGCGTAAGTACATACTTATCGTACAACTTACTGCTTTTCGCGTCCGTTCTTTTTATCGCGCTATTTATTTATCACCTTACAAATAAGTAATTCTCGTGCGAAGAAAGAGTAAGAGAGAAAAGGTACCTAGGAATTTGTCAATTTGTTTAATAAATCGTTATTTACAATATCTTACAAAGAAAGCTGCTACATTCCTCTTCTTCGTTCTTTTCTTTCCTCTTTTTTACCTCGTTTATTTTGTACAGAATCACAACGGACAGTTTTATTCGAGTTGCTTGACACCGTATTAACTTTTGTTTATATAACACCTACATTAACAAAATATTATACATTGTACAGGGGAGTGCAACTCGACATTACTCTCGATTACTTCCGACGGGCTTTCACTTGATTTTTCTCTTAAAAAATTGCACAGAAATTGATTAATCACGCCTTATAATTTAAGAGAACGAAAAGCGACTCAGTAAACTGAAAGTGGTTAAAACAAGTATGAACAAAGTGAGCAAATCGTAAAACGACGGAAAAATTTCATGGAGATTGCTTCTTTTCTATCTGTCAATAGTCGGCGATTATAATACAACCAAAACGGCCTTGTAATTTGCGAGTGAATATGGTGGGACGAGAGGGGCTTTTATGCACGGAGGGGCTAATTTACACGCGCATTGTGCGGGCTTGATTTGCTGATTTAAAAAAAAACTTTTTACCATTTGTACAATATACAATTGAGTTCAAACACGTTCGAACGTGCCACGAACAGTGGCTGTGAGATTATTCAAGAAGTTTGTAAAAATTGGTTACCGGGTCACTATTATTTTCATTTTCCGAAAGTTTATATTTTACAATTCTCAAGTGAGATGAGTACCGAATGGAGAAATCATACGGGTACATTTAATAATTAGGTTCGGGCAGCTGTATCGAAACGTAACTCATATTTTATAAATTTAAGTAATTAGTAATTATTATAATACACAATATTCACAGAGTCCGTTAAAAAAAGAAGGTGGGGGATTTTATTATAATTTTTTTTCGTGAGAAATAAAATAACCGTTGAATTTGCGGCTCCTCGTGATTGGTGTGAGGGGGTCACGTCGTTTCTATACACATTTTATTATTTATATCACAATTTACAAAATTCGAGGGCTTTTTTTTAATAGGATAAAATTAACTGAAAAAAAGGCAGGGACGTTGCTCATGTAAAAAAATGCTTTCTTGAGGTTCTCACTCGAGCGCGTGTAAAATCAAGGAGAACTTTTACTGAATCTTTGTTGTCCCGCCTACATGTTGGTTTTCTCATCATTTTCACCGAGGAATTCCCATTTATTATTTTCAGGTCGACCTGTCTGGTAAGCACAGTCAAAGCGTACCACGTCTATACAGTACCTCAACTTGCATTTTATGCCGATATTGGGAGGTACATACAAGTCTTGTCAACGAAAAAAAATGCCTTCACTTCCAGATTTGTGTACATCACTTACGTAGCATTTCCATGCTTGAAAATGAATGAAAATCGATTTGTACAAACTGTTTCAACGCAATATGTCTTAGGGTAAACTTGCAGTCGAATTGGGGCTGTTCTCGACTTTGCTCCCATGTCAAACTCTATAGTCGAATTGTATATTCGAATTCTCAAGCTACCAAATACCATTAACTCGCCTTGAACAATAAAAACCAGATCTTACTTTTCGACCTTTGAAAACGAAACTGGTTAACTGAAGTAAGTTTAAAACATCAAATTAACGTTGATGTTAGATTTTTAAAGTTTAGATAAATCATAAAATGACTGAATTAAGAAACAAATGTACAATGACTATTTAATAGTATTCGGCACTTTCAACCTGTACCAAATTTGCTCTATTTGCGGAAACTGTACGTAAAAATTCTGCTACTATTGCAGAAGCAGGACATTTCACATACGAAACGTACATCATATGTCGATCATCATACAACGATAAATGCATGCAGCACTATGATCTATTCTAGTTGTTAGATATCATTTAATTGAGGCAATGAGCTTTCATATTTGCCATCATTATTTCTCATCAATCCTATTCGACCTCGTGATTTTATTTTCGAGGAAAGTCCAAAGTTCATCTCATTGGTTTGCCTGAGATGTGAAACCTGCATATTTTCTGTTTTTGAATTGTCGATGTCGTATTGATAAGTCGCTATTATCCGTATAACTTAAAATCTCATAAGGATACAAATGTATCAGTGATTTTAAAATTCTTATAAGATAAACAACGAACAGTTTTTATCACGTACGTATCGCCTGATTCAAAATCCTACATAACTCAAAACATCACAAACTAAGTTTCAATAATATATCAAGGTTCTTATGCACGTTAAGCAGTGCCTATGTCCATTTTGAACCACAATTCTATATGAACTGATTACTAAAGCCTCAAATCTTGTGCTGACGCTCCTGACATGTATAATCTACCTCTCTCTCTTTTTCCTAGTAAAAAGTCAATGAAAAAGCTTTGTCGAACGTCGCTTGAAATTCCTAATAAAAACCTTCGTACAATCTATTCGCAGTTTAAATTTTTGCACATAAAAACTTCTTAACGGAAGCATCAGCACTAAGTTAACTGTTTTGTATAGTCATCATAGATCTTGGCTCGCGATTGAAGCGATCGACTCTGTGGTCATTTGTAGCTTTTTTTTTTTATAAAACCTGTGTTGATTGTTGAGACGAAGTTGTAACGGATCCAGCAGTAGATGCAGGCGGTCCGATAGGACCGAGGTCGCTCGCGCCGGTTGTACCACTGGCAGGTGCTGCCCCCACCATTGCATTCGCGGTCTTCATGAAGAACTTCTCGAGTTTCACAATAATGTGCTTTCCGTAGGTGTATTTACGAAGGCCAGCTAAATGTGGTCGAATCTTGTGCATCAGTATTTTGCGCTGTGCTGGCTCTGCCACGTCAATCATCTTCTGCACGACGTAATTGGCATATTGATCCTTCATCATGACGTTCAGTGCACTATAATAGCAAAGAAAGTTAGAATGACGGCAATGAGAAGTGTAAAAGTTGCTTGCGGATAGAGAAAAGCGGAGTCAAATGAATTCACTGTGAAAGTGCAATAAAGTGTGCCTCGTTCAAAAACGAGCAGTCGCAGCATATCATTTACCTGTCGTTAAAGCCGCAAACCTCTTCAATGAGTACTGCTCGTTCTTGTCTGGTCGCGTGGGTAACGCACTTCTCAACGACGTTACTGGCAAATTTATGCTGGGAAAGAGCTAACACCTTTCCTCGAACACTGTTGATGAGTTGAGCCTTGTCCTCTGGCTTGCCGTGTTCTATAAAAAAAAGAGAGCACAAATGATAATGCAAAATCGATAAACTCCGGTGCCGTTCTATTTTTTATAATTAGAAACGCGTCAGATGAGGGAGAGGCATAAAAAAAAGAGAGGCGCTCAACGTGCGAAATACAAACCGAGAACGTGTTGAATAACGTAGTTGCCGTATTGATCCTGTATTAACTGATCTGTGGCGGCATGCAACTCTTGCAAGATTCCCTGCGTTTGTTCGGGTGTACAATGCTCCAAAATGCGCTGAATTACCCTGCAGCCATATGGATGGGTACTCAGAGAATGAACCTGGCCAGCGAAGGCGCCGATGACAAATTGCAAAGCCCGTGGTTCCACGCATTCGATGCATTTCTGCACGACGTGATTTCCATTCTGATCCTTCACGCACTTGAGTACGTGACCGTCCAACTCGCGTACGATTTCCTGCTGTTGTTCCGGTCCGATTGACTCCAAAGCTTTCTGAATCACTCGGCAGCCGTACATTTGGAGGGCCAGCGGCAAAACGTGTCCACGTACCTAAATTGACCAGTGATTTCGTTACACTCGAAAAAATTTCGTCAATTCAATGCAACCACTTTTCAGCCATTTCATTAAACAAAATATAGCTTCGCTTTCATTATTCTACACATCATTCGATGCACCATACTTGATCACGCGAAAATTCAGCGTATACGAGCTGCAGATAACAAATAGAAAGATCCGAGTGTACGTAATACTAACCTTCTGGGCAAGAGTAGACTTTTGCTCAGGTGTGCCAAACTCGAAGAACTTCTGGATGACATAATTTCCAAAGACATCGGTCATAAGAGAGTAAGCCGAAGCGAGAATCTCCTGGAACACGAGCTGTTTCTCGTTGGCCGAGGCGCGTTCCAGTTTTTGCTGAATGAAACGGGATCCATGTTGATCCTGACTGAACTCGACTATGTGGTTAGCCAAGTCGCGAAGCTGAAGACTCGGGAATCTGTAAATGAAAAAAAAAAAAAAAAAACAATAGTTCCAATGTTTATTCAAACGTCCATTTCCAGTTCATTGATTCCATAAAAATTAAACAGCGTAAAAATTATACATTCCAATGAAAAAGATCAGGCTCACCTGTTATTTCTGAAGTCTTCGAGGAGTCGAGATCTTCCGCCTGTGGTCTTGTCTCCACCGACTCCTGCGGCGCCGCCTCGCCCGGGTTTCCCGACGAGGTTCGGGAAAAGCGAACTGCTCGAGCCGAAGACTCCGTTGGTCGTGAGAGCGGGTACAGCGCTCGTGCGGAACTTGGCCTCGGCTCCTGGTGCTGCCGATACACGATTCGCGCCTCCGACGAGTCCTCCAAGTGATCCGCCGATGGACGGTGGCGGAGTCAGCGACAGGCCCAATGGACTGGGCGATGCGGTCACCGTTCCTGCGTTCATTGGAAATTCTACCTCATTATTTTCGGCTACCGTTCGTGGACCAATCGTTTAGACATGTATATTTGTTTGCGGACACTCGGGGAAACGTCGAGCGTGTGACGTTTCGACGGGTGTCTCGCTTTTTTTTCTTTACATGCATTAGTTTAACTGCCGCGTAACAAGCGATTGTTTCGATCTGCGAGTAATGATAAGGCATCGCGTACACGCGTATTGATAGGGATTTTTGTGCGACACAATTGGAGTGAGACTGTCGCGCCCTTATTAGAAAAAATAATGACCGCGAAGCTGACGGGATGCCTTTTTACAGTAACTCGGACTTTATTCTGTGTTCTATCAATCAATTGCAGATACCGTTACGCTTTCATTCTGTAACGATGCATGTAGAGAGTTTGCGCATTTGAAATGACAAAGAAATGGATTCTCAAAAGTGTAACGTTTTCCTTTTATCCGCGTGAGAATAAAATAAATATGAGGCGTTGAAAAGAAGCTTCCGACACTTCTTGAAACTAGAATGTACGCCGTACTGTAATGGCTTTTTCATTTCACCGCTCCGTATATGCGCAGGAATTAATGAAATTTCTTGTTTCTGGAATAAAAATGTTTCACGAAGCACATTATACGAGAGCAGTGGCCAAATGTAAGTATTCGTAAGAAGTTATTGTCGACGGCTTTTACAACTGAATTCGCGCATGATGTGCTCGTGAATACTAAACTCAGACATCTCGTTGAAATAGCGGTTCTTTTATTTTCGCAGGTATACGGATGATAAGAATTTTTTTTCACTGTACACCATACTCGATCACACATCATATAACTGCTGATATTACATCGAACTATACAATTTTAAATACATATATTAACGTAACAATTATTTATAAGGAGAATATGATGAAATGCGTTCGATAAAAAAAATGTATTAGTGATTTATATATACAAGAGTGAAGCATGAATATTTTGAAATATAAAGAAGAAAAACTTCATTTTAGTATTAGTTATTATTACTATGAGATATGATTTATTCACCAGCATTACGCCAGTTGTAAGTATACCATTTTCTAAAATTTCATCATCGTTTCATCTGTAGCGATATTATTGTTTATCTTACACGCAGAATATTGTGTATGTAAAAATCGATGCACTGAAATAGCATTTACAGAAAAAAAAGAAAATGTAGAGCACTCCTGTGATATACATAGCTCTAGGACATTTATTGTTACATTATTTTACAGTAATATGCTACAAAATTCCTATAAAAGTTTGATTATCAAGTCCATTTGTTTCACATTGCCAAATGCGTAATGTTTGAATAGCATAAAAGAAAAAAAAAATAGGAACATGCCCTCACCAAGAGCGCCGTAACTCTGCGGCCATTTTCCTCGGTTGTATTCTAAGCTGGGACTAAATGCAGAAGTGTTTCTATCGAAGGAATCCCTCCTACCAGTGGACGATGCTCCGAGACCCAAACCTATTGCATGATGTTACAATAATTTCTTGGGTTATAGCGACACAAAGGTTTTTATGCGGATGTGTTTTATGATAAAAATGACAGATTCAGAGAAAGAGAAATAGAGATAGAGAGACAGAGAGAGATAGAGAGAGAGAGAGAGAGGGGGGGGGAGGGGGAAAGAGAAAGAGAGAGGAGTAACAGAGTTGTAAAATTATACATGTATAGGAGAAATCCTCTGCTTTGTTTTTCTATTTATTAGTTATGCACACATTCAACATTACAGACTAAGTACATGATAATGAAAACAAAGTATGACACAAAACGAATCAACAATCATTACAATATGTACAGGTGAAAGCCCAGAACGGTGTATCCCGTTTAATCGTTGCAGCGTTAAAAAATCGGCATTAAGACAGAAGAAGAAAAAGAGGAAGAAGTAGTAGTAGCAGTAGTAATAGTAGTAGTATACAATAGCAGTGTACAAGACAGAGCAATGCTACTCTCTTCACTTTAATAGCGCGACTTTATTTGGCGAGCGTTTCATTTTTGCGCAAAGCACAAAAACTCTCACGCCTCAATGATATCAAATCAAAACAGTTTTACCCATATCACAATTAAAATAAACGCATATGACTCTCTGAAAGATGCGCAGAGCAGTAATGTAGAACAAAAAGGAGAAGATTAAAAATATCCTTTTCATTTTTTCTTCTTTTTAATCTCTAGAATTCCTGCGCTTTGATCACGAGCGATTGATGAAGGAAAAATGAAGAGAGTACAGCATTCAGAAGAGAGTGAGTGAGTCAGTGAGAGAGAGAGAGCGAGAGAGAGAGAGAGAGAGAGAGAGAGAGAGAGAGAGAGAGAGAGGAAGACAGATGGAAAAAGAGATTCGTCTGTAGGAGCGAAGGGGAAAGGCATATCTCGTCGGATGTGTATACCTGTGCTCTGTAGTTGGGCAGGCGAGCCGAGCGCTCCGAGAGGAGAGCCGCCATAGCCCAGGGCCGCTAAACCGGCGGCCAATCCTGAGCCCTGTTGCTGGGCCTGCTGCACGGCGACCGCCTGAGCTTGGGCGACCACGGCAGCTGCACTGCACGCCGCCAGACCTGCACCACAAAAGCCCGCAACCACCACGCAACGCGTTATACAACTTTGTTTGTTTCTTTTTCAATCAAGGTATCACACAGCCGCTTTTCGTCAGATCGCTCCAGCCATCCGTCCTCCATATGTGCCGTTTACCGTTTCTTTGCCCTTTTTTATTTACTTTTTTTTAGTGGTTAATTCACAAGAACAGGCAGAATGATGAACAGAAAAATAATGCACGCGCAATTTACTTTTGTAAGTTTATACAAGGAGTATATTTATAACGTTGATTTTCGAGGTACTACTTTGTACAGACAGACATACTTTGTTACACGTTGCGCGCGACGCCAACGTTCCAAGCCAACGTCGTCGTCTGCGTTGCGCAGTTTATCTATGTATATACGGTTTTAGTTTTAGTCGACAAACGATTCTGTCGGGAGACTGTAGCACACTCACACGGAAAAGAGAGCGAGGGAGAGCTAGAGAAAGAGAGACAGAGAGGAAGAGAAAGACGGAGAGAGAGAGAGAGAGAGAGAGAGAGAGAGAGAGAGAGAGAGACATCAGAGAGCGAAAGAGCAGAGAAACAAAGTATATGTACAGAATTTACAGATCGTAATGAAGGACGAGGTGGAAAGAGAATGTGAGAGAGAAGCGGTTTGTTAAATGTGAATAATGAACGACGGCTGCCGAGAGAACCGTCTGGTACACATTTTTGTATGGGTGCGTATATGTATATATATTACACATACCTGTATATGTGTATATTATATATAATATATATGCATGTGTGTGTGATTAATAAACGTGTCGCTGGCAAGTACAACTGCTCTAATTATTGGCCACGTGCGTGTCGGCGCATTGATCGCTTCTGGTCCTGCATAATGCGATGTCTCTAAAAAAAAAAGCCGCAGCAGCAGCGGTAGCAACAGTAGAACAACGTGGCCAACGATTCCAAGTTCGACCGCATCAGCGACACGTAAAAAAGGGCATTTAATCGGTTGGGTATAGAGGACAGTGTTGAAAAGGATAAAAGTACGATGCCACGATAATCCTGTACGTACCCAAGCACTCGCCGGGCGTAGCGTTGCTGTGCGACGTTGGAGTAGCCTGACTGTAAAGGCTCGGCGGCGGTGGAGCCTGTGGGCCCGGAGGCGGTTGCGAAGGCGCTCTGTTGACGAGAACCTGCGCCGGGCTGACGAGGCGCATCGGCGTCGCTGCTGAGCCCAAGCCCCGCACGCCACCCATGACGATCGAGCCATTCTGGTCGTAGTACGCAGGGATCACCTGGTACTGGCCTTGAACCTGAGGACAGGAGAAGAAAGAAAATTTACATCCGCTTCTCTCACTCCCGTCTTCCTCTCTCTCTTCTTTTTTTTTTAATTTAATAAGGCCAGCTAGAAGTCAGGATTAATTTATGGATGTAATTGCAGCGCGCCCGCGCGCGCAGGCGCACACTCGGTTGGAAAGGCGTATAACGATCTCGCGGGTGTAATAACACACTTACTAGAGCATAGAGAGCGAGCGCGTCTAATTAACATTAGCGGATACAGCTAACGAACTCGCGTATATTATGGAGATTCTTTCATTCTTTCTCCAAGCCCAACGATTCTATACGTATAATCATGAAAATGCAACGGGCGCCTCCTCGCGGCTGCGCGAGGAGGAAAAAACATGCAAATACAATCTCAGATATCAATCTGTAATCATCTTCAATTAGACGACGGGTGCGTATAATCTGGAAACTAATTCATTTCCGCGATCCTTACTCTTTCCAAGGTCATTAACTCTGCTTCTACACTGGAGAGAATAATTGAACTAGAAATTAAACAATATTTTCTATTATTATAACACAGCAATCTTTAAAATTCAAGTTTTTGTCCATGGCTAATATGGTTACGCTTATGGTGCGCTAATCCCTTATTATCATTTCATTATTTTTATAATTTTTTCTTCATCGTGCTCTATTATTTTTTATCAGCGAAACAATCTCCAGTAAGTCAGTTGAACGTGCCAACCGCTTACCTAAGCAGAACTGTTACATATGAAATTTTAAATCTGATGTATTAACTAGCTGCTTCGCTTCGGAACTAAAATGAATAAAGAAACAACTTGTATAATTCATAAGTATTCATATGAGATAAATGTAAAACGCAGCCTACGCTTCTGTTTGAAAATAAAGTTTTAAGAGACACGACTTTAAATTACACGTTCTGTCGGACGAGCTATCTAGCTAAATTACTGTAATGCGTTGTAATCGAGTTAGAAACTTAGGCCTTAAGTAAAATTTCTATAACAATAATAAAAGCTGTTACACTTTCTAAGAAATATAACTCTACTGTTCAACAAAAACTGCAACGGCTACATAGTGTAATTTAATTTTAATCAAATACACTGCGTGTAACAGAGTAATTTTCATTGTACATCAGTATAATGTTTCATTAGAAAGTACAAAGCCTTTATTTATTATTCTTTCAAGCAAATCTTATTCGCAATGAGAGTGCGTCTCGTCTCCATCCCGAGGTGCAGGAAAGTAATTTTTCCTCGGCTAAACCAACAATTGCAATTCTCTCATTTCTCTCATCCGCATCTGTATATATATACCGTTTGCGCGAGATTGTTGGCGGTGTCCTGAGCGACAGCGGCTGCGGCGGCGGACGACGGTGTGAGCGGTCGTCTCGGCGGCGGTGGAGCCGCGGCCTGTGGCGGCGCCTGAGGCAACAATCCAGCGGGATAGACCCAGGGGCCGTAGTAGGGTGGCACGACTGGCGGAGCTCCGGTTATGAGGCCGACGTACGGCTCCTGTCCTCCGATTACGGTGTAAGGTGTCGCCGGAAAGTTTTGCTGCTGCTGAGCTGCCGCCTGCTGCTGCTGCTGCTGGGCTTGCGAGGCTGCCAGGTACTGCTGCTGCTGTTGCTGTTGCTGCTGCTGTTGCTGCTGGAGCAGCTGGAGCTGCTGGGGCGTCGCTCCCTGCGCCTGGCTTCGGAACAGTTGCTGCAAAACAAAGAGGAGGAGAGATTAGAATGTCGTCGAGTTATGCGGTGAAGGGGAGAGAGAGAGAGAGAGAGAGAGAGACGAGCTGAGTGTAGGGGAGAATCACCCAGTATGTTGAACACCTAGCCTCACTCATTAAAAATAAAAATGAGAGACTTTCAGTTGAAAGATAGCGTGACTCTGTAATAATGACTTAAACTAACGTGCAAATTGGCTTGAAGGATAGTTTGGCTCCGTAACAACGACTTCGATAAATTTGAAAATGTTTACACTCGTGTAAGTAACGGATTTGCTATTCTTCAGTGAAAAAAAATGATTCTCAATTTTTCAACTCTTTGCTTACGCATTTCAAATTAATCTAAAAAAGAACTGAGTTAATATTGAATTGAAATCAATGTGATGATAAACTTTTTTATTTTTAAGGTCAACAGCGACTAGAAAAGTTCGAATTGACCTAAAAAATGCTATAATAACTGTAACCAAAGTGAAATAAATCTCGTTAGAGATTATCGTGAGAAAAGGGTTTTCAAAAGCTCGTAAATTGCATCTTTTATATCGATGCAGGTAACTTTTTCAAATACCGGTTTGGACTCACGCTAGCTGAGAGAGAAAAAAGACCATTTTAAAATTTTGATTTTCATCATCTCCGTCGGAAGGCATGTTGAAAAAAAAAACCAAGTTAATTGTACTCGCTGACAGATTTGGAAAGTTGGCAAACCGCAGATTTTGGCATTAAAAATACAGCCTTATACGTACAGACAGATGCCCAGGCCAAGGACCAGAATCCCTTTTACAACTTAAATGTCCCTGCAAGCAATTCAAGAACAGTCCCACAATGCCTAGCATCGGTCATACAGGGCGACTCTCTTCTACACTCGAGAAAAATCAAATGGGGGGAGGGGGGGGGGGATGACGAAGCCTTACGGATGAGAGAAGCTAGTCTCGGGGAATCACGCGAAATGCGACGACAGCGTAATTGCCGCTGCGCGCACTGCTTTCTCCTTTTTTTCTCCCCCTCCCTCTCTCCTTCCCAGAGAAGCTGTCGTTCGCGGAACGACGACTATCTGGAGCGCATCTTTTTTTCCCTCCCCGATCAACAAGGCGACTAGACGTCTCGCGCAAAGTAAAGTGTCTCCCGTGGTCCACGTGATCCCGCACGACAGAAAAATAGCGGAGAGCAAAAGAATTCTCCACAGCGTCAGAGCGTCTATGTCTGATCGGTTCGCAGACGTATTTATAAGCAGTAAGTATTCAGAATCGAACGAATCCCGAGACGGAGAGCCGGAGAGCCGTCGAGATGCGCGTTTGAAGGCCAGAAGGAGAGAAGCAATGGCCGCGGACGAGTTAAAAGTCGAGGTTAAACGCGGACGAGGCTCTCTCTCTACGCTCGACGTTGGGTCAACGAACTACAACTCGCGGACGTTCACCGAGTAGTGCTGCTGCTGCTGCTGCTGCTGCTGCTGCTGCTGCTGCTGCTGCTCGCCCAGGAGGAACGCGCGCGCGTGCTTACGTATATACGAGAACGTTCCCCTCGTCCACCTCGTGCGTCTCGAGGATCGAATATTTCTCGATTGCGCAATAACAGGCCTCGTGGCTTTTATCTCTCTCGCGCGGCGAGTGCAGCGCGCAACGCTCGAGGCGCGCATCAGACGAGCGGCGGGCCGCGGCCTATTCGCCGAGATGATTCAATTAGCTTGCGAGTCAATTAGTCAATTCCCATAGCGGCCGGGGAAACAGAGAGAGATTGAGATTCGGATGCTCTCTGTTATGTTACGAGAAGGAGACAGAGAGAGAGAGAGAGAGAGAGGGAGGGAGAGAGCGCTGACCTTGAATGGTGTAACGCGTAGAGATCAACACGCTTGGTAACAGGGGAAAAAGACGTGCGTGCGCTTCGGTTAACAACCTCGAGGAGGTGCTTTCCGTGCGTCTCGCGCGACACGTGGCGGGGGGTGCGATTGATTTTTTTCCATCTCTTTCTCGACACCGCGGACGAAGCGCATCGATCCGTTTTCGGGTATGCCTTATTGCCATTAGATAACATCTGCACCGGACGAGTTTAGGCCCGATCAGAAATATCTCGCGGGAGTATATACCGCGAACTCGTTTTGCATACCTGCGAGAGCGAGAGAGAGTTATTAAAACGTCGACGACGTGAAAATAGCTGCTCCCATTCGCTAAAATCATCCAGCCGTTGTGAGGCTTCGATTGTAAGCATCGATGCCCTTCTGAGCGAATTAAGGGGCTTTACCATCCTATAATATGGGGTATGCGTTTCGAGCGATTGATATTTTGAAGCTGCAATGAAAAAAATTATCGCTCATATTAATGGAGAAACTGGGGCGTATAGTATTTCGCTGAGCCAAAAAAATTACTCCAATTTGTACGAAGTTTTTGTGCAATGATTTTCGCATGTTGTTCGATTACCATCGTATTAAAAAATTTACAAAAATCAAGATTTATGCCATTAAATATAACGGACGGATTACTAGCGATTTCCTTGTTTGTAGAATATAAATAAAATTATGAGAAACTAAGTTGTGATCGTCTGCATTGCTCTAATTAAGTGCAAAGTTTCAAGTCTACACTACAGTACCTCGACGAGAAAAGTTATATATATATATAGTTTATCGTAATTTATTTAACATCGATCCAACTTTTCTTATGGAGACAATACAATGCAAACTTGATACAGTGTTTCCAGTGGTCAATTACGTTTTGGTCATGCATAATTTCCTTTCTATCATTATTTAACAACAAATCTCTTTTTTTGTCTGCTAATCGTAGCACAAAATTTGAATTTTTTTTACTGACTATGAGACCGTAAATCTTATCACGAATTTAGCTAATCTGTTCTCTCTCTCTCTCTCAAACTTTCTTATTTTTATAGTCGAAAGAGAGAGAGAGAGAGTCTAAGGTGGGGATACGTATGAATTATTCATGACGACGGCGTGCAAACACAGACACAGTTTTTCTGTAAAAATCCGAGAGCACGCGCGCGTGTGTGTACCGTTAAAAAAGACCAGTCTCTCTAACTGGACTCGAATTAGCGCGTACGCGCTGCTCTCCTTATGTTCTCGTCGCTTCTCAAATACAACTATGAAAAATCCACGTTTTCCTGGAGATTAAACATTGATAGAGCGAAACGTGCCTTTTTTCTCTCTCTTTCTCTTTTGCTCTCGCAGAGTCATTGTCCCCTTTGACGTGTTTGCTCGTTTATTCCCTTTTTCTCCTCTTTTTCGAAAAGGCCGCGCAGAAAGTAGGCTGCCTGTGAAATTATCACAATTTCCGCGAACGCATTTTCCGCGGCGAGAAAAAATGTTTCCGTTCTACCGGTCGAAATCTAATAAAAAGGGTGGGGATATTCCTTTTTCTTTTTTTTCTGAAAATACCAGTTCCGGATTGAAAAGCACAAAGTGCGAAATGACAGTTTTGAAAGCATAGACAGTAGAGACCGTTTTACTAGTAGAAAAACAAAATAGATAGATTGTAATTTCGAAAAAGATATTTTTCATGTTTCAACTTCGAAGAGTTGCTTAAAAATAATCGAATGCAAAGCAGGCATAGTTCTCGAGCGGGAAATAATATTATCAGCCACAAATAAAAGCAAATAATATCTGCAGATATTAAATTGTGCACTATAACAATATTGGACTTACAAATGATTCATAAATATGAAGATTCAAAGTCAGATGATCTGGCGATATATACCAGTTGAACCACAAATGATTTCATTAAACAATTGCGTCAATCAATCATGTATAACTTCAGTCTGTTTCGTTTAATATTATTGGACAGATGGTTTGTTTCATCTGTTTTTGTATTATTTCTTTCAATATACAATTTCACTCTGATGCAAATTTAAAATTTTTTGCTTTTAATTAACATGCTTATAAAATTAAATTGAATTTTCGACCAAAATGAATACTAAAATCGCATTTAAAGCATCTATGATTACGATCATACGTTCGTTTATACGGATCTTTATGAAATAATGTTTTACGATGAAAATATTTTTTAATACACAAATCTAATATTTTTAACATCGAAATTAACAACAATTATCTAAATTAACTTTAAAGTTTCTTAATCGCTAGTTTTGTAATTAAAAAAAAAAGATTGCACGATAGAAAATAAAAATAGATTTTCCGAGATAATTGCGGATACGCGCCAGTCGTCGAATTATGAAATTCACGTAAGAGAGAAGTGGCATGTGCGTATAGACATTTGTCGCTCGACGGGTAGAATGCAAGAGCGGACGCATCCCGATAGTCAGCCCGTTACTTAACCGAGCTGGGCACCGTTATCTCACCTGAGAGAGTCTCTCGTCTTTCGTTGCACGGAATATAGCCTGTGAAACTACGACGTTCTCTCAATACCACTACTGTTTCTTCTTTTTTTTCTTTCTTTCCTTTTTTTTTATTTTAATGACAGACCGGAAAAATTCTCAGAAAGTTCACTTTACGGTCGCAGGTAATAGAACGATTTTTCGCGGATCCCACGATGTTTGTTCATTGCTATTATCGAAGATGCGGAATGAAAGGTGAGAAGATGTGGCGTTATTGTCGGCTGATTTAACATTGAAACGCGAGAGAGTTTGAGCGTAATTAGAGGCGAATGTTTTTTTTCCGCGTTGACGTGTTGCAATTTTCTGGGTATTTTTTCTTCCCAACAGTAGGAAAGAGAGGCATTGCGTATAATGACAGAAGCAGTAAAGTATCTTTTTTAGGACAGATTTTTAACAAAGTTTTTAGTGATCTGACGAATAAATGGAAATTTTTCCAATTTATATTTATATATTTTTTTTCGAAAATCTTATTTTTTTGTTGTTTTTCTATATACTGCAAAAGATCTTTAAAACCGACAAAATTAAATAAATAAACATTTTAAGATAGTGAGAACCATTTTCAAATTCTTTCTTTATGTTTAAATAACTTTTCTATAATAATAATAATAATAATAATAATAATAATAACAATAACAATAATAATAATATATGAATAATACTAATTAAAGGAGGTCATAATCTCAACTTAGAAAAGTGTACAATCTTGTAATTTCTTAGTAAATATCTTTTTAACAAGTTCGGCTTCTTATAGTTTGGAACATTAAAAAGTATGAAGCATGTACTATGTATTATGGCATCCTCGTTTTTACATTTATAATTGCAACACTTTGGTGAAGAATAATTTAAATGTTAGTGCTCGAAATGATGCATTTATACACGTGCTCTCTCATTAATTCTGCAGTTTACTAATGTATTGTTTGTTGCTCTCGAAAACTTGATCATCAAATGAGGTTCAAAAAGACATTATAACGTTTTTTGAGGGGTCTATGAACAATCAGAAACGAAGTTGTGTAGACAAATTTGAGTCGTTTGGACTAGTTTATTGAAATTCTAAAATTGACCTTGAAATTATCAGGGAACAGTAGATTATATCGTTTAGACTAGTACAAACGACTATAAACTATCATACAAAATTTCATCAACGCATAAAACATTAAAATTCAATAAAAAGTGCGGTCATTTCCTTACGATAATATATTGCGATACTTTCCGATAAATTTTGTGTATTTTTCTCTCAGATTGTAACAGTACTACAGCACTAGCATCAGCAGCAGGAGAAGCTCGATATTTTTTGAAAATTCGATCGACACATTCACCTTTGTAAATCAAATACAGAAGCATGTCCGAGCGCATATCGCATTCTGTCTTCTTTCGAGCGATTCGCCGCGTGACTGGTGGGTATCGGAGGAGACGCTACAATTCAATTGTGCGTCGACGTTTTTACTTTTACGTACAGGCGCGCGACGCCAAGTAAAAAGCTTCGCCTCATCCAAGTACAAGCGCACACATTCATAATTGAATCCTCAACTTTTAATTTATGCATACACTATACACACACTGCGCAGGCGAGATACGGCCGGTCGATTATTAGCCGCGTGTTTTAACACGCACAGTAGCTTCGTATTCTCGATTATATTCTCCCACGCGCGGAGTATATGTGCGGTCTGAGTGTCGTGCGCATCAACGTCGCGGCGATCAACAATAGGCATTGTGCAGGTGTACTACCTATACGCGCAGATACTATACGTGTGTATTGTATAGTTTAGTATACACGTGTGTATATACACCGGGCGAAAGAGAGAGAGAGAGAGAGAGAGAGAGAGAGAGAGAACGCGAGCGTCACAGCGTTTTCCCGTTAGATGTTAACCTACTTGCGGCACACGTTCAATTGAATAAGCGGCTCTCTTTCTCAACCCCCTCGTGGGTGTGGAGGCGTCGCGTGATAAGGGCGAGGCCGCGCCTTGATAGGTACACACCCCTGTGTATAGCAGCGGCAGGCCGCCGCGCGCCGAAGAGCGGGAGGGAGTTTTGCGTGTTTATACACTGCCTCTACGGCCGGCTTTTAGCCAAATGACGCGGATTTTATTATTGGATGGGCGCGGCGAGTTTTAGGTGTCGGTAACCCGCTACGGCCTCGCCTTCGGCGATTCGTTAGGGTATGCTGTACGTGTGTGTATGTACGTGGGTGTGCGTATGTGCGCGAAGGGTGCAGCGGCACGAAAATTTTTGCCGATTTTATTTTCTGTAATGCAGATGGGCTTCGGGGCTCGATTAGTTAACGAGTTTAATATTCGATTACGCGAGCGGAGGGTGTGAGCGGATTTTAATCAATCGATACTCTATCATTGATTTGTTGCATTGAAATTTAAGACATTAAGCACTTTTGAAAAGACTTGATAACATATGTCTACTGTTATAACAGAAGAGTGCTTTGCAGCCCGTAGAATTTCGTGAATTTAAAGATTTCGATTTAAATAGTTATGGAAACTTATTTCGAAAGTTCGTTGTAGGCTAAAATATGTTGTAATGTTTTTGTTTTTCTTTTATTTTACGCTGCGAAGAAAACTGACCGAAAGTCCGATGTCGCTTAAGCTCAGTCAACATACGTGTTGAATTCCAAATGGAAGTTAAAGTTTCATTCGCTTTTCCAAGGCATAATGTAATATCCGATACATAAGACTTACAATTACAAATGAAAGCGATTGCGGGCGATTAGTGCCCAGAGCGTTACATGCGTGTGTTTAGGAAGTGGCGGTAATCGCGTTTCGAAAGTCCAATATCCCAGGCACTGTGGCACAAATACTGCACGTACACACACGCATTGAGGAGTGAAAATTCTGTCAAGCACGACTACGACGAAAGTTGCCCCCTTTACTTATCTTCCTTGAGCGCCGAATATATTTTCTAAATCTCATAGACGGCACTCGATCAAAGCTGCCTCTTTTCCCTTTCCGCTTCTTCTAATAATAATCCCAATCGCATGAAATTGCCAAAACAATTTTCCTTTCGCGGGCGGTACGTGCTTATTACCGAGAAACAACAATATCTGGAATTCTCAAACAAGAAATCTGCACACACTCGTCTCTATACGTTTGTGTGTGTGTGTGTGTGTGTGTGTGTCACGAGAAACCATTGTGTCCAACGTCCTCCTTCTCATTTTTTTTCTTCGCGAGCCCCGATGTAGGTCGAGAATCTTTATTATTTGGAGTTGATTCCTTTGTTAGCCGTGCGCGCGCGCGCGCGCATGTCTGTGTCTATGAGCAAGAAATTTCGCGCGAATTCCACCTCGCGTGAGTCGCGTCTGTAAAATCGTTTGATTTCTATCTGTTCGATCTACCGCGTGTTTGCTGTGTTTATAGGAGGAAAGAAAAAAAAAAGAGTCTGCGTGTACGTATATATGTATAGGTGCAGTGTAAGCGGCATCGAGGAAGTTTATAGAGAGGAAGAAACGAGAGTCTTGGGGTCAAGGGTTGCTTTGGTCTAACGAGCAACACATGTCCGGCCAATTTGTGTTATTAAGTCGCTCCGTTAGCTCGAAACTGTCTCCGTTGATGTCGGCGCGTCTATGTATGTACGTACGCGACAGATGTGGGAGTGTATAATACGGCAAACTCGTCGATTTTCGCGCGCGGCCCTTTCTCCGTCACGTCGAGCGAAGCGAGAGACGCAAGAACGTTGACGAACCAAGGATTTTATTAGGCCGTTATCGCCTTTGGTCTCCCGTGTCTTTCTTTGCTCTTTTTATAGCCCGTATATATATATACGTATAGACGCGTCTCATATACACGCGCCTCTCAGAGTCCATTAGTCTGTTCTCGGCTTATAATCATAACGCCAGTCTTCCGTCAGTCTGTATAGTATTACACAATCGGCGCTCGCAGGTATACACAGTCACTTCTCTCGCGCTCATTAAAGCTCGATATAATGCGAGGAAAGCTGCTAGACTCCCCTGTGGGCTGGTGCGTATACGTGTTTGGAGTCTGTGTACGTGTGCTTTTATTAACATTGTCTAGCTCTATAGCTATATACGTCGCAAGAGAGAAGAGCCGGGCTTAATCCAATTAAATCGAGACACGTTGCGTGCGGCCGTTTCGAGGGGAAAATTTACAACGTTTACCTTGACGTGTGTGTTTGCACGTAAAAATGTGTTGACGCACACATATATCCTGCACACAAGATTTTCGATTCTTTTCTTTTAATATCGTATTCGACGCAGACGCAGTAATGCGTTAACACACTTACGCGCACATACGATTTTTTCATTCCGATACACTTTATTTAGCGTTTAACTATGGGTATACGGCATATCTATATACGCACACTGTACGCGCACACATATATCGTCACATGCTTATTGCGTATATATTATACACGTGCGCGCGCGCGTATAGAGATCGAATCATTGTTAAAAACTTTACGTAAGGCTTCCCTTAATTAAATGAATTCGTACAACAATATGTAACGAGAATTGTTGGAGTTCGATTAGAGTTCGACACAGTTTCATTTCATTACGCAACCGGTATATATGTATATATGCAAACGTCCAGAGGGGCACGCGCTGTGTCTGTATGTATATCTACACTCGTCGGTAGACAGCTCGTGTATAAACTCGGCACATACACAAAGCCAACAATTGGAGCTTTACAAATTCAAGCCGACACCTAAGCTATATCTTCCGCGCGCGCTAATTGCGGCGAAAGAGCGGACTTGCGCGCGCGCGCCGCTGAGCCAAGGCATTCGGAATAATTAATCGTCATCATGGTGCTTAGCTCGGCGGCTTCCGTAGCTTTCGTGGATGGGGATCGATGACACAACAAAAACACAGCCACTACTTACTCACGGCCCCGTCGCCTCTCTCTCTCTCTCTCTTTCTCTCTCGCTTTCGCTGCAGCTCGAGCGTAACTCAGAGATGTTTATAGGGAATACGGCCTATTGAGATTATAATAGTCCCTCGTGAGAAAGCAGCGCACCTGTGTCTCCTGGATTTTCTCTCCTCTCTCTCCCCCCCCCACCCCTATTTTTTTATTCTCTGTTTAACACTCGACGTCGTGTCGGACGGCTTGCCCGCCTCCCCTGACGTGTATCGATCGAAGGACGAGGCGTCGCTTGTGCTTCGTCTTCTTTTTTTTTCGCCCCTTTTTTATTCTCTGTATACTGTATAGAGTCCCGGATAGGCCGGAAGAATGAGAGTGTGCGCTCTGCAGGACCTGATTTTATATACCTTGACGAAGGGTATTTTTAGAGCTGAGCTTCTTTCCTTTGGATTATTCGAAAATTGTGTTGCTTCTGGGGGAATGAAGTGACTCTCAATAAGACGAGCTGGCCAGCTTTACTTGGCAGTGAATGGAAAATTGAATATCGGTTTTAAATAATAAATTTAGCTAATGGTATAAGCGTAATGAAAGTCTGTAGAAAAAAAAATTAATGTCCGATCGTATCAACAAATTTTTCATAAAACTCAGCTAATTTATAAGCCAGCGATGCGGCGACTGCGCAGCAGCACTTCGCTCCCTGATTTTATAACCTATAAACCTTAAAGGATGCACGCGAATTTCACGCTGAGAGAATAAAAGTATTTTGATACAGGCGAAGAACGAAGACCAGGCAGCCTTTCAATTACAATTCGCGCACATACACGAATTCCTAACGGCAAAAATACCAGTCGATGAATTCCTAACCTCAAAAAAGCCAGCTCCTCGATGTTTCCAATAAAGAAACTTTGAGCTAAGCTTATATAAAATAATTCAGATGGTGACGGGCGGCTAATAAAACTCGCGGCGATAGCATAAAGTAACAGAGAGGGAGAGGAGGAGGAAAAAAAATAAAAGCTCGCGTCGGTTCTCCATATTCTCTCATTGACTCAAAAGGATTCTCGGCGATGCTCTTTCATTCTCGCGACGACGACGACGACGACGACGACGACGACGACGACTACGTCCCTGCGCCGCCTCGCGAGAGATTGTTTTATCGCCGCGCGTAACGGGCCGCTGCACTTAGGAGCTCTTAACTGCGTCCCTCTCTTTCTCTTACTCACTCCAGCTTGTCGGCATTTTCGCATGTACAATATAACGGCCGGGAGAGCGCAAGAGCGAGAGAGAACGAGAGAGGAGGAGGGAAGAAGAAGACTATACGACGCCTCAGGGACGTCAGGGGCAGGGCTATTTTTATCCTTCGACATTCGCGGCCGGTATATACCGATGTCTGTACAATGTACATACGTGTACAACGTGTAGAGGTGTGTACGTGTGGGAGGAGGTGGGAGCTCTATATGTTCGAGAGGCGAAGGCTCGTTGCGCATAGTTGCGCTTGTCTCTCGATTAGAGCCGAAGAGAATTTGCGTTTGAATGCGCTCGAAGGGAGGGACAACCCTCGGGGCAGGGCTTGCTCTACACGTTATACACCTGTGCATGCAGTGTTGCAACTGACAGCCCAGTGAGTCTCAAGGAACTTATGAATTCCTTGGTATCGAGCGCTTTCCTTCTCTCGAGCTAATGCAATGAAAATCGCTCGACTTTCTCAATGGGAGATACGCCAATTACGAGTTTATGCGCTCGCGGATATATACGAGGCGCATCTTCTTCTTTTTCTTCGTATCCTTCTCCTTGAGCGCCGAGAAGAGCGATATAGTGGAACATTCGCCAAGTTTATGCACGGCGATCGAGAGACTTACTGGAATTTTAAATAGCACGCTCAATGTCATTGGTTTTTTTAAAAAAAATTTTATCAATTTTTGTTACGTATAGGTTGCATTATAAAGGAAATAAAGAATTTTACGACTCTTCGGGAGCAGCTAGTTAATATCCGAGAAATTCGCTCGCAGGTCGAGTACGTCTCGAGAGTGCAGCATGCATCAGGGGAATTTTCGTTAGACTTTGTAATAATTTTTATTGCAGCATTTGCAGCGTATACGTTTTTCACTGTCTCGCTTCGGCTCGCTTCGGAGTCGCGCCTAGAGCGAAGAAGAGAGACACGGGACACAGAGAGAAATTGTTGTTTTACACTCGAAGGACTTTACGAGGATGATAAATCCTCCTGTCAGAGAAAGCATCTCGCCACACGAGAAATCACTAGTCGTATTACCTAATTAGCACTCGCTCGAATGGCCCGAGAGCAGCAACGGCAGCAGCAGCAGCAGCAGCAGCAGCGTATAATCAATCTCGAGAAATCAATTTTTAGAGCTTCGAATGCCGGCGCGATGTTATGCATACCCCTTCCACACGTACCCCCTAGACGAGCCGCGTGCCGGAGGAAAATTATGCGGCAGTAGGCCGTAAACTCTCGAAATATACATCTACGGTCCGCTCTAGAAAGCATTTTTTTAACGAGTGCCAATTTTGCCGCAACGCCTCCGTAGACATTTTTAGGGCAGTTTCACCGCTATATTTACGAGACTGCCTGTCCGTCTTCTTCTTCTTCTTCTTCTTCTTCTTCTGCTCTGCTGCTGCTGCTGCTGCTGCTGCTTCCACCGAGAGTCAAAGAGCGAGACAGAAGAAAAGAGACCTTGGCAGAGCGAACCTTGAAAAGTCGGGATTTTTTTCTTCAAAAACTCGGAGAGCGCGCGAGCAAAGTATACGCGTATACTGTGCATACAGACCAGAATCGAGAGGAGAGCAACGGAAGAGACGGCTTCCGGCGCGAGTACGAAGCGGAAAGTGCGCCGCGCGGCAGAGAGCTCGATAAGATAAGGCGACGCGAGCTTTCGAGGAACTGCGCGTTCGTGGGCTACGGTTTTACCGGATTTCTTTTTTCACGCGAGAGCTGCTTGCGAAATTGTTCCCGTCGTCACCTGGAGTCGCTTCTGCGTGTACACGCTCCGAAGAATTCGGCGTGGCTTCGTTTGTTCTTTTTTTTTTCGTTTACTTGCGTCGACCGACGATTTGGCAAGTTCTTTCAACGACGAGCCGTTGCAAAAGAGCGCGAGCGTCAGCACTGCGCGCATTTTTTTTTTATTTAAAAAGCAAACCGACACCGTATAGTGAAGGAGTCTTTTTTCGTTTGCTTGATTTCGTCGAGGTAAGCGTAACGTCGATACGGTTTTCTGGCAATTTCGGCTGTATGTGTGTGTATGTGTGTGTGCGCGCGCGCGCGCGAGAAAGAGAGAGAGAGCAAGAGTGTGTCTGTGTGTGTTAGAAATTTCTTTCGTCAGCTTTTACTGATAATGGAAAACGCGAGCGAATTTCGTAAGCAGATTCTGGATTTTAAAAATTATACGGCGACCTCAGGGATACAAGACATTTCCATTTGACTTATACAGCAATAACCTTGGCATGTCATATTGGGAAAAAAATATATTTTGAAGGATACCTCTGGTTTGGTTTTTTTTTCCTAATGAGAATTCTACATACTTTAACAAAACATACGGAATTGTCGAATGCATCTTAAGTTATGGAAACCAAAATTGATGACGTAACTTTTAAACATTATCGAAATCTCAACTGCAGGGAGCAATAAATTATATTTATGCGTACCTCATAAAAGGCAAGACATGTCTTCAAAGGCCAAAATCCGTATAACTTTCATTTCTTTTTTATCTACGGCAGACTTATTTCAGTTCTGGGCTTTGAAGAGCACTATAACTTTACACATATCTATTTTAAACACATGTAGTTTCCGTATGATTGTGGGAGTTTGAAAATAAATTTAAACTTAAATATTTATTTCTAATTCAACCAAATAACTTTAAGAAACATTTTAAAAATTATATTAAAATTACAGATGATTTTTTAAATTAAAATTATTTGAATATACTCCCGTACTCGTTACGAAGCTACATACGTTTTAAATAGAGCTCTATAACTAGAATTGAAGTATATATCTGCGATCACTATAGACAAAAAAATAAATAAAAAACATTTGTTGTGTCTAGTCTTCGAAGACTGGTTTTACCTGATGTAGAGTATGTATATAAAAATTGTTTTACAAATCTTTACATGTTTATTAAATTTGTAATATTGTTTAATATGTTATTGAAACAAACTCAAGATGAGAATAGAACTCGACAAATTTCGACTCTTAAAAACATTAATAAAAAGAGAAGGTTAAAGTTTAATCAAAACTGTTATCGTGGAAACATATACAGAACAAGCACGTTGTGTTCTCCAGAGACACGCGACATAATCTCTCTATATCCAAAATATACGAGCAAGCAGTCTCTAATCGACACAATAACCAATTTATCCATTCAATCAGAATGCAAGGCATTACCTTACGACCACAAGCTCAGAAATCAGTGATAATTAAAAGTGACGGCAACCCAGATAATTTCCTCATAGAGCCTCTCTCTCTGTCTCTCTCTCTCTCCGTCTACAGAGTCGGCGGAGAGCTTCATTCGGCTTCATTCCTCGAAACAATGACAATGGCATTACACAGCAGAGTCGCTAGTCGGAAAAGTTTTCGCACAATACGATCGAGGCTGTTGTACTACAAGCTTGCGAGCAGCTTAGTTTTATTTAGGACGCTCGAGGGGCGGAATTGCGTTCTCCTCGACTTTACTCGTCGTTTCGAGCGTCAGACACGATCTTCCGTCGTGTCTAGTTTTTGCACGTAAGTAACGCGAGGCTCTTTCTCGCCACAACAATTCCACGAGCAATTAACTCGCCGCGTATTATATCCCGGCGCGGCACGTGTTGTTATGATAATCCGAGTGTTATTAACGATAATCTGCTGCAGCCTCTCGTCGATTTTGCTACGTGAAAAACAACGGCGACGAAAAAAAAATAAAAGCAGTCCCATATACCGATGAGAGATCGAAGGAGGGAAAACTCATCGCGTCTCGCGTCAATTATTAAAATGAGATCGTATCCAGACGCATCCCCCCCTGCCCCCCCAGAGATGCGCGTATAATGCCAGGCGGCGGCAATCGATGGCTCACCGCACAATATTTAGATTTCTCCAGCGAGCGAGGAATGCCCATAGGCAAAGCGCGTATATAAATTCATTCGCTGGCCGTGTCCGTCATCAAAGTCCCCGGGCGTCCCGAGGGGCTCGA
Organism: Philotrypesis tridentata; assembly: GCA_018906965.1. NCBI lineage: Eukaryota > Metazoa > Arthropoda > Insecta > Hymenoptera > Pteromalidae > Philotrypesis > Philotrypesis tridentata. The sequence goes on from JACCIB010000048.1 coordinate 500,953, forward strand.
TGCACCTGAGGACTCCATGGAGAATTGCTCGATAGCCGCCCTGGATAATTATACCGAAAGCGCGAGTGTATTGTCTCCGTGTAACTCGTGGCGTTGGCCTCTTGCTTTTCCACCGCGAGCTCTCGGTTTGTCGAGGCGAGTTTTATAATAAGGAATACGAGGAAAATTCTCGGCGCGTTGGTCGCTTTGACCGATGGCGCGAATTCGTCGTTGTCGTCGTCGCCGTCGTAGACAATGCTTTCACGCCTCGGGAAGTGTGAGAGAGTCCGTTTTAGTTTCGTGGTAATTCTCAGGGTTTGAAGGACAGGAAATTACGATAAGTGCGCAGTGGGAATTTGTTTTTCGGGAAAGTAGGTGAGGAATAGAATACTTGCGCCTTGGTGCGATGAACTAAGTTGAATGACGTGTTATACCAGTTGTGAGGGTTGTGTAACGTTCTCTCTCTCGCTCTCTCTCTCTCTCTCTCTCTCTCTCTCTCTCTCTCTCTCTCTCTCTCTCTCTTTTAAGTTTTTTTTTATATACGAAAATGTGGTTCACTCGGTGAAATTGTAATCGATATTTCATTTTTCGTGCGGTTAAGAGTTTTGTTGAGTAGAAGTGTTTTGCGGGAAAATCAATGTAATACAGCAATCGAATATTTTCGGATTTTGATAATCGACCCTTTATTATAATCTTTTCATATTCCATGTTCATCAACAATTAATTTTCTTAAAAATCGTCGAATTGTGTTTTATGGGGTAACTGTTGTATTTTTTCAATCAAGGGGCGCGGCCGGACCCCGGTGGCAAGTATGAGTATACGAAAAACACATAAGATTATTGAAATACTCACTTAAGAGTAGATTGGCAGGTTTTTTTGTATATTACGAGAAGCGATTTCGTTTCATGAAAATCTATTCTTTTCGCTGATAACGACGAAAGAAGTAAGTATAGGTAAGAATTATAATTTGGAGAAGTTCGATGAATTGAGGAAAACATGTTACAGTTGTTAGAGTTTCGTCATAATGAGGACTGGGTAACGTGTTTCGCATTATGCACTTTTATGTTTTCTTTAGCAACAAAATTTATCTTATTCAATGAACCGATTGATGAAACTAACCAACATTTTTTGTTCTTTAAGCTATGCATTGAATAGAAGTGTTTCTAGGCCAAATCAATATTAAAGTTGCGTGAAAGTGTCCTGGAAACTAGGAAATACCTATGAGAAATAGTCAAGACCTAATTACGTGATGAAATACTTTTTCTCGTGTGATTTGAGCATTTCATATAGAACAAACTCAATTTCGAAACCATCATATCGTTTTTATTGCTGATGTTCTAACGTGATGTTTTCAAGGATATACATAATTTTCTTGTGCACAAAAAAATCTATGCATGAAATATAAAATCTTGGTACCTCATGTTGTAATCCAAAACAATTGTAAAAATAATTCAATTTTGATTCCAAAACTAGCGTCAACATATCGTAAAAATTTCCATACCAGGATACAATTGTATGTAAAGTAAGGATTACAATTCTTCAACTTAAGCTTAAACAACGTTATTACGGGCGTTCATCGAAGATTCATCATAAATTTACCATATTTTGCCCCTTTATATCCCCTCATAAAATAAAATTCGCTTAAGAATTAGTATGCAAAGCCAGTCGTCTGGGACGATGCAAAACTTTATCGTCGTACATTAGGAGAATGAGAAAAAAAATTATATCTCGCAAAAACCGCACACATCATCACAAGAAGCTTCTTTCTCGCTGCGCTATTCCTACAATGGCTTTTTGTTCGCCAGCGGTGCAAGCCAAGAGCTTTCTTTATTTTTCCAAGCTTTGCGTGGCGTGAAAATAGCAGCTTCCCAGTCGTAAAAACCTCTCGGTAATTAACAAGCGAGAAAAATCCTGCACACACGCAGCGCGTAGTAAAAATTTGTCCATACCTACGCAATATCTCACCTATACGAAAATTCTATCGCAGCTGCGTTTTTCGCGGTCTATACAGATGGAAAGAGAGAGAGAGAGAGAGAGAGTGAGAGAGAGAGAGAGAGAGAGAGAGAGAGAGAGAGAACGAGACAGACGGCGGAAGGAAAAACGGCGACGATAACGCGATGCAAAGCCTTTCAGAAATAGGGGGTCGTCGTCATCGTCACAGCATCGAGAGGAAGAGACAAGTAGGCATTATGTAGCAAGCCATCGGAATCGGAAACTGAAAAGTTCCTCGGCTCCTGCTATCTCTTTCTCTCTCTCCCTCTCTCTCGCTGGAAGAGAGCGAAATATATAGGCGAGACTGTGTTCTCGCGGCGAGAGACTTTTCCAGAGTGATCAATGGCGCATCAGACAATGGCCTGGGGCGGCTTCTATTCTGTGCCACAGAGAAGACTGCCACTTGTGTCTCTGCTACGGCAGCCGGGAGAGAAAGAGAGAGGAGGGGGGAGGAGGGCGCTGGTATAAGGAAAGGAACGAGTAGTGAGACTCGTCACCGAGATGTTTCGCGACACCTTTTTTACTTGGTCTTAGAGTTCGTGCTATTTTACGTCCGGACGACGACTCTGTCTCTCTGTGTACGTGTGTATGTGTGTGTGTGTGTGTGTGTGTGTGTGTGTGCAGAGGGAGAAAGAAAGACTTGACAGAGAGTCGCTCTTCAATTAGGCTCAATTGACATATTTCATGTGTATCAGAGTCGCGATGCAGTTGGAGAGTGACTTTATGATTGCGCCGCGAAAAATCTCGTGTCGTTGATTCATTGCTTTGAGAAGTTTATGATGCCACAGCTGCAGCACAGTTGGGGAGATAGTATATAAATTTTACTCTTTTGAAGAAGAATTTTTCGAGCAAACTTTTCAGTCATCTGCTAGTGGATGGGCATTTCAGTAGTTTTATTGATTCGCTGGGAAATTATAATATTTATCTTGCACTGTCGAGCAGTTCAATTGAAGACAAATAATTGAAGCCAAAGTTTCCGAAAATATGCTTTGCTATACAGGACCTCTGCTGAATAGCTAATTCTAAAAAATTGTAAAATAAAAAATTATAAAGAAGTATAATATATTCTGTCAATCGTAAGTAAATCTGCAATCCTATACAAATGTTATTACGCATGCCAGGAATTTACTGAATATTCAATAAAATTTAATAGACGTACAGTATGTGGTACATCGTAGAGTCAGATATTCATAGTAAAATTTGCATAGTGTTACTATTTATAGTATTTACCGCAAAGAATTTCTTCAAGACAAAATAACCTATCGTTGGACGTTGGCATTTTTTGGAACTTTTAATTTGGCTCCTTGTAATTTTGTGTAAGCTCAGGTTAGGGAACCTTTTAGAAGAAATCATTGCACCGAATGACATACTTTGGCGTAGAACAGTATCTTGCAACGTTTCAAAGCAACCCCTTTATCAGATCTCTGGAAATGACACACTATGTAAATTTTACAAAGCTTTTATGTAAATTTTACTCTAGATTTTTCTCCATAAATTTTTTGGTATTTCTACTAAGTCAACTTATTACTCTTTCTGGTGATATTTTTAAAATTTTTAATCAAGCATTCACCAATTTTTTTATTTCACCACATTGACCACATCACATTCATAAAAGATATTTACAAAGTTTGTATCCATACATAAATTATACTCTACATTTTCCTTCACATTTTTTAGTATTTCGATTTCATGAAAATATCACTAATATTATTAATACATTCAGGTATATATTCCCAAACCTCTATTAAAGTGCATATACTTCGCTATACGAACAAATTAAAATGAATTATAAATGAGGTTCATCGACCCCGACACGGTCGTTTCCTTCAAATCTCAATAAGTATCGACGAAAAATGTTTTCCTATATAAATTCATCGAGTACTTCATATCAACGACTGATTCCCTACGCTGTTCAATGAATTTCCTCCCAAACTTGACAAAAGAAATTTTCCGCAGTTTTTTCTCGCTGCAGCATAAGAGTGGAGACGAGGAAAAAAAAGCACACGCGTAAAGGTCATTGATCCCCGACGCGTCCCGTTTTATTTTTCGTCGCCCCGTCGACTCCCGTGTATAACAGTGAAATAATTACTCCGAAACTAATCATAGCCAGGAGCCGGAGGCTCCGCTCCCAAGTGCGATTACAGCCGGAGGGAAAATCAAAGCCCTTTACCTCTGGCGTTCGAGAGGGCTGGCCAAAGAGAGAAAAGTACATTTCACGTGTATCTTATCAGCCGTTCGCGATCTACGAAATTATCGATCCAATGAAATAATCGATCCTCGGCCTTCGGAAAACACGTTGCCGCCTCTCTCTCCCTCTCGCGTTGCACTGCATGTACTCCCTGCGTGTACACGGGCGAAGAGCAAAAAATATGAGGAGCAGGAGACGCCTTGAGAAACTTGCTCGGGAGAGAGAGAGAGAGAGAGAGAGAGAGAGAGAGAGAGAGAGAGAGAGAGAGAGAGGGAGAAGAGGGAGAAGAAAGAAGAAGATCCGGCTTCGGTGCAACGGTACAGTCTCGTTGGCTATAAACGCGCGCGTACGTGTATGTATCAACATTCCAGAGAGCCCGACGAAGCGCGCGTGCGAGCGAGAGAGACAAAGCGCGCAGAGGGTTACACAGGCGCGTGGGCGCGCTTTTTTCCGCCAATTACCGGCGCGAGCTTTCATTCCTGCTCTCCTTTTCTCGTTCAAGGATAATATTCGCATTGTTTTTTCGTAATTAGCGTTGCGCAACGCATCCCCGCGCACAGCATCATCGATCGGCATTACTTATTAGCGCTCGCGCTAATACGCGCAGGGGAGGCTTGTGCAGGCTTCGATTTCGAACCGCGTAAATATTCGAGGAGGCGAGCTTATAGTCCGCGCAGAGGATAATTTGGAGCGAGGAGAGTCTCCGCTCGGAAAAAAGTGGATCGGCCCGCGCGAATGATTCACGTGCGCTTGCAACTCGCTTTCCATGCAGTTCGTTCGCTCGTCCGCGCGTTATATTTCCGTTCGCCGCGACAAGTGTCCGCGCGCGCGCACCATCGAGAATTCGAGAGGAAGACGCGGATTACTTATGCGCATGTACGAGGAATCGCACGAGAATCAACAGGTTGATCTTCATTTCTGCGAGTGGGAAGGGGGGGGGGGGAGAAAGAGAGAGGAATCATCTTGGTCTTTGTTCGCCGGAAGCCCGCCGAGTATATACGAGCGTTTATCTCGAAGAAGAGCGCTGGCGGTCATTACGGGAGACTCGTGCGCGCGCGCAATGAAACGAGAGCGCGGGGAGTTCTACTCGTTTTTACGAATGTTCCGAAAGTTTCGAGAACCGCGCCGCATACCGCGCAGTATTCCCTGACCATCGCCGATAGCGAACTTTTGCATTTTCGTCAATCTGCTACGGGAAAAAGGTGAAAAACCATCGGAATCACGTGCTTCGGCGCGCGCAGGGAAAAATTTTTTCGCGACAATGAATAATTAGAGAGCGATAAGTCTCGGCTTAATTTTCCGCCGATTAAAGAACTTTGAGAAAGTTGATAAAAATCAGCGGAGTCGGACGCCTTAAAGGGCGGACGAAAGATTTTCATCAATTTTTTTGCTCTCGGAAAATGCCTCTCCCGCTCCAATAAGCTTTTAATTATCGGTCCTCGGGTCGCGCATCTCTAGCCCAGATCTGCAAGAGTCTTTTTTCGCGGAAAGGGGGTGGAAAGGCCTTCCTAGATTTTATGTACACACGAGCGCAAGGACCTTTTAACGAGCGAGTGTGCTCGCTCTGCCGGAATAATTCCGGAGGGAGAGCTGAGTGCGTCTGCGTGTGCATCTCTTTGCGTGCGATAATTAAATTTTCAGTGCGCGAGCGAGAGAAAAAAAAATTCTAAACTGCGCAGACTTTTTTTCTCGAGACTTTTGAGACGGACTTGCAAGTCTGTGTGTGCGTGTCTGTGCGTGTGTGCGCGTGTGGGTGTCTGTGTGGTGTAGTTTTCTCCGTTACGAGAAAGAGAGAGAGAGAGAGAGAGAGAGAGGGGGGGGAAGAAGGAGAGTAATTTGCGCTAATTAACAAAGAGTTTGATATGTTTTAGGTAGGAAGAAGGTATGCGCGCTCGTGGTTAAGTCGTTAGGACTGTTTAACCTTTAAAATGCTCCGCGGGCAGCTGTTATTGTTAGTTATTTTTCGGGTTTGTACAACGGCTCTTCAGTTAATACGCTTGAGGTAAATGAAGCTGAGCGATAGATTACGTGCGCTAATGGAATTTGGAAGAGTAACGTATTGCGGGTAAAGGTATACATCTGGGGCTTTTGTTTCTGTGGAATTAGGTGTGGTCTCCTGTCGACAAAGAGGAAATTAATCATTTTTTACATAGCTTGGCTTTCATTTCCAAGTTTTCTACGTAACACAAGAGTTCCCTCGACTTTTGTTTATGAAAAATACGATTGAATCGGTCCACATTGTTGCAAGGCTTTCGTTTCAAGCTTAATATTGCCCATGGAAAATGAAGAACAGTCGGGAATTGCTAATATCTGCTACTGTTTACTAAAATTTGGGCCGAATCGAGACTCATCCCGAGCCTTTCGAAACTCTCGGTATTGAAACGTGTTGGAGAAAAAGATTTATCGCGCTGCTGGAGTGCAAAAATTTTCATCGAAATCCAAGTTACGCGTGTAATTCTTAATCAAAATTCTCGGAAGCCATTAACGTCCCATACACTCGGCGCAGCTAGAAACAGTAAGTCGACACTCATAAATATTGAGTCACACACGTCCTCGTCGTCGCCGCCGCGGTATATCTCGTATCGCCGAAGCGAAAAGGTAAGACGAGAAGAGAGAAAAAAAAGTATATACTCATATATCGAATATGTGTACCCAGACGTTAGAGCAGGATTTTCGAGCAAACGAACGGCCGCAACGAGGTGAGGAGCAATTGGAAGGCTTATATCCACATCAACGGCCATTAGGAGAGAGTTTCGGCGAGTGAGAGAGAACTTTTCGACCTGTACGTCCATCGGGGCTGTACATATACACACATAGACACACGGAAAGCTTCCCGCTCTCGGCGGGGCAAAAAGTTGGGAACTATCGCGGGGCTACGTGTCGAGCTACAACAATGTCTATAGAAGGCACATAACGTGTGTAAACGTCGGCAGGTGCTGCTGACTGATCGATTTTAAGTGGGTTGCTACTTAACCCTACATATAGTGCCCGCAGCACGTATTCAACACATGTATGTTTATGCCGACGAGGACGACAACACACAAGAGCTTTTCTTCGTGTCGAAGCGAGCTTTTCGACCGTTTCGACGATCGATGCGTTCTCTCTCTCTTTTTCGTCCACGCGGCTTTCAATTGCCCCGCGGTTAATTGAGCGGTTTTCCAGTGTTATGTACTCCCCCCCCCTCCCATTTTCCCTGCACGCGCGCGCACACACACACATTGAATAATGGAGAGACTCGCGTGCGTGCGCGGGATTTTCCTCGGGCACGCGAAAGCTTACGTAAGCTCGGCGCGCCACCCGCGCTGTTTTTCTTCTTCCTTCAAAAAAAAGGGAAAAAAAACGCCTACACGCAGCCCGAGTATCTCGGGTATATGCACTCGCGCGCGCGATATGAATGTTTCATCGAGAGGGTCTGATCGATAGCCCGTGTCTTGGAAGCGAGGATCACTGTTATTTTCTCGCTGTTTAGCCTAAACAGCTGTGTATCGATCAAAGGCTCGACTTTCTCTCGCGCAAGCTCTCACGCGCTGACGGCACCTGCGCCCGCGACGCCCCGATACATAGACTGCGCTTAACCGTTCTTATACGTATATCGGAGCACCGGCTCTCCTCGCGCTCGGCATTCTTTATTGAGAATCTGTACAGCGTTCGCGCACGCGGCTATCGCTTGTAAAATTATCGAATAGCAATAATCACCGATGAGTTATCCGAGAATTTCGCGCCAACGTGTATGCCGGTCGGAGGAGAGGGAAAATCGGCCAATTTTCCGTGTAACACACATACAGCTGAGAGAAAAGTCGGGGAAAACAACGCGTGCCTCGCTGCCCTCCGTTATGCAATTATCCGGCGTTTTACGAAGTTCGCGCTGAATAAAACTGGAGCAGAGCGTTGCGATTCGGGCTCGCATTCCAGAAGGCGCGAGATCGCAAAGTCGGCCAATTGTGCGGAGACGGCGATCAGCTTTATGCCTACCTTGTCAGCGGCGAGCCTGGCGACGAGGGCCTCCTTGAGGGGCCCGAGCCAGTTGTGGGCACCGACGAAGCGCTTGTTCAGGAGCTTCGTGTGCGGCGCGACCTGCGCGTAAACCGTCTCCAGCTCCAGTACGACCATCTTCGCGGCCGGTGCCTCTTGCGCTTGGAGCTCCAGGTATTATCGCGCACTTTTCCGCACCGTCGCGGTCGCACGTTTTTCTTCTTATTATTTTTTCTTCTCTTCGCCTCCTCGCGGGCAGAAGCTCGCCGGATGTCGAAATCCCGTTACGTAGCCTTACGCTACGTAGTCGAGGTGGGCTGCCAAAGGCACTCCATCAATCTGGCTCCTCCTCTCTCCCTCTCTCTCCCTCTGGCTAGCACTCGAGACTCCGCGGAGAGGCCGCAGATGCTGCTGCTACTGCTACTGCTTCGGGGAGAAAGCTCGGCTCGCTCATGTTATTCCCCCCTTGTTTTCTGTTTTTCTCGCGCGAGAAAGCTTCCCGCTGCCGCAGAGTCGGCGAAGAACAACACCGAGAGACGGGGGGAGGGGGCGGGGGGTTGAATCGAAGCCGAGTTATGCAAAGTAGATGTTCACCTCCACGTGTGTTATTCTCTCGGCGGCCTCGGTTGCATTATTCAGGACGACGACGACGACGACGACGACGACGACAACATCGTTGAGCCGATAACACTCGCACTGTGTATATTCATCTATTATCTTACTGGCACGACGGAAAAAACACTCGAAGCTTTCTCCTCTGCATGGGGGGAGGGGGACACTGATCGCGGGATGGATCCTTGGCTATTGGCAGCTGCTTATAGACAGTCGGGTTGAATTCTTCATTTCCAGTTAAGCGAGGAACGTAGCCGGAGATTTTACTGCGAATTTTACTGTGTGTGTGTGTCGCGGGGGCCGGCCGTGTCGGTCGAGCGGCAGGAGAACTGCTGCTACTATATACTACCGCGTTGAAAGCCAGTTGGGAACTGACGGCAGGCGCCGGTGCTGCGGCGGTTCAGCCGCGAGAGCGTCGGTGGCGGCCTCCTCCTTCTCTCTTCCCATGAGTGACGCGAGAGCGCGGTGTGCCCATGCTTGCGTCTCTGTGTGTGTATGTGTGTGTACGGGTGACTGTGGGGAGGGGGGGGGGGTAGAGTAGAGAAGCTATATTATCTTCCGGCTTCACTTCAGGTCTTATATCCTGCGAAGAGCTGCCGGAGCTGGAGAGACAGCTTTTCGATTTTGGAAGCTGTTATAGGTGTTATTTTGGTTGCTGTAGAATTGGCAAGACTGGTGAGAATTTGAGGAAGGGAGGTCGTTTATGGGGCTGCAACCCTTTTAAGAAAATTAAACGAGCTTGGTAATGCGAGTGCTTAACTGGGATTTCGTTGAAAAAATAATGTTTTTTTTTTATTTTTGTTTTCCATGAAAATCTTTAATGAAGAAAAAAACATGTTTTTTACACGTATATGTTTTTGAAGACTAATTAAAAGCACGAGTGTAGGTTGCTGAACTATTTTAATGAAGATTTTTTCACTGTATAATTATAATTGTAATAATAACTTTATTACAGAGCTGGGTTTCTGCGGGGATTTTTCCTTCTCTCTTAGATGTCAAATATTGTTTTCTACATCTATTATTTTAATCACACAACATGTATTACTCTTAATTTTGTTCGTAAATGACTTTCTTCGTAATTATAGAATGTAAGAGTAATAATTTCGTAGCAAAACAATTTTCGTCTTAGTAATTGATACTCGTATAGAAAAATATTCGTAACAATAATAATCATCGTAAGTTAATTATTCTGAAACATATAGTTCTATAAATCTCTTTACAAGAGGAACTCATGTACACAATCATTGATTGATTTTCACAGAATCGTGTTGTATAGCTACACACTTTTTTTCTAGTAATGAAATACGAAGTCTTATATGTTGTTAAATCATAATATGTACATCGATATACGATAACATATAGAATCGAAGCTGTGTAGTTTTAAAAAAATGTGCAAAAAAAACTTATAAAACTCGAGCATAATGGAAGTACTAGACTCGTATTTAATTGAAATTCCTATTTTCCTCCCGGCAGTATAACGAAAACTCCTCGTCCACTCTAAATGATTAAATACCTCCTTCAAGAATATCACCTTAACACAGATTCACCCTATGCAATCCAAACACATACACACACACACCACGCACGCACGCACACACATTTTCCCATCAAACCGCTCAGTAAAAAATCACTTGAATTCCCTTCTCTACATATCAATCATTCAGCTGGAGCACAATCTCCTCGAAGCAGCCTTTATAGCGATCAAAACTCCCAGCTTTCTCGCGCGATTAATCTGACGACAGAGTGTCCTTTTTCTTTCCGGAAAAAAAAACTCGCGTGTATATACGTACACTAAGACTTGGCACTGAATTTTTCTTTTTTTTACCTCCACTCGCCACCAGAGAAGCTTCTGTCGCCTCGAGCCGGCAGGAGCACTTTGGCAAGGGCGGCACAAAGGAGGAAATTTCTTGAGATTCAAAGAAAGAGAGAGAGAGAGAGAGAGAGAGAGAGAGAGAGAGAGAGAGAGAGAGAGGAGGGAGAGAGCTAGAGAGGGAGAGGAAAGTTTGGGCCCTCGTATTACGCGTCGCGACTACTCTCAGAGCACTTTTCCAAATTTTTTTTTATACTCGAATAGTTTTCACAGCCACCAGCGGCGTATACGAATCGCCTTGAAGTTTCGTCAAATCACTTTATGAAAACACGGTTCGTTGTACAACAAAAGTTCGAATTCTGCATTTTTAAAAAATCGTCCTTGCACTACATCTCGAGAAATATAGGCTAATTTTTCATCTGCCTAGTTGACAAATCAAGAAAAACTTCTTTTTAAAGACAATTTTTTTAAAACGTAAATCTGCGTATAAGTAAATAATTCATCCTGCTTCGCGATGTGAAAATCTCTAAAATTCCGATCAAAATACTTTCCACGCTTGTAAAGACCTTGCGAGGAAAGCCGAACGTGCCACGGCATAGGCATCGGTTTTTTTTCCTCTTCGACGAAAATTTTCGATCTCCGCTTCTCTCTCGCCCTCGCTTCTCCTTTTCATCATCGACCGCGTAACAACCGCCACAAACCCACCTCTTCTCTCTTTTCCATTCTCTCCTTCTCTCACCCTCGGCGCAGTCTCTGTCCTTCTCTCTCCACTTCATCTCATTTCGCGTGATGTATTATTCTGCGAGGCGGGCGCGTCGCGCGGCTTTAATTGACCCTGCCTTGATTTTCACTCGAGTACTCTCAGAGCGGAGAATATGAGAAAGAGCGAGAGCGAGAGAGAAAGAGAGAGAGAGAGAGGCCGCTGGTGGTGAAGCTGCCGGCGGGGGACGAAGACGACGTGTGCAGAGAGACATACTCCCGAGGATGATGACATGCACGCGTCGCTCTGCGCGCATGTATACAACCGCACACATGTGCACACAAACGCACACATGTCAAAGAAAAGGGGTGACTCCACTCGAGTATTTAGTTTCTCTCTCTCTCTCTCTCTCTCTCTCTCTCTCTCTCTCTCTCTCTCTCTCTCTAGTGAGCGGGAGCACGGCGCCGCTGTTTTTTGTTTTAGCCAGGCAAAGAAAACGTACATTATATAATGAAGCTCGGGTGAGAGAAGGGAGGGAGAACAGCAAAGGGATGGTTTATAGTGCGTGTAGACTTGTCGATATGAGCGTCGATTACACGGGACTGCAATGTTTTAGGGCCTGGACTCCTCCGTCCTTTAGGATTTGTGCGGAAGGAGGGAAAAAGTCAGATTTTTAAATTCTCGGAGTTTGATTTTTTTGATAAGACTGTCCAGAAGTCAAAGTTTTGTACATCAAAAAAATTTGAAAATAATTAAAGATACATTCAAATTGAACGTACTACTATAAAATTCTCTGACAAACTTGATCCTTTTGTTTCAATTTTTCTTGTATTTTTATTGTATTGGAAAAAGATTTATGAATTTCGTCCTGTTTTAAAGAAAAAAAATCAAAATCGACAAAAGCATTTTACGTCGTTGAGGTATAAATCAGTCCAGTAATTATGTAGGTTAATTATACAGTGCATCAGTGAGTAGCTCTTCAACGGCGAAGAAGATCGTTATGCTACTACGTAAAAAGAATTTAAGTTCAAGGATAAGAACTCGACTTTTGAGAAACGCTAGAATAAGTGATTCAAATGAAAGATGTTTAAATCCGATGGCCGCAGACGAAAATTTCATTAAAAAATTTTCCGATCTGCACCGATCGTAGTCTCGCGCGAGCAATTGAAAAAGCTAAGCGAGAAATCTTATAGCCGTAAAAAGGCTTTTTTTGCTGCGCACTATTATAAACTTGAAACGGGAACCGCGCGGTTCGGTTTTCAATGTCCACTTCGTGGAGGAGAGGAACGGCGTGGAGTGAAAAAGGAGACGAGTTTTAATGTCTGGCGGCACGTCAAGCCTTGCGCTAATAAAACAGCGACACGCGTTAACTTTGAAATCGTGATTATTAAATCCCTCTTTTAGCGCATTTTGAATTCTCGCACTTAAAGCAGTTTTCTAGATTGCGCGTTGCCGCGTGTATATATATAAAAATTAGTCAAGGCTCCGGCGATAAGTTTCTCCCATATAAATACATACACTGTGCGCACTAAATTAAATTTCGCGCGCTAGATGATAATAACGCGCTCGATTATACGTTCAAAGCTCGTTAAGCCCGAGATAATGGACAGAGAGCAAAAAGGCGAGGAAGAAGCGGAGAAGAAGAGCGAAGAGGAAAAAAAAGAAGGACAAAGAAATATGCGCTATAAATTACCAGCCGGGAGAGAGAGAGACAGACAGAGAGAGTCTATGTACATGTATATATAAAGAGGACTGAGCCGATGAGAGAATACGGCATTGATACGTTATCGCAGCCGATCGGAAGTTGAGAACCTCTACGCGGCGAATATCTAAGGGATGGACGAGCACGCGAGTTGGCGTGTTACACTCCCCTCTTTTTCATCCTTTCTCGCTTCTCCGATATACCTCCGCACACTCGCACACATAGCTACATACCTACACATATACTTGTATCACTCTACACACATACACGGTATTCTTTATTAAAGTGCGCGAGCTGAATTAAAAAAAAAGAAGAAGAAGAAGAAATAGTAATAAAACTATATGTAGTGTGCGCATAAAGCTACGGGGGACGCAGCCAGTCACCGGGAAAACGGCTCGGCTCTTTCGTTTTAGATATACGGGTAATAAACAGGTGAGCCGGACTCTTTCTCTTTCGTTTACGTTTTTTTTTTCTCTTTTTTACTCTAATGACTCGAAAGGGATTTTCGACGGATTTTTCAACGGCCTGAATTTTTCATTGCGCGCGCCCGCAGCGCACTGTCCTTTACCGAGGGACGTGAGAAAACGCAATTACTCATCCTGGAAAAAAAAACAGGCGCCGCGGCGCGTGCGAGTTTCTTATTGAAACGCTTTGGTATTAGGCGCAAGGTTCGAGCTCTCCGCATATTATGAATGCAATCCGAGCGAATGTGCCATTCGCTTTTGACAAATCGCCGAATCGATCAGAATCGCGCGCGGGCGTGAGGTTGGCTTCGTATATAGGTGGCCACGTATTGCTGCACGAAAGAGCGAAGCGGGCACACAGAAAAATATTGCGAAAATTTTGTCGATCGCAAGTAAACAGTGTCTCAATGACATTTCTGCACTGTTGGCAATTTAGCAGTTTTGTTTATTCGGGGCGTGATTAAATGGAAACATGTTCGAGGGAAATCGATATTGAAAACTGTATTAAAGATATCTGCAATTACGTTCATTAGTTCAATTAGTATAGATAACAGAACGCGTGGATAAGAAATTCAATTTTTGTCAGTAAATATACGCGACGGCGTTGGTGTAAAATTAATTAGTTGATGTCAATGTGTGATCAAAGTTTTCTTTTGTATTGTCGCTTGAATAAGTTTTCAGTGCTAATGTTTGCTCGTGTGACTGCAAAGTCGTGATTTGAGGTTAAAACTGTTCACGTAGTTTCGTAGTTTTGCATTATATATAATATATATATTTTAAAAAGTTCGACGACGCGTATACATTTCTTAGAACCATTAGAAAGTATGAAACGAGTAGTTTTATACCCTCGTATTTTAATATGATTGCAGCGTTTGGCAGTATATCTTGATATTATTATTAATTTGTAAATGGTACAATCTTTCATTGAAATCGAATTTTCTTTCTCTTGGTTCGCTAAGATTGATAAATTAATTTCTTAGTATTATTGCTCAGAGAGAGGGTTGGGTATAATTCACATTTACGCCCACGTTGAATGCACAGTTTTCAACAAAATTATTTCTTAGAAATTCTATCCGCAACTAAGGTTAAAAAAAATGGAATATTTTTTTAATGAAGTAATGAATATTCCAATTATAATATTTAAATATCTTTCTATCCAAATTATATGATTTTTAGATATTGGTTTAATATATACCATTCCGGAAGATATTTATGTGTAAGTGTGGAACTTTATGAAAATGTATAAATAATTACGAAGCTAAGTATGTTTTGAATTTTATTAATCTTAGTTGTATATTTTTATCACAAGTAAATTGGATGGTTTTCTATCTGTTGAATTTTGGGGTGAAATTTGAATTTTGTTTCAAATAAATGAGACTACCTTCAGTCTCGGCTTTTAAGAGGATCTGAAAGTCGATTAAAAATTTAAATTTCGCACCATATTATGCAACTAATTTCCTTATAACAAATAATAAAAACAAAATTCCAAAAAACTCATGACGTAACTGCATTTCGCTATATTATTATGTTCCATTTCACGAGGTTTAAAGTTAATATTTAAATGCCTCTCCAAAGTGTACCTTAATTACATGGTTTTGAAGTATTTTTTAAATATCACTCCGCAAGATATTTATAGATAACCTTCAAAGTTCGTCAAATGATAGATAATTATATTTAAGGGAGTACAACTACTGTATCTTGATTTTTTGTAATTTTGTGTTTATTGCTTGTTATAAGTAAATTAGTTACTTTTTTGTCTACTACATTTGTGACGCGCAATCTGAATTTTTACTTGGCTTTCAGATCCTTTTAACGATAAAACTTTCAAAATAAATACATACGTCAGCGATTACAGAAAAATGAAGCGTTCGAGAGATGCGTCTCCCTCTCTCTTTCTTTCTCTTTCACTCATTCCGGGAATCGGATTTTCCTTTGTGTTTAAATATATACACAAGCAGCTGCGCACTTGGTCACGATGTCGCGGTGTACTTTGCGTTTCCTCTTCTGTACACAAGTACTCCGAAGAGAATCGAACCGATGGACTTTGCCAGATAGAAACGTCGAGCATTGTTTCTGATGTATACGCGACTCTACTGATGAAGAGAAATGTGCCGGGAGAGTTTTGCTCTATTTTCAGGTTCGATCCGCATATATATAGATCAACAGACTCGAGCGCGCTCACACATACTCACAAGCGCACACACACACACACAAGCGCGTCATATGCAAAACAATGTAATACAAAAGTAGCCGCAGCTCGCGAAGGAGGACAAAAGGGGGAGTATTATAGTGTAGACTTTGTGAGCTTGGCGCATTAATGCAAGAGCTTTTGATTTATTCGAGAGTCGAGAAAGTGAGAGCTTATTTCTAGACGGCCATTGCGATCGCGTGAAATTTCTGCGTGAAAACCGGCGATATTGATTTACACGGCTGTGTATAGAAGCGTTACATTTTTTTCTCTTTCTTACTCCTTATTCCATTGGGTTTAACGCCGTTGCTCAAGTTAGCCAAGTTGACCCGTTTCGTCGACATTTGCGTTTAGTGCGAAGGAAGGAAAGTGTAATTTAGAATTTTTATTAGTCCATTAAAACAGTGGTTAGGAGAGAGGAAAAAGTTGCCGTTTATTGCTCGAAACGAAGCCACAACAATGCTTTCTAAATATGTACCGATCGATGCGAACGAGAGAGAGAGAGAGAGAGAGAGAGAGAGAGAGAGAGAGAGAGAGAGAGAGAGAACGAGTGAGAAGAAAAGGGGAGAAAGAAGAGAGTGAGATAGAGACAGCTGCTCAACTCGAGATTATCCAATATTGCGGATATTTCCTATGAAAGCCCTATCCGTAGCCGTGTACAATTATGCGCCTCGAAGGGAAAGAGAATTCACACGAGCATGTGAGATTTTACTTGTTAATTAAAATGCTTTCCTACGTTTGTACATGAGCCTATAGCTACAAGGCATTGGATGAAAAATTTTCGAGAAAATTGCGGTGAAATAAGAAATTCAATTCGTTCGCTCTCGCACCGATATGTACAATTTTTTCTAACACACACACACGCGCGCGCGCGCGGCTAATTGCTTCGTTCCACAGGTACACATAACTCGGGATCCTGCAGTGAGTATATTTTTTAATTAAGCACCCAACTATTCAATCGAGTGAGCTCGAAGCTCGAAATTAGAGACACCTTTATATTCATCGAATCCTTAATGAAAGCTCGAGGTGTATACACAGTCACACACTCACAGACACGAGTCTCGTGCACTTGACAATAAAAATCCGACGAGAGACTCGTTCATCCTCCTTTCTTTCCCTCCCAGAGCTAGCATTACTCCGCAGTTATTTTAAGAAAGAATGAAAAACTTCTTGCCGCAAAGGCTTAACAAGCGCGTATTCAAATGACAGGCCTAGTATACACAGCACAGCCATGACCTCAGCGAGAAGTGGCGGTAGCCTCAGCCGAGTCGCATAACGAACGAACGAACGAACGAACGAACGAACGAACGAGGCGAGTGTGTGCGAAAGAGAAAAAAGACGCAGACGGGCCGAGGCGTTCGACAAGTTTCTCCGATCCCGAGGGAAATTCTCCTGCGGACGAGTCGTGAGAGAGGTGTTACGTATACATGATCCAGCTATAGGACAAATCGCGCGGGAGAAATGAGTGCGACTCACCTCCCGATTAAACATTCAAGGCGATTATGCGCGCGAAACCGGCAAATTGCCGCCAGGCTAGCCCGCGATAAATCACCGACTGTAGCTTACGTGATGCATGTACACATCGCGTCTCTGTGTGGGGCTGTGCATCAGCAGCAATTGACCGAGAGCGCCTTGGACGTGCGTATATATATACATATTGCTAACCTGAATCGCCCGAGCCGCGTGCGCTACGTAGAATATGTATACCAAGAGGGACCAAGAGGGAGAGAGAGACTATTATATACTTTCGCGTAATTCGATGAAGGATTAGGCGACACATGGAGTAGGAGAAGGAAAAGTTATTTGTAGCGAAATTCGCTCGATCAAGTTAGCCTCTATTCCTCTCCCTCTTTCCCTGGCTTGGAAAGCTTTTCAATGTGCTGCGTGAAGCTAAAGTGGTTTGATCGTTTAACTTTGTCGGGGCAACGCAAACCTAACGGAATTTCCGCAGAAAAAATAACAGACTCATACCTGTAAGTGAGTACAGAAAATAATAATAGGATTTAGGAGGAGGCAAAGCGATTTTGAAAATTCAATAAATTAGCACCGACGAACCGTAGTTAAAAGCTCTCTGTATTTCGACACGCGTGTCGCTCGGCCAAAATTAAACGCAGAATCTATACAGACATAACGAGAGAGAGAGAGAGAGAGAGAGAGAGAGAGCGCGAGAGACGCCCACACTCGAGGCGCGCATGAATCACAAAGCTAAAATCAGCGACAAATTTAACGCGAAATCAATATCGCGCGAGCGGGCGATTATATCGCGAGCAAGTATCTTTACGAGGCCAGCCCCCATCCCCAAAAAAAGCCGAGAGAGCAAGAACAGAAAAACTATACTGCTCCTGAGACGGGAGAAGAATCTCGATAAACCATATCTGTCGGCACTATACGTGTGCTGCGGGTGAGGCAGAGAAGAAGAAAGAGAGGGAGAGAGAGGGAGAGAGAGAGAGAGACAGAGAGAGAGCAAAAGAAAATCGGGGAAAAATTTTTCCGGGCTCGATCGTAAAGACCTCGCGGGGGCCTTACGTAAGCCACCGAAAATACGCCCTGAGTGACAGGCGACGAGTCGAGTCGTAAACCTCTGACGTTTCTCTCTCTCTCTCTCTCTCTCTCTCTCTCTCTCTCTCTCTCTCTCTCTCTCTTTCGTTCTTTCACGGAGACGACTGGGCGAGAGCTCGAGTGTGACGGCGCGGCCACAATGCACGCGATGCTAATTACGTCGACGCGGTGGAGAGATTCCGCTGATTTAAGGGCCGCGAGGATCGACGAGGCGCAAGAAGCCCTCCTCTCGTATTATACACGGAGTCTCAAATGCGTACACCAGGTGAAGCTCGGTGATTGATTGGTCGCGAGGCTTTAATGAATTCCTGCGGACTTATAAGCCACGTTCAGAAGTTGGGATTTTAGCCCGAACTCGCGACGGTTATATGCCAAAGAAGAATAAGTTGAGGGGGGAAAACTAAGCGAGTCCATGCCAAACGTTATACTTGATAAAGCGTTAAGAACTTTGTTGACCCTCGGCTATAAATGAAAGGAACAAGACGTTAGACGCGCTTGATGCGTTCAAACAAAACAGTGTCAAGCTTGTCTTCAGCATGAATATGTAATTTTTATTGATCGCGAGACTTCTAACTTCTTAAAATTATTCTTTATCGAAAAACTATGACTTGGAAACATTAGAGCATGTAGCTAGCGTACGCAGCCTTAAGAATCTGCCATAATTATCGCGAGCGTTTGTGAAGAAGCAGCAATTTTCTGCGGCTTTAACATATTAGTCACAACGTGGAGCAATCTCGAGAGAGCGACGTTGGAAATAAAATAAAATTTATTTATAAAATTAGCCTTGAAGCCTGGGCATAATACCAGAATGCATCTTTAATAATCGATTATTTGTTGCACGAGCCGAGTTATTAGTTGACGCGCTCGCCTCGAACGAGTTGAGTTTCGCGGAGGAACTTGAAGTATACTGTGCGCACTCGCGGCTGTATGAAAGAAAGAGGAAAAATAAAGAAAAATAGTGGAACAGAGAGAGAGAGAGAGAGAGAGAGAGAGAGAGAGAGAGAGAGAGAGAGAAGGAGAGAAGCGAGCGAAAGAGGATAAAAGAAAGAGGGGGCGATGGCATGGAATCGCTTCATGCACTGCCGAGCAGAGCGCGAACCGTTCGCGTAATAATGCGATCACGGTCTACTCCTTCTTTCTCTTCCTCTCCACGTCTATTCGCTAGAAACTCGTCGCACATTGCGGAGCGAGCGCGCGCGAGGGAGAGGGTGTGCAGTCCGACGACTTCTCTCTCTCTCTCTCTCTCTCCTTTTTTTCAAAGCCCAGAGACTACGACTTGTGCACTCGCGCCCTTTTTTTCCGTTTCGCCGAATGTAAAAACGAGGCGGAAAATATAATGACGAGAAACCGGGCGGAAGGGGCTAAATGATGTAAAACTTGTCGAGGAAAAAAGTAGGGAGCTTTTTTATTTTCAAGTGAGCGAGAGTCGCGACGTGCCACGGGTTAAGTGCGCACGTGTGAAGATCGAGCGATATACACCCGTATTATATATACCGTGTACTCCGGGTGCCGTGTATACATATACGTATACAAGAAAAGTTAAACAGGATTTTCCAGCTCGTCTTTCGTTTTACAATACCGCGCAGCGCGTATGGCCGCGCGTCCGACACGGCTCGGCGAATAATTAAAAACCAATGGAATTTTTTTTAATACAGTGTCGCAGCCGACAAGCTTCGTCTTCAAATTGACAAACGACTCCGGCTGCGTAGCCTGCCATCGAATAATAATCCCTCTCCTCGGGCGAAGTGTTGCCTCCCGCGCGTTGTTTCCCCGCCCTCCGCAAGCGCAAACAATGCCAAGAGGGACAGGGCAAACGGCTTGATAGAAGACTCGGCGGCGGCGAGAGAACGTGAAAAATGAATGGCTGCAGCGAAGCGTGGGAGAGCTACTCGCGTTTCTCGCTGCGCCGGGAAAACACAATCCGTGCGTGTGCTCGCGCACCGGAAAGGGCGCCCTGAGAATACCGAGTCTCCGACGTGTGGCCTTGAGGAAAAGCAACTCCGCGTCGAGCCTGTGTCGCTGCCGCGGCAGCAGCAACAACAACACTGGTAGAGTGTCAGTAGTAACGAGCGAGTTGTGTCAGCCGTCGGGGTCCGTTTGAAATACACACGCTGACCTGGAACTGTGAGCAACGTTAAAAAGCGTTGGACTATTCAGCTGCGGAGAGTTTTAATTAGCGCTCGGTAATGTTAATTGGCCGTGGCGGAGAACGCAATAGCTGAAAATTGAAAATCTTTCGCTGCACACAGCGATATTGAACTGAAGCTATCGCAGTCTTTCTCTCTCTCTCTCTCTTTCTCACCGGTGCTACACAGAGAAACGGAGAGAGAAGCCGTAAAGAAAGTTTTAATTGCGTATCTTCACGAGCTGTTTACTAAAAATGGAAATTCCGCTGCGGCTCGCGCTTTGTGCGAATGGAAATAAGATCAACTTTGCCTATGCGCAGGAGGAATATTATTCATAGAAGAAAATAAAAGTTTCTAACTCTCCGCTGAGGGAAGAAGAAGATGAAGTAGAAGAGGAAGAAGAAAAAGAAGTTACATCGCTACCACGGTCTCGTCGATATGGCTATGGGAAAGAGAAAAAATTCGCTGCTACGCCGGAGGTATCACGGCATCGATCGCGAGCGCCGCATTCCTTACATTAATGTTCCGGCGTTTCCACGTCGGCGACGCGATTATTACAGGCCTCTACGATGCGGTCGGCGACGACGACACAATGCTGGACGCGTGAAAGCTCCTCTTCCCCGAGCCGTCCTAAGAACCGATAAATGCATACACGAGCTTGCACACGTGCTCATTCTGGGAAGCGATGGACGTCTGCTCGGGAGCTTCGTTCTATTTTTCGGGATGTATGTGGGAGAGAGAGAGAGAGAGAGAGCCGATGGAGGCATTCAAAGTAGGTGACTGGCCGTCACGCGCTTGGCTATGATTTATACCGCGAGCTGTCGACGGGGATCGAGGACGTGGCGGGGGGGAAGTCGCGAGTGAATATATACTCTAACGGAGCGAGGCTTATTGTCTATACCTTTTTTTTATTTCCTATACACACGTACACCTGTATATATAGCTTTATCTCGCCTGTTCCGGCTTGTTTGTACGCTGTTTCATTCCAACTTCCTCGTTTGAAGTCTCTTTATTTCAGGGAAACTCTGGTGCGGTCGATTCGCAATATTTTTTTTTAAAGCCTACGTGCCGCTGACACCTTTTGTTAAGCACTGCGGTCGGGTCGAAGTCGCGTTTTATTTTCGGTTTTACTATTTTGTTTAAAAAAAAAAAGACAAAAAAAAAATAGAAACGCATAATTGACGTGACGTGAATGGTCTTAGTTGGGCGTCTGACATTGAGTTTCAGGAAGAGTTTTTTCATCTGCTACAAAGGGTTGTTTGATTTTTAAATCTCTGTGTCACGAATAAAATTCATGAGAATGCGCAGGATTTCGCTTTTATTTTCATTCGTAACAATTGTATACGTAAGGCAAGGGATTTCAATATTTAGTTTAGTGTGCAAACAATGTGGTTAAAAATTAATTGAAAGGATTGAAGGAATAATACAGTCTATCTCGAGACAATGTTTTTGTATCTTTAGTTATGATCTCCAAAGTTTCAGGTTAGTATAAACGTCGTGGAAAACAAACAGTAGTTTAAGACACATCTTTTCTTTGTCTTCAACGCGTTAATTGATCCCACGTCTATTCATGGGAAGAAACTTGAAGTCGAAGTCCTTCTGAATTTCATACAATGAAACTTCGCTTCGTCGGTGCATTCTCATTCGATTTTATAGCAAAGATGAGACCTTGTCTACTTGGACACAATGCTTGCTTGAAGGTATTCGAAGGGAGAATATCGTTTCGCATCCTGAAAAGCGATATACTTACATTTCTTGGCTCGTGAAGAACAGGGAAGCGGATTGAAATTAGCCGACTAATTGTGCTGAAGCTTACACGTCTGTAACGAGCTATACGTGAGCTGGCAGTACCTTGAGAGGTACTAGCGCTTGACGATAGCATGGACAGGGTCTCGTTAGCGCTGCCGGCGGGCGCACTTCCACCGTCACACAAAAAAGTAGTCCACATTCAAATTAACACTCAGTAGGCTGGACTCTTTTTCCTGTCTAGCTCTTAGGCATGTGTTTTTTGCTTTTCTTTCTCCCTCTCCCATCCCCTCTTCACCGCTATTTGTCCTCGGTGTGCTAGGGTCCAGATGTATTTTAGGACGGACAAGCGCGCGAGCTTTTTATAGAGTACGTCGACCGCCGAGGAAATTAGCTAAAAAATTTCTCGCGATTCCCTCAATTTTGTATTAGCAGATATAAAAAAACTTTGCTCGGCAGGTCAACGCACTTCCATATGATCAAACTCGCGATCGAAAAACCGTGACTAACCTGTACATCGAAATGTCCAGCTGCGTCTTGCGGTTGTGGTGGACCCTGTTGTTGTTGCTGCTGCTGTTGTTGCTGGGACGGCGGTGGCCCCTGCGGCGGACCCTGAGCACCGAATAGCTGAGCAGCGTGTGACGGCAGATGCTGGAGATGGTGAGCCGGTGGGGCCTGGTGATGCTGGAGATGGTGAGGCGGCGCCGGGGCGAATGCGGTCATGAAGTGTTCTTCACCTCCACCCATTACGTCGACGCCGGGCTTCAGAAGTACGACGCCGCCGGCGCCTGTGCTCACCGCGAGAGTCGCATTCTTCTGAAATTCCTCCTCGCCAGGCGATGGCTGCCTGCTGCCCGGTGTGCGGCTGAAAAGAATTTTAAAATCGCAATTAGATGCTTTCTTCAAATTCGCAACTATTTCAAACTTCGTGGAAGGACATTATTTTTCTGTAATTCTGTAACGGGCATGTGGCAATAGGATGAACGTGCTGCCGCGTGCATAAATTCCATGGCCGCTGCAGGTTCGGTATAATTCGATGCTCTGCACCGCCAAAGTTTAAGACAATTTCGCCGATTCAGCACCTGCACAGCCACTGATTTATGCTCGACTACTTAGTTTTACAACTCTGTTAATTCCTCGAATGAAAGTCGTTCTAATTTTAAAACTCATAGCGCATCAGTCTCCTAACTGCCACAATCTTTCACAATAAATCGTAAAAACAAACTTCCAAGATGAAGAGTGAGATACTTGTTGATAGAAATTACGCGACCGGCGCACAAAAAAAAATCGAACGACCGCATCTATTCGCAGATTAATGCGTTTCTATAGCGACGATTTTCTTTCAGGACGAGAGCCCAATTTCTTGGAACTCCAAAGCGAAAACGATTCGCTGTTTAATCAGTGAAATTTCCGTCGCGGAAAAGGAGTCTCTCGCCGACAAGAGAAAGGCGCTGAGAAGATGTTTAAATCAGTTGAGTCATTCTTTAGAGTTAAGCGGTTCCCGTCAACGATCAATGAAGCGCAACGGCACGACAGTAGCAGCAGCAGCAGCAGTGAAGCGGCTCTCCGGGTGTCGACAAATGTTAATACCAAGCGAGCCTGTAACGCGCTTTGTGACATAATGCGCACTAATTTATGTCTCTCTGACAAATTTAAATTCCCCGAGGTCCTGCGAAGCGCATCCGTATGTACGAATTATGTAAACAAAACCTCCTTTCCTTCCTGGGTTTCAAGCTTTCAAATCCTGTAGTTCCGCCGTGATGACGGGATACATCTTCAACGGTGATTGCTATGCCAATGGCCCGACCTTCCTCTTTATACTTAGTTCTTTTCTCAGTTAAAAGTGACACGCAAGTGTATTTTAAATTAGAAAACATAATGTTCAAGCTCTTTCTGCTGACGCTGATCATTTAAATTCTACGTAGTTCACGAAAATCAATAAATTGTACGGAATGAGCTCCCGAGTCCTTCGGATTTTTCTTTCGGAAAATCAAATACGCGCGCAGGCGGCGCTCGATCAATACGGAAATTGCGGGCGCCGCGTCGCAATGAAACGGCACGAGAGGCAAAAAGTGCGTTATAGGTAAAATTGAGAGTCGGTTACATTCACAACGGAGAAAAACTAAATGGCAAATGAAAAATCACCCTCGGTTTTGTATATCGTAATAACGGTTAGACTTTGCGATACCGCAAGACGGCCGTCTCCCGTTCGCGTAATAACGACGCAAAGGAGAGCACAGTTACGAGAGAGGCCAACGCAACCTCTAGCGTGTAATATTTCTTCCCAGCCGTAACTAGCGTTTGCGGCGAACGGATGCCTGCCTGGCTTTCTATACAGACGACGCCTCGACATGGGTTTCATGTTTTACTTACTGCTTCTATCTCTGTCTGTCTACTCAGCGATATATGAGAAAAAAAACTCTAATTTCCTTCGTGATGCTTATTAAAAGGAAAGTCCAGTACATCTGATGAGCAAATAAATTATCTCGACAATAAAAAATCAAAAAAGCGGAAAATTGACAATTGCATGAACTTTCAGCAGCGTTGTGAAAAAAAGAAAATAATTCACTACATGTACAATTGTAATGGATGGTAGAGGCTTATTAATCAGTAAAAATTAACCGTAATAATAAGTACGAATAAGTTTCGTAATAAATAGTAATAAGTTTAATTACAAGTAACGTAAAGTCATCATAAAACTTTCTCTTTTAAGCGTCTAATGATATTAACGAAAGAGTCTTATAAAAAATTTATTAACATTAGCGTTATATCGGCAAACGCTACAATCTCCTGCCGGTCGAATTGCCTCATATCATCGGTCGGTAAATCAGTGAGCTCGCCGCTTGGCTCACGCCTCACACCAGATGTCGTGTCGTCAACCTCGCAGCCAGGTGTACCGAGGCGGCCCGCGCGCGCAGCTGAACCCGATAAAGAAGGGGTCTCTCCTGCGCGTCCCGGAGCCTGTGCAGAACATAATGTACACTCTCCTGGTCGGCCTCCGGCACGCTGTCATTGGCCGCGTGCCGTAGCTGCTCTTTCTCTCTCTCCCTCTTTCTCGTGTATGTGCACGCGCGCCCTTGACAGCTATCGTCCTATTCTTACGCAGTGCCTCAGCTCTTCGCGAGCAGAGTCTTTTGCTCGGATCTCTCTTTCTCTCGCTCTATCTATCCTTCGTGTGAGAGCGGAATATAAAGGAGGCGGACGGCATTGGGCTGCTGTTGCTCTCGTAATTTAGCTCGATGCGAAAGTGAAAAATGTCATTTTCCTCGGTGAATTTCCTTACTAGTTTTTATCTGCTTCTCTTGACTTTCTCTGCGTTACTGAACACCGAGCAGAGCTCATCCAAGATTGACGTTACTGTGTACAGTAACGCACTGTACATGCGAGTGTTTAAAAATCTACAAGCCACCTTCGATAGAACCGGATATCGCGGTTTACATTTATTATTACAGTATTTTTATCGCGAGCTCCGATATTTTAAAGTAGAATTCACGTGCAATTGGGAACGTAGTTAATTGACGTTGAGTTGTTATAATCGAAAAGAAAGCTAACCCACAGAATCCTAATTATCCGCAAATTCATAAACATATTTGTATTTTTAAACGTAAGCAACGATTTCACTGAGCCAATAATAGATGCTTCCCTTTAGAAAGTTGAAGAAATAGTTTTCGAAAATCTCACATCCATTTGTATTCACAATAAAGACAAAAGTGTAAAACATTTATATTGCCCAATCAATTCATTACAAGTTCGTGTAGATTAAGGCCCAGAAAATGTATCTGTGTCATCGATGACTCAAACGGTATCGCAAAAATGATTCCGAAACACCTACACACACAGCCTTGTATGTAAACGTCTTTTACTCTCTCCACTCTTTAGATAAATTTACTTACTTGAATCCTTTGTCATCGTCGAGACCATTTTGCGAAGACAGTCCGTTTCCTTGAGGACCAGTGTCATCCTTTGAGCTATCAAAGGGACTAGCTGTACCTTTGTCCTTGTCCTTTTTATCCGTGTCGTTCTGCGCAAGAGAATAACAAAATATCAGTTAGATTTACGAAAAGCTTTTGCAACGTCGTCGGAACCCTATAGAAGCTTACCAATCTAAGGGACACCATTCGCGGCTCCAATTCTTTCGGGGTTGTAGGACTCGATCCCAGCACGTATTCGACCATTTTGACTCCGAGTCCGCCTGTTTCGCTGCAAAAAGACATTGCTTTAGTAAACTTAAAGGAAAAAATTTAAGCCTGCATGCGATCAATTTGCATCTGTGTACTAAATTTAGATTGGCAACTACCCTCCGCCGAGGACACGTAAACATCTCGGAGACGCAACTTTTATTGTCTCATCGGCTGATTCGAGAGGATGTCCTGGTATGCAGGGAGTGACCGGCCAATTTTTATTGCCATATATACCGCTGTTCATACCTGGACATCGCGGAGTGTACTTCCCCCCTTCTTTTTTTGATCTTTATTGCACTCTGCTCGTCACGTACTTTCTGACCGTAAAATAAAGGCTGCCTCCACGACGAGCTTAAAATATGAACTGAGTGCTTTCCCCTATAGCTATATTTCAAAATTATGACAACTAGTATTCCGTATTGTTCGTCATTAAAGAAATCTTTAAAGAGCTTCTTTCGGGCTTTTATTGTTTTAAACTTTTAACCTTAAAATTTTTGTTCAATTTAATATTTGACTTTTTTTTAACTTGAAATTTTGTTTGAAAATCCTTAAAATAACAATAAACGAGTTATTGACACATTTGACAATGCGTTCTGATCAATTGTATTTTTTTAAATGTTGGTTTACAATATCAATTATACGCCATACATGAAATATTGATGGAATATATTTTCGAGCCTTAAAAATAAAACGTATGTACATAGCCGATTGCATTTCATTAAAATGAATTATTGTTTGTAAAGAATAATAATACGAACATAAAGTGTAGAATAACTTTTTGTGATTTTTTTAAATTGTTCGTCAAATTAATTTTTCTGAGAAAAAGAAGATGTTTTTGAGCAAACCATTTTCACTCAAGCCCGTATCGCGTTTTTCGTTGACAAATAAGCAACAAAAAAAAAAAAAAACCTGCTTGATTATCACGGTAAGTAACATCCTAATCCGCGCAATGGAAGGACAAAGATCTGAATTCGATTAAACGCAGTTCCTACTCGCGTACGCAAAGAGAAAGAAAAAAAATTTAAAGGCCAACCTGCTTCTGGGACTGAGGACGGTACCGACTTCTGTTGTCTGATGAAATCCACTGCCAACACCAACTCGCCTTCCGGTGCCCATTGAAATCGGTTGTGAAACTGCATGATCTGCAACAATACAAACGACATAGATATAGCAAACAAAATTAAAAAAAATAATAAAAATCCAATCGAGCGAGCCTTGCAATTTTCTTTTGTCTTAGCGACAATACAGCTTGAGGCAATAGCTCCTTAATTTTGCATATGACGTCGCGTAATGGATCTTCCATTGATTCGTAGCCTGTTTAAAATCAATGCTATTACTTTTTAATCGAAAGAAAGATATAATTTGATGACATGATGAGGACAGGATTTTCTAAAATTCAGTTTATTTAGAAACACAGCAAATCTTTGATTATAAATTAATTGCCTACGCTAAAATTACAATGTAGCATTATGAAAATTACTCAAAGATTTTGCAAAAATTATGGAAAAAATTTATAATATTTACTAAATTCACCTCTTCACATACGTTATAGTAAACAAACTAAAAGTTTTTCCATCAACAGGCCATTGTCAGTATAATCGAAATCTAAGAAAACCGAAGACGCCACTCGAGGACGGTGTTAACAGCTGCGAGCAAACTGAGAGAAACAGTTCTAGATTTGCATCCCATTTCCCGAACGGTGACAGATGCAGCATCTCTGCAACTGCTATCGGGCGTCAGGTTGTATACCAGGTGAGCTTGAAATTGTATTTGAGAGAACGGCTACGAGTGAAATTCTGAGTTCCGGTGTGACGAGGGAGAGAAAATTGTGTATAAACGGAAAACGTACGAGGGGAAAAGTGGCTGCTCGCGTGTTTTTTTTTCTCTCAAGATTCTAGTTTCCGCACCCTTTTAACTTAGCGTTGCTTTGGAAAAAAGAGCAAATCAGTTATCGGCTCGAAGGAAGACTAATATAGGTACGCTTACGTTTTGAGCTTTACGAGAGCTGTAAAACCGATAATATCGGCTCGGAAGGGAAATCGTTATTTTCCGTAAACAGAGCACGCCAAAACACGCTCGAATGTACTCTAAAGAATAGGCTTATGCTTCTATAAGTGGCCACATTGTCGGATTGTCAATAGACCACACGTTAGCCTGTGCGTAAATAAAGTCTAAACCAGAAATAAAACGAGAGCTGGGATTTTCTGTTTTGTCAAATACATAACGCAATTTGATAGAAAAGTTATTGTTAACAAAGTTAAAAAATAACAGCCTGGTTTAAAAAATTTGAAATTCGCGCCATAATATAAACGACCAAAAATAAAAAGCAATTAATTTGCTTGTAACTATAATACCTACCCTGGATGAAAAAAGTAAATAATGAACAAAAATCATGTTATTCAAAGTCATTTCCGTTCAGCTATCGAAATATAAACAGCTTTAATCGGTTGTTTTTCGCCTGTGCTATATGCAATAAAAGTATAATCCGTATTTTCATAAAATCGATTACCATTTTGGTTGCTTTCACTGTCCACATAAATCGACCAGAGGAGACTTGTTGACGTTTCGTTGTTTACACGCTCTACGCTTAAGACTAACGAATTTGTTTGATAACGCCTACATTATCTCCCATTTACAAGTGCAAATATACTGATGCAATATAAATTCTATTTGCTACGATACTTTCATCTCTCAATGAATAAATTCATTAATCCGGATGTGTATGACAGGTTGTAACTTGCGGCTCCACCGTCATGTACGATTGTAATTAGAATCACACAGCCCAGTGAAAATTACAAGCTTTCTCCCATTAATCAGCTGGCACTTGGTTACATCGTCCCTTTAATAATGCAATGCCTTGATTAGGAAATCCATATGAAATGAAGCTGACAGCAATGGTATTACGATCTACTTCTGCTTCCTGCGCAACTTGCAACTCGACGCAACTTTAGACACTGAAATTTCAGTGTTTCCATTAAACGCTCGGCGCGTACACCTAAGAAAGAGCTTTACGCATGCACCTGACGAGATCCACGAAAAAATACACTCGAGTCGAGCTCTCTAAGAAATAAATTGTAACTTTTGCCACGTTCCTACTTGCTATTCATTACCTTTCAACCTACAGATCAAAATGCAATTATCCCCGACCCCCCTACCAATTCGTCTCTCTCTCTCTCTCTCTCTCTCTCTCTCTCTCTCTCTCTCTCTCTCTCTCTGTCTCTCTTTCCTTAGATCTTCTCCCACGCGTCTGGACAAGGACGCGGCGTCGGAATTCTCCGAATCAACGTCGTCTCTATTTACTAAAATCAATATAGCGAGGCGACACAAGCTCTCTATACATAGAATCCATATCGGCTTCTCTCGCTCTCGCAAAAAGCTCGAATCGTCGAGGAGGAGATGAAACGACAGTGAGCCGCGCATCGCTAAGATCGCCTATGCGAACGTCACGATTAAGCCCAAAAAGCTAAAGCAGACAATGGCTGCCTCCGAGAGAAATAGACAAGAGAAAATGATAATTAGAATGAGAGAGAGAGAGAGAGAGAGAGAGAGAGAGATGGGGGTAAAGCTCGGGCGTCGACGAGAGACTTGCCCTCTCTCTCTCTCTCTCTCTCTCTCTCTCTCTCTCTCGGGGTTGACGAGTGTAGCAGCAGCAGCAGCGGCAGCAGTGGCGGCAGCAGTAGCAGAGCAGTATACGGTTATACGAGCCTGGGCGGCGTTGGGACGTTGCCCCCACCTTCGAAGCGATGCCGGGCGTCTGTCGCCATGGCAACAGCCGCGTTGCACCCATCGCGCCACACGCACACCCCCTGCGCCGGCGTATACGTGTGCGCTTGTGTGTCTGTATACAAATACACATATTGTCTCGGGGTATATGCACGGGGATATCCTCTCCTCCTCGTCGTGAGGGAGGCGTCGTTCGCCTACGGAAGGATATCCCCGCAGATGAGGTCGGTGCGTTGCGTCTATGCCGACGCTGCGGCACATATTGACGCGGAGGAGCTTTTCCAACTCGCAGAGATTAGCCTAGGGCTTCTCTCTCCCTCTCTCTTTCTCTCTCATTCTCGCTAATGCTCCTCTGCAGACTTTACAGCTGTAGCGAGAGAGAGAGAGAGAGAGAGAGAGAGAGAGAGAGAGAGAGAGACAGACAGACTCTTATAAAGCTTTTCCGTGACGATGTGGTACACACGTGTGTACAGGGACGTGCAAGGAGGAGAGATCTTGGAAGAGATGAGATTGGCAAATCGAAGGGAGAGAGATTCGACGGTGTAAGAGGAGCGAAAGGATTGGCTCGATTGATCTGCTGGGACGCTGCTGCCGCGGCTGGTCGGCTGCAGTCGTTCACTCTGCGTGTAGTCCACACGGTTTTGCGTATATTTTTCGTTAAATCCGCGTTAGCGGAACTGCCGAGGGGGTGGCGGGGGGAAGTTTATTGGATTTTCCGAAAAGACCGATCGAATTCCCCCGAGTATTTTAATTGGAAAGTCGCGGGGCTTGCGGTATCACGCAATTACACGGAGATACACATTTTGGGGGTTACTTTACATCGTTTACAGCTAAATAGAACGCGCTTATCTTAACCAAGTGAAATTCAAATTGGTTTATCAATAAGAATATCTTCGACTTAAGGGGATCCGATAGCCACTAATGACCCGTCACTAACGGTACAATAAAGAAGTACTGAGATCGAATAAATATAAGGAATTACGCAAATTCAAGAGATACTTGCTCTTCGTCTCGGTATTACCTATCGGCATACACGGTTTGGAATCAAAATGTTCAGGTATTGGGGAGAAAAATGCGAACGAAAATCAGTTACGTCAGGTTACGGCTACTACGAAATTTGCTAGAATTCCACCTTAACTCTGACAAATTAAAGATGTAGATTTTTTTCTACTTTTGTATTTTTAATAACGACTGAATAAACACGGGATTGTATTGAACTACATGTAACGCAAATTTTTTCCGTAAATTACAATTTCTCTGCGGACTCAATCCTTTGGGAAGAAACGGAAAGAATAGGACTTGCCATTTGTTTTCTAAGAAGATTCATTGATTAACGTGGAGGTGGAGGGCAACAAATTGGCTCGAGACGTCACACCCATGCGCGCTCAATTAACAGTGACGGCAGAAACGCGTTGAGGCTTCAGTCGATGAATTTTTAGTTCATATAAGAGCCTATATACTGCACGATGCTTCGAGGCATTTTTTTTCTCTTCTGCACTATTCAACTCTGCTGGCAATGTATAGCCGAGAGTGCTCTGATCGATTTTCAAATTTCATTTCAGGAGAGTGCAGCTATTTTTTCAAGCTTTTTGTATTCACATTTTGTAAAAATGCAGTTTGTTTGGTGGCTTTGAAGCTGTATGTTGAAAAATGAAAGGTTTGCGTTTCACTTTTGCATAACTTAATTACTTCAAAACTTAATTTTTTCTACACAGAGAAGAATTCATAGAAAAAAAGTTGCTGCACCAGTTAGAAAGTGATGCTATTCCATTTTCCGCTCAGCAAAGGGGATTGATTTTTTTCTAATTCTTGTTTTCGAACGTTCAAAATGATCAAAGTAAACTAGATTTTGCAGATTTTTTTTGTTGAGAGCAAACAAGGCACACGACGAAGACATCTTTCAAAATAAATTGACCCCTTTAACTTTATCGTTTAATATAATGCTTTTATAACTACTTGCAGGAACAATAAATTAGTTTAAAAGATGCTTTGTACCTATGAACAGTTTTTTTTCTAATGTTACGGATGTGTGAGGCGCCTGCAGTAGGTGCAACAAAACGGGCTAAGCGATGAGCGAAATTAAAAAAGCTTTCCCAAGAACTACAACTACAGTCCATAGTAAAAAGTGATTTTATAATTTTTATAATTTTTAAGTCGTATTTTTTAATTTCTCTTGACAATACACTCAAAATTCTCTCCGCAAAAGTGCACATGTGTACGCTCATATGTTCATAAGTCCAAATGTTTAGAAAGTTTAAAACAATGTTCTGTGAAAATGCTTAAGTTGCCTGAACAAAATATGACCAAATTCCGCGACTCT
The DNA here is from genome assembly GCA_018906965.1 of Philotrypesis tridentata. Classification (NCBI taxonomy): domain Eukaryota; kingdom Metazoa; phylum Arthropoda; class Insecta; order Hymenoptera; family Pteromalidae; genus Philotrypesis; species Philotrypesis tridentata. The sequence continues at coordinate 533,215 of JACCIB010000048.1, forward strand.
CAACAAATATCTACAATGAAGTATCTGGATTTTTAAAAATTTTTAGATTCGTAAGATTTGTAACTTTTATAGTAATTTTTTATTTTTTAAAGTAATTTGTCTTATTTTTGAAGTCTATCATCGTATTTTTGTTTTAAGTTAAATACCTACTGCAAGCAGTTTTTACAAACAAATTCATGAATATTGAGGTGTAAATTCTTTACACAATAATAAACTTTTATCAGTTATTAGTTTTTCTTGTTACGAAGTTTATTTTTTGCAAACAATGGGAAATGCGATCCATGATGGAGATCACTGTCTGTATAGATTGGCTACATCATCATTTTAAATATAAAATAAAATGTAATCAAAAAGTAATTAAATAAATAAACAAAACCAATCGTAATTAATAATGCAGCTACATTTTCGTCTTGAATTCCGAGCTTGTGCAAGTTTTTGTTCTGGCATCGAAACCTCCTGATTCCATTGTTCGTTCTGGAAAAAAGGCAACTTGGAGATTTTTCCCTCATATTACCTTCGCGATGCAATTACGATTGTGCAAGCCAACAAACAAATTCATTATCGCGAGCCCTGCAGAAATCCTCGCAGCCGAATTATTTTGCTCGATCGATTCTTTCAGGTTGGACAAACTCTGTAAAATTCAGCGAGCCTCGAGAAAAGACGTCGAGGCATATAAAAGGAAATTGCATTTGCCAAGTGGGACGATAAAGCAGTACATTTCCTCGAGCGGGAACATTAAGAGAATCCGCACTACACCAGCTCTGCGTTTATTTTTTCTTTCCTTCGCGCAATGAACGAAATAAAGAATTTGGCTCTCGGAAACGCGGCAAATGGCGCGCGCACGATTGCCTGTTGACAGAGGCGACCTCTAAAAAAATTTAATCATCATCCCAGTCTACAGCGAAGGTTGCCGGAGACGAGCCTTATTTCTCAATCGTCGTGTGGGAGTGTGCATGGAATCGAAACAAAGCATGCGATAAATCCGATGACATTATGGCCGAACTATAAAAGACTCATGTAAATGGAGGTAGTGTGCGCGCTACTGCACTAGTCTAAACGAGGGCACTCTTTATTTGTTGTTCGTTCGCCATGTATAGAAGTCGTCGCTTTAAAAAATAGCGTGGATGAGCTTACTCCAAATTGTAATTGCAAATTGGCATCAAACGACTTAATTTTATCAGTCGTGCAAAAAAATTATTCGAGAACGATTTACATTGTGCATACGCACTTTTAGATTATTCAAAATGCTTTTTCTAGACAGATACAGCTTTCAAAATTTAATATATACTCAGTTCTGTGAAATGTGAAAATTTCGCAAACAAAAGACTTAATATTTGTTTAATAGCAATTTGCTTAATAACAATTCCTCACGTTATCTTTCGAGGTTAAATGTGATTTTGGGCCTTTCAAAAGCCAATCGGATTTTTCACACAACTTTACTCGTAGTTAGAGAAAATTTTTAAATTTCTCCTGAACCATCATCTCCATCTTGAAATAAAAAAGCAACGTTATGCATAAACATACCAGAAGTACTCCACGTTGAGTCTCGCCACATCTGGTCGCCCAGGTGGAGTATCCCACCGCCTTTTACACCTCCTTCGTCCTTGGAGCCGCCCTCGTCGACGCCCCATAGCTTTTTTGCCGAGGGAGCGATCTGAAAGCAGGCGAAAAAGGGGGTCGTTAGAGAAAAACAGTGTCTTACTGCCGCCGCTACGAGGTCGACGCTCGCTTTGAGGGTGGGATTAAAGGGATATTACATTATACACGTGGAAGCGAGATGGAAAATTAGACGCGTTGCATCCGCAGGGGATTTCCAATGTTCCGCGGAATGCTTGCCATTCTCTCTTTTTTTAGAAATTTCATTGCTGTATCTCGTAGACCGTTTATGCTTGCTGCTCATTGCGGTGTGGTGCAGCTTCTTTTTTTCTTTTCATTTTTTTTGCGCGCCACTCCGCGCGGATTTTTTTTTCTCTATTCATGCGGGCACGCGCACGACAGAGCGGAACAACAAAACGGCGGACGCGCACACGTAGCTTACAGTTTATTCATGAGCTGCAGAACAACGCGGGGTGTATACACACACACACACACTGATGATTAAAAGTCACAGGAAGAAGAGGGAACAAATGGCGCTGGCTGAACTACATGTTTGAGAAAGTCATTTGGATATAAAGGAGATGGTAATTAAGGGAAGTATTGTGTCTTGGCAATTAATTTTTTTTCTTCCCCTCTTCGCATAGTATCTGTACGCGAAGGGAATTCAGCTTTCAGAGTCATTATTAATTGCGTGTACGTGGTAAGTGGGTCTGAAAGTTAATGGGAAATTCAAATTTCCCGCCGTAATGTAGCAGACGAGAAAATAGCAATTCAGTTTCAACAACCCACGAGGATGGTCACTCAATGATACGCTAGACACTATTATGATACATGCGAAACTAACTAAAAAACTAAAATAGTTTTAGGAAATAAGAGATTCTTGTTAAATAACCATCTTGTGGATTATTTTAATTTGGTTTCTATAATTAGCTAAAATTGGTTTTTTGTTTGAAGTTGATAATTACTTTCTAATTAAATTTACAACGGAATTAAATAGGGGTAAACATCATTGCACTAGCGATTTATCTCGAGTACAAATATGCATCAGCTGCGTCTACATCACACTCGAGATAAGATCTACAGATTGTTGTTCCGAGTTAGATTTGACAAAAAAAAATGTTCGTAAGCATCGCGCGCAATGCGTCAAGTGCCTTACGACTATATGTGTTCCATCCTTGTCTAGGGGAGTGCTAAACTTCTCTCCTTTCATACAACACGTATTCAGCAAGCTGTAGCCGGCCTTATATACTAACCGACTGCATTCTTATCTCTTGCGAGCAATGAAAATCGAACGTGACGCGTAGCGGACGAAAATGGAAGCTCTGAAGCGAGGTCACTATTAAGTAAATTTAGCCCATCACTAGTTAAAACAAACACGACTCACACGAATGACATTCTGCATTTTAAAAAATTCATCTCAAAATTCATGGCTCTGTTCGAATTCTTATTGTTCGACGAACACACTGAACAATGAAAATTCGAATATGATTGAAAATGAATGTTAAATCAAGGAACTGTTGAAAAATTCGTTTAAAAATCAGTAAAATCCCAGCTTAATAAATTAACTAAAAGTGGCTTAACGCATCCGATTCAGAGGCTACATCGAAACCAGATCTCCTCTGTACATTGTCCTCGCGCAAACGCATCCTCGAATCCATATCAAAACGTCGTCAGTCAACTTCTCAAAAGATTTCGCTGCTCCGCACAAGTATCCTCGTCGTAACTGATCCGCGGTACATATAAGCAGACGAACATATTACACGCATGATATATACGCACACGCTTACGTTGCAGCACAGGCCAGCTTATGACCTTGGCTTGAAAATCGCCGCCGCGTATAATTCGAGGTCATCGAGGCGCGCCGCCGTGTGTTTGCTTATATACACATACGCACTCGGCTCTCCGTCGCAGTCCTTAGGCGCGATATATCAAGGTCACTGATGTAACAGCAGCTATGTACTCCCCCGACAATACAGCTCGATCGTCGAAAGCCATAGCGACAATCGTGCGTTTGCCGGTGGAGAGAGATTAGCTGCGGAACGCTGTGGTTCGAGCGTGTATAACATGCTTACCTGCATAGGCCGCGAAGGTACTTTCAAGCTCGCATATAATACAACACCGCAGTCAGCATGATATACATTATATATATGCAACGAGTAACGGTTTCTCGTGAAATTTTCATCAGTTTTTGCGCGAGCCGAGTATTACGGGAAGCGCTTGGCGCAACTATGCGAGCTTGTGGATGGGAATGTAATTTGAATCGATGGAGTTTTATTGTACTAAGAATGCATTTTTCGCGATCTATTATAAAAATGATAGTGCCTGCAAGTGAAGGAAAGGAAAAAGTAAGGAGGAGAAAACTACAAGTCTTTATTATGAAAGTTGAATTATTTTGTTTTTAATATTTACTCGCATATACGAATAATGGATGTTCGTATAGATTATGGCATTGAATGATTTACAGAAAGCTTCGTTTTGTCATTTCAGTTATTATATATACTTATTATACTTTTAAACCAGTTTAAAAATGCTAAATATTTTCAAGAACAATTATTTAACGTTTTATAGATATAATTTAATTTGAAATTGGTTATGTGCATTATTTAATAATTCTATAACTACGTTCGTACGTATATACTTCTAGAATAGAACAATATTTGTATAAAATGTAATTTTGTATAGTTTTAAATTTAACTTGCAAGTAGTTTTTCATTAAAGATTATTTACGTGTCTAAATAATAAATCTATATGATAATCTTTTTCTTGAGCTTATGGTAAAGTTCCTGATTGTTATCCAGCGAAGTAAGACAGGCAAATTCATCAAGTTAAGCAATCTTTACGAAAGTTTGTCTAGAATTAACTTTTTTGCCAGATTTAAAAATAAAAAAAAACAAAAAAAAACCATAATACACGAACCGGCGAACGACAAAAATTATCCAGATACACGTACACGTACCGAAAGGCTTACGCTGCAAATCCGAGGCATCAACACATTTCTCCTCTTTGGAGAAAAATAATAAAAAAAATCGCCAGCATGCACGAAGACCTCATATCTGAAAAAAGAAGCCGACGAAAGAGAGATAGAGACGTATATACATGAAAAGTACAGCGCTCATCCGCACGAAAGCTCGAGATAGTTTTTCCGTGGGCTTCTGAACCCGCTGATGTATATGATACTCATATATATATATACATATACACGTGCAGTGTACACATATCGCAGGTAGTACAACGTATAACACAGCGAATAAAAGAAGCAGAGGAAGAGGTGCTGCTCGTATTCGAGAGTCTGGCTCATCATTTAAGGCGTTTTAAAGGCGTGTGTAAGACGTTTTTCGCGAAGCATGAAAGTCGAAGCAAGCAACGCGGAGAAAAATCTCGAGTGAAGTTTACATATTTGCTCTGTGCAAAATTTATGTAGATTATTATTTTTGGAAATCTGGTCTAACGAAATATCTTCCAAGAAAGATTTCATGACGTAGATGTATTCGATCGAAAACGCTGACGTTAAACTATTGAGGTTTGGTTATCTACTTTTGAGTGTCAGTCATCGTTGAAAATACAAGAGCACATATAGGTAGTCACACGAGAGCTGGAAGTTAAGACATTTTATTCGACATTTCAAATGCATCACAGAAAGTATCTCCAAGTTAAATTAATTCTTATCGAAAAACATAGCAAAACTATTAAAGTTATTAAATATATTAAAGTTTTTGCACGAGATTTTTCTTCGTAAACACTTTCTATACATGTGTATAATATAATACGCATACACGCTTATACGGTAGCCGGTGCTCATCACCCGATAACGTTGGATTAGCCTCGGGCTCTCGAGTTCGCCAACATTTGAGTAAGTGTATGTACATTTCTCAAAGACTGTGCTGTAAAGCGTCTTTTCCGGGGCCAGCCAGATTAATTCGTCTAATCAAGATTGGATAAGCTGCACTAAAACGTAACAGGCTTTATCTTTTCGGATATAAGTCTTTTATGCCGCGATTCATCATCGGAATGCAGGACGCGCGCGTTTGTACAGGAAGAAAAGCTGGAACGAGAAAGGAGACATGATGAGACACTGACACTGGTTTATCCACGTGTGTATAGTATACGCACAAACGATGCAATTTTGCATGCAAGCTTGTGTACAGGATGAAGAAAAAGAGGTAACCACGTGCAGTTATTCATTGATGGTCGATAATGATTTTCTACGTTTGTATTTTGCGAAAAAAGAAAACGGAGTAGAGATCTTCAGTAGAGATCTTCATCTAGAAATCAGCTTTTGTTGAATTAATTCTTACTTTGGCGTGATCGTATAGAATAGTATATTACGTGCCTAGGGAGGAAAAAAGTTGGAGAGTCTGTATATCGTGTATATTGACACCCGAGCCGAAGGCGAGGGCGGCAAACACGAGATATGGGCTGTCCGAATTTACTCCCGCGGTGCGTATACTGTTTTTCTTCACACTAGCGCCGAAATTACCAATTTCGCTCCTGGCGCCCGGGAGCGAAAGTGGTACTTTCGGCGCAGTGTGGAGAAAAGTAGCTTTCTTTGCAGTTATAATGTTATGGTAAAATTTTACAGTTGTTTTTAACGCTATTTTTACAGTCCATAATAAAATTAAGTCAAACTGCTATTTCTGTGGAGAATTTGATTAAAACAGCAATATTGTATTATAGTTCTCTTCTGTGTGTAAGAATTGGATATTTTATACAAGTGTCTAAATTACTAGATAATAAGCTAGAGTTTGAATTCAGCAGTAAAGTATCATATATCATTTTTCGTTTATACAAGCAATGCCCAGTCGTAAAATTCCGGAATAAGCAAACAAATAAAAAATGTTACTTTTTCTTTCGTTCTTCTCAACGCCACCGATAAATTGTCGTAACTTCGAATCTCTAAATTAAGACCCACGCGGGGTCTGATGAAAACAGTGAAAAATCAACTCGAGTACGGAGTGTACCTATACCAGGGTATCTATATAAACAAGAAAAACAAGAGCTCGAGCGACGCCAAGGTTCAATCTCGAGAAGTGGTCAGTTTAATTTTCCTTCCTCCCGAGTCTTGGCTAAAGCTTCGCGAGTTTCTCCTCCTCGCAATAACGCAGCCGCTCGAGAGGTCGATCCTCCTCCTCTTCATCCATGTTGTACACACACACATATGCTCACACATACACACATGGCGCGTATACAGTTCGGCAAGCAAAGGTGAAGGAAAGGCTCGGTCAGTAGTCGAGGGGTTGCTGATAACGCTGGGGCTCGTATCGACCAGTTTCGTAATAAACCTATAATATGTATATATACACGAAAAGGGAGAGTCCGCTGCGTACACTGCGAAAAATGAAGTGCGTGTACGTATATGTGTGCATGTGTGTGGAAGCGGGTAGCAAAAATGCGGGCGTCAGGCGATTTTTTTTTCTTTTCTCTTTTAATTAATGAAAACCGAGCGCAGAAGGTCTTGCAATGAAGAAGAAAATAAATTGACGTGTGCACACGTTTGGTTCTGGCTAGAAAGGAATTTCGTACTGTTGCTGAGAAGGCAAGCGACTAACAGTTTGTACAGCGACGCACCGACGTTTGAAAATTCTCTCGTGTTTATTAGAGCAACTAGTTCCAGTTGGATTTTACGTGGCGTTTATCATAAATATGAAGTAATATATAGGCCAGGCGTATCTGAAGAATGAAAATCTTCGTTTTTAAGAATGTATCTTCTTCGACTGTAGACGAGTGGGATAGACAGAAAAAAACGAGTATTTTTCACTTGAAATCCGAATGTCCTCGCTTTCACTGAAACTGCACGTTTCTCTCTTTCTCTCTTCCTCTAAAGTCTTTCTTTCCCGCAGCCTGTGGTGCTCTCGGAGAATTTTTCACGTTCACTTGCGCATTACGTGTTAATCCTCTTTTCTCGACGAAATGAGAGAAAAAAGAGAGATGATGTTATCCAAGTGCAGAATTTCTCTTCGTAAGCAAAAATGCGACACTTTTTTCTCCTGCCGCATACGTAATTCATCGATTGTTTATTTACAAACTGTTGCGGAGTAACGAAGGATAAAACAAGCGTTACTTAATCGCGGCGTCTGCGTATTATACTGTATAAACAGTTACATACCTACACAAGTTCGTCCAAATTAGGCGAATTAGAAACCGTGAAATGGATCGGACTTGGAAATAGTCATTCATTTTCTGTTATCACTCGAAAGTAATCCACCTCTGGTAATGCGCTGTTCTAACCTAGTTTGTCAGTTATCGCCGTAAGCTTTTGCAGAATACCTTCGGAATAACGTTTACGTATATATATCTGCGTATAATCAACGGCGTAGTTATCGTATATAACTCTACTCCCGACTCCAAAGAAGTTAATAATTTATAATCGGTGAATAACGGATGATACTGAATCATGAGAGATTCGTCAAACTGGAACGCGAGATGACGGATCGACTTGGTAAGAGAATCGATTAATCTTTCAGCGCATTGACTGAGACAAAAATAAATTAAGAGTGATTTACACCTTGACTGACCTCACGTATAACTTAGACTAAGTTTTTATGTTTATTGTAATTGATTGATGTATAAGTATTGATTGAATCATCAAAATAGTGTATTTCGATAAGGCTGTCGAAGATGACTACATACATACATTATACATACATACTTACACACACACACACACACACACGCACATATAGTCGACAGAATGTTACTATATACACACACACACACACACACACACACACACACACACACATCCTTTAACATTTTTTAATGGAGCGAAGGGAATCTATTTTGTTTAAAGCCGGTGATTTTTAAAGAAATATCTGCACAGAACTTATTTCGGTATAAAATAATCTCTTTGTCAGATCTCTGTAGTTAATGAAATTTTTTTTCAGAAAGTTAACGACGTTTCGAATCAGAGAAAATCAACCTTTATTAAATAAAAACAATTCTTTTCCTTGTTCGCTAAATAAGCTACACTCGCAGAACAAGTCCGGAGAGCGTATACTCCTAACGATAAAAAGGTAGATTTATACTTTTTTGTACGTCCACCTAAATCCCCGTAACAATAAAAAAGAATTATAGCTTCCAGCCCAAGTCAAAGGAAAATGAAAATCCCCTCTTCTCGGACTTTCGCGGTGACTCAATGATTCAGTCCTATACGCGCACGCGCGCGCGCTCACGCACACATGCACACAAACATACACACTATTTTTGATTCTCTTCGTTTATTTCGTCACATTTCAATTCGGCCGTACGCGTATTATAAAAACACATACGCGGACACACATTCACACAGAGCGTCAGCAACGACTGTTCCGTCTGTCGCAGGCGTCATACAATTGATTGCGCCGTCTCGTTACAAGCGCATTTAGTAGAACCGTCGAGCACAGCATATATACATATAGCGATCGCAAGCGCGCGCGTGCAGTGTACAGCGTTCGCGAGCCGAGCTCGGGGCCAGCGACCCCTCCCCCCGAAGGCAGCACAAGCGAGCGCTCTCGAGGAGGCTCGGGTCACGGCCACTGTCCTCTCGCGCGCGAGCTCCAGCAGACTACTGACGCGCTCAGCGCTCGCACGAGTTCTCTCTTCGTCTCTCTGTACACTATGCATATGTGTATACTGTTTGTGTATGTATCTATCAAGTTTGAGAGTTGTGAGGAAATGGGGAGGAGATTTGATCAGGTGGCGATCAACGATGCCAGATTAATTTTTATTGGCACCGATGTCCGATACTTCATTTTTCTTCGAGGTTTTCGAAAGAGCCAGTGAATTTGATGAGTCAACGAGCGATATATATTATAGACACGGAATTTTCAATTAGATTAGTGAAATCCAGCAAATTTGTATTTTCCACGTGCTCGGAGCTTTAAATTCTAAAAGAAAAACAACTAATAAACAACAATTTGTTTCGAAAAAGATTAATTAAAGATACAAATATTGATTTACAAAAGATAATCTGTACAATGTACATTGTATACTGATCTAAAACTGTGACAATTTTAATTCATATATCTATTTTTGTCAGTGATAAATAAATTTGCCGAATTAGAGTGTAAATATATTTAATTTATTTTGATATAAGAAAATGATTTTCTTAAATCCAGTAAGCCACTTTTCGAAAATAATTACATTGATTCGACTTAAATATGACAAAAAAATGTTCGTAAGCGCCGCGCAAAGCGGCAAGTGCCTTACGAGTATATGTGTTCCATCCTTGTCTAGGGGAGTGCTAAACTTCTCTCCTTTCATACAACACGTCTCCAGCTAACTGCTGCCGGCCTTATATACTAACCGACCGGATTCTTGCCGCTTGCGAGCAAGCAAATAAATTGAGACGACGCCTGGCGGCTAAAAGCAGAAGCTTCAAGACTGTTATCGATTTATTTTCGATGAACAGTTTTTTTTTCTAATCCTCCCGTTTTCCTTCAGACATTCCCGGCGCTTTTTTACTTAATTGTAAAGAACAACAATTAATATATTCTTCCCGAGAGAAAACGTCAAAAAACGTTATCTATATTATTTTAGCCGTTCGTTACATCATTCTATTCTAACAGCAGTACTATAGAGAATTAATTATGTTAACCACTCGTGCGCTACTTTACAGCAAACGCATTATTTCTTTTTTCTTAACAGTTGTTGTAATACGCATAACCGCGTAAACCGCATCCTTACGGTTGAAACTGTAACGACAATAAAGAAAAAGCGGCGTCATAAATAACAGTCAATACAGTTGGAAAATAAACGAGCAAAAAGTGAAAATAGAGAGTGTAAAGAATTCACAATACGCGCAACACCTAAAATTTTCAAACGACACACAAACACACACACACACACAGCTGAGATAATTTCCAAGCAGGCGAGGCCACAGCTAATTGATTATGCCGAAGGAGCCATGTGAAAGTTTGCAAACTAGCTAGAAGAAAGATACGGAGAGGGTCTCGATGGAACGGACTCTGTTCGCGCACATAATTACGTTTCCCACTTCGGAAGCGGCTCGTCCCGATCTTTCGCAACTTTTTTTCCTTTCCACCAAGCCATACCCCCCCCCCCCCTTGCGTAGCTCAACTAGCGCAACATTACTGCGTATGCATGTGTGCTTATGTCCACGTAATCACGGCTGCTCTTTCTAACCGGCCAACCTGATCCTGACGATGTTTTATGGTCCTTCGGTAGCAGTCATCACTACTGGTTCCCCCTTTCGATTTCTCAAGCACACGTTTTTCTTTTCTTTTTTCTTTTTTTAAATTACGACTGTGTGCTCGCGGTATTTACACATGTAATAATTCAGTGCTGGGATGCAACCTACTTGTACGTTTCAATTTCACTCTGGATTTTTGCATAACAATCGGAGTGTCTTGATTAGTAAAGTTAACGAACGGTTTGAGAACATTTGACGAGTTTTTTTAAAGATTCGGCTCTTCTAGTTTTCTGCGCAAGTTGATGATACTTGAGCTGGATTAGAACGTCGTTAGCCAAGAAAGTTTTTGACACCTACGAGTAAATCAGGTCAGCAAATCATGCTGATGAAGTGGTTTTAAATGCATATACACATATCCCGTATCGTAAAAAAAGATCGAAGTAAAAATTATTGAAATAAAAGCTTTTGTGCCATGCGATTGATGGTTAGATGCACCGTCGTCGTTTCTGATGCCTCGATCATTTTCAAAAATCTCAAAAATCTGATATAGATACATATATTATAGAAGAGACATACATATGGTCATGTCGACCTTGACAGTCCACAAAAAATGTATAACTAATGACAAAAATAAGAGCAACTTCTTTGAAAGCATATGCTCTAAAGTTCTCGTAAAATATAACCAGAAAATACTCATAAATTTAACTCAATCGAATACAAACACAGATAGCACAAATTGAAACAAGTCTTTACCTTCACTGTTTGAAATGCTTATAGTGTGCAAGTAATTGGAGCTAATTTGAAACCGGTATATTAATTTATTTTCATGTATTTACATTAAAATCAATGTTAAAAAGTATGAAAATATAATAAATGATTCAAGTATATTGATACTTTCAAAGTATTTGCTTGAATTTGTAGACACACATTGACGTAATAATTTTTAATCATTACTCCATATTATCTTTGCAGTTATCTACTGCAGAAGTTAATTATGCTAATATTTTATTTGAATAAGTGAATACATATTGGAACAAATTAATTTTGATATGAATATAAATTAAAACTTTATTTTGTTGCTCTGGTAGAAGTAGTCTACTTCAATTTACCTTTGAAACTCTATTTCAATCAAAACTAATCTTTTTAGCTATTTAGATTATTTTAAAAAATGTTTACTAATGGAGGAGGCGAGGAACATTTTGTATAACTATACAGTTTACTACTAAAGTATAAATTTAATTGATTCATTGATTTTAATGTACCAATGCTATAGAAATACACATTAGAATTGAACATTCAGCGTATGTAAAATGAAATACATATACATATATCTCAATTTGAACAAAGAAACGAAGCGAAAGGTACTCATCTATTAAGCGGTAATGACTGAGAAGGCAGAATGTTGGACTGGAAATCCAAATGTTTTTCGGATTCAAGCTATCGATTTTTCTGAAATTGGAACACCTTTATTTACGTGTTATTGACTGATAAATGAAGGACTTGAAATAGTGCAATACGATATGCTAACCTAAAAAAACGAGAGGACATTCTATTTGTTACCTGATTAATTGTTTAGTAATGATTTAATTCTAGTTATATTTCATTATTAGCATAAGCACTTAAACGAATAATGTATTCGATTTACTGAATTCGAGTACACTTTTGTTTCGAAAAATTCTATAATAAATAAATAAACTTGTCAGTGCATAGGAGCAAAATGCACCTGAAGTCATCTGCGACATAAAAAAGGGTGTTCATTTCGTCTTTGTGGTAAAATATTATTGAACTGCTTATGCACAGACAGAGAAAATCTCTTTGCTACAGTTGAAGAGGATATTACATTATCTACCTAAAAATAAATATTAAAAGCGAATAACCTATAAAAGTTATGTGGAATCTTGGATCACATTCGAAATTTGGCACAACTTATACATATCGCGCTACATGACTTTCGACTTTTTGCGTTACATAAAGAAAAGACCTGCCGAGGCCATCCACCCACTCGTCTCTCTTTCACTCTCATCCTTCCTTTCTCCCCTTCGTCACAGAGACTTGATGAAAAATACCGGCGGATTCGCATTATGAACGCAAGCATGCATGCACAAATAAAACAGGTTCGTTGTTGTAGAAATCACATAATTTACAGTTGCTCTAGTGGTTAATTAACCCGACTACGGAAGTAGTTAACGATTTGTTGAATTTACGAGAGAGACTGAGAGAGAGAGAGAGAGAGAGAGAGAGAGAGAGACAGACAGAGAGAGAGAGAGGACCATCGTCGGCTTTTGGATAATGAAAATGTAGAGATGAGTCGCCATCGATTTCCGCCACCGAGGAAAATTATGCATCGACCTATCGAGTTCTTTTATTTTTCTCCTCGGCGCTTTCGTGCACAGCGATAATATAGCTATTTTGATGCGATTACGGCGGAAAATTAATCACCGCGACGTGCAAATGCTTGCTAATAATTTACGAGAAATATTTCGTTCATGGTGCTATTCTTAAACTGTTCAGTTTGACGAATCCATATATATATTTGTAGTGCGGGCTAAACAAAATTCAACTGACGCTTATAGTGAGATCTTACATTGTGCGAGACGATGAAATAATCAAAGCCTCGGTATCGGCAACACGTGACTAAACTTTCTAAAGTAATCTTAAGTTAGTTAATATATTTTACTTTTATAGGGTAGGCATAATTTTTTCTGATAGGAGAACCTCATTAGAATTTTATTAAAGAATACATAAGTACGAACTGATAAACTGACTGGAGCTGATTTTTTGAACTTAATCTCGCAGTCATGGGGATGGTTTTAATTAATGAGAAAATTCTAGAGAGAGCTGAAGCCTCCATTGCCATATTTAAAATCGAAGTAAGCACTAATTCGTATTTACAGAAAAAAAAAAAATTGGTTTCCCAATCAAAAAGGACAATAATCTTCCACTATGTGGCCTAAAAATATTCAGAAATTTAGCGCAGATTTTTTGTTCTTCTAATGTATAATCAAAATTTTACACCGTATTATATGAAGACACTGAAACACACTCGCAAAAACATGTTGACTGTCAGACGATATATGCAGGTGTGCGTATGAGTATGTCCAGGAAATTTCGGAAACAACTCGGACGGAAAAGTTGCAAAAAATTTTCTTGACGGTACACCTAGCAGACCTGTTTTTTCTCGCACCTTAGGTCATTCTGAAAAAAAAGCTTATGCATACATGGCCGATCGTAGGATATACTTTTTTCCGAAGCAAAAACCACTCGAAAAAACGAGAAATAATTAACAAAAAGAGAATGCATAGATTTTTTTCTCGAAAACTATGGACTTTTATAAAAAATTCATTAGAACGAACGTGTCTTAAAATTCATGAAAGTATGCTCTGAAATTGTTTCAGAATGATCCGGTACAATTTTTGATTTTTCGAAAATCCAAAAAATCGAAATTTCGGAAAACGTAAAAAATTTGAAAAAATTTCAGAGCATTCTTTGATGAATTTTAAGACATTTATGTTCTAATGAAATATTTTAAAAAGTGCATAGTTTTCGAGAAAAAAAATGTATGAATTCTTGCTTTTTAATTATTTCTAGTTTTTCGAGTCGTTTTTGCTTCAGAAAAAAGTGTACCCTACGATCGGCCATGCACGCGAGCTTTTTATTTTGCAGAAGGACCTAAGGAACGAGAAAAAACAGGTCTGGTAGGTGTGCCTTTAAGAAAACTTTTTGCAACTTTTCCGTCCGAGTTGTTTCCGAAATTTCCTGGACATACTCGTATACATATGTGTCTGTAACGAACATACGCGGAGAGGCATGCTCGGTAATTCGGTTTGACGGCAAGCTGTGCCAGATCGAATCAATACGAGATATAGAGGCAGTAAACCAATGGCGGTGTTATGTCGGCATTAGCTTCTCTGCTTCTCTCTGCCTGTCTGCCTCTCTCTCTCTCTCTCTCTCTCTCTCTCTGTCTGTCTCTCTCTCTCTCTCTGTCTCTCTCTCTCTCTCTCTCTCTCTCTCTCTCTCTCTCTCTCTCTCTCTCTCTCTCTCACTCGAATTCGAATATGTATGTATGCTATACAAGCTCACACGGAAATAACTTCCGGTTCTGTATATGTCCTTACTCCTGGCTGACTTATTCACGTGCATGTGTACACATTTGACTCTCTAAAAGAAGAGCAGAAGTTTGCGTGGCAAACGAGAAACGTATCGAACCGGTACACCTTGACCGGGTTTTTATTATTGTTATTATTGTTCGACGCGAGATATGAATCTGTAACGAGTCGACAACTATTTTGACGAACATTTTTTCCTGATAATTTTTTCTCGATAATTAAGATGCATTATAGTGGAAGAGAATTTCATTTTTTATTTTGAAAGATATACTCGAAGCAAGATGACTTGAAACTTATGTTTACATCTGTATTATCTTTAATTGTAGCCGATGGTGGGTCTATTGACTGATGCGCGGGATATCTGAATTCGCAGCCTTGAGCAAATTCGACTGCGGCTTGCAAATGCCATACTTAGATGAGGCTAAAACATTTAATTGCTCAGCATTTTAATTTAATGCCGAAAGCTCGTTTGGCCAACAAGAAAGATTAACCACTCGAGTGATTATTAGCGATGAAAAAGGTTACAAGAAGCTAATACGTTATAAAGCGCCGAGTAAAAATACGAGCTAAAAAGAAAAGTGGAAACAATCGAGCGAGAGAGTGAGAGAGATGCCGTAACGATCGCGCAATCATCGAGGCGTGGGTGACGACAGAGAGAGAGAGAGAGAGAGAGAGAGAGAGAGAGAGAAAGAGAGAGAGAGAGAGAGATAATACCCAATGTCGCTTTCTGCTTCACCACACGCGATGATACTCTATATACTCTCGAAAGTCGAAGCTGATCGATAAATTCGCTTCACGTGTATATACATGTGCGTTATACGGCTAATGACGATATTGTTGTTCGCCGACCAAGCACGTCTTGCCACTCATGAATTTTTTATACGCCAAGCACTCTCCGGCGATTTTTCGCTATATTGAAGGTGCGGAGAGAGCGAGAGAGAAAGAGAGAGAGAGAGAGACCAGCCTCTGCAGCCTCGTTAACTTGAAAAAGCGCGGCACTGCTGGGAAGAAAGCGATAATTAATTTGGTTGGAGGGATTTTATTTTTGACGTTAAAAAATAGCTTACGTCGTTTGAATTCCATGTATTTCCATGTATTACAAGAGGGAAAAGTCGCGCATTAAATTTGTGTAATATGTGATGAAAGCTCACGGACTTTATTATACAAAAATTAGCGGAGATATTTAGGTTATATATAACTATATTATAACTCAATATATTGACGCGTGTAATGACAAGTAAATTCGTCGTAACAATTACGCTGCATCACCTTGAATTCAAGAAAACAGTCACTCTCTCTTAGGTAAGTCTTTCTCCTTTGTACATATACTTGTGACTTTTATATATATGAGTCATTCCACGGGATACTGGAAACTTCTGGGGGCCTGGACTACCTAAAAATTTTGGGTAGGGCACACTTACCAGACCTATTTTTTCTGATTTCTGGGACCCCTCCGAATAAGAAACCGTGCGAGTTGCATCATTATCGGTTGCCACCCGGGTTTCCGATCGAAAAAATCCAAAAATGTTCATACATTTTCTTTTGCACTTTTACTGTCGAGAGTATTGTTTGTGTACTGTGAATCCTGGACTTGGCGCTATACTTTATATATACGGAACGAAAGTGTAGCTCAAGAGCTTTAAATCAAGCCTAAAATTTTTAAAATCGGATGTTCGGGTCACGAGTTACACACGCTTCAATACTGCTAACTCTTTATAGGGCTCTCGCGAAACTAATCGATTTTCACTATTTTTTTTCAAATCCTCGAAACTTTTGATCCAGTGACTCGATTTTAAAGTTTAATAGCTTAAATTAAAGCTCTTTTCCTCAACTTTACGATTTTTAGGTCCAAAATTGATTTTTTTAATCTATTGAGCTATATATATGCGTTCAGAAAACCAATCCGCTTTAGAAGCATATATATAGATCAACAGATAAAAAAAGTTTAATTTAAACCTAAAAACCAAAAAGTAGAGGAAAAGAGCTTTAATTTGAGCAATCAACCGTTAAAATCGAAGCATTGGATCGACAGTAATAGGGATTTGAAGAAAGGGAAAAATGTGTGGTTTTTGGAAAAATCGAGCTATTTCCTGAAAGTCAAACCAAACGACTTTTTTCAAATGGTCATAAATTTTGATCGAGTGATTCGATTTTGACGTTTAATAGCTTAAATGAAAGCTATTTTCCTCAACTTTTTGAATTTTAAGTCAAAATTTAAATTTGATATATAGTGAGCTATATATATGCTTTCAAAGAACCAATCGGCTTTAGAAGCATATATATAGCTCACTCCAAAAAAATATTTGTATCAACAAAAAGCTAAGGAAAACAGCTTTAATTTAAGCTATTAAACGTCAAAATCGAATCACTTGATCAAAATTTATGACCATTTGAAAAAAGTCGTTTGGTTTGACTTTCAGGAAATAGCTCGATTTTTCCAAAAACCACACATTTTTCCCTTTCTTCAAATCCCTATTACTGTCGATTCAATGCTTCGACTTTAACGGTTGATAGCTCAAATTAAAGCTCTTTTCCTCTACTTTTTGGTTTTTAGGTTTAAATTAAACTTTTTTTATCTGTTGATCTATATATATGCTTCTAAAGCGGATTGGTTTTCTGAACGCATATATATAGCTCAATAGATTAAAAAAATCAATTTTGGACCTAAAAATCGTAAAGTTGAGGAAAAGAGCTTTAATTTAAGCTGTTAAACTTTAAAATCGAGTCACTGGATCAAAAGTTTCGAGGATTTGAAAAAAAATAGTGAAAATCGATTAGTTTCGCGAGAGCCCTATAGAGAGTTAGCAGTATTGAAGCGTGTGTAACTCGTGACCCGAACATCCGATTTTAAAAATAATTTTAGGCTTGATTTAAAGCTCTTGAGCTACACTTTCGTTCTGTATATATAAAGTATAGCGCCAAGTCCCATAGGATTCACAGTACACAAATAATATTCTCGACAGTAAAAGAGCAAAAGAAAATGTATGAACATTTTTGGGTTTTTTCGATCGGAAACCCGGGTGGCAACCGATAATGATGCAACTCGCACGGTTTCTTATTCGGAGGGGTCCCAGAAATCAGAAAAAATAGGTCTGGTAAGTGTGCCCTACCCAAAATTTTTCGGTAGTCTACCCGTGGAATGACTCATATATGTTTTTCAGTGCATGTATAATTGTATATGTATGTGTTACTGATTTGTATAATTCCATATTCAATAACAATTTCTTCATCTTAAGATACTTTCTTTCATACATTAAAAGTTTCTTAATTTTAGCTTTCATACGACTATATCTGCAACTTTTGTAGTTTGAATAATGATTCGAGATATACTCAATAGACGATAACCTAACTTACTGCTTACCAGACCAGCGTTTCGATCTGACTCTGTAAAGTTTACTTGAGATTCATTTTCATGTGCTTACTATAGATGAACACAAAATAAAACAAAGAAAAAATTGAAGATCGAAAACAAAATAGGACGGAAAGAATGAAAAAATTCTGTTTTTTGCATGTGCGATTACTCAGTTAAACACGAAGTGTAACGAATAGAATCGAAAATCTCTGCTCTGACGCACTGTCCAAGCTTTCATACTTTTTTTATAGCCACTTGACGTGATTCCACTCTAGTGTGCAAACGTCTAATTCGAGAGCGATATAGGAAAAAAAAAACAGAATATCGACTAGACGCGGTTATATCTCGAGGGAATAAAACGTTGCCGAATAGAAAAGAAGAAGCGAACTCACGACAAGGTTGCATTGCGTGACAGGTGCCTTGTGGGTTTTTTTTTCTTTCTTTCTTTGTTCTCGAGACTACTCTCTTTTGGTTCGTGCGGAGAAGTAGCTCTTATATGCCAATGCGGAAAGCGCTACTATATAGTTTATACTGCACAGCTGTTCTCGAGAGATGTGTATATGATGTATATGTATACCTGAGCGCCTGCTGCTACTGTTATTTATGATTTGAAATTGTTACAGTGTTTTTCTCTATATCTAAAACAAGCTTTTACTTACAATTTTCATTCGTATTTTAATAAATAATATTATAAGTAAGATTGCGAATCCTTAGTAATAGAATGACTAAACGTTGGAAGCTGCATTTCTATCTTAAAAAGAGATCGGAATCATTCATTTCGATTTTTGATTGAATAGCTTGTGCAGATAAATCATTTCTACATTTGAAGAAATTCCTAAGTAGAAACCCATTCAAAATGATTTAATACTATGCGGTATTACATTTACGAATCACTATAACTTTTTAAATTAATATACTACTTAAAAATAAATGTTTACTATTTCAATTACATCATCCAAATTAATTTCAAGCAGCTTACAACTACAGACAAGCCCCACTTTTACACCGTTTCCCACGTCGCGTGCACAACAACGCCTCACACATTCTCTCGCGTCACCATTCGGTAAAACAATCCGCATTTTGAGGGTAGCTTATATGCAGCAGAGACGTATTTCAAAGTTGTGAGGGGAAAACGACTTATCCAGCCCGTGTAATATATTGACTGTGCGTTTCGTACTGCTGTTGTGTTTTCCCCTTCCTCAACTAGTGCCAAGTAAGGTCAGCCGGTGAACCTCTGGACGAACAAGAACGAGAGAGGTAGAGACTCTCGACTGGTCGTCAGTCTATAATACGCAACGGATAGAGTGACTCACCTACACACAGACGCGCAATCGATATCTATATACTCACATATGGACGTATCGATTCCACAGATATTTTACACGAGCAGAGTGGGAGAGATGGACGTTTCGATACGCGTCTCTCGCAGAGAGAGAGAGAGAGAGAGAGAGAGAGAGAGAGAGAGAGAGAGAGACCGAGAGAGAGGGAGTGAGAAAAAGAGCGCTCTTTCGCAGCGCTCTGCGCTTTTCCGCCTTTGACTGATCGATTGGTTAATGGAATCAAAGACTCGACCGCTACTGCAGAACTTTATTAGATCAACGAGACTGCTCTGATACCGATGTCGTCGCTGTCGCCTTGGCAAAACCTCATTGGCTCTTTATTAGCTTTAATTAGCGTGAGGAGAGAAACATAAAGTTGAGGACGGATTTTCATGGCGAAGATCGACTTATCTCGACTTTTCCGTTTACTCGAATCTATTGCACTGTAAAAGGAGGAACGATAACAAGTATATGCAGATCTGGATAAAAAATATTTTTATCAGACGAGTGATAAAAAAAAGAAACTGAAGGTTGAGCTTTTCAAGAATCGTATGTATGTATATGTATATTTTTACGTGTAGATGTATATGTATAGCATACATTGTATACATATACAGAATCACGACGAAGAAGAAACACAAATCGAAATCGATATCAATATATCGTTGGCCAAAAAAAAAAACGTCAAACGGTGAAGCAGAGCATGAAATATACGGATAAATTCGAAAGAACTGCTGTTGCTGCTGCAGCATTCGATAACGACGTTTAAGCAAGTCTTTCGACGTTATTGTAACGAAGAATAGTACATCGGCGATGGCTACGTGAGATAACACGAAACGTGACACTTCCCCGGATGACGGAAATGCAAGAACCTTTCGTGCTAGCAAGTTTTTCGATTCGTGCTCTCGCCCTCTCTCTCTCTCTCTCTCTCTCTCTCTCTCTCTCTCTCTCTCTCTCTCTCTCTTTCTAATACACACACACACACACACACAATTCTTCTATTATTCAATTGGGTGAAAATCCACAGTATACATCGGTTGTGAAGAGAAAACAAAGGTATGTTTGTATGCAGAATTTAATTAAAAATTATTCGATAATCGAACAAGAGCTTTGGTAAATTGTATGCTACACTACAATGTGAATATTTATACCTTTTTGCTTTCAAATTTGTTAAGCATGGTACACACTCATGGATAGTAAAAATATAATTTTGGAATCATCATCTTCCATGAAACGCACACAGTTTGAACGACTAGATGAATCACCAACAGTGATAACGAAGTTTATTTACATGGAATGCAATTGATTAACAGTCTTTGAGTAATTGCATGTGACTTAAAATTCTACCTCTCGCAACCGTACCGACCATAACCTCAAAATGCACTTCCGCTGCGCGGAAAAAAAAGGGCTAGATTATATGAAAGTAATCCTTATCGATGCATGGCGAGTTTACAGAAAGCTTCGTGTCCTTTGCTTTCAAAATTCAATATGAATTTTTGAAGGGGCTTTGAAAGTCTCGTTATGAAAGTAAATCAAAATCTCTCCAATTATTCAAAATGCTATGTTAGTTATAAGCAAATTAGTTGCTTTTTTAAATTAATTTAAAAAAATGTTTAGAATGGTTTAAATGCTTTGATTTTTCCTCAATTCAAAATTTTTTAAATTGTAAATAATGAGATCAAATAGTTAAAATATACTCAGTGTTAAACATTATAAGTTGTTAAAAAGTACATAGCCTAATACTCTACATTGAAAATTAACATATATTTTCGAAGTAGTAGGATACTTTTATTACCAATAGAAACTTATTCTGTTTATTGCACATAAATACGGTGTTCCAAGGTAGATATTGCAATTATTTACATTTACTTAGTGTAGTTTTGTGTAATTAGATGGAATTTTTACCAACAATGATGATTACAATAGAATGCACGAGACACGATAAAACATACAATCAGTAAGATGATCACCACTTTCGCACACGATAATAATATTAATCCTTGAATAAATAAAAACTTCATCTCCCGAGATAATCGACACTATAATCAAGGATTAAAAATTAGATTTTGTGACGGCTCCAAATGGATACACAGTCGATAATGATATAACTATACGATATCTCCTTAAAATAAATGAAAGTACATCGAGGCGGCACCTAAATGAAAAAAAGAAAATAAAAAAGACTGGATCTTCTTTCCATATAACTCTGAGGCAGCTTTATGCGGAGCTTCGTACCAGAAAGTAAACAAACCGTTTGCACCAGAATTATGTATATCATACTTTTCACTCTGACAATCATTTAATGCAAATAGACGAGCAAGTTTTCACGGAATTAATAATCGAAATGGCAAATAGACCAGGATTTTCAAAAGTTATCATTTGTACGTGCATGTGTGCGTGTGTGTCTACATAAGCGTATTACATCTGAGTATCGCAAAGTTGCTGATGATTTAAACTTGACTTGTTCCTGCTCATGTGTTACGATGGATGGCTTTCTAGATCCTTGTGTTAAGTTTATGTGAAACGCCAACGCGAATCGTATAATGCCTACAAATTTTCCGAATTACGCTCTTCTAGGTACTGTCTATACAAGCTAGCATATATAGCTTGTTGACGTGGGATCCTCTGGATATCCCGAAATTGTGCGAGCTTTTTTGCTTCAAATTCGCGAGTTATGCAATAATAACCTAAGCGAACCTTGTATATATAAGAAATTGAATAATCCTGATACTTTCGCGTAAGTTGTATAATTCTCTATTGTGGTCTTGCTAATAAAAACTATATGCTATTTTTATCCTTTACAACTCTCACAATTTTTTTGTCGACTCTGGAAAAATGACGATCGCAAAATTCGAAACGATCAGCGAACACGTCGTACATGGAGTCATTCTGTTTATAATATACACACAGCGTCGAAACCGAGAGTACGTAAAGGCTCTATACGCTAAACTACGAATCAACGCAATTACTACATTTCGCGTGGCCGGTACTGTTATGCCATTATATGCCCCTTTTAAAGTCGCATTTCCCGACAAAGAGCCATTAAAACGCTGCGTGGCGCCGCGTTATTCAAATCGAATTGCGCGCGCAAATTGCCGCGAGACGATGCTTTGCTAAGACAATAAAATCGCTCGCTTGTGCATTATTAATCTCACCGAAGTTGATTTACAGTCTCGCGAGTTGAGTGACGACCGCGAAAAAAAGAAAAAAAAATAACTCGCCTTTGCGTCTACTGAATGGAAACTGCACAGTATCATCGATTTCTGCATAGCAAGAGACGAGCAAGCTCGTGAGCAAGTTAAACATCAAATGTGTTCGTTTTCGAAGTATGGAAGATAGAAGAGAAAAATGTTAATACCAAATATCGCGAAGAGATGCGTGATTTTATTAAAAAATTCGATAAAACACTCAAGTTTTTCAAAGCAGTTCTGGATCTGGTTATATTCTATCACGATCATCAATTTATTTAAGCAAAAATATTTCAATTTTTCTAATATTCAAATTTTGTAATCGGACAATCTTGGAAAAGGGCAAATTTTTTCTATCATAAACATACTACAACATTCACGTTAGAGACTTTTTTTATCAATTGTCGTAATAATACATTTTTAAGAAATCTTCATTTGCGCACACACTCATTTGTGAAAAATAATTGATTACATATATAGAAATTTAAATCGTAAAAATCAAAGCATTTTTGCTTCAGTAATCTCTTTCAGTTTTTTAAAAAAGTTCCCCTAATCTGAATACCATAAAAAAATATTGTCCGATTTTATAAATGCTTCGCGTATAATCACGTTTTTTTAATGAAATATTTTATTGACAACTCTAGGGTCAGATAAATTGGATCTCGCATTCGTACGCATCATCGTAAAACATGATACTCAAGTCATCTTCCAACTCTACGCTCAACGCAGCAGTTTTTTTTTTAATAGACAAATTGAGCAATTCAGGAACCTCGACAAACACTTGTGGGTAAGATGCCCTCGACAAAGAGTAGAAAATTTAGACCGGAATAAAAAGAGATGTCCGCATGCGTGCAAGAAAACCGGGAGTACACGGGAAAAGCGCGTGCGCTCACCGGCCGCAGAAAGAGAGAGAGAGAGAGAGAGAGAGAGAGAGAGAGAGAGAGAGAGAGAGAGAGAGAGAGAGCTTTGACAGCAGCGCTTATACGTACAACTCTATACCTATATATATGCAATATATACACGCGTTCATGTTCGAGGCAACGCTCTTCTCATCGTGACGTCAGAGCGCGTTTCCTGCGTTGGCC
Organism: Philotrypesis tridentata; assembly: GCA_018906965.1. Lineage (NCBI taxonomy): Eukaryota > Metazoa > Arthropoda > Insecta > Hymenoptera > Pteromalidae > Philotrypesis > Philotrypesis tridentata. The sequence goes on from JACCIB010000048.1 coordinate 556,988, forward strand.
CAGCGCGAAGAGTGTCTTCTCCGCTTCCCCTTCACCCGATAAGAGAGCGAAGGAAAAAAAAATTGGGAGAGGAGCGAAAGAAAAAAACGAGTTGGAAGCTTTTCCGCGAGACGTTATTTTGGCAGCGGACTGTGATTCTCTCTCGCTCTACGCAATGACGTTTGATAAATACGTGAGTCAAGTGTATTTTCGGATACACCGAGAGAAATATCTCAAGGCGTATTCATTTTCTCGATCACGATTTTTTCATTCGCGCCTCGTCGCCTCGTCTCTCGGCAATATGAATACATGCGCCAAGAAGCATCGCGTTGACATTGTGGAGATGTAATGTATGCGCAACGAGCAAGGAGAAGTGCCCAAGTTTCGAGAAAAAAAAACGAAGGTAGAAATACCGGTAGAAGACCGGATATATTTTTTTTAAGGACCAATCAGCACAGCGTGTGTATATATATTTATATCTGTGTAGCCGGAGACACGAGCCGCGAATGTTTGTTTACAAAATCGGGCGTCGATGCGATAAAATAAAGCAAAAGACGTGCACACATAGATAATAGTTATATACAAGATGTAGAGAGGGCCAGTACCATGTCAGCTCCCAGGTCTTTCATATCGCAGTAGAGAAAAAGGTCCCCCGGCGGCTTCATCCAGCCGCCTGTATAACTCTCCACCGTCTCCAATGCTCTCTCCAGTCGCGTCACCTCCTCGAAATTCACCCTTGGACAGCCCTGGGTCGTCCCGACTGTGCACAGCCGCGACGACAGCACGATTCACGAAATTTAATATATCAGCGGTTATCCCTCTAACCGAGGCTCCCGCGATTGACCGACCGAGCAGTCGACTCAGTCTCGCCGTGCGGATGATCTTCGTTTCTCCCTCCTCCTCTTCTGCCTCTTCTTTTTTCACCCTCGTGTACACGCAATGTATACGCAACGCACAGCACTGTAAACTGCACTACAGATATATGTATATACAATACGTGTGCAATACGCAAAATTACACAGTCGTTGTACGCACTGCTCGAGAGAGGCTCGCTCGGTCGCTTCGGCGGCGGCAAAACATTCGTGAAGCCGCGAGAGAAAGAGAGAGAGAGAGAGAGAGAGAGCTACTCTCCAGCGGAAAAATCGTTATCGCAAATGACAGGGAGAGCCAGCAGCGGCGAAAAACAGAGAGAGACGGAATCACCACCACCAGAGGCGCTTTTGTCGGAGCAGCCGGCACTGCGGGAGCGAGTGAGAGCGAGAGAGAGAGAGAGCTGTTCCGCCGCACTGCTGCTGCCCGTAACTATATAACACTTCTCTCGGTTATCGTCTCTGTGTGTATATTATTATGCGTGCTGTGCAGTAATAGCAGTCGTAGGGGCAGTGCCGTCGAAACCAACTTTCGAGGTTACTTCCGAGAGAGAGAAAGAAGCTCTCCCCCTGGCTTTTCTTGGCTCTTCTTCCCGCGGGCGCGCTCTGGCTTCCGTCGAATTCGCGAGCCGACTGCTCCCCTACTCTTCGCTCTGCGTCTCCGGCGCCGACGTCGTCCGCAACACACGCGCGCACACTCGCCTCTGCACAGCACTGCTATATACTTCCGTCCGCTGCTGCTTTTCCGCTTCTCATCGGCGATCTTCTCTCTCTCTCATCTCCTCGCCGAGAACACTCGAGATCCCTCCTCGCGGCTCGCGTGTTATTGCAATCTCCTCTCGCGACTCTGCACAGCTCTCTGCACGTACGTGTATGTATATACACAGAGAGGCTCGCGCGCACGCACACACGAACACACAGGTATATACGCACTGAACAGAAACACACGGGGAGAGAGAGAGAGAGACGACGATGGGAGGGCCTCGTCCTGAGCCTTGTCGGCGATGCTCCTCTCTCCTTCCGAGCGTTGTCCGGGTGTCTCGGTGACTACCTGCAGAGGAGAGAGAGAGAGAGAGAGAGAGGGGTGGTCGTGGAGCAGCGATTTTTCGTTAGCCGGGTGTCTCTCTGTCTCTTTACTATATGCACGCGCGCTCTCTCTCTCGCACGTCGGTCTCTGCAGCACATACACCGCGATGGAGACTGCCTCTGCTGCTCTCTCGCACGCCGAAACAAAGAACGACGCTCGACGGTGGCGCCCCACCTCGCGCTCCTCTCCCGGAGCAGCAGAACTTGTGTAGGTGTTTCTCTCCGCGACTCTGCCGACTGTACGCTGCTGCAGAGTGTATATAGCTATATAGGTCTGCACGTACAGCTCCTCGCCGAGTCGCGACGCGCTCTTTGCATTTTTTAAAGACGAGCTCGTATAATTCATATACTTATACTTACGAGGCAGAAAGAGAGCGATGTCTACCTAGTTCTACCTTTGAATTCGGAATAGTCGGCGAGCGCCCCGCGAATTACGGCCGTTTCGGCTACTTGTTCATATACCCAGACCTGCTTCGGTTCGAGCTTCTGCCTAATTCACTTTTTGCCCTTTTCTTCTCGCAGGCAGGTTCTTTTTGGCTGATCTTATTTGGCTCACTTTTCGAGATATCAATTTTCTTTTTATCCGATATACACTTGTATTCAACCTCGTGAATTCGCTTTGGATTGCTCAAGATGTCGGATTATGCAAGGGCGGGCGATTCTCGGCTTGTTTTTTTGCATTCATAAGCTTACCCAAATCTCCCGACCCCTTTCTTTTAAATATTTCTTAAAATATTAATCAATTTTAAGAAAGTTGTCTTCCAAGATTTTCAGAGAGAACAAAATTTTCTTATTTGCTTCAACATCATTGGCATCAACTCGAATTTCATATGTAGCATTATCATCAAATAATGATCTTGGAATCAAACTGTTAAAATAATTTTTAAAATAGCTTGAGCTTAAAACAATGATTAAGAAACAAATTGCATTTTTTTGCGAATAATTTTTTAGTTCAAGCTGCTACTAGTATAGAGTCCATGTACAGGCAATGAAGAATATTGCTAAGCATGTTGCATTTGTATCAGAAAAGAAACGTTTGTGGGTGGCACAGAAGTCGTGGGTTCATTGAGAGTGGGTATTCACTGACCATAGGAAAAAACTCTGCTTTGAATTAAACTTATAAATCATACAATTACGTTGTTTACGTGAGTTTCTTCTCTAATTGATCTTATAATTTGAATGCAAATTCAAATTCAAACAATAAATTTAAGATAAAATCCATCTACAAGTCAATGTAAACAACAACCAACAACTTGTGCACATCACTTCATCTGTCATTGTTTTAATCAATGTTTAAATGTAACTAACCTGTCCATTTCTAAATTGTTGTTGCTGCTGCTGTTGTTGCTGCTGCTGCTGCTGTTGTTGTTGGTGATGGTATAATGCTACCTGCTGCTGCGCAGTCATTTGATTATTTAAATAAACAAGATGTTCTGTTCCTGGTGTGCCACTCTGAAATATTATGAATATTAGTCTATGCTTTTCATAATTATTCGACAGAAAGCTATGTAAAAGTATTGACACAGCATATTACCTTTAATTGCATGGGATGAATTTCATAGGGCATATGTACATTATTCATAGCTTGCAAGCCAAGCTGTTGTGGCTGATTTTGTTGTGGCACACCTAGTTTATTCATGGGATATTTCCACTTCTCTTGATTCTGAAAAATCATAAGTTAATTAAAATGTGTTTTCATTGGTTTGTAAAATAATTTTTTCAATTACTAACGTTATCAATGATTCCATCATCTGCTAATGCCCAAGCTCTTGGTGCTTGTTTAGTTTGGAAAGGTGAGCTTTGGACACCAAAATCTTGATCTGTTGAACGCTGAAATACGTAACCCACCATTGCTTCATCTTGTACCCGATTCACTCCAATTGGATGTGTTTGGCCTGGTGGTAGACGAACTCCATCTCCACCTGCCATAACCTGACCACACGTTTCCGTGTCCTGTAAACCATTATAAATTAAAGATACATCTCAAGCAAGAGATGCAAAATACTATCACTATTCATAAATTAGCTAAAACTAATTGTTGCACTGCTTTAAATATACTGAAAATTAACCTAAAATAGTTGATGCTTCTTTAAAAAACTTAACGAGCTTCAAGTGAGACAAACTTTTGCGCAAGCATACATGTTATAATTGCACAACCAATTATTGGTTGGGAACCCATCCAAATCAACAACAACAAATTCAGATCTTCATGCATTGATCAGATAGAATTCAACGTTGCTGACTCTGCGCTCTGACATTAAGAGCTCATAATTCATACAGACTTCACTGCGAACAAGTAACAAGTATCGTCAAAGAACTTTTGCTGCATCTTTGTATTTTACAGCGTACCTAGCACAAAAAGTTGCTAAACAGTCGAGCAAATCCAGCAAGAGCCAGCCATGCACATTCGCGTAGAGACTGTGCAGTGTGCATCGTAGAGAAGCGAGGAATAACCGACATAACCGCTTGGGACAGAAGGACGCTACAACTCTTTGCAGCTAGGAAGATACTCACCGCGGGTATATGTCCATTAGCGGATGGATGATGGAGCTGCATGGGGGGCGCCGGTTCGCCTCCAGCTCCGGCGCTGCCCGCGCCTAACCACTTCATACTGTCTGCTCCGGTGTCGGGGGCTGCCGCGGTACAGGCCCAGGGCGAATAAGTGTCGGCGATTCTGGCGGCGTTTCACACGTCTCGCGCGAGAGTACGGCGGGCGGCGGTGGCGGAGCACCGAGCGTTCACTCCTCGGTCGGGGAAAGAGACACGACGCGCGCGGACAACGCACTTACTCCAGGGGATGGCGGCAACGGCAACACACTCGCACAGACACACGCGCGCGCGCGCACACACTCGCAGGGCTATGCGACTCCTCCTGTGGCGGCGCTGCGCTGCGCTGCTTTAGGTTACCTCTCCGCGCGGGGCGGCGGGGGAGAGAGACAGAGAGAGACGAGGCGAGGAGAGAAACCGGCTGCGGATGTAGCGTACACACAGACTCGCGCGCGCACACATATACGCAGGGATACAGGCACTCGAGCGCGGGCGCGCGCGAGCACACACATGCACACACGCGCAGACACTGCGCACAAGCTCCACACTATCCTCGACTACGCATGACGCGTTTTCGCCCTGATGCCGACTGTCCTTTTCGCGCGATTCCGAATCTACGCTCACGGCGTTCTGGCTCGCTCTGTCTCAGGGCGCTGCGCTTCGAGGCCGATGCCGCTGATGCTTCTCGCTACTTGCTCGGCGCGCTCGCTCTTTTCCGCCACTTTGGACTTGCGTTGCGTTTGCGTGTGTGGCGTGCACTGTACTTAAGTAGTATACGCAAGGTGTATCAGTAATTCAGTACTCAGTAGTAGTATATGCCCTACAGATATGTATATATAATATATATTATGTATGTGTACATACATGCACGACGCGGGCCGCGGCGCGAAAAGGCGAGAAAAAAAGCGCCGATCAAGCTATCGGTGGGATGATCCGGGGCAATAAACACGGCTGACGGCTGTCACTCGCGGAGCGTCGCACTATGGAAACCGGGAACGATTTAAAGATCGTATAGCTGTCGTATATAGGTATAGGTAGTACATAGATGAACGAGAGACGGTTATGTGTCTGCGCCTGTAGCCGTCTTTTTTTGCGCGGAGAGATAATAATTACTTACACGAAATGAAGCCTTGATGTTGGCTTTCGGACAGGATACGATAAAATGTGGAGCACTCGCTCTGTGGAAAAAAGTTTTTATCGAGTGCTCTCTATGCCGAGATACTTGATGTATTATGTATAACGCGAAGAAGAAAGACGAGGCGACGCGCGAAACGAAAGTGAGGTTAGATTCGCGCGGACGAGCGATTTGCACTCGTCATTAACGTTGTTTTGTTTGTTTTTTTTTGGCGGCTCTTGGTCTTTCGCTTTTGTTCGCGACGCGCAAATAAGTATAAGTATAGTCGGAGTAGCTGTATACTTGTACGCTAGTATATATATATTATATATATGTATACGGTAAACTAATGCGGCTACTGTAATGCGTTCGGTTTCTTCGCGATTTTTCTCTGGTACTTACAGAGTTGTCGGCCCCCCTCCGAAACGGAGGCCCCTTTATTTTTAGGTCGTTCGCGACTCGCGAAACAAATGATCGCGTGTATTATACGGGATTCTTTCTAATTGTGTATAAGCATACATGTATACTCTTATGCGAAACGTTATATATCCGATGACAGTTGCGCTTTCGAGTGTATGATTCGGATTGACCTTTTTTATCTTTACTTACTCCGATTGACTCACTCATTTATAGACATTTATAAATTGAGGTTGGACGAAACTTTTATTTTGACTTTGTTTAGTAAAGCATCAGTAAAAGCTTTGCTCTGCTGTATATAATAACCATGGATAATTTATTTTTAATGTTTTACAGGATTTTTTAATTGATTGCTGCAAAATTAAAATATTATATTATATCTATTTAACAGTGACGTTGATTAATGTTAATAAGAGTAATAAATTGTTGTTCATATGTAAATCTATGAACGATTTTTTCTGATACTAAATAAATCAGAATTTCCCATGTTGGCGCACCGTCGTAAAATATATATATAAATGTTAGCTGTACACATAATCACGTTATTATGTATGAATAAAGCACAAAGTTAAATTTTACTACAGATAGTAAATTCTCATTTTAAATCTCAATGAAAAAGGTCCTAGAAAAACCTCTTGAATTTTTTTAAAAGATTCAAATGTTCGCTCTTATATTAATGCTAAAGCCAAAAGCTTGTAAATTTGTCAAAAAGTAAGTCTAACTGCATATAAATAATAGTGATACCGTGCCATCTTGCTTTTCTTTTTATAAGCATAAGTATTAAAAATTAAACTCTGAGCTATAGGATTCGGGCAGTTTCTGCTGGTCAACATGTGTGCGACACACGCCGCCTGTTAGCTATCGATATTTCGAAATAAGTATAGGACTCATATGTAGCCCTCACCAACCCTCACCCCTCAATTGAAGGTCACGTCCTTAAAGTCACTAGAAGGGGTCCTGCATACTCTGTAGAAATTTCCCAGAAATTTCTCTACAACTTTTTGCTCTGCAAGTCCAACATTTAGGGGATTTTAAAGACGATAAAAGTTTTTGCATAAATTTTGATATGTACGCGAGAAATTATTAAAATTGATTTAAACGAAATAACTAATTTTTAACATACTGCACAGCGTTTTTTCATGCGAGCTATAGATTTCAAGTTTCTTTTTTAGTTTTAAACTTAAAAAATTTTCAACCACGATTCCAGATATAACGTATCATAATTATTTGAATATTGTTATTTATGCAATATTAGTTTTTGCACAAATTATGCGGTCATACAGATATATTATATATATATGCAATTATGCATTCAGAAAAGTATTCTGTTCATTTCTATTTTTGTCATTTATTTGATTTTGTATAAAACAAATTAAAAATTTTTTTTGTATTTTTTGAATACATAATGTAACTCTCAATGTATCGGTTACGAATGCATTCAGTTTGGGTAATTATTTTTTTTAATCGAAGCTTTTTTTTATAGTTTGACAAACTTACAGTAGTTAGTCCGGAAGAAAATGGCAAAACTCGTGTTCAATCAGCGGAAACGGTATTTAAAAACTCTCAGAAACATATATATAAAGTACAGAATATTAGAATTTACAAATAAAAGCAAATGAAAAACAAAACTGGACAACGAGGGTGCCACTGCGACGTCACTGAAAAATTTATGTTTATACACATAGTGTATACAGTGATATACTTGATGTTAGATATGAATTTTGTACATGGAACTCGACGTGAAAGTACTGCATAACTTTTTCAGCACCATTAATGTACTTATTTATTTAAAAGTTCAAGGTGAAGATATATACATCTCCTCATGAATAAATGTTTTATCTGTATTTGTACGTTTGAGAATTTTTCAATTTACTCGTTCTATTTTTATTGGAATTCTCTAACAGAATAATTTAATTCACTATGAGTTCTAATAAAGTTTTTTTTCAGACTACTCACACGTAGCTAAACATGCAATAGATACTGGCAAGTTTATTTTAAAAATTGTGAAACGGAATTAATGAGTGTCTTTTTTTACTTTAAAATAATATCGTAATTAAATTCATATTAATTTCTTGTGATGAGAAGCAATAAATTCAGCTACTAATATCTATCAATGATTTGTTTATTTGTGCTCCAAAAGTACAAATGTATCAATACAACGAATAATTTTACATTATCCATTACTAATATATGGCATCTGCATTTCAATATAGCATAATTTGTGTGTTAATATTTACTATTTGAGAATTGTTTATAAAGAAAAGAAAAAAAAAGAAAAATGATTCTATTTATACCAATATAAAACAAACATGTACCACGTGGAAAAAATATAAAATAAAAAAATTTTCAGGAGTAACATTTTCATTAAAAAGTGATAAAGCCTGCTTTTATCCCGTTACACAAGATTATATATTATAATAATTTTCTGGCATTCTCTTACTTTTCCATTTTATTTACAGAACTACACGAGTCAATTATGTCGAATTGCAAAAGCTCTTGAAGTTCGCAGAGTTGTCCAGTGCTCCGATTCTCGTGAGTCCTGAAAATCGAGTACATCGAGTCGGGAGGACATGCGCGCAACAAACAAAAAAATTTCTCTCCTCTAAACGTTGACTTTTTTCGAAAATTTAACAAATAGGATTCGCAATCTTTTATGATACTCACGTAATTAACACTCATTGTTCGCTCATTCTTCGCTTCGCTAGTTTCGCTATGAGAAATTTTAGGATGAAAGTACGTACAATTTTGCAAAAAAAATCTTAACAAAGATAAACAATAATGAACAAACAATTTTTTGACGTAGAACCTCGAAGGGGTGTCTACTAATTGTGCTTTATAAATGCTATGATAGATGAATACCCAAACCATATTTAATGATAATTTTCGTAGCGAAACTAGCCGTAATTCGCTTGTTTAGATTAAAAAAGGATCTATAAAAAAAACAGCGTCGGACGGAAACGTCACGGTCCGTCCGGGTACTTTGCATTGCCGATTATCGACATACTGTTAAAAACAATTGTAGGACATATCGGTTTTTTCTTTTTTCTTAAACAAAAAAAAAAGAATTAATAATAATAACGAGTTATATGTCCTTACCGCAATTATGTAACATCAATTAGAAAATATCATACAACTTCTCACTATAATGCACTTTAACGAAAAATGTTGAATGCGCGCGCTTCTAAATGTATTATTATTCTTTAAAAAAAAGGAGAAAACGAACATAACTACATACATTTATTTCTACTCGTCGCTGACAACGTACACATTTTTCAGCATCACTATTGTGCAAATTAACGAAACAAGTTGTTGAAAATGTAAGTTTTGATTAAATGCTCTAATTGCAATAATTTTTAACGAATATTGATTAAAAGTATTTCTGTATTTAAAGTTTTTCTTTTACTCACATTTGTATCACGATGAAATACACTACAAACAATGTATGGTTTTGTTTATTTGCACAAAGTTCCACTTTGTGAGTAAATGGGTATACAATTCATAGGGGGAGCTTGATCTGCATTTTTGAATTAAAACTTATTTTGACAGACGTTATTTAATTTTTATTGTGAACACATGAATCGTTGCTTAATGAGCTTTATCGAAGCAGCGTCGGATGATGATCAAAAATGAAGATCTTCTCTTCAAGTGAATAGATATCGTAAGTAACTACATAAACTAACATTCTCTCGTTCAATGATTAGATAATAACCATTAATAATAATAATAATAATTATAATAATAATATAATATATTCATAGTGATAATAATATTGAGAATTAAAAATAACTATCATTTGATACAATTTATAATAAGCGTACTGAGTTAACAGTAGCATCTTTCTTGTCCGTTGGTACCGTTACGTCCTTACAATCATACATACGTAGGTATACAAAGTATTTACAATTGCAGAAAAGTGTGATCAATATAATATAGGCACTATGGCTTTGAACGTACGCTAATTTGTACATTAGAGTACATCCTTAAGGGGTTTCTAAGGAAAATGATCCAAGATGTAAATTGAATACAATCAAGATGCAGCATGCAAAGAAGTGTATACAGATGAAAATTGCATAAATATTTACAAAAATTTTAATACTAAAGTGGAAAATTGTAGAAATTTAGATTTGTTGCAATCAATATAATAGATTAGAAAATGATCGCAAAAAATTTAACTTCATGTAAGGCTGTGATTTAGATCGGAAGTTTTCGAGTTATTAAAAAAAGATAAATGAACGAGAAAAAAAAAAATTTCCCTTTGGAAACCCCTTAATCAGGTTCAGAATGACATTGTGTCCTGAATAAATCTTAGACAATCGTTACAATATTAAATATGCGTTTATACTTGACAATATATTTTAAGGGTTTTTGTTGCTTTTACTCCACTTTCAGTTTCGACACTCGAGTTTCAAAATATTTGATGAACTTTGAACATTAACGCTGGACAATAATCAGTTAACATAATTAAGGTACTTTTTATGCATTATATCATGAAAGGTGAGTGCTAAGCAAGGTACATGGGTAAAAAATGAACAACGAAAAATAATTATACAAAAATCTAGGAAAGGCTAACTCAATTAGATTGACTTATATATATATTTTTTCTAATAAATCAATCATTTGCTTTTTCACTTAAGTTAAACACTCTTTTATACACCTACTCATACATCTTTACATGCATTCGTAAACACACTGAGGAAAGTAAACTAGAGACAATCGACAGAGCGTAGTTTCTTCATTAAAGTCTGCAAAGTTCAATTTGCATTACAAAGTCTTAGATCCAATGCGTTCATTATTATGAAACAAGGCGCGAAGATTAAACAAAATTATATATTACAAATTCAGATCTAAGATGCTTTGCAATATCTTGATCCACGGAAAAAATACACGCCGCACATAATCTAGAGCCATATAGTCTAGCAGTCTCGTGTACCTTCATACTGGTACAGTTTTAGACCAAGAGCAACTTTTAATCGCACTATTACACAAATCTAAATTGCACGGAAATAGCCCATAGCATGATTCTCTGCATTACGAAGGCTCGCAGTTAGTCCCGCAATCAATTAATAACTATTAATTCCTGATACGGTTAACTCAAAGTAATCCGAAATCTGGTACGATTATAACGTCAACGTGTGATATGTGTACTCTGACCTTTATTATTTGTTTATGTAAGTTGGGAAAAAGTAAATTGATCAAAGTCTCGAGTGCCTTCTTTGATGTCCATTGAAACTGATAAGAAATAGATTAATGACAGCGACTCTGTTGAGTCATGGACAGGTACCACTAAGTACAAAGTTGCGTTTCACGAAGGGTTAAATCAATCCCTCACGGAGACGAACCCAACTCAATAAAAATTCGATGCAAACACTGTCTTTGCAATATCGACGAATTAAAATTGTAAATCAAAGAGATCCGACAGGCCTTCTTCTGTACCTAATGAGAAGGAATAATCGCTTTCCGAAAGTGGTGGCTCCAGCGAGAGCAATGACTCTCCAAAGTCCAGAATATTCATGTCTATAACAGATAGAAAAAAAACTTGTTTGAGATACGTTCATTATTTTTTAAGCAAGATTAAATGTTTGCAAATTTTGTAAAAGATGTACCATGTTGCAATAAACCATTACCTAACTAGAACTCTGCCTGTGATGTGACTAATAAAAACTACACAAGTCACAGACAGAGTCCCGGCAGGGAGTGGCTAATTTCCGCCAAGCTCACAAATTATTTGCACTCAATATTTGTAAGTTCAATCAAGTTAAAAATTTATGAATTTATTTTTACCTGACGACATGTGTTGATCTTCGGTCTGCAACTGAAGCCTGCCGTTACCAATAAAACCGAAGTCATCCATTTCGCTAAGAAGCGCATCTCTCATTCCTGCCGAGGCAAGTGCAGAGAGCATAGTCTTGTTGTCGGTCGGCATGCAGTTCTCTGTAGTAGGTACCGGCTCGACTTTAACGTCACCGCCATTGTTTATCAAGAATTCGCTTGAGCTTGAAGGTTTTGGCACAGGAGATTGCGGCGTCGTCGCTGCCGCCGCTGTCGTCGTGGCCGTGGCCGTTGCCGCGTTCGTCGTCGTGTATCCTGGAGTCAGAGGTGCTTTTACTGTGGGGTCGTCCGGACACAGGAACACCTCGATTTCACCGTGTGTAGACCTCATGTGTATTTGAAGCTGAAACGGATAAAAAAGAAAATCAGTCAAGGTTTCCAATCGACATCGCGAATACAACGAAATCCAACGAAACAAAAGAGTTTAATTGTACCTTCGGTTGACCGAAATTATTGATAGGTTGAGGAACGTGTAAAGTGGCTTCAGGTGGCGCTTTGACCGCCATTATAGATTGGTCTTTGTACGAGGCCACCGAGCGTAAGTCGTGATACGTCACGTAGGCGTAAGTTCTGTCGGCGGTGAACTCGTTAAGCTCTTTTTGCGCTCCGTGAATCAGCCTATCCAGAGCATTCTCCTTCGCTTCCAAATCCGCCACTTCCCTTCGCAGGTCTGCGTAATCGCTTTGACTGCTGGGAAGGCAGCCACCCCTGAGCGGATAAAAAATATGCGATAAATAGACACGGCCGACAAAAAGTGTAATTCATCGCTCAAGCTTCACGCTGTACTCACTTCCATTGAATATTGTTCTTGCTCTTCTTTTCCAATATACCAATGCCCTCGAGGACATTGGTGATGTCGTAAATACGACGTTTCTGCACCTCAAGCTTTTCCGACGCCACATTTAAGTCGACTACGCCGTCGTTGCTGTCTTCCACTAGATTTATAAATTTTTTGGTAAGTAAACTCAGGGATGTGTCGTATCGCGTCCTCTCCACAGTTTTACCTGCAAGAACGACAGAGCCAGCGTTAGATTTAGAGCGCGAAATTCACTTATTTCCGAATAGTGACGGAGCCGGTGATCGGTCGGCTGACTCACTTTTCGTGGGAGTGTGACCCGCGAGCGAACTCGAGCCCGATCTTCGGCGTTTGCCTTTGGGTGCCTTGAAGGTAGACTGGCTCGGTCCGACCTCCAAATTCAGTCTTCTCTTGACTGCCTGAACCGATATCTGCAAAATTCAATCGGTCAATAAATAATCATCTCGTCCCGGCCCTTCGACTTGCTGTACATCCGCTGAGAATCTTACCTCGGCTCGAGGTGGTGGTTGCGTCGGTCTCCTCGTCACTTGGTAACAAGGAGTCTGTCCGTACTGATGATCCTGCAGATGCGGACTCGGCGTTTCCTCGGCGATCTTCTGCGATTGCAGCTCGTCGTAGGGCAGGTCGTCGACGTCGACGAACTCGGGCTTCACTGCAAGCATCGTTATTGAGAGACAATGAGGAAAAAGTGTTCGTTTCCGCATAGCCGCGAAAAGAATCGAGCGGAAGTCTTACCCAGTTTCGTATCGACCATATCGGGCGTGACGGGCCTTGCGAGGTCCTCGAGCATCACTTGCCTCTTCACACGCGGCATCGTGCTGCTGGTGCTCTTGCTGCTTGGAGCCTCTGCAAAGACAAAGTACCAAATGAGTCTCTCGTTAACAACATTACATTACAAGCTTGGCTATATCCCGAACGTATGTATAGTATATATGTACACTCGATGGAGATGGAGAGCCAGTCAAACAACAAGCATACACACACACGCACACACACACATGCGAGGCACGTCTGTATGTACACCTGAATACCATCATCTTGTGTTTTCTCTCGCTCTTGGTCTCGCGCACAGAGCTCGAAATTGCGGGCTAATCGTAAATCTCGCATATAGGGCTAAAAGGGAGCGAGCGAGCGAGCGAGCGAGAGAGAGAGAGAGAGAGAAGCTGCAATGGCGGCGTCCTGTCGAAGGGCGTGAGCTTCTTCTTCGCCCGAGTGGGGCCAGGACTTTCGGGCGCATTCCGTCGAGGGAAGAAAGAAGATCAAGGCATAATCGTTCTCTCTCTCTCTCTCTCTCTCTCTCTCTCTCTCTCTCGCTCCCCACTTCTCGTGCTTGGCATTCCCTGCTTGCTCTCTCGGTCTCTCCTTCCTTCTCTAAAGTTACCGGTTTTCAAAAGGTCTCTTTTCTTTCTGCCGATGGCGCGCTCGCGCTGCGCTGTACACACACAGGGGGGTATGTATGCCCGTACCGTGCGTGTGTATATATAATACATGTATACGTAAACGCGAGGCCATAAGGACTTTTTGGCCTGTGCATAGCCACAATCGTGCGCTAACGTTACGCGGACACGAGGGAGGGAGAGGGCGAGAAAAAGGCATCGTCGCTGAAGAAGCGGAAGTCAATATCTCCGCGCAGTGGACTTTTTTGTTTATCTATGTGGGACGATATTCTCTCTCTCTCTCTCTCTCTCTCTCTCTCTCTCTCTCTCTCTCTGCATGTACGCGAGTCGAGCCAAGAGTGCAACACCCGTGTACATGTGTACGCGTTCTCGCCCTTTATCGCAGCGCGAATCTCGCTCGAGTCCTCGCCTCTTGTGTTCCTTTTCCCTGAAGCGCTGTATACGCGCGGCTTAGCGAAAAATCTGCGCAACGCTCTGCAGTTCATCGCTCCCTATATACTTACTGCTTCACGCGCTGAGAAATACAGAGAATACAATTGGAAAGCCGAAACGTCGGGGGAGAGCGCGGGTAATAATCGTTACGCGACTGATAAGCGCAAGGACTGTATACACAGTATAACCGTGTATATAGACATCGGCTCTCCCCCTCGTTATTCAAAAAAGAGGAAGAAACCGCCGTGGACTTTGCACCTCGTCACGTGCGTGCGGCGTACATAATTGCATTGCCAAGACAACTCGAGGCAAGCTGTGGCATCTGGTCCTTGGAAAATTGACCCCCCCCCCCCTCCCTGGAAAACTAGGCGCGCGCGACCGGGCAAGGCGGGAAAATCGATCGACTGCAGCGCGCGCTCGCGAAAAGTCGATCTGTCCTTATATATACACACAATTATACGCGGACTCGTTGGCATCGGCAGGACATTTCTGCCGGCTAAAAATAAAGCTTCGCGTTCTCTCCAATCTCTCCGGGAGCGATTCTCTCACTCCTTCACTCCAATAGATTTTGCGCGCGTCCACGTTTTCTCTCTCTCTCTCTCTCTCTCGCTCTCCGTTGCATTACGTAAGTGCGTTTTTCATTCCATCGGCGCACGTTTTTTCTCTCTCCCTCTCTCGCAACGATAATCGCTCGGTTTTTGTTTCTCCTCAATGGCGAGCATCTAGAAGTCGAATCTAACGCTGTCACTTCCGGTACGACACGTGGCTTCGAAAATTCGCAAGGCAGCTCCGTTAATGCGGTGCGTGATCCTCGCGCAGATTAGAATCGAAGCTATACTCGTATATGCGCGCTGATCGATAGCGAGAGAGAGAGAGAGAGAGAGAGAGAGAGAGAGAGAGAGAGAGAGAGACGGCGAGACATTTCTCTCGCGACGTTGTATACACATCAAGAGACGGAAAGGGCTCTCGCTTTTTGAAAATATCGATCCCCCGGCTCGCGCATGGGGAGAGCAGCAGCAGCAGCAGCAGCAGCAGCAGCAGCACCAGCCGGCCGGGCCGTGAGAGAGCGCAGCGAAAGCTCTCACGTGCTGCTCTCAGGGTTGTGTCTGTGTACTGCGTCTATATGTACGTTTGCAGTGGATGCATCCGAGAGAGAAAAAGAGAGACAGAAACGACCCCACGTACCGCGGCCAAGTTGTCCGATTCGTCGAGGAGAATACTTGTTCGACGGAGAGAGACTCTGCGGATCTGTAATATTTTGCGTTAGGCTTGATGCATATGTACGAGAAACGACAAGAGAGCCGTGAATGAACCACGAGAAAGCCACCTACTCACCCTCGTGTGTCCCCGAGCACAATGAGTCCGAATGAATTTCTCTTGGAGAGAGAGCGGAGTGTACTCCCCCTCTCACTCCCAATTTTTTTTTTCAAGCTCTGGTCTATCTTTATCATATGTATGCGTGCCAGCGATGGATAGCTCGACTCTCTCTCTCTCTCTCTCTCTATCTCTATACAGTTCCGATCAGCTGTGTGGCAATTAAGCGCGTCATGCTCTTTCTTTCTCTCTCGTTATATATTCCGTTGGCTCTTCTTTCGGCAGTATAAGGCAGTTATAGTAGCTACTTTACGCGGTATATATATATATATATATACATGTATGTATATTATATATATATATATATATATATATATACGAGAAGAGAGAGAGAGAGAGAGAGAGAGACGCGGGTGTGTACGAGCCTCGTATACAGACACAGTTGAGTCGAGCAGCGCTGCGTGGAATTCCGTCGAACGTGGCGCGAGAGGCACCCACAACTACTTACAACACACATGTGTACATCTGTACGTGCACTGTCGACACACACACACACACACACACACACACACACACACACTATACCCCTGTGCGCTTCTGTATAAACGTGCACGTACATGTGTATAATGGAAAGACACTGCGAAAAATAAAACGGGCCGCCGGTCGAGCTCTCTCCCATAGTCCCATGTGTGTCTGCACAGAGTCTCACTTGCTCTCTCCCTCTATCGTGCTCTCTCTCTCTCTCTAGCTTTTAAAGAGCCGAAAACGAGAGACCCTATCTGCATCCTCGATTTTTCGCTGCGACGCCAAGAGAGCGAAAGAAAGAAATACTTAGAGTGAGAGACGAGTGTAAAGATACCCATACGCGCTCTCGTTGCTGTATATATACAAGAGAAGAGCGAGAGAGGCGAGAGAGAGAGAGAGAGAGCGTGCCACGAGAGAAGGACAGAGCTACGCATAAAGCGGCCGTTGAGTCGGCGCAGCCACGGCGACGACGTCCTCCCGGTGTGTATATACATCCTATTCATGCACGCCTCTGCGTGCCTATAGCGAAGCCACAATCGAGCTGCCCGGGCGAGATAGGGAGCTCGAGAGATAGGGGAAAATCTCTCAGTCGGAAGAATTCGAGTATAGCCTGGCTAAAAAGAAAAGAAAAACAAAGCCAGAGTAACTGTTACACGTACACGCACGCGCGCGAACGCGCACACACACACACACGCACAGAGGTGGAGAGAGACACACGCTTTCTCGAAATTACAACTGCCATGTAGATACTCACTAACTCAGCAATACTGGGAAAGGCGGTGCTGGCGCTACTCGATCCGTCCGGGAGTCGTCCGGGCTGCTGCAGCGCTCCGTCAGTACCTCCGGGGCAGCAACATCGAGCCGCTCACTCCTTTTCTCCGTGTATATATAATACACACACGCTTAGCTACGCGTATATATTATATGCGCTCGGCTCGACTCGACTCGAGCAAGCGAGCGAGCGAGAATGAGAGAGAGCGAGAGAGAGAGCGTTTAAAGGGGGACTCGCAGACTGGCCGTCTCTCTTTCAGCAGCGGCGCCTCGCTGCCGCCGCGGTCTCCATTTTCTGCGGCCGTCCGCGCAGAGAGGCGACAGAAAACACGCACTCGGCGACGTCGTGCGGCCTCAGCAGCGCGCCATGTCGCTCCTCCGAAGGGCTGGCCGAACTCCGGCCTCTACTACTGCTGCGCTGCAGCTCTCTGCTCCTCTCTGTAATGCACTGAGCACGCACTATGTGCGGGCGAGCGTGCAGGGCAGGCTGTGCAGGAGACACGTCGTGTATAGAGTGCGAAGCGGCGCCACGAGGCCGGCTCGTGAAGGCTCAGGCCACTACGCGCACTGCAGACCGATGCCCCGTATCACTTCGGTATATCTCGCTCTCTCCGCCTCAGTACTGACGGTCTGAGGCGCTGCTGCTGGCAGCACCGTAATCCACCGTAACAGTAGTGCTGCTCGCGCCGGCATCGGCCATCTGCCGATTGGAGCAGGAAGCGCGCGGCTGCGCGCCAAAACCGAAGCTCGTATTTCCCGCGGCGATAGCAGTGCTGCCAACCTCGCGGCTCCCCAACCTAATCGTCGCTGATCTGCAGAGATCTCCCTCGGACTCTCTCCGCTGTGTACTCCAACGACTTTCCCACGGGGACCGAGCTCGGCTCGGCTCTGTAAGCGCTGGCGAGACGGTTTTCCCGGAAGCTTCCTGGACGCCCGTAGTACACGGAGACGCGCGCACACGCGATCTACACGTATAAGTATGGAGCTGCTCCGGGCTCTTTAAAGCGTTCCTCCTGCGCGCGACGCACTCGTTTTGTTTTCTCTCTCTCTCTCTCTCCCCGTTTCGCGCGAGAGATGCACGCACCAAAGCGACGCTGCTCCCGACTGGCGTTCTCCTCTACGACGTTGGCACTCGGCCCGCACCGCGCACTCGGCAGCGAGAGAGAGAGAGGCAGACCCGCAGACCAGGTGCAACACACGGGGCGTACGTCGCCGACGACGAGGATCGTTGCGTGTCTGGGGGCGGCTCGCTTTCTCTCCCACTACCGCGGGAGAACGACGACTGGCTGCTGATGCTTGCCTTGCGAGCGCTCGCTCCTCAACTAAACAGCCCGAGACGCCGTTCGCGCGCGGTGGATTTCTCTCTCTCTCCACTTCTAGCTCCGTCCTCGTCCCTCCAGAGGGGCGCAACAATGCCTCCGTCTCTCCCTTTGCGACTGCACGCGGCGCGACAGGGCCGTGCTCGCCGCGACGTGGCGCCCTCGGCTTCGCTCACTGCGATTGGACAATTTTTCCCTGACTCCGCGCGCGCTCTCTCTCTCTCTCTCTGCGCGTATATATATAAACGTTATAACGCGATCCGGCGAGAGAGAGAGAGAGAGACTCGTTTTTTGTCCCGTGTGCAGCACGCAGGTTTTATCGCTTGTTTTTCTGACGCCGACGGGGTTATTGGGTGGTCTTTATTTCTTTTTTTTCGAGAGCGAGAAAGGTTCGTACACAAATGCGAGTGATCCTCGCGGTCTTCGCAGCCCGCATGATACGGTGCGCACGTAGACATACAATTTTATCTCGAGTCTTTCTTTTTGCCTCTTTTATTTATGTCTACAGTACAAAAAGCAGTTCTTGCGTATAACACTCGTGCGCTGTCTTATAATACGCGCGCAAAAAGATTGAGTAAAAAATAAAGCTTCTGCGCTTACAAAAATGCCTATTATTATCCGCGCGCGCATATACAGTACCTATACGCTATACACACACTCACATTTCTAAGTGTATGTAACGATACAAAAACTTTGGCGGAGGAAAACAAAAGTGCGAGTGCACAGGCGAAAGAAAAAAAGGAGTCGCCCGTGACTCCGGGGGCCCGACGAGAGAGAGAGAGAGAGAGAGACAGAGAAAAAAGGGGGACCGGGAGAGGGGGTAAAGAGTAGGGCCCGGTGCGCGTTTCTTTCGTAACGTATTTATTCGATGCGTATACGCAACTACAAAAGGACTGCACCCTATTTTCTGTAAGGGCTGCATTTCGCGCGTTCTCTCTCTCTCTCTCTTACCCCCTCCCCCTCTCTCGGGCTCGCTCGTCGTTGCAAGTATGCACGCTATTTACACAATGTATGTTGTATATGTACAATATCCTCTCGATGATCGCAGCCATTTAACTTTTTCCACTGTTCTTCTTTTCTCTCGCGAGCATCGCATAGAAGCGGAGATCATATGTCGACGATGACGAAGAGCTCCGGTCGCTCGACTTCCGGCCGCTCATGGATCTGCATGGCCGAGTAGGTGATGGCCTTCACCTCGGCGCCCTGCGTGTGCTTGCCGATCGCGAACTCCTCGCCTGCCGCTCGAGCCTTTATCTTGAAATTCAGCCGGTCGAACTCGGTGATCTTGACTCGCTGTGGACACACGCGGGCGATATCCGCCTCAGATTAGATGTACGTATACATACTGCGTATATTATACATAGTACGCTTCTGCATGTAGAAGTGCAGGGGGGAGCGAGAGCATCACAATCGTGCAGAAGATTGCAGCGTGGATACATTCCTTTCTGCAATGTTCCAGGCGCAGCGCGAGCTACGAGCTATTCCATTATCGCGTTGTGCAAGAAAGCCGAGATTATGCAATTGTAACTAATTCCCGCGACGGAGCAGCGTCTTGGAAGCATTGTACTAACACGCATTCATACGCTTGGCTGAATCCTCCGAAATTACTCTCGCGAATTGTCTCGTAAATGTACAGGAGCGAATTGTGCACTCTCGGTTCGAGAATGCGATGACGAAGGCGTATAACACGGCATAGCGCCACTGATAAGCTCTATACCCGAGATGACACATACTTATATTTACGCAATTACAAACGGTGTGGAGTTTCGGAGGATCGGACGTACCCTTGCGACGAGAAAAGGCTCGGCGCAGAACATGAAGAGCAGCTCGTCGAGGAAGTGAAAGAGCAGACTCTGCATGTCGTGACCCTCGGCCTCCACGTGGTGCACTTGCTTTACCTCCACGCGCTCCAGATCCGTCATGTAGTTGAACATGGCAATCGCGCACTGCTCGAACGCCTCCTCCATCGTCTCACCCCACGAGTGTAGCCTGAAAGTCAAAATTGAATCTTGCTTGGAATCTCGCATTCGAAATGTCTTTTCTAACCTACTGTCGCGGGCGTGTGTCTCTCTCAGCCCAGAGGCATTCTAGGTTAAGTTCGCTATCCATAACCTCAATCCCGGTAATCGCCGTCTTTCCACGTAATTATCGGCGCTAATCAGTCTCGCCGAGCGTCTCCGCACTCTCTCGTCAATTCGTCCCGGAAAAATCTCCCTTTGCGCAGGGAAGGGAAACTTTTCTCCGGCTCTCGGCGCGGTGGGGAGAGAGACAGAGAGCGCACGCGAGCACGTTTTTCTTCCAACCTCGTAAAGCAATTCAGCCCGTAATCCGAGGGCTGTACAAGCCACGAGTGCACTTACTGTACATCCGCCGTGTGATCCAGATCTGCAAAATAAAAGAAAAGATAAACAAACGACCGTTCACCACCTCTCGAAACGCGAGAAAAGCGGCGTGCACGCAAGACGCGCGAGGGGCCGCCGCGAGCAGGTCTTCCGCCTCGAACCCCTCTTTATTGCGGCCTCTTTATTACAGCTCGTTATTGCTCATAGTAGTCGAAGCAACGAATCACTCGCAATACTCACACTCGTACTTGCAGGGCTCGACGAGGAAATCGTCGTCTCTGAGCTCGTCGTCCTCCATGATGCATCGACTGCGCTGCAAATGCGCGCTAACTCTCCTCTCTCTCTCTCTCTCTCTCTCTCTGTCTTTCGGTCGTCACAGCTGATCAGCTCCCACGTGAATCGCTCGAATCAGCTGATCCCGTATGACAGTTCGCCGCCGATCAATGGGCTCGCGCTCCGGACTAGATGGCAGCACTTGCCGCAGCTCAGCCGGCCGGTCACCCGTGCGCGCGCTTTTTCTCCCCGACGCGTTACCAACCTACTGACTACCGACTGCATTAGAGGTGCCCAACCTGATCGACTGATCCGCTCCGTACCCGATGGCGTATCGCGTGCGTACCTATTATTATATGCTGCGTCCTCGCTCTCGTCGTATGCGTACGGCATACAAGCCACGAGTTTACGCGCTGTACATAAATGCGCGTGTCGCTGCTGCGGGATATTGAAGATGGTAAAGCCGCTCGCGAGTGATTTTCTGCCGTTGATCAGGTCTTTTTTACGAGTCGAAGGTAATTGAGTGGCATGTGTTTGGGACTTGGGTCGCAAGGGGCGGGGGGGGGGGGGGGGCTGCAGCGATAAAAATAAGACAGAACAGGGAAAAACGGCAATGAGACGGCGACTTTTTCGTTGCGACGATCTGAAAAAGAGTTGCGAGGAAAACGATCAGCCAGTCTTGCGCCATTGGCTGCGTTGACATAAAGTCAAGCGAATTCATAAGTATGCAGAAAGCCTTTATACAACTCGCACAGTAAATCGTGTATATATACGAGTTTGGAATCGGCAGTTGTTTTGATTAATTGATCGTATAGCGCGGACGGAATGATATGCGAGTGTAAGAAGCGAGAAGAATCAGCTGTGAGCGAGGGACGCGCATTGTTTACCTCCGTCAGGTGGTTGCTCGATCGCATGCCGAATAAACACGTGCCGTGTGTGCGCGTGTAGCATCGGTGTAACATGCATATTCCACGTCGATTACAACGCCTCTAATTTATTCCCGCTTCTTTTTCTTTCTATATCTCGCGCGATTTCTTGTCCCGCGTCTCTGCGCGCCCGCGCGCGGTTGAAAATTTCCGCGTGTCCCCCCGCGCTTGACAGCCGGAAAACTCATGCGTGCGATGCGCACTATGCGTATGCAATATATATCACTATACGCGAAGGAGCGCGGCAAGGCGTTACATATAATCGGCGATTTAATCGGTGCATCGCAACGCGCGCGCAGAGAGCGAGAAAAAGCGATTCTTACAATCGCCGGGTTTTGCGCAAACGAATTAGCATTCGATCTTCGAGCCAAGTTTATTATTTCCAAGCGACTGTCAAGGACTCGCTGGTGGTACTCTTGCATTATATCCCTTAAAAAAAAAGGAGGGGGGAAAAATATCTCAATCGCCTCCTCTATCTACACACACATTGTGTGCGCGCGCGCCCGTCTATATGTATACGTATAAATGTAAAACAAACGCTCTCGACTCGCGCTCGTTATGTTCTTTATTATGGAACTGGCACGAACGCATAAATATGTGCAGCGCGCGCTGCACATAGAGCGCGAGCACCTCCTCCCGACAAAGATCGTCGCAGTGCACTGATCTCGATGCGGATCGAGTCGAGGTCAGCGTGTGTCTATACGCGCTGTGTATAATGCACTCGTGTATACTTATACCTGTACATTGTACATAGCGTTGTATATAACAGTCGTGCTCTCTGTGCTGTATATCCTACACAGAGCAGGCCTACATACGAATTCTTTGGCGAACTCGCTCGGTTTTTCTGCGCGCGCGCGCAGAGTCCGGCCGGTCTCTGTCTAATTGGCATAGAGGTGTTTTGCAGGAGAAACTCATCGATACAAATCGAAATTCGAGCGTTCACGAGAAAAAAGACAGAGAGCGAGCGAGCTAGTCCGAGCGAGAGAAAGAGAGAAGCATCCCGTCGACCTTAAGACACGAGACAAAAGTGTGTCAGCGCTGCGCTTTTTTGCCGCGCGTCTTTGCGTGCCGATTCCCGTCTTTTTTTTTATCGTGTGCGTTACAGTGTATATAGCGACGCGTCGGCGATCGGAAATGCACGCCGCGGGAGGATCGCGCGAATCGTTGTCGTCCACGCGAGAGTAAATAATTATTTTTTCCCCTCCGCGGTTTAATAATAGTACTGACAGCCGCTCTGTTATAACAGAGCGCGAGAGATATCGCGGATGAGAGAAAAACATAACCGGTTTTTCACCTCACTCGATCGCTTTGGCTCTTCGCCCATAAATTTTGCCTTACAGCGCGCGCGCGCGCGCGAGCAGGTGCGTTTAAAGTCTTTCTCTCTTTCTCTTTCTCTCTCTTAATGGTAAAAGTGGATTTCACGCATTTTCCGATGTGTACTTACCTGTGTATACCACACGTGGACGGACGCGCAACTGTTACAAGGTTCATCGACCCATTTGAGAAGTATTGCGCCGGTGTCTTATCGAACAGTCGCATTCCATCTCCATATAATTGGCGTGTATAGTAGCGCGCATGTAAAAACTCGCTGTAATGTAGCTTGAATTTTGAACGATATATACGCTTGAAAATAATGAAATCTCGTGGATATATCGCTAGCTCGTTGCGGGACGAGAGAGAATAGAAAAAAAAACAAAAATATATATAAAGCTCGCGTCGCGAATCTATAAATTACCTATCGCTTCGCTCTCGAATGACATCATGCGTATATGTATGATGTGTGCGTACGACTAAGATAATAATTCCATCGACTATGGGACGTACTATGATTGTGACTATATGTACGTATTGTAATACAGCAGGTCGATCACTGCGACTCTCCCGCTTAATAAATAAACATTTCGCGCGAGATGTGTATACGTATACGTATATATACATATAGATATATATGCAGACACAATGGCAATATACACAATGTAACGCACCTTCACTCCGTGTGCGCGCACTTCTCACTCATTCGCGCTGCGCGCATGTTTATTCAAGGGCAGCAGCTCCAATCACAATGAGATTCTTCGTACCTTACATAATAAGTACGTTTAGTCTCGCGCGTCTGCCCTCGCGTATGTATATTGCATATATATATATATAATACACGCACATACGTACATTCCACGATCGCTATAAGTTCATCAAGCTCTCGCCTTTTTCGCGAGAAAGATTTCGCCGCTGCGTATAGAGGCTGCGTCAGAGACGTCGTCGTCCCCCGTTTCAAAGGAATCGGCCTCATCGACGCGGTGGCCTCTTCCTTTTGCTAAGCTTGGCACTCGCTTATTATACTGCGCATCGATTAGAGAAATACAAGTTCGTCAAGCTCTCCTTCATCGCGGGGCTTTTCTGCGCTATAATACTAATAGTTCGGCGCGTTGTACTTCGCAAGCTTTTCTTATTCATCGCGACTTTTTCGAAAAATTTTGTTGCCTGCAGAGGTGAGTTTGTGCAATACTTGGCAGGGATCGAAATACATCCTGCAGAATGCTTCACGTGAAAACTTCAGTATTATCCTATCGATGAAACAGTTCATTTCGTGCCAAGTTGGTACTTGCAGTTTTTCGGGCGTAGCTCTCGCGACTCTCGCACCTTATTCCAGAGAATTCTGCATCAACGATTCGATCCAATCTTGTATCTCATATACTCGTATAATATACTCTTACATGTTCTCCTAGAAAAACGCACTTTTCGGGGATCCAGAAATCGAAATTTTTTTTTAAAGCCTTTCTTCGGTAAGCCGAAAGATAGTAAAAAGTGCAGAGGAACATGCGAAAAATTACTAGAAACCATATTTTTGAGTTATTTTACGTTTTTTTGTACAAAAAATTAATGCGTCAAAATACTGGGAATAATGACAACTACGAATGTTTCCGGGGCCCAAATAAAATTTCTAATCCCACTACAATAAAGCACAACAAAAGTTTTAAATTTAATTTTTAAAAAATGTGCCCAGATTCGATGCCCTGATCAAAAGTTATGTCCTATTAAAAAAAAAAAAAAGATTAAATAAAAATCCAAGTAGGCGATTTTCTTTTTTTCACCATATACCTACCCATGTTACATAATTCGCATGTTCCATGTTTCCCATGTTCTTCTGCACTTTTGACTGTCTTTCAGCTTATACAGAAGAAAGTCTGATTGGTCCAAAATCTCCAGTTTGAAAAAGAAATGTTCGATTTATGGACCCCCAAAAAGTGCATTTTTCTAGGAGAATTGGTCATATACGCGACGCAGATTATTCGCGAAGAAAATTTTGTTTTTAGTTTATTGCATTAAAGTTTCTAAAATCTACAAGGACAGACTTGACAGGTATATGTTTTCTCTTGTGATTGTTTATAAGAAACTACTATGCATCGGATTGGCAAAATTTCTAAGAGACTAGTAACAAATGTAGCAATGATTTACGGAAACTATAAGAAAAGTCTCGCCTCCATCGAGTCTGCGTTGTTGTTTTTCAATTTAGCAAAATTGTCAAAAAAACAGTTCATCTCGTTGAAAAAGATTCATCAATCTGTCGTTCCTCCAAAGAATTTCGCTGCACACGTTTATATATAGAATCAGCGCACATCTTATTATGCACAAACTCTCCATAAACATTTTCGAAAAAGATAAGTCGGTCGAGCCCTTCATACATCCACATGCATCAGCGCAACGCACACCTTCTGATTTATAGGTACACCTCGAAAGCGCGCATCACCGAGCATCATGACCCGATCGATAGAATCTCGCATCTCATATACTCGGGACATTTGCACTTCTCCCATGTGCACACACGCGCTTCTGCGCTTTGTTTGCACCTCAAACAAAAGAGCGAGCGAGAGAGAGAGAGAGAGAGAGAGAGAGAGAGAGTCTTTGTCTATCCCGTTTATCGATCCTCGCAATTAAAGCGCGAGTCTAATTGCTCGGCTGCGCGGCGTATGCCTATATACATACAACGTACATAAGCGCGCGAAATTCGACCGCGTGCGGCGGCGGAGAGTCCGGCGAAGAAGCCGTTGTTCAAGAAGAAGAAGACGAAGAAAAAAAAGAGCGGCGTACATACAACATCGCGAGGGTATATAGAGAAGTTAATGACATGCAATTTTGCAACAACGCTGCGACGGCCGCTAGAGCAAGCTTCTATATACATAGGTATATATACGAGTTATAGAGCGACGTCGTCGAGGCGCTGCGCTGCGCGCTGCGCGCCTCGCGCGAGTCCTTGGCGCGGGAAACTATATAAAGAGAGCGTTTAATTGGCCGACCGGGCATTGCATTTTTCAATCGCGTTGCGGCCTGTACACACGACTCTCTGCGCGCACTCGTTTGTATACACATACACACAGACAGACACACACTTGCTTTAGTACAAAGGACTCGTCGTGTGACAAGCATGTCGTCGTCGTCGTCGTTCTCCTCAGCCGTGCTCTGCGCGGCGATCCTCTGCGCGGTCCTCCTCGTGGGCCAGCGGGTCAACGCCGCCGAGGAAGTGCTCCTGCGTGAGTTTTCCAATTTCACTTCTACGCGCAATTCCTTCGCGTCAGTGCTTGTGGTGAATTATCGATGAGATTCGCGATCCTCCGATGAATAATACATATATACGCGTCGTCTTTAGTATATATATGATACTTGAGTGTCATGTCCTTTTTCCGAAAGAAAATTTTCCGCGCGTTGCGTAAGCCCGAGGAGGAGGAGGAGCAGGAGGAGCAGGAGGAGGAGGAAGTGCGAGCGCCGAAATCCTCAGTCTCTGCGCTGTATAATTACGCTATACACGTATGTACTGCAGCGCGACGACTGCGGGGATTACGTCAGGGAAGCGCGAAAGCCCGTAATCGGGGAGCATTACTCGTAAGAGTCGCGAATTTTCCCAAATTCGAAACATCCTTCCGGCGAATTATCCTCGGCTAATCAGCGGCCTCTGCGCACAGCTAACAATTCACTCCCACGTATACGTATATATATCATACACATTGCAGCGAGGAGCGTGAAAGCTTGCAACCACAAGTCCAGCGACTACTCCTCCTGCCTGAGGCTCGCCATCCAGGAGTCATGGATGACCTTCGTGAAAGGCATCCCCGAGCTGGGACTGCCGGTCCTCGACCCCATGGAAGTCGACCTCATGGAGAACGACTACGTGGCCGGTGACGTCCAGGGCAAGTTCGTCCTGCGCGACGTCAAGACCTACGGCTTGGCCAAGGCCAACTTCCTCGCCGTCAGGCCCTACCGCAGCGACAACATCATGAACATGGAGATCGATCACGAACTGCCCAAGATCTTCATCGAGGGCGACTACAAGGCCGAGGGTTCGGTCGGCCAGTTCAAGATCGGCGGCAAGGGTGAGTCCATCCGATTCCAATCTATTACGCGCGCATGTACACATCACAGTGCATTGAATCTGCAATTGTAATTTTTCATTCGCATTTACATTCTCGCCTCGCGCGCGCACGCGGAGAAAAAAATCCTAATCTCATTCCCTTCGATTATTCAAAAAATCGAGAGAATTTTTAAATAGTCGCGCGGCTGCAGCTTACGTCAGCCCCGCGCGCTGCAACGCCGCCGGTACTCCGCGCATATATAGAGAAAACACACGTTACACGCGCGCGCGCGGGGAGACTTTCATCATAATGAGGCAAATATTCAGGTCGTACAACACAGTCGTTCAAACTACTCGAGTATGACGGCCTCATGATACACCTTTATACATCACACGCACACGACTATGTACGTTTACGCTGTATGTTTTCTCTCTCTCTCTCTCTCTCTCTCTCTCTCTCTGGCATCAGGCAACTTCAACATCAGCATGGAGGGAGTCAGCATCACTTGGGGCCTCGAGGGTCGCATCGAGAACGACAGGTGGGTCATCCAGCATTTCCACGTCTACCCCGAGGTCCAGCACATGAAGGTCTACTTCAGCGATCTCTTCAACGGCAACGAGGAAATGAGTGAGTCTAAGTATATTTCGATTCTGCTTGAAAATGAAAAAAGAAACGCGCGCAGATTGTGTATATCGATGTATGCGGATAGGCGTTAGAGGCGAAGCTGGAAATCGCTGATTCTTGAGTAATGCAGCTGTGCGCATTTGCATGATGCATTGGCGAGAGGTATCTCGTTAGGAGGAGGAACAAAAATTGATTATTATTTTTTTTTTTTAATGGAATAGCGGTTGAAACTGGCTATTTTTAAGCAATAGTATCAGTAAGTCGGTACGGTGTTAATTAATTTGTAGTCATATTATAGTAGAAAAGAATGGAAGATCATTGAAACGGAATATCGGCGGTTATTAATTTTTATGGTACAGCGATATGGCGTAGAAACAGATATTGATTATTTAATTGACGTTTATGATGTTTGCGCGCTAGTAGCTATAAAAGTATATTTTCTACTTTTGACACTCGATATACGCTCGTCAAATGAAACTCAAAAGATGTCTTAAGAAATTGGAAATTTTTTTGGAATTTGGAAATTGCATCCTTGTCAATAAATTGGAATTTTTTTTAAAGGCATAGAAAAGTAAAAAAAAATTATTGACGAACAATTAGATTTGATGCAATTATTACTCGCCCCTTGCAGTGTTAATCAATTTTAAGCTTAGAAACATTTTTAATATTTCTTTTTTCTTTTTTCGGAAAGAGTAAATTCAGCCGTCAATGACGTGTTTCTTGCTTACTGCTTAAAAACAAAGTTACTTGACTCTTCACATAGCTATATTGTTCACGAAAAAAATCAAAGTAATACTAATAACAATAAAAAACACAATGAATCGCGTCAACTCATACTAAATATGTGAAATGAAAAGTTTTGAATAATTATTATGGACAGAAATTATTGAAAGTTTTTCTTTCAGGTAATCCAAGATAAATTTGATATTTTAAAAAATTATAAATTAGCATAAAACGAAGGCTAAGTATCAGTAGATTTATTGCAATTAGATTCGCATAATCCTTGGTATAAACACAATGATATATTTTTCATCAATTTCAATTGCAAAATAGCGTGAAATTAAAATTTTAATTATAAAAACGTCGATATGATACACATAATTACACTAAAACCAAAATTACTATTAAAAATATTTGTATAAAATAACAATATCTTATTCGCAAAGTAATCAATATAAAATTTATTCCAGACAAAGCCGCCATGAACTTCGTGAACGAGTACTGGCCAGTGCTGTACAAGGGAATGTTACCGACTGTCGAGAAGCACTGGGACTACCACCTTACCGACTTCGTTAACCGACTTGTCTTTTCCAAGATATCTGCCTCTAAGACATTCCCGTAATTTCATTTCTGTCGTCGATTTCTTCATGCCAGCGAACACCAACTAGATTCTCA
Source organism: Philotrypesis tridentata (assembly GCA_018906965.1). Taxonomy (NCBI): domain Eukaryota; kingdom Metazoa; phylum Arthropoda; class Insecta; order Hymenoptera; family Pteromalidae; genus Philotrypesis; species Philotrypesis tridentata. The sequence goes on from JACCIB010000048.1 coordinate 586,306, forward strand.
CCAACACGTAGAAAAAGGAATGGATCAATTGATGCATAAGAAAAATTTGGAGACTTGGACCAGCGTAGCTGCTGAGGAGTTGTGCGTTTTTTGTTGTTGTTTTGAGTACAATGATGCCAGTACTTGCTGTAAATATAGAAATAAAAAATTCGTTCGTTGAATTTCTCTTTCTCTTTGTGTACTGTACTGATTCTTCTCGAATATCTTCTTGGATATGATTATTCTTGAAGATAATGCTAATTTTTAATACACAAATTTATGGAGTATTATAAATCAATAAGTTTCTATAAAACTTCGGAAAGTCATCTATGCAGTCGACAAAAGTAAAAACAACTAACTTTAAAACGCAGCATGAATAATTACAGTACTTATAAAGGAAACACCAATAAGCTAAAAATTATAATTGCAACTTTTGCATATTAATTGCAAAAAGTAACTGTTTTATGTACGTTAAAAAAAAGTATTCATTTTTTCGCTGTCGCACGAATGAAAACGTGCAAAAAGATAAAATACTGTTGCGGAAATAGCTATGTATATTTAATGCAGTAAACAAGTTCCCGTTTAGCAGAGTCAAGAGCTTCTTTTTCATTTGCAGGACTTCCTAGCTATTTTCGCAAAGTAATACTTTAATAATCTCGACTAAGAGGATAAAAAAAATTCTCCGAGGTTAACAAAGAAGAAAATTACTGCTTTACCGGCAGTCGTCTAAAGTCGACTTGATATGATTCACTAATTCATTATTCGCGTGTACCGCTGATTTTTTTTTCATCCAATGTACGGTTCAAGAGTTGAATGTATCATTAACTGACACTTGTTTACCATCAATGTTGCAAATATACAGTTACAAAAATGAAGACAATATACGTCGTATATTAAAAGAATAATCCAATAAAAGTAAAAGCATTAGTTACGACTCATTTGGCTTTGTTGTAGTTAACGCGGGATGTTGATGTACATACGTACTTAATCCCTGCAAGCCAAACTTGTAAATCTGCTCAAATTCTGTTGCTGTATTTAAAGACTTACTGAAACTTCCTACAGGGCAATTGTGACATTTGTGTGCGTCGAAATCGGATAAAAAATAAAATTAACACAATAGTCTAAGTTTGGAAATTAAACATTTACTTGCGGTCGCACGGATTTGTTCAATGAAAATTAATTGTTCTATGATTCAATGTTTTTTAAACTGAGACTACTATTTTCGCACGTTCGTTAGAACGCACTATTAGCTTTGCGCACTATTTGTTCTAGACTATTCATATATTTACTATACATAGAATTTAGACCTTCAGGCGAACTTTTGTACAAAATATAATAAAACAGTTTTATGAAAGCCAACAGTGCAAGTACGTGAAACATAAAACTAAGTATAAACACACAAATGTTTCCAGACTAAAAGAAACTTTTTGAATACAATTTAACATTTTGCTCGTCACGAGTTCGAGTTATCAGATAAAATTATGCGGCATAAATTGTAAGTTGCGGAGTAAATCTATTTTGAGCATTCCAAGTAAGTATTTAACATGAAGTGGAAAATTTTGAATTCTAGTATGAGATTCAGCGGGTGAGAGGAATAATAATATTTACAATGCAAGGCGTGGCCTAAATTCGTACTATAATCAGTCACACCTTTCCGTGACATAAGTAGCCCATTAGTGCACTGGGGCCCTCGCTACGTTTAACCTTTCGGTGTAAAACTGGGCTATTTGTGGTATGGTTTGAAGTAAAATTTTTCAAAGAAAATAGACAGTGAAAGTCAGTCAAAGTCTTAAAATACAAAAAAAACTAGGATATTTGTCACGAATCGGTTATCTATAGTATACAATAATTTATTATAAACTGTAACTTGGACATTCAATCTTTGAAGCACTTTGAATATAAGTATCTGTAAGAAAGTTTAAATAATTTTAATTTTTCTTATCACATCAGGTGAGGACTGGTTATACATATTTTTCATTGCTTATCAACTTTTTCTTTTTTTGTCAGTTGTGTATGCACCTTTTCCATCATCTTTTTTATTTGAAATTGTATATGTTAATTGCTGAAAAAACCCGCTTAAGAACAGATAAAACAAATTAAAAAGCGTAACGAAGAGACATCGTTTCAACGTTTTCGTATAACAACACGAAAAAGGATCGCAATTTATTTTATCATACAAATTATGGTAAGTATTGCGACTAATGAATAAGTCGATCTCTTATATCATCCATGACTTGCAAAGTTTATCTATATCTCAATTTATAATCGCATTGACTTTGTTTTTTAAAATACAATATTAAACTTCTAGAGTCAGTTTTATTAGGCGTAATAACATTTTATACAATTCCTAGAAAAGCTACTCATCTTTATTGTAATAACATAACAATGAAACGTTATCAGTTATTATTATTTTGACTATCGTGTTTAGATAACTTCATTTTTTATTTCGAGAAAGTTGAGATGATGTCACTTGCCAAAGTTCATCAATACTTTTTAACTAATATATAATCAGTCATAATATACATTGTTTGTGAAGTTTAATCGACTATTTCTTCAGTCGTCTCTTGATAGGCTTGAAACAAAAAAGAAGTCGTTCAACGATCAACGACTCTGTCGCAAGCATGTGAAAAATCTAATAATTGCATATACTCACCGAATCCTCTCGACTTGTTCTATCGAAGGAGAGAAAGATGGACATAGAAAAACGAGTAAAAATCAGCTTTTTCCTGAAAACACTATTGATATGAGTCGAGTAGAGAATACACGTGTATAGATGATTTCGCTTGATTCTCAAATAAGCGCGCATGTGGGTTCTGTTTGATGAGCAAACAAGAGACATTGAGCAGAGTAATCTTTGCTTGTCCTAAAAATTTATTGAATACGATTGAACTATATAAAAGCGAGCGGCATCGGCAATTGCAGTCTCACTAGCGGAACAGTCATGCCGCTGAAGAAGCAGCTCTGCGCAGTTTTCTGCTGGATCGTCGTGGCCCAGGTCTCGGCTGAATCCGAGCCAGTACCTTTACGTGAGTTTTGTTGCTTATCCTCATCACCGTATACTTTTACGCATGAATTACCGGATTTGAAGAAAAAGAAAACATCTATTTTCTCCCACTGCAGCGAGTAGCGTGAAAATTTGCCAGCACGAGTCCAAAGATTACGATACCTGTCTGAGGGATGCGATCCAGGACTCATGGCCGATCTTCATGAACGGTAAACATACAGGATATAATATGAAAAATTATCCTTTACACGTGTAGGAGAGGCCGCATAAAGAACAAACTCGTGTACAGGTATACCCGAATTGGGACTGCCACGACTTGAACCTTTCGTAACGGATCTGTTGATGGGAAAATACGTGGTCGTGCGCAACTACACGACCTACGGTTTGTCGAATGCGAAGATAACCGAGGTCAGATCCTACCGCAAAGGCATTTTCATGAACATAGAGTTCGATCTTGAAATGCCAAAGGTCGTCATGGAGGGCCACTACGAGATTGACATTCCGGTTCTACAGTTCTCGATCGGTGGTAAGGGTAAGTGTGACAAAAATCAAATTTACATTTCTCACTGTTTTCAGTAAAGTTGCACATGATAAAGTACTTTTTGACACATCCAGGCTATGCCAACATTACTATGCAGAGTCTTACTAGCACCTTCAGCCTGGAAGGTGACATAATCGATGACACGTGGGTTCTCCAACATTTCCGCACAAACTTCATGCCAAAGAAGAGTAAGGTTTACTTCAGCGACCTGTTCCACGGCAATGAGGAACTGAGTAAGTCTCGATTTATTCGACAATTTTCCGATTGACAGACATTGACTACGTAGTGATAATTATATCGAGTCGATACGAGAGGCCAGATGAAAATTACGTCGGTTCTTGAATAATTCATGCAGGTGTTTATTTGCATGATGCACAATTCTAAGATGATACTTTAATTCTTATGAACGACGATGGTAACGGTTCGTTTTTTTTTCAACTTTCAAACGAATGTACAGCATATATGAATATAAATGCGGCATAAATTAATTAATTTACAACCAATTAAAAAGCGAATGCAACATTGCAATCTACTATATATATAGATTTTCATAAGCCTCTCGTAGCGCATGCAAATCTCTCAATTCTTTCGCTGAATGTGATAGTTAATTTTTTTTACCGATTTGAGCACAGTTAAAACAATAACGGATAAATTGTTTTAGACCGTGCCGCACGGAAGTTCGTGAACGACAATCGGCAGGCGCTGTTCATCGAATACTTTCCCATCATCGAGAGTTTCGTCGACAAATACTTTACCGACTTCCTCAATCAATTTGTCTTCTCCAAGATTTCCGTCGCCAAGACATTCCCATGACTTTACTTCTTTCGTCGATTTGTCAATGACAGCTGATATGGAAGTGATTTTCACCAATACCCTGTAGAAAAGCCAGCTGTGAATTCGTTGACGCGTTTCTTTTTTCAAACAACTGTATGTATACTATTGTTGCTAATAATGAGAGTTACAGCATGATACAAAGGGATGACGATGTACCACGAAATTTTTAATAATCAAAACTTGAAATGCAGTCGTGTTTCTGCATTGTATATAGATATTATTTCCCGCGAAAAAATATTTTTCTGTCGATTTGCTTTTTCGAATTTAAAATTTATGCGAAAAACAGTGGGCATAATAGTACTTACAGTGTGTTAAAGAAGAAAAAAGAAAAATAACAAAAAAGGCTTTTTAGTGCGCAGAAAAAGAACGACGATGATAATCTGAAAATAAAACTTAAAAACACGCGTAAGAGGCGTTTGCAACTTTCTTTTACGGCAACTTGAATACAATTCTATTTACGAAGTTTTCTTGCATAATGAACAAATTATGGATTAAACAAATTTAGAGACTGGCACCAGAAAAGCTACTGAATACATACATACTTACTTTGTTCAAAGTATGCACTCACGCCATTACACTTGCTGCGAGTATTGAAATGAAAAAATGAAATTTCTTTCGCTGAATTTCTCCCACAGCGTGTGTGTCTGCGTATAATGATTTTACGATTTATGCACGACTAAAAAACACGCAAACTTTATAACGACGCGAGCAGCAGCCTCGTATAGAAAGTCCTCTTGCAGAGCTAAACTTTCCTTCGTTTCAGCGAATGAACTTGGACTGCGTTACTGCTGCACGAAAGTCGAGACTTTATAATAAATTCTCGTATATACAGATGAATCTTTCTCGAAATGTATATTCCGATTTTTTGTTTCTTAAAGACGCAAAGATGATAGTACGGGATAGTTACAACGAATCGATTTTCTCTAACAGCTAGTAAAACCCTATTTTTATTTTCGACTCGCCCTAGGGGCAGAAGGTCCAACCTTCGCAGTGTCGTCAAGTCAATTTACAAAAGAAAAAACAACTATCTACAAAACGCAGTATATCCGTAACAATTGCACCGCTTATCACTGGAGGGTGTGATTCTAATGTGTGAAAAGAGACACCAACACTCTTAAAACTAGTCGATTAACAAGGAGACGATTGTACAATCTTTTGCTCGTATAACATGGCTCGCAGAGCTTTGATTGTACGCAGAACGAGTTTTTGATCTTGGCGCGTTAGGGTCGCGTTTACAAAAACGTGTAGGGATTGAAAGAGGCATAAGATAGACGAGAAGGTAATGTATTGCTGCGGAAGGTGGAAATAGATTTATGGCCGCAAAAACGTTTCCACCGGTACGTTTTTCACTATCTGGTTGACGATCCCGGTGAACAGAGTCGAGAGCTTCTTCTTCAGCTGCGGCTCCATCACTTTCAGGACTTCATGGCCGTTTTCGCGCAGGAACAGATTGGTAGCCTCGGCTGAAAAGAACAAATTTTCATTGTTTTAAACAGAAGAAGCTCGCAGCTATTTATTTCCATCAACGATTCCATTCAATAGAGTTCCAAATTTAACATTCGAATTTTTCTTCACAATGTAATAACACGTTCGAACATGACGGTGGTTAAAAAAACCGCCAATTTGACAACAACAATAATTAAAAAGAAAAAATTACGACATTCGCTGCTCTCCGTTGTATAATTATCCACAATTTTACAATAAAGCTTGCGTACGTGAGGTAAGTCGGTAATTACTTATTATACGAACACACGACGAAAAACAACAAAGTTGTGGTTTTTCGTTCTATTTGTCGGCTTTAACGCCGCAGTAAACATTGTGGCGCGAAATTCGAATTTCGAATTGTCGATGACTCGAGAAAATTATTCCATTCTTATGTCCCGCCAGAAAAGCGAATAAAGTTCCAATGTCAAACTCGTCAAAGTAATTACTCGTGTATACGTATATCCGGAGAGTTCAGTCAACCCGCAACATCTCGCAGCGCAACCCATATACGCAACGGCGTACGAATGATGCCAGTGTCGAACGATTGGAATTTCGTAACGCGACTATGCTACACGTATACATGTGTACAAAATTCATACTTTCCCGCGGTTATTGAACACAGCGAAATTTCTTCCTTACCGCCTATGCGCACGCTCGAGAGTGTGCGTACACGCAGCTGTCTACACTTACTCAATATCCGATTGTTCTTGTAGATTCTTCGAACTCGCATGTTGACGTCCTTCACGCCGAGCTGAACGTCGAGGCTGTCGACGTTCAGGTAAGTCTTGGCGTCGCGCTCGTGCGTCGAGACTGTGCCCCGGACCAAAGCTCGCGCGTTCCCGAATCTCGCGTGGAACGTGCCGTTACCGCTGGCCGGCAGCAGGAGCAGCATCCCGGAACTGCGAAATTACAAGAGGCTCTTCAGTTCATTTTTAATTAAATTTTTTTTTTATAAGGTTGAACGTGCGAAAGGTACTGCGCGTACAAGCGCAACAGTCATTCAGGATAATTGAGTTGAGGAGGGCTTGAGAAGGGCTTTGGATCTAACGAGGAAGACGCGTGTCCCGTGGCTAGTCGAGCGTTGCCTTTTTGCTTCTGCCCTTCTTGCTTGGGGGGTTCGTTTTGGGGGCGTGTCTGCGACCGAGGGGACGCGGTATATACGCTTTTAAAACGTAAAAAATAATTTAATGTGCGCGTTAAATAGGATTTCTTGAGGGGACTTTCGACCGAAAATTCGAAATGAGTTCCCTCAATTTAGTCAAAAGTTTGGGAATTGAAAATAGTTCATTTTTTAAAAATACTTCTTCCCGTTTCAACAGACCTGAACTTGAAATCATTTGAATGAATAAAAGTTAAAATCTAATCCGCGCTTTACAGTAGGTTTGAGAAAGTTGAAGTGGGTCTAGAAATAGTATATTTTTCCACGCTGCGCCGAAAGTGTCACTTTCGCTCCCGGGCACCGTCAGAAGCTAAATTGATAATTTCGGCGCTAATGTGAAAAAAAGAAATGAGAGTAAATATGAACAGTCCTCATCTTGTGTATCCGCATATATCGTCATTTCCTCCCTAGGCATGTAACAGTACCTATATGAGGTGAGGATGGCCAACAAGAGATAATATGGGCTGCTCGAAGGTGCGTATACTATTTTTCTTCACACTAGCTAGCACTAGAACTCATGAATTTCGCTGCTGGCGCCCGGGAAAATTATTTTAGCGAAACCGATGCTGTGTTTTTCATTTTGTACACTTGCACTCGCTGCTTTATTCTGACATTATCAATTCATACATTTTTAAAAAATTCTTGATAAAACAAACTATAATCTGAATAATGATCGATGTAAAACTTACAAGGGTATAATTTTGAAAAATACTATATTTAGGTTAATTTAAAAAAGAGTTAATCTAAATCAGTATAAGAGAATATTATAAAAGAAGATGGCATTATTATCAATTATCTTCTGATTTTTTTTTCAACTTGTCGTTCTTACCATTTCGTTTTTCTCAGCCTCAGTTATCGTTTTTGCAGGGACGTCACAAAATTACAATACAGTGCACTCAAAGATCAAATTATTGTTATTCTCTCCATTTTGAAATTTCCACAGATGACACATCGATGTGCGCAGAGAGAAGGGGAAAAACATTTGATCGCACAGATTAAGTGCAGCACGGCAAAGAAGCGTTACGCTTCCCGTCTCTCCCTTTATTTCATCATCTGCGTTACATACGCAGTACGCATACAGAGAGACGCGGAGACAAACACACGTACACAATACACATGCATACACACCTGGTATATTTGGCGTCGAGGATGAGCTCGGGTATTTTGACGATCGCCTCGAAGTTCGAGCCAAGCTTGATGTCTTCAACGGTGTAGTTGCTCGCTCCCTTCACCAAGAGGTCGCGCAGCCGTACGGTGTAACCTTTCGGACCACCTGTCAGCGACAGCTTCAGCTCGTCCATCTGTTGGCAAACGCGCAGTTGGCCCATTATTCACTTTTCTCGGTTCGCCTCCGTTGGGCGTTACGCGCGCGCTATATAGTATATACCTGCGTGCACTACACACAGTATACAATATACATGTGTACACACTACACACGCACTGCAGACACTCGATTTTCGGCGCCGAGCGCATCAGCCTCGCGATTACACCCGGTACATATTGTATATACGTATGCACATAACCCATGCTAATTGCTTCTGCGGAGACGTGATTTACGTCTGTGGATTCTTTACGACACGCGAGATTATGTATTCTATTACGGCTCGTTAACGGCCGGTTTTTGCGTAAAAGCACCTTTACGCATTACTGCAGTATAGGCTCGAATTTAATAATGCTCGTTCGAATCTTCCCGCCGCCCTGTCGAGCTCGCTCGAGCGCAGCCGCAGCAGTAAAACATCGGCGGTTATTAAACTTTCAGCTCGTCGGGGCAAGAGTTTATGCATTTGTTTACGAGGCTTCCAGTTGACCCTTGTTTGCGCCGTTTTACAGCGCTTTCCCCGCAGGAGCTCAGATTTACGCTTTCCTTCGGCATAACGACGGGGCCAGTGCAACGATCGCGGCGAATTTCGTTTTTACACGAGCTTTGCACTGTGTTTATCGACACATATTGAGATTCTATGTAGTTATAGTAAGATCAACGATTCGCTTGCAACGAATGGTAAAAACAAAATCATTAAAACGTTATTACGTGATTGTTTACCATTTGGTAATCAAGTTGGAAGTACTTCAATTGTATGATTGCGAGTAATCTTATACTCATTACTCGGAACAAAAAATGTGATTATTACGCGATGTATATTATAAAATGTCAAATAGTTTAGTCTTCCAATTTTTTGTATGCAGTTCCTTAAAACTACGTCATCGGTTGTTTTGTCCCGTTCAGTTCGGTGTAATTAAGACGCCGCAGCAGTTTCACGGACGACTCAAGTACTTTTCTTCTACTCCCGCCTAATTATCGATGCTCTCGCAAAAAAATTGGTTTCGAAACTCACAAACATCTTCGCGGTCTATATTTGTCGATTAGCGTCACGCGTAAACTTTGACTTATCGCGCGCGGCGTCGTGAGACACGCGTTGAAATTTGAATTTCCCGCGCCGAGGAGAGAAGAGAGAAGAGCCGCGAAAATCTGCGGGCTTTTACGAGGCCGAAACTTTCTTTTCGCCGCAGATATACAATAAGTATCGTACACGCGCAGAAAAGCGAAGTCAACCACAACGCGTCGTCAATATACATATATAAATATTAAATATATATATATATATATATATATATACTATAAACTTACGTGAAACGGCTCGACGGCCGGCAGCTGGATTGCCGGAATACCCGCTCGAAGATACGGGCGGAGGTGGTGAAGAGCGTCGATCAGGCAGCTCTTCAGCTTGGGATCGCTTCTCGAGCATTGCTGCACGTAATCGGCTGAAACGTCAGATTCTCAACGCTATATAATCCACGCACACGGCACACCGCGCCACGCGCACAAGATCAATATAGTATATTCGCCGGAGAGAGTTAGCACACTTGCACTTTCTCGGACGCAGGACACTGCACGCTCTATGCGTCTCTATATTTATCGATCGGCGTTATTTAACACGGCGCGCGCTGACTTTTCCGTAGAAAGCCCGCGTGCGCTGCCCCGAGCCCGAGAATGTATAGCATACTCACGTAGTGGACCATTGCTGATGTCCCCATGGACCGTCAGCGTCAGCGTCATCGTCAGGAAGATTAGGCGCATCATCCTGTCCTGTCCAGGTTAGGTTGCCAACCGGAAATGAAAAAGCCAAGACAATTCAATAATAGTTTGAAGTTACAGTTGTTAGCGCTAGATAACTGCAGAACAATGTTGGAATTGAGAAGAAGACAGCTTTATCAATGGCTTTCTTCACTAAACTACTTATTAAACTGTTGATTTTCAATACAATTACGCGTCGATCTCCTAATTATAACTATACTTTAAAACTGTGAATAAATGAGATAATTGATGTTAACAGCTATTGCTTTCGTCTCAATCCCAAAATTATGCTGCCGTCAATTCATATATCAGTTCTCTTCTACAAGTCACTGATGGCTTCAGATAACAACAGTTGTCTGCAATACTTTTTGTCCAGAAAAGTTGGGCGAGCGAGTGAGCGAGCGAGCGACGCCGAAGAAGAGAGGCAGAAAAAGAAGAAGAAGAAGAAGAAGAAGAAGAAGAAGAAGAAGAAGTGGCAAATGGAAACGGCGCCAAGTGCTGGCGAGATTGAATTGTCGATTGCGCGTGTCAATGTGTATCTTTCAAGAGGCCATTGGCAGATGATGTTGCTCGGCTTGTCTCTCGTAGAACAACTGCACTGCTTCAGGCACTTTCACTGCGCGACTACTGCACAGGCTGCTGCTGTGCTGACTCGCGCGAGAGGAGTATCTCGCGGTTGTGCGTGTATATACTTACTCCCGCTGCGCGACGTCGTATACCGGCTTCTTCCTATCCCACTCGCTCTCTCTCTCTCTCTCTCTCTCTCTCTCTCTCTCTCTCTCTCTCTCTCTCTCTCTCTTATTCGCGACACTCACTCTCGCTCTCCCGTGAAAAATGATGAGATTCCCTGACCCCGTTCCTTCCCTTTATTACAGACTCTGTGTGTGGCTCTCTCTCTCTCTCTCTCTCTCTCTCTCTCTCTCTCTCTCTCTCTCTCTCTCTCTCTCTCTCGAGGATGTGTGTATAACTGAGATGTATGTAATACACTGATGAGACTCGATAATAAGACGCGTCCTCGTGAGATTGTCTGCCTTTTCTTATATGAGCGAATCCTTTTAAAATCGTCACGCGCGCCGTTATCAATCTATTTTATTATCAAGTTATAATTATATGGATGCGGAGATTTCAGAAAGGCACGACAACAAGAGAAATTTTGCCAAAGAGTATGTATAGCATGAAAATCTGAAGATTGATTAGTCATTACGATTCTACAGAAGATTGTTTCTATGCTAATTTAAAACTTTTTAAGAGCATCAGAGTTTTTATTGTAGTCTCTAACCATTTTGGATAGGCATATGAATAAAGATAATTTTTACCAAAGTTATTTAATTTATTTTGAAATGTATGCAAAACTATATCAAGTATGTTTTTTACAGTCTAGAACTCATTTAATTTATTTATTTTAACAGAATAAAACGAGTTTGACGAGCGTACTTCCTGAAAATCGACCATTTTTTATTACTTTAAATGTCAGTTTTTAAAAGATATACTCATATATTTTTTTTCAGTTGCGTGAGAAGATGATGGAGTGATAAGTTTTTTTAGTATTGAAGTATTGAATAACGTAATTGAAGATTCTTATTTAAAGATACATATTATTTTATAAATATTAATTAATAGCTATTCGGTTTGAAAAGTTTTGTTATGTATACAAAAACTGTTAATAACTATCAGTGTAAATATAGCTAATTTTATATTCCATAATTTTATATTATTTTCCAATTGTTTATCAATGAAGTTGTTTAAACTTTTTTCCATAATTAGCAAATGTATTATTAAGAAAATAATTGCAAGATTTGTATAATCGTATAAAATTAGAATTAATGTTACCTATTACACCTAAGCATATAAATAAACTTTATCTAGTTAAAAATAATTATTCAATATAACAGCACATCATAATAAAGGAATGTTGATATTCCCATGATGACTTTTTTGAAATAATAATTGTCGTATATAGATAAATTAATTTAAATATCGTGAATTATGTAAAAAATTACACAAAAATTACAAAACATTATTCAAATACCATTCATTCAGTTATTTCAACATCGAATCGAAACGGTCTTTGGAAGTTGGTATAGTATAACTATACTACGGAGGAGAAATTTTTCGAGTTTTATGAATTAGTTTTTTTTTCGGAGGTGGTAGAGCTGCACTCTCTGAGGCTGTGAGGTCAAATGAAAAGTGTATCGTGAATCGAGTATTAATTGTGTTGAACACACACACACACACACACACACACACACATATGTACACGCACACACACACCTTTCTATACTATACAGTGATTTTGAAGTGAATTAAGACTTAGTCCTTCCTTATTTTCTGCCATTACATATGAACTTCTCAAACAGAAAGCTATATAATAGAGAAAAATTGGTTTTTAAAAAATATGTACACGTGCGCAAAAATTGTCTGGACTATATCTCTGGACCGAATTCATGTAGCAAGCTCAAGTTTTTTGTACAGACTGATTGAGTCTTAACTTAGATTCTATTAGAATTTGGAGATAATCGGCTTATTGCATTTTTTTGAATTTATACGAAATTTCGAAAGTGATTTTTTTCAAAAAATTACATTTTTTGTCCATTTTTACCATAGATGTACAAAAGAACATGAATGTACAAGAGCATGGATGTACAAAAGAGCATGGATGTATAAAGGAGCATGGATGTACAAAAATATGACTTTTTGCTACTTCTTTATCATTACTGTTGGCTTTTAAACCAGCATTTATAAGAAAAGCAAATTTTGGAGTCGGATATCTCGAAAATTACGCGTCTTATGCAAAAATCAAAATTAGCCCAACTCCTATTTTTTTCGAAATAAAAAGAAACTGGGGTTGAGTTTACTTGATAGTATAAAGTCTATTTTACATAAAACTATGAAATATTTGTAGATGAAATACAGAGAGATGTTTTTTTCAAAAAAAATTTTTTTTTGCGATTAACTATTCAAGATCATATGCTTCAATTTCTTGCAATTTAATTAATAGTTAAAATCAAAGTGGTTCCTGGTAGAATTTTTCCTGTTAAATCCCAATAAAAAGTTTTTTTTCGTGTATATCTGATGGAGTTAGGGAATGGTCCAGGGGTCTCATGCAAGATGTCATCTCGACATGGAGTCCAAATTTACGAGATGCTGCGAGATATTTTCGACAAAAATAAAATATCTCGAAAAATTTTTTTTTCGTGTGTTTGTGCAAATCCACCAAATTTCGGAAACAACTCACACGAATAAGACACAAAAATTTGTATTAAAGGCATACCTACTAGACCTACATTTTATCGTTCCTTAGGTTATTACGAAAGAGAAAAAACTCGCGTACATGACCGATCGTACGTAATACCTTTTTGCGGAGCAAAAACAAGAAATAACAAAAACAGAATTTATAGATTTTTTTTTCTCGAAAACTATGCACTTTTAAAAAATTTTCATAAGAATAAAAATGTTTTATGATTCATCAAAGAATGCTCTCAAATTTTTCATACTTTTTAACGGCATGTTTTGAAATTTCGATTTTTTTGAATTTTCGAAAAATCAAAAATTGTATCAGATCAATGTGAAAAAATTTGAGAGCATTCTTTGATGAATTTTAAAACATTTTTATTCCAATGAAATTTTTATAAAAGTCCATATATTAGATAAAAAAATCTATGAATTCTTTTTTTGTGAATTATTTTTCGTTTTTTCGAATCGTTTTTGCTTCGGAAAAAAGAATACGCTACAATCGGTCATTTATGCGAGTTTTTTCTCTTTTAGAATGACCTAAGGAACTAAAAAAAAAAAAAAACAGATCGAGTAGGCGTGCCTCCAAGAAAATTTTTTGCGACTTGCTCGGGTGAGTTGTTTCCGAAATTTGGCGGATTTACACATATAGTAGAGTTAGGAGATAGTTCAGGAGTCTCTTGCAAGATATCATCTCGAAATGAGGTCCAGATGATGCGAGATATCGATCGGCTTGCATATAACTTTTATGTTGTACTTATATGCAAGACTTATATATGAGTCATTCCACGGGATACTGGAAACTTCTGGGGGCCTGGACTACCGAAAAATTTTGTGTAGGGCACACTTACCAGACCTATTTTTTCTGATTTCTGGGACCCCTCCGAATAAGAAACCGTACGAGCTGCATCATTATCGGTTGCCACCCGGGTTTCCGATCGAAAAAACGCAAAAATTTTCATACATTTTCTTTTACATTTTTACTGTCGAGAGTATTATTTGTGTACTGTGAATCCTATGGGACTTGGCGCTATACTTTATATATACAGAACGAAAGTGCAGCTCAAGAGCTTTAAATCGAGCCTAAAATTTTTAAAATCGGATGTTCCGCTCACGAGTTACGCACGCTTCAACACTGCTAACTCTTTATAGGGCTCTCGCGAAACTAATCGATTTTCACTTTTTTTTTTCAAATCCTCGAAACTTTCGATCCAGTGACTCGATTTTAAAGTTTAATAGCTTAAATTAAAGCTCTTTTCCTCAACTTTACGATTTTTAGGTCCAAAATTGATTTTTCTTATCTATTGAGCTATATATATGCGTTCAGAAAACAAATCTGCTTTAGAAGCATATATATAGATCAACAGATAAAAAAAATTAAATTTAGACCTAAAAACCAAAAAGTAGAGGAAAAGAGCTTTAATTTGAGCTATCAACCGTTAAAATCGAAGCATTGGATCGACAGTAATAAGGATTTGAAAAAAGGGAAAAATGTCTGGTTTTTGGAAAAATCGAGCTATTTCGTGAAAGTCAAACCAAACGACTTTTTTCAAATGGTCATAAATTTTGATCCAATGATTCGATTTTGACGTTTAATAGCTTAAATTAAAGCTATTTTCCTCAACTTTTTGAATTTTAAGTCAAAATTTAAATTTGATATATAGTGAGCTATATATATGGTTTCAAAGAACCAATCGGCTTTAGAAGTATATATATAGCTCACTATAAAAAAATATTTGTATCAACAATAAAGCTGAGGAAAACAGCTTTAATTTAATCTATTAAACGTCAAAATCGAATCACTCGATCAAAATTTATGACCATTTGAAAAAAGTCGTTTGATTTGACTTTCACGAAATAGCTCGATTTTTCCAAAAACCAGACATTTTTCCCTTTTTTCAAATACCTATTACTGTCGATCCAATGCTTCGATTTTAACGGTTGATAGCTCAAATTAAAGCTCTTTTCCTCTACTTTTTGGTTTTTTAAGGTCTAAATTTAATTTTTTTTATCTGTTGATCTATATATATGCTTCTAAAGCAGATTTGTTTTCTGAACGCATATATATATAGCTCAATAGATAAGAAAAATCAATTTTGGACCTAGAAATCGTAAAGTTGAGGAAAAGAGCTTTAATTTAAGCTATTAAACTTTAAAATCGAGTCACTGGATCAAAAGTTTCGAGGATTTGAAAAAAAAAGTGAAAATCGATTAGTTTCGCGAGAGCCCTATAAAAAGTTAGCAGTGTTGAAGCGTGCATAACTCGTGAGCGGAACATCCGATTTTAAAAATTTTCGACTCGATTTAAAGCTCTTGAGCTGCACTTTCGTTCTGTATATATAAAGTATAGCACCAAGACCCATAGGATTCACAGTACACAAATAATACTCTCGACAGTAAAAATGTAAAAGAAAATGTATGAAAATTTTTGCGTTGTTTCGATCGGAAACCCGGGTGGCAACCGATAATGATGCAGCTCGCACGGTTTCTTATTCGGAGGGGTCCCAGAAATCAGAAAAAATAGGTCTGGTAAGTGTGCCCTACCCAAAATTTTTCGGTAGTCCAGGCCCCCAGAAGTTTCCAGTATCCCGTGGAATGACTCATATGCAAGACGAATCAATATATTGCGTTAAAAATGTATATTTATAAAAAATATAGACAGGAAGGGGGTTTGTTTACATGATATTTTTCAACAAATATAAATTATTAATATAATGTAGATTTCTTACTTATTTCTTTATAAACTTCGAAGAGTACTTTGATTAAAAGAAAAGATTTCAAAGTATTGAAAATATTCGAGAATATTGAAACCCACTATAGATCTACTTATAATTTTGTAATTAATAATCTATTTCGAATGATTATTTTTAAATGAATGCAATCTTTCTTACTTTTAAGATTTTTTAAGAACAATTTTTGCGGATTGGTCTTGGATCGAGCAAACTGGTCTGTGCTCTATTATCACGGAACTAACCTCTCGCATTAAAAATAACTTGACTATTTTTATTGTTGGCTCGCCACGTAGTATTCGTTACAGGTACATTACATCTTTGGTATCATTATTTTTTTAATTTTATTGCTATATATGATTGCTTTATTTTCGACGATACACCGTATCCCGCTGTGAAAACTGCACGGCTTTGACATAAATCAACCAATTTATTGAAGTTGAGTGCAAACGACTTTTTTTTCATTTTTAACTTTGATTTTTACCAGATCCATTAGATTTTTTTGAGCTTCAAATCATAAAAGTCGCCGAGTCATCAACAGGTTAATTTACATAAAACACATATTGTTCGTAAAGGTAACCCTCAAGTGTTTTGAAATGCTAATGTTGGCGCTAGTTTTATCACCCCATTGAACAACTTGAGCGTATAATCAGATAAACATACAGATTTTTTTCTGTCATTTCATAATATGGCCTTAGTCATATGCACGCTGTATCGGAATTGCCTTTTTGGTACACGTGATTAATATCGTCGCTGGGATTTTTCAGCCTGCAATTGACGCGAAGTCTCGGAACTGTAGCCACATAAACAAAAATAAACGAATTTCGACTTGCACGTGACTCAGGAATATAATGTTGCATTGCTTGAAAAGGAGTGATTTCCGGGATTATTTAAATTCAAGGAAAGAACTGTTGTTTTGTACACGTGAATACACCTGTTGAAATAATGGCGATTTTAAATTGTTTTTGACTCGCAATTTTCTCCGGCGAGTAAACGTCTTTCGATGATGTCCTTTCTTGATGAGATTCCGCGGAATTGATCCAAAAAAATCAATGACATTATCTTATGGAATACAACGCACTGCGCAATTATTTGTGAATCTCAACGATTTTTTTCGGATATGGTGGAAGTGGACATTTTCGGAAAATAGGAATTTTTGTGAAAGGAAAAGTTGGTCAGTATCGTTTTTCGTGTTGGAATATTAAAAAATACATTTTGCGTATTTGATTTTGATTGGCTAAAGCTTATTATTTTCGTTTTTGACTTCTAATTCTAGCAAGGATACACACTTTTTAATATCACTGATGCGCCTTAAGTATAGTATTGCGGTGAATTTTCGACTTTCTAAAACTCAGCACTATGGGACTATAACACGCTTGGTTTTTGCAATTCAAGCTTTATTTAAAAGGCTGCGCGTAAAAAAATTAGCATTATCCGAGGCATTATCAGCTTCCTTTTTTTTTTCTCTTGTAAGAAGAAACAGAATTTAAGTTCATTGTTTTCTTTTTTGATTTATATTAAGATTTTAGAAGCTCAATCATCGATTTTCCAGATCAATTTTCCAGAGCAATTTTCGTTTCCAACAGTCAGATTATTCTATAGACACGTGAACGTAGAACTGCGCGTGTACGTAATGCAAAGTGACGCATGCACGGCTTCAATATAAATTCAAATTTCGCGCCACAAAGCTCGAG
This sequence comes from Philotrypesis tridentata, assembly GCA_018906965.1. NCBI lineage: Eukaryota > Metazoa > Arthropoda > Insecta > Hymenoptera > Pteromalidae > Philotrypesis > Philotrypesis tridentata. Next base: position 604,035 of record JACCIB010000048.1, read on the forward strand.
GAAAAACGTGGAAAAAGCCGCGTAACTCAAACATCTCTCGTCGAGCTGCTGTATTGCACCACAAACTTGAAACTTTGTAAAATGTTGTAACGTTGTGCAATATTAAATAAGCTTCTGATTTACTGTCCCCCTGCCCCCTTCGTCCCCCCTGTCCAGAGCACACCGCGAAATTCGGCGCGGTAAATCTGAATTTCAAATCGTCGGCGATCATCCCAGACGAAGCTCCGGGCGTACGGCCGATTCGAATCCGGAACTTTCTATATACAGATACGACAGTCGCGCGCGAGGTTTTCTCTTTCTCCGACTCCCCCGTTGGATCGGGCCGCTATATGCGCGCAGACACGTGCGTGCACGTGCATACACACATACAGGCATATACACAGGTATAGATGCACATGGCCATTGCGCAATATATATACAAGCGACGGGATCGAAAAATATCCCGGCAGTCGCGAGAGATCAGCCGCAGTCGGGGCCAGCGAGCAAAGTCGTCGGCATCAGATGAACTGTCCCGCGGCGCGAGTGAAAGCGCAAAGGAGCGCGTAAAGGCCGAGAACCCGAGCGCAGCGCGTTACACGCGATATACACGTCGCGCGCAGTGCGCGAACAACCGGGAGCCGCGGCGCCGCTCGACCTAACTATCCTCGTCGCCGTCCCTATCTTCAGCGAGGCGAGGAGCATATATAAGCAGGTCATGTGGAAGCTGGCGTTGCTCCTGCTCGTCGGCCAGGCCGTCGCCGCTGATTTTGGCAAGTATATCGTGTCTATAAGTGTGCGCCTCCTGCGTCTCTCCGTATACACGTCGAGGGGAGGGAGGGAAGTGCATTGCGCGACTAATGAGGCTCTCCTGCAGCGCAATTGCGGGCAAGACGCTTTTGGAAAATCCCTCGCGGTTTTCGTCCAACACCCCGCGGAGAGGCATACGGAATTTGTGGCGAGCGATGCAAGTGCGTTCATTACTTGTGTAGGTGTGCGCAGCGTGTGGTGAGGCGATGCGGTAATTGCGCAATGCGAGGGATTTTCTGATTTTCATTCATTGCTTTTCTTGCCGCGCGAGAACAGAGGAAGAATGGTGAAAGTCGCGTTTTTTGCTTTCGTTTTTATCACCTCTTTGCCCCTGTGTACTTGATGCGTGAATCATGAAGTTTTTGCGAGCAAAAAATGTCGACGGGATTAAAACATAACAAAAAGAAAACTATATGTGTAGGAAACGATTGCGTACTTCCGTTGAAAAAAAAGAAAATATATAAACGATATTCCTCGCGTGTATGCAAGGTGAACGTCGTTTTGCAGTACTCGATGTCCTTCGGCAAAGTGAAATTGCCAATTGCAAGATGGACATAGTATCTCGTTCGAGCGAGACTTTACGCCCATTCTACAAGCCTTGCATAATTGCCGCGTTTTCTCGGACTATACTTTCGTGTTAGGACCACTTCGATTGTCAAGTCTTTCAAGACTTCCCGCCAGTCACCTTGGATTTCGCGCGAATTTCAGATGTAGGAGAGTAGAAAAACGCTCACTGAAAATTCGACGATTGTTTATAATTTTCTTCAATAAATAAATGCAATTTATGTGTATTAAGACGGCTAGTTGTTGGTTTTCTCCAAATTTTTGCAAATTATCACAATTACTCTCAATTTAGGTTGTAAACGCTTTCATTCTATTAGCGCGTTTGTTATACCAAGAAAAATATTTAATTTTCTGCTAGGATATAATCATCAGAATTAGAGCACACTTTTAAAGTCATCATATATACAAAGATAAAAAAAATATAAACGAGTGAACATGCGTATGGCTTTTTTTATTATAAAAATCTTCGTATATTCAGCAATCGTAGAACCGGAAAGCTATGATGAAAATTACGTGTGCAGTAATGCAACTGAAATAGTGTCTACGTGAGGGTATATAATATATATATGTATATCATGTATACTCATAAGCATATAACATAGCGAAAGTCGCATAGTCGGTTAGCTGTTCTTGATTATATTTATCGGGTCGACGGGACTTCACGATTAACAGTTATGTAGTTAATATATTTATCGGTGTGTTTAATTTAAAAAATTTGATTTTTTTGAAAAACATAAATGGCTATTCTCAGATGAAGTTATTTTTTCGAGTGTGCGTTATACCCGCGCGCGGGCGATTGCGTAACTCATATTATGCTGCATACGTTTTTATTTTTCAAGAGCTTTCTTCTTATGCAAATAGAATGATAAAATTGCACAATTTTAACATGTCTGACGAAATAGCTCGTGTGTAAAAATTTTCCTGGCTCACAAGGTTGCCGTGCATTAATCATTTTAAGGCTTGATTTATGTAATGATTTCTGATACTCTAGTCTGGTGAACTATAATATAATGAGAGCGACTTAAAACGTGCTTTATCCGTTTTTGTACTCATATACTTCCAATTTCGTCGTTACTTAATTGTCGAATTGGAATTCACTTCAGGTGTGTTCAAATCGTGCGTGAAATAACGAAACAGATAATTAAAGAATAGATGGGTTGAATATAATCTTTTTTTTTCAACTATATAGTTGATTATAATTTACTTGATATTTCCATAACAGAATCATTCTAAAATTGCAGTTGAAATTACATTTCATACTTTAAACGTCCAATCAAAACGAGTATAATAAAAGTCTACAACAATGCCTGCAGGCACTATTTACTTTTTACAGACTAGAGACGTTTATGTGATTTTTAAATGTTGTCGCTAGATTTTAAAGAACGAATCAGACCTGGTTTTTGACATTTTTCCTTTCTTTTTTGTGATTAAATTCATTCAAACCATTGCGTCATTAAGACTCAATACAAAGAATTTCCGAAAAATATAAGCCCTGTATTGTTACAGTCCCTTGTAACGACACGGGTGTACGCATTTACTTACTCGGGAAATTATGCACACCTATTACCAAACTGAATTACTGCACTGATAACACTGACGCGTGGCGCTATCTATAAACTTCCATAACTACTTCTATAGTAGTTCCGAGTGCTACAACTTATGTGATTGATCGATCTTGTCAGCAATTAGAGAAGAAAAAAGAAATAGGATGATTGCTAATCACTTTTTTAAAACGGAGAATTGGATAGGATGGCATTATTACATGTACAGGTATATCTCTCGTTAGAAGAGGTGAAATACTCGTAAAATTACATACATTTAGCGATGCACTTGTAACAAGTCCATCTTAATTGTGCGTGTGTAATACACGTTCCACTTTATCGTGCATCAACAGTTTACCGACTCGAGATCAAACGTAAACTTTATTTTGCCTTTCTTCACATAACTCTCGCGAAATTGCACAGCACGCTTCTGCTTTTATTACTCAATCAGTTAAGCGTAAATAACTCGTGTGCATGTGCTTAGAGTTAGCGCAAATATACGTTACAGGATGTATATATATATACACGCGCGCGCATACACGCACCGAAGAAGAAAAAAAATCAAAGTCGGATGTTTCGCAATGCACTCCGCATCGGCGCGGCGGCCACGCAATTCTCCATTAGCGGAATTTTCGTTCGAGGCGCGCAATTACTATCCCAGACGAGAGTGTATATATATATATATGTGTGTGCGTGTGTACACGCACGTATATAAATACACGAGAGGTTCGCGCCTACGTGTATACAACGAGACGTTGACCGGCAGGTGCAGGTGTGCGTATGTAGAGGCGCTCGTATACATATACATACCGATTTCATCAAATGCCCGCGATCACTCGGTATATGTACTTCAAGAGTGAAAGTCACTTTTGATCAAAGGATCAGAAAAGCCTGTACGGGGTACACACATACTTATGTACGCAGGATATGCTTGGGGTAATGGAGTTTGGGTCGAAAATTGAGTCTTACGCGAGAGCCGCGTGTCAACAAGATTTTTACGACAAGAAAATTACGGCGCAATGTGGGTTATACATGCGCGAATCTCGTGAAAAAAGTGCGTGCGGTGGAGACTCGGCTGTAATCGTAAGTATGCTTTGTTTTTTTTCTTAGAGATGCAGCGCTTTAATTGTTATATGGGCACTGTGCCAATTTGGGTAACGGTCGCGTTGATAATTTTTTTTCGCAGAAATAGAAAGCCACTTTATTTGTGTATTTTGCAATGCAAAATGTACGCCAGCGCGCGATCGTCGAGGTCTTTTCAGCGGAACTATAATTTTCGTAAATATAAATCGATGTCAGCTTCTGGGAAACAAAGTAATTTATGTAATTGAAAGTATAGAAGGCAGGCTCCAAGTGTCAATTTAGAAATAATTAATAAGCTGTTTTGATGTGGTATTAAAGATTATCATCGGATAAGTTGAACGAACTCTGTCCGTTTCTTTCGATAATCCACGCTTATAAGCATAATTTGTATCGACGCGACAAGTGGCCTATCGCATTAAGAGGCGCGCGCATGCAAAGATTTCAAAATTTGTTGTTAACGGGGCTTCTATCGCTCGACGGTGTCTCTTCGAGCCAATCACAAATTTATTTTCTAGCCTACGTTTCGATCCGTTTCGGATCCTCTTCAAGGCTTAAAAAAACAAAAAATCAATTTAGAGCACCCGCCGGTGTTGCATCACCATCTGGCGACAGCGGTACTTGTACTTTTCGTAATGGTTTGTCGAGGTCGGTATTGAGTGTATGCTGGCTCTAGGAGATCCGAAACGAATCGAAACGTTGGCTACGAAATAAATGTGTGATTGGCTCGAAGAGATGTATAAATTCATTGAACTCTGATTTCAAAATTTGTTTGGCCAACTGATTCGTAGTTACGAATCCATTAGGCACTGCACGAGTGACTCTCGTGCGATTCTTCTGGACTTGAACGAACCTGAAAATTCACTGTCTACAAATGGCATTTTCAGAGGATCACTTCAAAGACTGTCGTATGGGTGCTCCAGGATTCGATGCTTGCATCCGCGAGGCATTGAACGCCATTCGACCGTACTTCAAGACCGGCCTCGCCAAGTACAACATAGCCCCGTTCGATCCGTTCTTCGCCAAGGAGATCAGCGCGAAGCGTGGTCTGCCGAACCTCGGCTTCACCATCACCTTGAGGAACATCACCGAGAGCGGCTGGTCCGCCAGCAAAGTCACGAAATTCGTCAGCGACCTGAAGAACTACAAGGTCCGGCAGCGCATGTTTGCAAACTTTTAAATAATACCGTATTCAGACGCGCGAATTTCAAATATTATACACTGTTGACCGAGTCGTGTTGCGCAATATGACGTTTTGTCAACTTGTATAATTTGCAGGTGGTCTACACCCAGAGCTTCCCAGACAAATTCCTATCGGGAGATTACGAGTTCGACGGTGCTATGCTTGCTACCAAAATGAAGAACAAAGGGAAATTCACCTTGGGACTGTGTGAGTATAGTGTCGCGTTAATGTAGACTTTTATCTGACAAGTTGATAGAGCTTTAATCGATTATTTTGAATGATGCACTGGTACCCGTATTATGGTAATAATTACCCCGCCAGAATTAAACGAAAGATTAAAATTAGAAATCAATTTAACTTTTATTCTTAAAAATGTAGTTGTGATAGAACGGCATTGCCAATTTCAAAATTATTGAACAATAAGCCGATAAATTGTTAATGTATCTGCAAGGGTTTGTATAAGGAAAAAAATTATATCAATGGGCAAAGCAAGCGAAATTCTGATACCGGTATAGTTTATATCAATAGAAAATTTTAATTTTTACGAATTATTCATGTTGAATTCTTAATTAATAAATAAAAGTATATTCGTACGTGGTTTTTTATTTTTCTAAATACTGGAAAAAAGTATTCAAAAGAATTTCCAGCCGCCATATGTCAATAAAAAACCCGCAAAAAAATGCGCGTTAAAAAAATGATCAAGTGTGTTTTTAATCTCACGTTGCTCTCGACCTTAAGATATCCATATTCGTCCAAAGAGAAACAAGATAAAATATTGAATCTGTTCGATAAAATTCCTTACCGACCGGATACTCATGATACACATTCAACAACTTTTTCAAACTTGTAGACGACCTCGTGCAGACGACGACAATCACAAAGGAGCCCGGCAAGAAGATCAAGGTCAACGTGAACGTCGAGAAGATCCGCGACCTGAAGTTGCACATCTCCAACTTACTTTACGGTCGTGAGGTCCTCGAGGGAGTCCTCGACAGAATCATCAACGGAGCCTGGCAACCTGGTTTCATGTTCACCAGACCACTCATAAACGAGCTCGTCTCCACTGCCTTCACCGAAATATTTGGCAAAGCCTTTCAAAACTTCCCCTTCGAGAGGATTATCAAGAGCAAATCCAACGAGTTGCTCTAATACGTGTTCTGCGTCCTCTGCATCGCGAGGAGAATTAAATTCTCGAAAGTCCAATTTTTTTTTGCGACGATATAATGAAGCTGCATGTTAAACTACAGCTGAGTTGTTGTGTACAATGTAATAAGCTGCTGAAATTAGACTATTCTGTTTTATTTGCGCTTTTCAAAATGAAGTTGTTCGGTGCGAGTAACAAGTTCTGTTTAAGAGTCTTATTACGTTGTTGAGATTGTAATCGTGAATATACGAATTTCATATTTTTTAAGTGTTTCGTGTTGTATAAACTTGTAAATGAACTAACATCGCGTAATCGTTTAATGCATTTATTCGCCATAATTAAGTTATGTGCTATATAGTAGGCTTCATTGATTTTTTTTAAATAATCATTCTTTTTCTACTTTTGTAATAATTTAGATTCGTTTGTTTGTACATAATATTAACATATTTTGATACGATAATAAATAAATTAAATCTTGAAAGTGTTGGTTGAACAGTATGACTAAGATATTGGGGATCAGATGATGTATAAACGGAATATATATTATATATTATTGTAATATATATTCGTATATATTATAATAATATATATATGTTGCTATATATATAATAATATATGTATAGCATTTTATATTTTGCTTGATTGATATTTTGCTAAAGACAATTTATCTTTTCCTATAGGGGACTTGTAACTTATAAAATCTGCAACTAAAAAAGATTTTAAAATTTCAAAGTTAATTTGAATTTAAATGAAACGTTTTTTATCTAAAAAGAAAGCAATGAAAATAAATTTTTTTGGAGTTGTTTTGAGCCTAATATACCCTCAAGGCAGAATACACAGTGTTTGATGACTTTTGTCAATGTTTGTAGAATTCAAAGAGAATACGTATGCATGAAATGGTTTGAAATTTTTTCTGCTAGCTTGTTATAGTATTAGTTATAGTATTAGTTATAGATTATTACTGAATTATTATTTTAAAAAATTATTTTCACTTTTTATTTTTTAAAGAATCTACTGCTCAATCAAATCAAAATCCCTTCATTCATACGATGACTAATACTACATAATTAATATGTTTTCATGGTATATTATAGGCTCGAAACAATTTCAAAAAATTTAAGTTTACTGCTTTTTAGATATCTTTTTGAATCAAAAATGTCCCAGTTAAATTCAAATCGACTGTGAAATTTTTAAAATCATTTTCAGTTTCAGATTTTATAAGTGGCGGCTCCCCTGTAGGAAAAGATAGAATTAGTAAATTAGTATGTTGATCTCAAGTACTTAACTTTTTATACAAAAGTTTTATTCCATCAGATTATTTTTTTCACTTAATATACTTAATATTTCATATCGAAGAATGTTTTATTCAATTTATCGCTTAATAGATTTAAAAAGTATCACGTAAGTATATGTACTCGAAAAATTCGAGTAATATATACGAGTGTAAAGGCTCGTAGCTTCTTATACATACAAAATGCATCATAATAAAATCAAATCGATAAATCTGCACGCAGATCATTAACCACGCTTCAAGATTTCTCTATAATTATTCAAATTGCTGCTGCTCTCGAAATTGCATCAGTGCACGTCGAACCCAATTGGAAGAGAAAAATCTGGTATGCGGTGCATCACTATATATTTGAATATTCATCCAAGGAAATTTCGCATAAATCTTTTACTATGCATAACAATATTTCCTTTGAAAATAATTTTTGAGTCTAACAGCTATTCATGAGACTCACTTTAAACAAAACGTATTCTTTCTTCAAGAGTTGAAGGAGAAACACAAAGGAATGAGTTTTAAAGTTTGCTGTTAATCGTCTGGAAGACACTAATGAAGGAAAACATTGAATGTACGTTAATGCATATAATTCGTTTTTAATGCATAATCATAGATATACACAGAATTAAAAAAATACGCTGGAATATATTTCATATACGGCGATTTTCAATCTTTAGGTTTCTTCTTTATCATCTTACAATTCTATAATTCAGTAAGTGATAGTCAATTAAAACAGTTCCGATGTTAATGTCAATTTGTTTGTGAAAGCTTATAGACACAAATACAAAAAATAGATTTTGTAAGGTAAAATATTTTTCCTTAACTTTGTTAGTAAATGTATGCGGAAATAAAAAGTTCATATAGTCCTAGTTTGTAGATCAATTAAGAGAATATTACAGTTAAGTTTTGAAAATAATAACTGTTTTAATTATGTACCTACGAAATGAAATTGATTATACATTTATAATTTTTACAAACAATTTAGAAACATATTTTAGACAAATCTAAGATTTCACTGTCAAAACAATCTCCTTAAATGTCTACGTGCATTTGTTCTATTGGAAAATATACTTAATTTGCATTGATATCGATCTCTATAAAGTAAATATCATGTAAATTAACAGAATATTAAACAGTTTTTACCATAATAGAGCTACAAGATCCAAAGAATCAAGGGCGCGGTAGTGCCCCGATGGCAAGTATGAATGTACACAGTATATATATACCGTGCCTTCTATGTAGTAATAATCATACATTTGTAGCAACTTCTGTTGGTGCAGAACATTTTTTCTGTTCTATCATGAGACAAGTGTTCTGTACTTCTTAAACATAAAGTTCATGCTGTTGTTGGACTGCTAGGTGATGACAGAGATTCACTGTCACTATGGTCACTTAATTATGAATTAAATTCAAATGAATAATAGTCAAGTTTGTTTGCATTTAAATAGCGAGTTAGACATTAGAGACGTGATAAATATTATGAGAATTTGAGTAAAAACCAATTTTATTTAATGCGCTATCTGTTCTAGTATTTTTTATATAGTTTGAAGACTTTAATGAAGGCTCGCAAAAGGAATTCGAATTGAAATAACCTCTTTATCAATTAACGAATTATTTGAAAATTTGTTTGAAGCTGTTTATGGTCAAAGTTTAAAACAGTTCAGAAAAGCTAGGTTTTTATTCTTTGATTTTTAGCTTTATAATAAAATAAAATTTAAGTTGTAATAAGTGAATAGAATTTCAAGTTTACAAATTTATAGATAAAGACACATAGTACACGGGAAGGATCAATAAATAGAACTTTTATGTGCTGTGCTAATCTTCAAATTGACCGACGATATACTGCAACAACTTGTAAAACGAAAAAGAAAGAACTGAATTGAAAGTTAAAGTTATTATTAAAACTCATAAAAAGGATGAAATTATTAAAAGGGTATATATGAATATATATGTTTAAAACATACCTTTTCCAAAGTAAAATATTGGTTATTACAGGTATGAATCTCTGCTATAAGTTTTTTAATATAGTCTATTTATTTGTAGATTCTCACGTCTTATGTGCATATATACAAAGTATAAGATATTTGAATTTTACTTTGGACGGTTGTGAAATCATGAAATCAATTATGGTCCAGCATACTTTAAGCAGCATTTATTGTTCTCAAAGTATAATTAAATAAGTAGTTTAAGAATATACAGAATTTAAGTAAACAGAATAAAATGAACTTTATCATAATATTGTTAACAATAGTGATCTTTATGATGAATTAAGCAAGAAAGTTTATTTCATATTTTGAAATCATACACTATACTTATTTAACTATACTTTGCGAGCAATACTGCTTAAATTATGCTTGACAATTTAGTTTAGAATTTCACAAACTGACAAAGGTAAAATTTAAAACCATTTAATAAGAATGTCATGTTCGAATGTTGTGAAGCGGAGATTCGCGGCTAAATGATTGAGCAATATGTGTATTATAGTATTTGTTTACATTAAAACAAAGTATTGTTTAAGGGATCGCTTCCGGTGACACCGAGGAGCGCCGAGATACTATGCAGTCTTCTGTATCATATGCATGAGTCGTAAAAACATAACCTGAGTAAGTATGTGTACCTGTTAATGTAGCACTACAATTAAAGTTATGAAAAAATAATGGTTTTTAATGTTTTCAAAATTGTCTATATGTCGACATGATCTCGAGAAACATTAGAGTTCGCAACTCTAGCTCTAATATCTTATATTTCGTATGTATGCGTTATGGCGCGTAAGAATCTATCTATAAATAGACTATATTAGAAAACTTATGACGGAGATACAAACTTATAATTGCCAACATTGTATTTATAATTAGTCCGCAATTTCTCAAGAAATATCTGGCGTAACAAAGCGTTTTCGTTTCTATCGACAATAATGACTTTTTAATTACTACTATCAAAGTTCGATGAAATTCCCAAGATTTTCGAAATTTACAATGTGAATCCAACAAAATATGTTCAGAGCAAACATCATATTTCTCTTAATATTTCAATAAAAGTACTTGTTAAGTGATGTGGGCTAAACGTGTCTATAACCTTGATAAACAATCAAGGTCACTTTTTAAAGGTAGACTATATACATTTATAAATAGATATTTATGGATTATTAAAATTATATATAACAGTTGTATTACTAAGTACTTAACCATATTTTATTTAATGAATAAAAAACTATATTATATCGATGTAAGAAGATTGAAGAGGTGAATCACGATTTTAAAAAATTGTCCTATCACTTTCGATGCTGTAAAACATGATGGGCAACAAGATTAGAAGTATCTATCTTTTAGCGAAAATGACATGAAAAATGTAACAATTATAGCATAAACATCACAAAAAAATGTGGTAAGATCAGAAGATTTCTGTAAGCATTGTTCATCTTTGGCTTGAATTATTCATGCACTATTTAGGTTTCGGATTTTCCAAAATCAAAGATTAGTTTACATCACTTTTATAGTTTAAATTTTTAAAGAAAATGTAAAGTTTGAAAGAAAATTTCTTTCAATAGATCTTCACTATGCTTAATACTATGGTACTACAGGCTTACTGTTTAAATGCAAACTTTCTTTTAAAAACTATACTTAAAAGAAAAAGTGTTCACAACTAAAATATACAAATAATAAATTTGAAATATTTAACGTATTTTCTATTTTTTGCAGTTTTAATTGCAATCAGGATTGTAATTACCATGAACCATACATGTTCTATGCACATAGAAAATAATTATTATTAACGGAAATGATTTGACTGAAAATGAATTCATTGAAAGTTGTTTTAATAAAATTTTTTGTATACAATAGACAATTTTATACCTTTTCCTCTGTTTTTCATTGAA